>CM060676.1:147650676-148850676 GCA_030686995.1 Artemisia argyi
TTTGTAAAAATGCTAAATATTTATAAGACTTCAACTAGCTACTTAAATTATAATGTATATTAAAAAGGCTAATATGCTTGGCCAATAGGTAGTGTGTCCAGGAAAGCATTGTTGAGTAGCTTATGTGGTTTAATGAATTCATGTAGAGTTGATTAAAGGAAGACATATTGCCAATAGGTAATTCTTTTTGACACGTTTGTTTCTAAAGCCAATTTTTTTGATAGTCATTAGACGTATCTTAATGCCAGACGAAACAGATATGGAAACAGGTAAAAGGGATGTTGTTTTTTATGTTTAGATTACCCAGGGAAGGCGAACTTTTTGAATCAAATGTACGCGGCTTCACTGGGTTTGCCTTTAGCTTCTTGAAGTAGGCTTGTGAAAATAAGAAGCGATATCATTGTGTGTGATTAGGTGACGGTACCATAATGGAAACATCAAAGAAAGGTTATCCTATAAAGTTATGAGAGGTTTTGTATGATCATGTGAAGACTCATTTACACTACTGTAGCATGCTGTAGTATGACTTGAATGAGTAGTTTACATCTAAAATAACAAATACCTTTTTAATGATTATCTTTAATAATAAAAAACCACAAATAAAAAAAGACAAAGATTAAATTATTTTTTTAATAAATGAAAGTACATTATTTAAAAAGTTAGAAAAAACTCCGCGCGTGTGTGGGTATTATAACTAGTCTTTTATATAATAAAACAAAACCTTTAAAAATTTTCCATTTAAAAAAAAATCAATTCATACCTTATTTAGTAATAATTGTATTAAAAAAAATTATTTTCTTATTAGGTAACATTTTATATTTATCTATAACACAAGTAGAAGATAAATACAAAAAATATAGATAAGATACAAATACAAAAAATATAGATAAGATACAATTAATAATAAGATTAAAATTTTTAAATGATTATCTTTAATATTAAAAAACTATAATTAAACATCATAAATCAAATAAAAACAAGATTAAATTATTTGTTTTTTAATAAATAAAAATATATGATTCAAAAAATTTTAAAAAACCCGCGCGTGCGTGGGCATTATAACTAACTCATAACTAAAACTCAATTTAAAAACCAAAGCATATACATTAATAGATTTCTTAATCTGACCAATCAACCAATTCCTATCTGCACTACACACTACTAGAAACTTGACTTTCACCAACGGATTTTCCGACGAACAAAGATCCGTCGCAAATTTAGCGACGACATTCCATCAAATTAGCAACAACTCAATATTTCCGAGTGAATTCCGACGGGCTTCCGAGAGATACAACTTCTGTCGGAAATCTGTTAGTAATTCACATAACCTACCGTCAAATTTCTGACACCATTCCGACATCCATGTTTTTCGTCTTTAATCCATCGAAAATGTTTTAGTTTCTTATCATTTTTTTAATTTTTATTATTTGGGTCGGAAATCCGTCGGTAAAAACATGTATTTCCGACAAATTTCTGACAGTTTTATTAAATGCAGTAATTGATTATGAATATGTACACATTTCCACTTGAGCATACTTGATCATAAAAATTACGCATTCCCAAATCTCATTTATTCCCAATCCCTCCCGCTCCCACCTTTTCACTTTTCCCTCTAAAAACATTTACACTCTCAACAAACAAATTCGCCATCACATTGCCAACGCCATCGTCGCCGTCGTGACCTGCTACCGTCCGTCTACCACTCCTGATACTACCGTCGCCGATCACATTGCCACCGTTAGCCGTCGTTCAAATTCCGATCATCTTCCGCCACTCCTGAACTGCCACCGTCGCCGATCGAATTGCCACCGTCCACCACTGTTCAAATTCCGATCACCGTCCGTCATCGAGGTTTAATTCCTGATTTATAGATTAGTTGTTGGTGGTTGAATTGAAGCTTAATTTGTATAAATTAGGTGATTTGTACAAATTCTGTTTAGTTAGGTGTTGGCTAATTTTGCCCTAAAATCTTACCTAATTTTGACTAATAGTTGAAATAAGCTATATTTGTTTTGATCCAAACACTCCCTTAGTGTTATGGTTAAGGCTATATTGAACTAAGTATCAGTTGCTTTGTGCAAATAAGTATTAGTTGTATGAACATGTGTGATAGTATGAACAAACTGTTATATTGCGCAAGTGCTAATGTAAAGTGCTAATGTAAACTGGACTATACTTGTGCTTCAGATAAGACTTGACATAAACGGAAAACTTTAGTTATTACTCGTGGTCGCACTTTCAGTTCTATTTTTGTGGTACCTATATGTAGAAAATGATGTATGGTAAGTTTCGTGTAGTTAATTGAGCTACTTAATTACTTATTTTATTCTTCTAATGGTGGTGTCTATTGGCTAACTTACATGGTTATCTGATAATTAATGGTTGAAAGATGTGAAACATCCAAACACTATCTATGTCATGTAGCCTTTTCAAGACGCCACCCTCCTTATATAGTTATTGGGATTTTGTGCATTTTTATTTGTTCTACATGCTTTAATTTAACTGAGGGATTCTTTGTTTGTTATGACTTGCGATTTGAAGCTGTTTAGAAGGGTAAATTTCTTGAATTGTCTTGTTAAAAGTTAAAACTTAGTTGTGGTGACTATAAATAGTGTAAATGGAATATGTGTTCTTAGTTTGTATGCTAGCAAACCAGAAATGCGGGGAAGAAGAAATGGAGGAATTAAAATACCCTGTGATTGGTTTCTATTTCATGTTTTCTGATGTTTCGTATTTTGGAAAGAAATCTTAATTTGCAAAAAGGACTCTTTTACAGTTCACGCGCGGTCTATGTTAAAAATTAGTAGTTACTCATACATTCTTATGTTGCCTATCCAAACAAAGGTTCTTGATTGTTTACCATTGGCATTCATGTGTAAGTAGTTACTGGTTCATAAAGTGACTCCAGTTGGCTTTTTCTTTTATGAATGAGTTAACTGTCACAACTTATGACCTTAACTGTATGCTTATAGGCATAAGGTATTGGCAACAAAGTGTCAAGGGGTTTGCACTGCAACTATGCTGCATATATGCAATTGGAGAAACAAGGATGTTCACTTGTTCGTGGTCCACTGAAACCTGGTTGAGTATTATTTTTGATGATATCTTTCCTAATATTCAATTCATTTGCCTATTATGGATATCAAACAGATGCTCAACACGAGGCTTTAATTGGGCCAATTGGGTTATAACTCCATTGGAGTAGGCGTCGGGTAGCAGGTGTTGATTCTCTGATATATTGTGTTGCTCTTCTCTTTTTGATTATCCATGTTATAGTGTTTTATAGTGGTGTGGTGATGCTCCTTATCTACTGTTAGCTCATGTAGTAATGTTGGTTCGCTTTGTGTTTGTTCATAGGCTTGGCGTATGTCTATCTCTTGCATATTTTTGGCTGACTTCCCTGTTTAGGTTTCTATTCCATAAAAAAACTGCATGTCTATATATTTATTAATGACAAGGAGATGAAATATAATGTTGTTTCTAAAGGAAGCTATTTTAGGTGTTTGAGGATGCTTAAAAGTCAACACTGAGCATTATTGCGCTTGATGAGATTGAAAGGTAAGTCACTTGTTGACATCTTGTATAGAAACATACTCGATTTAAGTGTAATTTGTATATGGTGTTGATTAACCTGTCATGTATACATACTTATAGAATATGTTGCCATTAGACTTCGCTTTTGAAACTTGAATTCTCATACATTGATGGTCCTTCTTCAGCGGCTTCCTCCAAAGGTCTCTAAGTTTTTGAAAATGAGATCACGATTCGAAAGAGATACGCAAGTGCAGTTACAACGAGAAGTAGAACGTCAAGTGCAAGAACAATGTAGATACAATGTCTTAGCAATTAAACGGTTAGTTAATGTTATCATCGAGTTAACTATTTTTTTGGCAATAGGAATGTTTGGCATTTTGCTTTGAAATGACTCGTATCATATTGAATACTCAGAATTATAAAGTTTGGACCTTTGGATGTGTTTATGTTGTTTAACGTTGTGATACTTTACTTTTGAGTGACTATGATTATTCATTCGTTTACTTGTAAAGTGATACTTAAATAATTTGTACCATTTTTGTTGCAGCTGCTGTAAATGTGGATCCTAACACCCCAAATGTACCCTGATTCTATGTTCATTTTTTATTTGTATGCTGACTTCAGAAACAAGTATTCTGAATATTGGTTCCGTGTTTTGTTAGATGAAAGCAACTCTTTTGGTGTACTTGGTGAATCTGGTAGAGGTCTAACTGAACGCTACAAAGTTCCCGTACGTCCCATCTTTCTCTATCTCTACAAGTCATATTGTTTAAAGTTTTAAAACATTGTTGGTTATGATTTATGTTACTACTGTAGATCGAAAGGTAGATATTATAACTGCTGTCATGGGACATGCATTAGCCTCAGAAGGTGGATTCAGCACTGGAAGTTATAGTCATCGATCACCAAGTAAGCATATCTACTTGAAGTTAGAAACTCTGTCGATCCCCAACTGAAAACCATACATTTTTGTGTTAAAAAGTACATTGTGGACCTAAATCTATGCATTTGTATGTAATGGTTACGATGGGAGAAAAGGTTATTTAACCTGAAATCTTTCTAGAAGTATATTCTAATTTTCTCGGGCAGACAGTTCATGATTTTAAATCGGTCAACTTTTTTATGTTGCTATAGCGCCTCAGTAGCTCCGGTTATGTGTTCTCTGCATCTCTCTCACCATTCTTGGCAAGTGTTGCAATTACCGCAATTGATGTCATAGACACAACCCCTCAACTTTTAGTGAAATCAAGGGATAATGTCAAGGTTTTATGTATAGGTTTGTGTCTCCTTAAGTATGATTTATTTATGTTTCACTATAACTATGTACTGTATGACTTGGTTCTTACCTAGAGTTTTGACAGGTTCCTGATCATGAGCCACGTCAGGGCGATGAGCTCGGTTAAGTCAGCTGTGGCTTAGAGCTTTATCTTTCTCTTCTGAAACCGTTTTATCTTTTAGGTGGGAAAGTTTGGTATAATTATTGAGTTCACTGATCACGACAATACAAAGCGAAGTGCCACATACTTACCTGATGTTGCTGCTCAAGAAGGTTTGTTCTCAATACTTGTGTTTTTTAAGAGTTTAAGGCGTTATTATTTTATTTGAAATTGTGGATTGAAAAATAATACAATTAGAGGGGGCAATCGAAATCAATTTACTCATATGGGTCGATTTGGGTTATGAGTTATCTGAAACGTGTCAAACTATCTTTTATTTCCTAACCACAATGGAAATGATAGTCAATCCGCCCGACCAATATTTGCACTAAAAAATTACCCGTCCTAAGTTCCTAACCACTTACCCGACCTGCCCATTTTGCTTGCCTATAAAAACATGCTTTGATTGGTTACCTTGGTTTCTCAGGTTGGACAGTGATTGAAGCTATTGACTCTTTGATGAGGAAAGCCGGCTGCAATGGCACCATAAATGACTCGGTGAGGAATCGTATTCGACTCACTCGCTACCAGAGCACATTGTTCCCTATGGACTACAACGAGTACGTGAACTTTGTGAAAACAAGGGGTGCTGCCCGGTCTATCGTTGGCCTCAAAGCCTATTAACTTATTCAACATTTCATCTCATTTGGCACCATAAACTTGTTTTAGTTCCATGGTTAATTGAAAGAATTGGGTGTAGTTGGGATGTTTGTCTTTATTTGTACACTCCCACTCATCCTTATCTGCTTTAGTTGCTAAGACATTGTATCTACGTTGTTCTATTTAGTTTTGAATCACTCTTTCTATTTATTTGTTTCTTTTGAGCTATTTAAGATACAAGATTATATAAATGTGAGCTTTAAGCTGTGAAATTATGTGCATCTTTGTGACAGAATTGTGGCCCATTACCAACTACAACTTACCGACGGATTTCTGACAGACCTTTTTCCGACGGATTTCCGACAGATATTTTAGCGACAGACTTCCGACGGAAAATCTTCCAACAGAATTCCAACGCATATTTTTTGTCGGTGTTTCCAACAGAATTCCGACGGACGTAAATTACCGACCATGGATTCACCGACATACTATTTCCATCACAAATCTGTCGGAAACTGCTGTTACCGACGGATTTCCGACAGAAATGCCCGTCGGTAAAGACCTCTTATGTAGTAGTGTACAGCCTTACTTATGAAGATTCACTACCAACGTCACTGGAGGGCAAAGAGACACCGCACTCCGGTCAGGATTCACATACTTCTCGTACACATCGTTGAACTCATTTTCATTTGCACGAGCATGAAAGCTCACCAAACTCTTTGCACAATCTCTTAGTTGATCTTCACGGTATCCAGTGTAATGTTCAAGTGTTTCAGTCCACGCAGGTGTCTTATTAAGCGTGCACCTAGCAGCGTACACAGCTGACGCAGCAAGCTTTGAAGGGTTATTTCTTATGGTAACCGAATAGTCCATCAAACCAAGCTCAGTGAAAAAGAACACCATATTCTCCATCTCATTGTCACATGGAAGTGAGGCTTTAGTGTACCGAATGGCGAACACATATGGTGTTGGAACAGTCAGATGCCAACCTAAACGACTAAGAATAGCCTTTTCCATAGCAAGAATTTGGTCTCTTGAGTATGCACTATCCGATATAGCAATCATATCATTAACCCATGGTGGCCATATTTCCTCGTACTTGGAAGATATAAGCAACGCGCTGATGCCAACCAATTGAAGTTCAGTTCTAGCAACTGTTGTGACCGACAGATATCTATCAACAATATTGATAGTGAGATAAAGAGTCTCTGGCATCAAGCCATACTTAATGTGAACTAGTATTATCCAGTCGAGCAAGATAGCTCGCATTCTAGCATTGATATCAGGTTGGGAATCTATGTAATCCCTCAAGCATCCTTCGGTCTCCGAGAGCTTGTAGAACGTGTAGATTTCCTCCACATATTCAACCTCAGCAAGCTCATTGTTCTTGTCAGATTCATCAATATTAATGATGACAGGATCTTTTGGTTTTGTAGTAGTGATCCAACTAGCAACCTTGCTACGTGCACTAAGAACTGATGAGAGCGACTTTTGAGACTTTTTCATTATAGTACGGTTTGCCACAGGCTGTGCCTTAGTAATTGGTTTCTTGACACCGTTCTGAGTAGTCACTAGATTTGTAATGTCAAGAAGGCCTCGCCGTTTACTTCTTACAGCATGTGCAATAATCGGCTGACGATGATCAACAGCAGATGTCATAATTAATATCTTCTTCTTGATCTTGAAAATTAATACCACACCTCCAACACTCGGCAAAATCAACAAAAAATCCTTTTTCTACGTTACTAGTCGCCACAATCCTAATTCCAAAAATCTTGGCAGTGATTGAAGATGGCAATGTTTGTGACGTTAAATTGAGAGGGGTTTTGATTTTTGGGATGAAGATGAAGGAGCCGGTTATTTAGCTATTTATAAGGGTCGAATTTGTTTGAGTTTTGAATATGGGCCGTTGGATGAGATGGGATTGTGGTTTTGATCTTACCGTGTGAGACACGCTTTGCTTTTTTCATCTCTTATTTATGGTAACTAAAGAGTTAAATGGGTAATTCGTTCGTTTGATTAATTAGTTGTATTAATTAATTTCTTGTTTCACCTTTCAGTTACTTATCGATTAATATATTCTTCTTGGATTAAGATACTTGCAAATTTGGATGAACATGATTCTCTCACAAACAGTCTTTAATTTATTATTTGACGACGGACTTCAAAAGTAGAAAAGATCTAGAAAGGAACAATATATCCAAACGAAATGCAAAGACCTTTCGTATTGCAACCTTTTACCATCTGTTATTTTACCTCAAAATAACTAGGACCGCAAAGGAATCAAACTTTTATCAAGCAACTCGAGCTTGACTCAATCGAGTCAAGCTTATATCGAGTTCGACCCCGAACTCGAGCCCAATAAACCAACTTGAAACACATAATGAGCCTAGCTCAAGCTTTCAATAGCTCGGCTCGAACTTGTATCAAGCTTTTCGAACTTTCATGTACATATATATTTTTTATTATATATTTATATCAATGTGAATAGCTGTACAATAATTAAACGTATATTTTAATAAGACTTTTTAACCTTAGCACTCCATAGGAATGCAACCATTTGATACAAGACTTATATTTGTAAATTTAAGCACCGACTATGGACTACTCACTACAAGACTATGAGATACAAAGTTCTTTGTTCAACTCACTAACTAAGATCCTAAGATAAACATGAAAGGAGAATAAACTAAACTATTGTTTACTGGTTTATGCATAATTATTGAATAAGGGTGTGTTTGGCAAAAATTGCTGTCTAGACTCTAGACCTACCCACATGGGCGGAGATACAAGGGGGGCACAAGGGTCGCACATTCAACATAGCGTTCGGACTCATGTGCCATCCAGCCATAAACATATAAGTATATAACAATCCTACCTTCAAAAATGTTTTTTTTATAAATTAAGTACATAGTCAGTTGGCCCATCGACTGCTACACTTTCAAAAAATGTATAGAGTATATTCTTTTTGAAACTTACCAGAAGTCCTTGCAAGAACACGATCCATCCGCAAAATGATGAAACCTACTATTATCTCTAAGTATAATCTTTCTCCCCTCAACTTTTGAGATCAACTTGATTGCAGAATGGCAATCAACACAAACTCTTATATTTTTTTTCACAATAATCGGTTTCCCAATTGGCAAACGTATTAGTGCATAAGCTATAGCTATCCTCTCGCTATGCCTATGAAGAACCTTCACCTTCATGTCATATTCCAAATCAAGTGGGACTGACTCAGTATCAGGAACATATCCCGCTTCAACTATTTTACCCAAAAGACTATCAAGCTTCAAGTCTATTTCTTTCTTATGTGGGTGACACCAATCTTCAACTCCAAATACATGGACTTTATTATCAACATCGACCCAACTATAACCAGGTAGCTTCTTTACGTTTTCATCCTTCATCGTCTTCCTAACACTTCTTACATCCTCCCATTGTTGTTCTTTTGCATAAATATTGGAAAGTAATACATGAGCTCCACTGTTTTCAGGCTCTAGTTTCTTTAGATTTTCGGCTGCAAGCTCTCCTCTTTTTTGATCACTATATTTTCTACAAGCTGCCAGAAGAGAGCACCAAGCATACGCGTTTGGCTCAAATGGCATTTTGTTTATAAAGTTTTCAGCTTCTTCAAGCCTCCCAGCTCGTCCCAACAAGTCAACAACACACGAGTAATGTTCTGATCGAGGTGTTATTTTGTAAACTTTTTCCATCGAATCAAAGTAGCTTAATCCTTCCTTCACTAATCCTGAATGGCTGCAAGCATTTAAAAGATTGATAAACGTAACAGCGTTTGGTTTTAACTTTTCAACCAGCATCTTGTTAAATATATCTATTGCTTCGTGTCCTAAACCATGGTGAGCAAACACACCCATTAGTGAATTCCATGCATACTCGTTTGCTTTAGATATCTTGTTGAACGCTTGGATTGATTGATCCAGCAAACCACATTTCCCGTACATATCAACAATAACAGATGAAACAAAAGGGTCTTGATTAAGATTGTATTTAAACACTAAGGCATGAAGTTGAACTCCTTGTTCAAGCGAAGCTTGATTAGCACAAGCCTTAATTAAGCTAGAAAAGGTAAACTCATTAGGTTCAATATTTTCCCTCTTCAAGTCAGCAAAAATAGTCAAAGCCTTGTCAATTTGATCAGCTTCGACATAGCCATCAATCAATGAAGTATATGAAACAATATTTGTACCTCTAGAGTCGGTTTCAAGCAAACGTGAACCACTATCCATGTCACCTATTTTACAGTACATATCCATAAGTGCATTGCCAACAGAAACATTCAATTCAAACCCCAACTTCACAACAAACGTATGAAGACATCTTCCAACATTATACGCGTTGCCACTTCCACAAGCACAAAGCGCACTACATAGTAAATGTTGGTCAATCGACACATCTTCATTCAACATCTTCCTAAAAGCCATCAACGCTTCCTCATAACAACCATTCTTCGCATATCCATCAATCATCGAATTCCACGACACTTCATCTTTCACCGGCATCTCCTCAAAAACCATACACGCCTCAAACAACAACCCACACTTCGAATACATATCCGCCAAGTTACTACCCACAAACATCGCATAACTCAACCCAACTTTCAAAGCAAGACAATGCACTTGTCTCCCAACATCCACCATCTTCAAAAACGAGCACGCTTGAACCACACTCGAAAACGCAAACTCGTTAGCACTTTCACCCGAAACCCACATAGAACAAAAAGTACTAATCGCTTTCGAATACTCCGAATTCTGCGAAAACGCTGAAATCATAGCAGTCCAAGAAACTAAGTTTCGTTGAGGCATTTCATCGAACACTTTGTGGGCATATTCGATATGGCCACATTTAGAGTACATTGATAGAATGTGATTTGTTACATAAGTGGATGATGGGTATCCAGATGTGATGATCTGTGCATGAAGCTGTTTACCGTTATATAACTGTTTTGATTTGGCGTAGGTTTGGAATATGGGGGCTAAAGTGTTCGAGTCTTTGTGCAAGTGTTTGGTTAACGTTCGGAATGTCATAACAAATGTTTTTAAGACGGTTTGAGAATTATGTAATCAGTTAATCATATTTACTATCGTAGTATCATCTACAGGATACACAAAAACATATTAATGATTTACCTTAACTATTTATCACTAGCTGTGGTAATATTGTTTTCTTTTTCCTTTTTGACTAGGTTTGTTTGTATAATTTATAGGTACGTTTTGTTAGCAACAGTTTTTATTTTTACCCAGTAACATTGTTCATTGTTGTTAACAATTACAGTACTAGTAATATCTAATTATTTAAATTTATGTTTAGAAAATATACAACGCCTACAAAAAATCATCCAAAATCATAACCACTTTTTAGGGTGCGTTTGACATATACAAAATCATAACTTTTATATATAAAACGGATTAAATGTGTCAACTCGAAACCCGTTTAACATATTCAACCCATGTAACCTATTTAACCTATCAACCTAAGTATATATACGGGTTAAATAGGTCAGGTTCGGGTTACGTGTAAACATGTTAGGGTTGACATAACTGACCCGATGATTTAAATGGGTCAGGTTCAGGTTGAGGTTTTCTGACCCGCCAACCTGACAACCCGAACCCGACCCGAATTGCTACCCCTACCCTAAAGTGTGGGTTTTCTCTCTCTTAATGATTCTCATTCTTATACCCATACCCACATCCAACCCCCCCCCCCCCCCCCCCCTTCCCCGGATATCTCAAAGACAAGTACAATCTACTCTTTCGACTAACGGTAATGAAAGGTGGTATACCACCTGGTAGTGACCTGATCACGCCACAACTCCATTATCATACCGGTAACAAGGTGCCTAATATCAACTTATACTCTTTTAAAAGTATCTAAATCACGTGACTTGACATCTAACTCGTCACTTCTAACTGATTTGTATAAGTTATTTTAATCATATATTTCCCTTTATTAATTATTCTTCTATAAATCTTTAGTATACTACCTTGTCCTATCCAGAAGACTCGGCTATCCAAGATTGATATGTGGATGGTGAAATAGTTATGGGGTAATATGTCGTTCGACTTTGCTACTAGTAGTGATACGGGATTATCCGGGGGAATTATGTCCATCTGGGATCCGCTGGTTTTCTCGTATCATAAAAGTTTTCTTGTGTCATAAAATTGCTAGTTATCAAAATGTGATGGTTGTTCATGGAGAATGGCTCCTTGACAAATTCAAGTGTACTATGATGAATGTGTATGCTCCAAAAGATATTGGATAAAAACGATTGTTGTGGACGTTTATATCAGATTATATGTTAGATAATGTTGGTAATTATATTCTTCTTGGGGATTATACTGCAGTGCGTGATGAGGGAGAACGATGGGGATGCCAATTTTCACGTAAGGAAGCTACTGATTTTAAGTTGGCTTTTAGAAGTTCCAATGGGGGGTATGCTTTTACAAGGCTAAGCTTGGATGGTAAAAAGATGAGTAAGCTTGACCGTTTCTTTATTAGTGAAGGGGTAAATGCGGTATGTGCAGACCTTTCAACTAATGTTCTTAATAATTTGGTGTCAGATCATCAACAAATTTTATTAAAACAAGAGGTTATGGATTATGGCCCAAGAGTTTTCCGGTTCTTTAATTATTGGATGGATGAAAATGATTTTGAGCATGTGGTAGTATCGGCATTGAATGGAGATGATCAGGTGGTCCAAGGAGGTGCTGCTATAAAATTCATAAACAAGCTAAAAAGGCTAAAGGAGAATATTAAATGTTGGTGGCAGGAAACAAAGAATAGAAAAAATATGGAAAGGCATACTTTGTTAGATGAAATAAAACAGGTAGATGATCTCTTAGACCAAGGTTTGGCTACTGATGAAGACAGATTGAATCGATATCAGGCAAGGTCAAAATTGTATAGCTTGGATTCTAAAGATATTAAAGATTTAGCTCAAAAAGCTAAAATAAAGTGGAGTATAGAAGGCTACGAAAACTCAAGGTATTTTCATGGAATTATTAATAGTAAGCGAAGATACTTGGCTATTAGGGGTATAAAACGAGAAGGTACTTAGGTCTCGGATCCTAACCATGTTAAGGAGGTGTTCTTGAATCATTTCCGGGGTAAGTTCTCAAGAATGGAGAATATCACAGCTTTTCAAAGAAGTGCCACTGGTACAAAAAGTTCTGTTGGTCACGCCAAAAATGTGTGACGATATGCATATAGTCACGCACGTTTTTTTTTCGTCATGTGTGACAAAAGGTCCCGCCACCGTAGGTGGCATATGGTCACATTGTTGAGTTCGTGGCCTTTTCCATCGAAAAAAAGTGACCAAAACCCCGAATATGTGTGACAAATTAGGCACAAGTTTTGTTGGATTAGTCATTATCAGTGACCGTAAACACCTTAGAGTCACACGAAAGTTTTTTGAGAGTGACTATTGTTCGTCCTTTGGCCACATAAATATATAATATATGTGACATTTGAGATGATATATTCAAGTAAATGTGTATTTTGTGTGACTATTGATAATCTAATGGCCACATGAATATAGAATAAATGTGACATTTGTGATGATTTAGTCACACAATGGGTGTTATTTTTTTTGAGTTAGTCACATACAATTTAACACAAAGTGGCCAAAAGTGTGAATAAGTGTGACCATATGCTGTTTAAAGTGAAGAAATGTGTATTTTGTGTGACTATTGATCATCCAATGGCCACATGAAGTTTATGTTTGCGTGGCCTTTTGTAATATTTAGTCACATAAAGCATGTTTCTTTTGGGTATTTAGTCACATACAATTAAGCAAACAGTGGCCAAAATCGTTAATAAGTGTGACCATAAGCTGTTTAAAATAAAGAAATGTGTATTTTGTGTGACTATTGATAATTCAATGGCCACATGAATTTTATGTTTGTGTGGCCTTTTGTAATATTTAGTCACACAACGCATGTTTTTTTTGGGGTATTTAGTCACATACAATTAAACAAACAGTGGCCAAAAGTGTTAATAAGTGTGACCATATGCTGTTTAAAATGCAGACATGTGTGTTCTGTGTGACTAATGTTAATCCAATGGTCACATGAATTGTTAATTCGTGTGGCATTTGGTAATATTTAGTCACACATCGAATTAAAGAAAAGAGTGACCAATGATGTTAGTATTGCTAGTACTAAGTTACTACTGCTGGATCAGAGTTACTACTGCTGGATCAGAGAAATAAAACTGCTAGTATATAAATAAAACAGAATTAAAAACAAAAAGCAATTTCAAATTCCATACAATTCGAATGTATATAAATGAACAAAACATAAATAGAATTTTAATGTCGCATTTAATGAAATTGTCAACTATTATAAGTTAAAGCCTTTTGAATCTTCCCTGGACCCCTAGCTTGCTTTAGCACTTCTGCACTAGAGACATAACTTTTGTGCTTCGGTTGTAGTTTTGGTTCAGGAATCGGTTCACTAACTTTTGGTGTCGTAGTTGGTGGTGTAACCTGTAGTAAACAAAAGACGCTTGTATCAAATATTGAATTTAATATGAAGAATTTTATATATATATATATATATATATATATATATATATATATATATATATATATATATATATATATACTTAGGTTCAAAAAAACACATGTATGTACCTCCTCATGATCAGCAAGAATAACTTGTTCCTTGGGCCATGCAAAGAAACCATTCAAGCCTTCCCTAACTGTTTTTATCCCAAGATTCCCTATCATGTTCGGTATGCATGCTGCATCCACTAACGATTTATCAATTGAGACTTTGTAGCAATCAGTCGGGAGTGGTTTGTTATGTATCATTTGTTTTCCTGGAATGTTGTGTATGCGACCCAAAGCAACAATATTTGATTTCTTTACATGCTACATTTTGCAATTGATTGTCTAAAAAAAAGAATTTTTGCATACGTATATATCAGAAATTATTTAAACAAAATTAAGAATAACAAGAAGAAACATGTTGAAATACATACTTGTGCTTGTGTTGTTGGAGACACATTATCCTGCGATAGGGAAGCTGGAGACCCGTTTCATCGTGACTTACCCGTTTTCTTAGGTACGACTTTTGTAACAGGTTCCTATACGTATATATAAAACACGGTACATTATTTTAAAAATAAAATAACAAGAAACATGTTGCATGAAATACTTACTTTTGGTAGTTCTTTTGTTGGAGATGCATCTCCTTGCGATTGGGAATCTGCAGACCCGTTTTGTCGTGTCTTTGGTGTTTTCTTAACATTGTTAATACGTTCCTATATGTATATATAAAACACGGTACATTAGTCATGTAGGTAAAATTAAAAAATCAAATGGGGATAATGTTTTACTCCTTACCATTTTTTCCATTACCGGTTCCAAAGTTTCAATCCCAACTGTAGGCTTCTTCTGAATTATCACATCTTTATCACGTGCACGTACACCAACACTGGACTGAGTTCCGTCGACCACCTGATGATCATCAGTGCAGACATCTATATTATCAATGGCCATTGGAGTCGTCACCTACAATATAATTAAATTATATTAAGAAATACATTGGTGTTAGCATTAGAAAATGAAATTGTTAACAACATAAAAATGGCTTACATCTGAGTCTAATGGAAATTGAGATTGCATATCCAACTTAATCCCTTTTGAACTCAAAATATTCAGCAATTTAGAAACCATTCCTTTTGTATCTGCCATCTCAGCGGACAATTGCTTGACCTGGTCATCTTTTTGTGGCATCTCGGTGGACAGTTTCTTGAGCATTAGATCTTTTTTTTGACGCTCGCTTCTCTCATTATCAAGTTAAGTTTGAAGTAACTCAATTCTTTCATCAGTTTCTTTTCTGGTTCGAGGAAGATTAAAATACCTCTTATATGTAACTCCATTTCCCACTCCTCTTACATAACCTCCCTTTTCCTTACCAAACACAGCTGTCATGGCATCAGTGCCATCATCAACAGCCAAGGTTCCTTCCTTGATCTTTTCATCAGCTTCTCTCTGCAAAAGAATATGGGAATTGTTGGTATTAAAAGTTAGTACTGCTAGTATACAAGTTAGTACGGCTAGTACAAAGTTAATACTCCTGGTATATAAGCATAATAATAGAATTTGCAGTCAAATTTACAAGTTTCTCTGCCACCGAACTAATCTCAGCATCTGGAGATTCTCCGTCTTTGTTTTGCCTTCCTTTGACCCACAATACACCACGCGGCGGTTCAACATCTGCTTCAATTTCTTTTCTTTTTTTCGATCTAATGGACACCAAGTGCATACACATATATGTAAAGTTAAACCAAGATAATTGATTCTGATCAATTAGTAAAACAAACATTATGTATAACCTTACCATTTTCTCTTTAACATAAACATATCCACCTCGTCCCATTTTATGCTGATAAATATTTTTGGAACACGACAGTTTAGCTTTATCTGATTTCTCCTAAAAAAACACAAAATCATAAGGCATTTAGATATGCGGTAATGCTGAAAACTAAAAATTATGAAATGACATATAAACTAAATAAAGATGACTAATTAAAACCTTGTATTCATTGGTGGTCGTGTAGGTTACAAACTCAACCTATTGTTCTTGAGTCACAATTGTACTATACTTTTCCGGCCTTTCATTCGTTTTCTCAGGTGTATCTAGGTTGGGCAATATGTATTTTTCTCTGAGTTTCATTCTGAAATTCCTTAGCAGTTGACTAAGACGATTCATTACCACCTTTTTGAATGTCACGTCAACATCAAAATATCGCTGCAAAGATTAACACAATGTTTTTAATTAGTTGTAAATAATTGATAAATTAAACTTATATATTGGGTTAAAAATTAGTATATATGTATCGTGATTTCATCCCATATGATTCTTTATCCACCTTCTTCCAGGATAGAACCTTCAAACCTATGTGCTCACGAACCGCATCTCCTAAAAAACTCGCAAACAGTGCTCTGTTTAACCCTGTAACCCTATTCAACGCATCGATGGTTACCTTGTGCTTTACTTGACCAGGATGGCCATATCGAAGGCGAAACTTAGCTAGCCTGGTTATGCCCCTATTAGATATTTTTCTATTTAATTGGTTGTCGTCATTTTCTTCATCAGATGAAACATATGTTTCGTCCGCATACTGTATTGTGTTAACATCAGCTTCATTATCTGGAAGCAAAATATCAGTATCAATGTGTTCAACCATATCCATGACGACTCTTGAGCAACAATGTGTACAAGAAAATGATTCTGGCTTGGAGAGTAATGGTGATTGAAGATTTGAATTTTGTGTTTTGGTTGCAGTGTTTAGTTTAATTAGGAGACAATACAGAGTATTTTCATGAATATGGGCTCTTATTTATGTTAAATGCCAAATAATTAGGTGATTTAAGAATTTTGGATTGAAATTTTGGCTCCAAATTCTTGTAAATTATTTTCAAAAAATTTCGCTTATGAACACAAAATACTTTTCTTTTCTTCAAAATCATGAGTACTATTGAGTCAGGCGGCTTCTTCGTTCAGAAAACCGAGGAGAGTAATATAAAGTTAAAATAGTAATCATAGATGATGATAAATACTAAGTATTAATATTGTTGTTGTTTTACCCTTTAAGTCTTTCTTTTACAACTTTCACCTTAAGTTTTCTATCTTGTGTTATATAATACTTTTAGATGGATGGATTGTGTTTTAATTTAAATGTATTTTCATCAAATATTATACAACACAAATACAAATACTTAAGGTCAAAGTTAAAAAAGAAAGACTTAAAAAGTTTCTAACAAATCGGTTATAATTTTATTCGGGTCATAACACATGCATAAAAAACGTGTAAAAACAAACAGAAATGGGTAAAAACGTATGGAAACGGATGAAAATGGACTAAACGTGAAAATCGTGTTGTTGGATTAGTTCGGTCTCATTTAATCGGTTATAATTTTATTCGGGTCATATCACATGCATAAAAAACGTGTAAAAACAAACAGAAATAAGTAAAAACGTATGGAAACGGATGAAAAGGGACTAAACGTGCAAATCGTGTTGTTGAATTAGTTCGGTCTCATTAAATCGGTTATAATTTTATTCGGGTCATAACACGTGCATAAAAAACGTGTAAAAACAAACAAAAATGGGTAAAAACGTATGGAAACGGATGAAAAGGGACTAAATGTGTAAATCGTGCTGTTGGATTAGTTCGGTCTCATTATTTAATCGGTTATAATTTTATTAGGGTCATATCACATGCATAAAAACGTGTAAAAACAAACAGAAATAGGTAAAAACGTATGAAAATGGATGAAAAGGGACTAAACGTGTAAATCGTGTTGTTGGATTAGTTCGGTCTCATTAAATCGGTTTTAATTTTATTCGGGTCATATCACATGCATAAAAAACGTGTAAAAACAAACAGAAATGGGTAAAAACGTATGGAAACGGATGAAAAGGGACTAAATGTGTAAATCGTGCTGTTGGATTAGTTCGGTCTCATTATTTAATCGGTTATAATTTTATTAGGGTCATATCACATGCATAAAAAATGTGTAAAAACAAACAGAAATGGGTAAAAACGTATGGAAACGGATAAAAAGGGACTAAACGTGTAAATCGTGTTGTTGGATTAGTTCTGTCTCATTAAATCGGTTATAATTTTATTCGGGTCATAACACATGCATAAAAAACGTGTAAAAACAAACAGAAATGGGTAAAAACGTATGAAAACGGATGAAAAAGGACTAAACGTGTAAATCGTGTTGTTGGATTAGTTCGGTCTCATTATTTAATCGGTTGTAATTTTATTTGGGTCATATCACATGCATAAAAAACGTGTAAAAACAAACAGAAATGGGTAAAAACGTATGGAAGCGGATGAAAATGGACTAAACGTGTAAATCGTGTTGTTGGATTAGTTCGGTCTCATTAAATCGGTTATAATTTTATTCGGGTCATAACACGTGCAAAAAAAACGTGTAAAAACAAAAAGAAATGGGTAAAAACGTATGGAAACGGATGAAAAGGGACTAAACGTGTAAATCGTGTTGTTGGATTAGTTCGGTCTCATTATTTAATCGGTTATAATTTTATTCGGGTCATATCACATGCATAAAAAACGTGTAAAAGCAAACAGAAATGGGTAAAAACGTATGGAAACGGATGAAAAGGGACTAAACGTGTAAATCGTGTTGTTGGATTAGTTCGGTCTCATTTAATCGGTTATAATTTTATTCGGGTCATATCACATGCATAAAAAACGTGTAAAAACAAACAGAAATAAGTAAAAACGTATGGAAACGGATGAAAAGGGACTAAACGTGCAAATCGTGTTGTTGGATTAGTTCGGTCTCATTAAATCGGTTATAATTTTATTCGGGTCATAACACGTGCATAAAAAACGTGTAAAAACAAACAAAAATGGGTAAAAACGTATGGAAACGGATGAAAAGGGACTAAACGTGTAAATCGTGCTGTTGGATTAGTTCGGTCTCATTAAATCGGTTATAATTTTATTCGGGTCATATCACATGCATAAAAAACGTGTAAAAACAAACAGAAATGGGTAAAAACGTATGGAAACGGATGAAAAGGGACTAAACGTGTAAATCGTGTTGTTTGATTAGTTCGGTCTCATTAAATCGGTTATAATTTTATTCGGGTCATAACACGTGCATAAAAAACGTGTAAAAACAAACAGAAATGGGTAAAAACGTATGGAAACGGATGAAAAGGGACTAAACGTGTAAATCGTGCTGTTGGATTAGTTCGGTCTCATTAAATCGGTTATAATTTTATTCGGGTCATATCACATGCATAAAAAACGTGTAAAAACAAACAGAAATTGGTAAAAACGTATGGAAACGGATGAAAAGGAACTAAACGTGTAAATCGTGTTGTTGGATTCGTTCGGTCTCATTAAATCTGTTATAATTTTATTCGGGTCATAACACCTGCATAAAAAACGTGTAAAAACAAACAGAAATTGGTAAAAACGTATGGAAACGGATGAAAAGGGACTAAACGTGTAAATCGTGTTGTTGGATTAGTTCGGTCTCATTATTTAATTGGTTATAATTTTATTCGGGTCATATCACATGCATAAAAAATGTGTAAAAACAAACAGAAATGGGTAAAAACGTATGAAAACGGATAAAAAGGGACTAAACGTGTAAATCGTGTTGTTGGATTAGTTCTGTCTCATTAAATCGGTTATAATTTTATTCGGGTCATAACACATGCATAAAAAACGTGTAAAAACAAACAGAAATGGGTAAAAACGTATGAAAACGGATGAAAAAGGACTAAACGTGTAAATCGTGTTGTTGGATTAGTTCGGTCTCATTATTTAATCGGTTGTAATTTTATTTGGGTCATATCACATGCATAAAAAACGTGTAAAAACAAACAGAAATGGGTAAAAACGTATGGAAGCGGATGAAAATGGACTAAACGTGTAAATCGTGTTGTTGGATTAGTTCGGTCTCATTAAATCGGTTATAATTTTATTCGGGTCATAACACGTGCATAAAAAACGTGTAAAAACAAAAAGAAATGGGTAAAAACGTATGGAAACGGATGAAAAGGGACTAAACGTGTAAATCGTGTTGTTGGATTAGTTCGGTCTCATTATTTAATCGGTTATAATTTTATTCGGGTCATATCACATGCATAAAAAACGTGTAAAAGCAAACAAAAATGGGTAAAAACGTATGAAAAGGTACTAAACGTGTAAATCGTGTTGTTGGATTAGTTCGGTCTCATTATTTAATCGGTTAAAATTTTATTCGGGTCATATCACATTTATAAAAAACGTGTAAAAGCAAATAGAAATGGGTAAAAACGTATGAAAACGGATGAAAAGCCACCACCACCACCAGCCACCACTACCACTACCACCACCACACCAACTGCCACCACCACAACCAGCCACCACCACCAGCACCACTACACCACCACCACTACCACCACGACTACCACCACCACTACCACACCACCACCACCACTACCACCACCATTACCACACCACCACCACCACTACCAGCCACCACCACCAACATTAGCCACTACCACCACCACCACCAGCCACCACCACCACCAGCACCACTACCACCACCACCACCACAACCACCAACCACCACCACCACCGGCCACCACAACAACCAGCCACAACCACCATCAGCAACCACCACCACCATTAGCCACTACCACCACCAGCCACCACCACCACCAGCCACCACCACCACCACCACTACCACCACCACCACAACCACCAACCACCACCACCACCACTACCACACCACCAGCCACCACCACCACTACTACCACCACCACCACCACCACTACCACACCACCAGCCACCACCACCACCACCACCAAGACCACCACCACCACCACCACAACTGCCAACCACCACCACCACCACCATCTTTTTTTTCAAAATCTTTTTAACATGTTATATATATTTTGAATTTGATGTTGTATCAAATAAAGCACAAATTACCTTTAATTACTAGAGTCTCATAATTTTGACTAAATTATACATTAATTAAGACTTACATATTAAAAACTTAAATAGTGATTTGATTGACATGCATGAGAACATGAACAGACTGCATGGGAAGACTCAATACTTTGAATTAGTACTCTGTAATTACTTTTTGCAATGATTTAGTTTACACAGCCACATATATTAGATTGAAGTGTAGATTATTAATTAATTACTGTATCTATAAGTTTCATCCCTAGCCACATAAATCATCATCAAAAAACACAATTTCTTACTTAACCTTTATCAAATCATCATCTAAAAACATGTCTGGATCTCTTAATCTCGATGAACTGAAAGATTTGTGTGGGTCTGATAAACTTCACAAATGTCTCAAGTTCCTCTTCAGTCAAGAAATTCCTCTAAATGAAGTAATGATCCAGTGTTTGGGTGAGAAGCGTGATGAGCTACGGATAAGTGTTGATAAGCGCACCGAGAGAATGGCTGAGGTTTTAGATCTTAACTTTGATGAAGAAGAAGCTGCTGCTGATGGTTATGAGTCCCTTGAGGAGGGGTCAAGTGATGGAGCGCCGTTTGCTGGAGTCCTTTTCGGCCATTTTGGTTGACCTTCGTACTCTGGTATCCAAGGAGGAGGAAGCCATTGCCGATATGGATTATTATGATCAGAGCTCCAGTTGAATGGTTGTTTAAGTAGGGTCTTCTTGGTTGGGTTTGGTGGTTCCTTAGCTTGTTATGTTTTTGGTTGTTGTTTTGAAAGAACAGCTGGTACATGTAATCACCCTCCTTAATCTTTAATAGTAAAAAATATGATTTAGGTTTTTAAGTATGTCATAATCTTGTGTTTTTATTTTAAGAGATTGATTGTTTTATCATCATTAATTACAGGCATCCATATAAGAGCTTGATTGTTTTATCAAAATGAAATCAAGCAATAAATAATCAAAATAAACGCTCTATATAAGAGCTAGCTTGATTGTTTTATCATCATTACATGCATCCATTTGGGTGTTTATCAAGTCATTCATGTATTAGTTTTTTAATTGTATGCTAATAAGATTTTTAAGTTGATTAGGTTACGATTTTTTGTGTGGTTCGGATGGATTATTAAGGGTTGCTTGATTCTTATTGTCTGCTATAGATGTTATAGAGTGTTTGGGATGGATTATTAAGGGTTGCTTGAAATTGATGTATGGATATGTTTGCAAGTTAATTAGATTATTTGTGTTTAAGTAGCTTGTTTAGTTAGTACTCAGGTCAATCATGTTCCATTGTGGCTAGTTGATGAGGCGAAAAATGAACCATTTTTAGGGGGTCATTTAAGCCCGGAATTGAATTTATTTGATCAAATATTGCCCTAAATCGTTCCTTTTGTGATTTTAGGTACTTTGGGAGTGAATTCTGGAAAAGGAAGCATTTTGGACGTTTTCGGAGCATAAAAATGAAGAAAACGGCAAAGTCTTAATTTTCCTTGCTGGGAACAGCAGATGACGGCGTCAAGAAGAATTTTATGACGACGTCAAGAGCAAAATGGATGACGACCCAGAGAAAACGTGACGGCGTCAGAACAAACGGCCCAGAGTAGAATTACACATGACGGCGTCAACTTTGGATCTAGGCAGTCCGAGAGCTTTATTGGCAGCGAGATGACGGCGTCAGATTTTTCCTCTTGACGCCGTCTCCTCCTAAAATCTATATATAATTTTCTATTTTTCATTCATTAAAAGAGGAACTTTTGTGGAGAATTTTAGGGCTGAACCTAATAAACCCTAGCTCGTTTGTAACAGTATTTTCAAGGGTTTTCACCCCTTGAAACCCTTCATATTCAATTGAGATAAGTATTCTTCTAATTCATTCAATATGTCTATCTGTTGTTTGAATATATCTTATACTTGTCTAGATTTTAACATGCTAGGCTAGATCTATTATGTGTTTGCTTAGATGTATTGAAACCTAGATGTTGATTATAGGTTGATTGTTTGTTTATCTATACTACATATAAAGGAAAAATGGTCAATGTTGAAAAAATGATCAATCTTGAAAAGTGAAAATCTTGAAAAATCTTATGAAAGGAAATTATGAAATATAATTAATACTCTTATTAAAATACCCACATTACTTAAAAGTACAATGATTTATTCACATTGTACAACCAATTAAAAATATATTTACCAAATTAAATACAACCAATTAATACAAATCACAAACCGGTTGACCCGGTACGCTTCAAACCAGACGGGTTAAACTGGTTTAATTTGACCCGTTTTCGACCCAACCTAGCAAGTTGACCCGGTTTAAATCGACCAATTTTTCGACCGGAACAGTTCGCCCGGTTGAACCACCCGGGTCGAACCAGGTTTTAAGACATTATGTTTAATTCCTAAATATTCAAACTTTTATTATTTTTCATTTATAACCAATAAACTTTTTTTGATGAAAAAACTATTTGTCGCTATAAAGAATGTATGGTCAAATCTTGAAAAGTGAAATCTTGAAAGTTGAAGGTGAGAGAAATGCATAGTATAATTAATACTCTTATTAAAATGCCCCATAACTTTAAAGTACAATAATTTATTCACATTGTACAACCAATTAAAAGTATATATATCAAATTAAAAACAAACAATTAAAACACCCCTTACTAAAAAGTACAATAAAATTTTCACAATGTACAATTTAAACAAGCTATAACATAATCTAAATATAAAATAATTAACACACTAACTAATGTTATTTTACACATTATACAAATTAATAAAACACACAAAGCTTCATACAAGCTAACAATTTGATGGTGTACATATAGTTTTGAAAACTGGACCGGACCAACGGGTTCAACCGGGAACCGGTGTCGCCACCGGTTCGTCTAACTGATAAAAGCCATACGAAAACATATATTTCAAAATGAAACTATTAATACACATCGAAAACCGAGTTGACCTGGCACGCTTCAAACCCGGCGGGTTGACCCGGTTTAATTTGACCTATTTTTGACCCAACCCGTCGGGTTCACTCGATTTAAATCGACCCATTTTTCGTCCAGAACGGGTCGAACCGGGTTTCAAAACATTATGTTTAATCTCTAAATCTTCAAACTTTTATTATTTTTTGTTTATAACCCATAAACTTTTTTTTATCACTTAACGATCTGTCGCTATAAAATCTCGTTGCTATGCACGGGTACTCGTCTAGTAGTTGTAATGGATGAATGATTTCAATGTTAGGCTTAAGAAAACTGGCAGATCTCCATTGTGTAATGATTGGTGCTAAACCGTCAACTTATATTGACCAAAGAATGGTCAACAAAGTCAAATAGCCTAGACCAATGCTCCGCGGAATATAGTGCTTTCCCCGGGTCGTTATGTCCCGACGAGGTGTGATGGTTATAAAACGGGTTTGTGATCTGGTGAATCTGGACAGGAAAGGGTTTGTGAGTGATCAAGCTAAGGAATCTACAAGGAAATAGCTTAAATAAGCTATATGAACAACACTTGAAATTTAGAAAAACCAGAAAAGTTTAAAACCTAAAAACGCGTACGTTCACGTTTTAAATAACGTAAACGTACAAAATAAAAAGTGAAAACTGAAATCTGAAAACCCCCAGGGGGTGAAAATGACTTTTTTACAATCTAACGGACAAAAGAAAATTTTTAGAAAAAGAAAATAAATTTTTACACTAATTAATTATTTATTATTAATTAAATACTAATTAATACTAATTATTAATATTTGAAATACTTAAATACAATATAATATTAATTAAATACTAGAAAAATGAAAATTAAATTTCTAAAATTAAAAAATAACTAAAAACAAGTTTTAAAAATAAAAATATGTATTTTTTTTGTCTTTTTGTGATTTTTAAATTAATTAATTACCTAATTAAACTATTTTAAATTATAAAAAATAGCAAATAACAGTAAAAATTACAAGAAAATTTCTAAAATTATTTTATATTACATAAAAGCTAGAAAAAAATATAAAAACTAGGTTTTGCTTTATAAAAACTAATTATGCTATTTAATACTTAATATTAATTAATTATTAATAAAACTAAGATTAATTCTAATAAATACTAAATGATAAAATAAAAATCTGAAAAATTTACTAAAATTACTTTACTATAAAAGGTACTTAATAAAAATATAAAAAAGCTAAGTACTTAATAAAAATATAAAAATTAAAATTAAAATTTAATTTACATTAAATAGAAACTATCACTTAAAAATTAAATTGACTTTTCTGGATTTTTTCTTTGGAAACTTGTTTTATACCTAAAAATGGAAAACTTTTATGAAAACAAACTTTTTATAACTTAAAAATAAGCTATTTGAGGGCTTGTTAGTGTGACAGTTGACTATAGTTGACTTTATAAGCAAATAAGCTCAAACCAGCTTGTGTGGGACCCACAATGATTAATCCTGGTCTAAATAAGTTAAATGAACATATTTAAGCAAGAATCAACCAAGAAATCCCACAGAATAAGCTAATAAGCAAAACTTAAGCACTTGGATACTTTGATCAACACAGAAAAAAGGGACAAACTAAATGGCTTAATTCAGGTGGGGTCCACAGGGTACTAGGTCAAACCATTGGTCAAACCATGGATCCTACCAGGGGGTTGAAGAAACTAAAAATGGAGATGTGGGGACCACTGAGGTGGCCAGAAAACCACCACCAAGTGGTGGTGTGGCTATGGTGACCTGCTGATGCAGGGGGTAGGACTGCCCTGCAGCCCACTTTAGAGGCTTGTGGGGCCCAGGAAAAAAATCACAAAAATAAGGTAAATGGTGGAACTTGAAGATGAAGTGGGAGGCTACTAAACCTCAAAAGCTCAAGGCTTGAATCACATCACACAAATCTACAAAAATCTTTGAACTTTTGGAAAAATCTGAAACATGCTATTTTGACTTTTTCATTTAACAATGGAAATTGACTTTGATGAACTTCTACTGCTTCTAAATGATCATTACATGTTTATGAAACCTACATGAGGCTAAATCAAGCAATCTAGTATAGTTTTTCATTGAAATCAAGGATTTGGAACACCCAAAAATCCAACAGTAGACTATTAAGGGGTCCTTAATGTGATTTTTGACTTTTTCTGATATGGACACTGAATTTATGCTATGAATGCCCTAAATGACACCTAAGAAGCATGTATGAACCAATGGCATACCAAGTAAACAAAAAGATCTCAGCTCAGACTCTTAAACCAAACACCCCTTAATGTTGGACTGTGAAAGTTTATGAGACAACCCTACATCTTAGACCATGAAATTTGAATCTAAAGCTTACACTAACCTTAATCAAGCATACATGAACTAAAATCAGCAACAAACAACAACATATAACACAAGAACTCAAAATCATAAATCAGCTGAAAAGAATAGTTAAAATGAAATCCTAAGCAATTATGCTATCAAATGGACAAGCAAGATTTCATTTATCAAAAATCAACTTAAGAACTGTAAATAAGCATGAAAACACTTATAATTAAACAATTTAACCAATGCTACAGTGTTTTGCATAAAATGAGGGTAAAAGGCTTACAAGGAGTCCAAGCACAAAATAAGTTACCCAGGCCTCAAATCATATCCTAATGCCTCCCTTGAGGCTCTAAACCATAATCCAGCCTCTTCTTATCCTCCTCTTCTTGCTTTTTTTCAGGTATCACTATTTTTGCATTTTTTTTGGATTTTCTTTGTATTTTCTACTTTTTTGTTCTTTTTCTGAGTTTATGCTTTCTTCTACTTCAAATGACTTTTTTAAAAGATTTAATAAAGATTGAAGAACTATTTAGGATGCAATTTATTTAAAATAACAAGGAATTTGAAACTTGAATGTAAAATACGATTTGGTTGAAGCTGAAAGATCACTTAAATTAAACTGAATACTTGGAATTACAACTGAAAATTACATCTAATTAAAGAAAAATACAAAGGAAAAGATTACATAATGAAAATTACACTAAGGACTGAAAACACAAAAACTAACTAACTCTCCTCTGCCCTCTCTTTCTTCCTTTTATATCTCTTCAAATTAGGGTTTGGGAAGCTTGTTTGTCTTTTCCCAGAAACAAAATTGACCATTGGATGACTGATGTTTGATCCAGGTCGTTTGAAGAATTTGGCGCCAAAACGTTTTTTGGCTCTTTCTCTTTGATATATTGATGCCAGAGGTGTTCATTTGGATTGTAGTGTTTGTTTGATGCAAAGGGGGAAGGGATTGAGTGTGGGATTAGAGTTTAGGGATGATGATGGGGATGGCAGTGATGTTGCAGGGTATTTTTGGAGGGAGGTGGAGGCAAGGTGGAAGGTCAAAGCTTGGGGGTTGACTGAGGGTTAATAAAAACGGGGTGTTTGTTTATTTTTGGTAGTGGGCTGGTTTAGTATGGGCCAAGGATTAACAAAGTGGGTTGGGGTATTTGTGTAACATGTTTGGGTTTTTTGGGTGGGATTTGGTTTGTATTAATCAAGGGTCCATTTGGTTGTTTTATTTAATCACAAGGACCATATATGTAATAACCTGAAAGTTGAGGGCTGCAAATGTAATATTTCCAAAGGTTCTTACAATGATTGTTTTTACCAAATTAAATAACCCAGGGACCACTTTTGTAATTTTCCATAATTCCAGGGACAAAAATTGCCAAATTGTGAAACTCAGGGACCAAACATGTAAATTTTCCAAATCTTTTACCCAAGGGCCATAATTGTCATCTTTTGATTTTTGAAAGACTTTTGTTGACTTTTCAATCCAAAAATATTTCCCAGGGACCAAATCTGACAATTTCTGAAACTCCAGGGACTAATTTTATAATTTTCCAAAACTTTTCCAATTCTTCACCAAAGGACTAAATATGATAATTTATGATTTCAAAAGGACCTTTGGTGACTTTTCTTTTAAAATTTGTGCCCAGGGACTATTTTTGCCAATTTTTGAAAGTTGGGGGACTGAAACTGCCAATTATGCAAACTTTGTACGTTTTTCGTCTGTTTTTGCTCATTTTGCATCTAAAACATATAAAACAAAATTTTGAAATATTTTTAGTATTTTGATGCGTTTCTGAGTGTTTTTGTATGTTTTGCAGTTCAGATTTGACCAAAAATGATGAGTGTTTGAGCACTCATCATGTAACTTGCTTGAACGTCTTAAGAAACATGAACCGATGTGTACTAGGTTTTTATGGTTGTATTTAATGCATTAGCGAATTCTAATGATCCCATGTTAGGAGCTTCTTAGCCGGCTCGACATAGGAGTGAAGTAGGAGCTTATAGAATTGGGGAAGTAAGTACGCCATCCCATGAATGGTATTAAGGAATACAATCCGTCATCCACGCAACTATAACAAGTAATTAACCTGTAAAAGATATCTAGGGAGTAGTGAAATCTAAGTAAACACAATTCTCTCATATATTGTTCACACCATTAGTTTAATTTAGTTTATTTACATTTTTGTTATTTTATTTTGATTGCATCTTAGTTATTGGGTTAGTTGATTAGCAACTAATTCCGCCCACTCTTCCAATACCCGAGATTTTTATTTGCTTTTATAAAATATAAAAAATACAAAAAGAATCATCCCTCACCTCTAGACCTAGTTTTTAGGCTTTCTAATCCTAGCCACACTATTCCTGAGTTGAACGATCAATCCCCCGGTACTTGTCACTATACTATACTACAATGATCAGGTACACTGCCTGGTGGGGGTTGTAAGCTTCTCGAGATCCCTCGAGAGGTAAAGCCTGGTGCAATTCCCACGCATCACTAGTCTTCGTCGGCGACTAATGTATTTATAGTTCTGTCAAGAATTATAATCATTCATCCCTGGCAAATGCTCGTTCCAATGGATCATGATTGGCTAGAAGATGTTGTGAAGGTTCAAGCTAGTCTGCATATAAAACTTTCACCCTACTTTTGGGAGAAACTGATGCTTCTAGTAATTTTGAAGAAATGGCTAAGGTGGTACAACAAGACCAAGTTTCTACTGCTGTAGAGGTTTGGATTGTATGTTATTCTTTGTATATGATCTTGGGAATGCCCATATCAGCAATTGTTAATGTTGTAAAAAAACTTTTGGTAAGTAATATAATTCACCTTTTGTGAGATTACAACTGCTGTAGAGATTTGGATTATATGTTCTTCTTTGTATCTGATATTGGGAATGCCCATATCAGTTTCTACACTTTTTTTTTCCTTCATGAAATAGTGAATTTTATTAATTAAGGAATCAGCAACTTACAAAGATTATACAAGCAGTCAAATTGAACACACTCATTTGACTGATACAATATAACAGATACATTCTACACAATCATTCACGAATCACGAAACTAGTTGATTCAATATCCACCATTCTTCTAGACTTAGCAACTACATGCTAAAATCTAGGCAACCATGGAGAAATATCCCTTATTGGCTACATTTCCACTAAACAAACACCCTTCCTAATTCCATCCTAGTCAGTTTCTATAGTTTAGTTGTTTAGATTTTGTAACAAAATGAAAAAATAGTCTATAAGAGGAATATAAAAATAGTCTATAAGAGGAATATAAATTACATGTGGCTCCCTTTTTTGGTATGTCCTCCCCAAAAATTTTGAAAATCCCTCTATATTTTTTTACCAAATTTCGAATTCTCCCTCCACCCATTTCCATCTCCACCCACGTTTCTCACATTTCTCACCAATCACCACGCACAGCCACCAATCAACAATCACCAATAACCAATCACCAATCACCAATATATCACCAATTAATCACCAGTCACATCACAGCCACCATTCACCAGTCACCATCCATCATATCACTTGTCGGTCCGGCTATCAACAACGGAGGGAGGTTCATTTAGATATAAATTAGGTACTTTTTTGAATTAGGAATTCATTATGTTGGAATTTTAACTTATTATTCATTTTCATTGTATATTTTATTTGTTATGGATTTGTTGGTTTCTTGTTTCTTTGTTAATGTTAACTTATCGTGTTTTTGGCTGAATCGTTTAATTAACCAACAACACAATAAAGATAACATGTTGTAATTTACACATTTTTCTTAATACACGTTTTCATATTTGACATTTGAGCCTTAATTATATTGATGCCCAATACATTCATTCCATTGTGTTGTTGCAATTCTTATTGTAAACATATCTTATTAATTAGCTAGACACTTGTGACTTGACATTTGAACTTCATCAATCTAAATCTTAATATATGCTTATATTGGTTTAACTTGTAACTTGTAGGATATATACGTTATCATTTGACCTCAACAATAATAGCATGGACAAGTCTTGGATGACAACTTGTAGGACCAACAAAGAATATATTGATGGAGTAGCATCGTTTATTAAGTATGCACTACACAACTTTCAGAATATGAAGAACATCGACCCACGAGTTAATATACGACAGCTTAAGATGTCATATCCGTGTACCACATGTTCAAACAAAAGAGAGCAAACAGTGGATGACGTGGAGTACCATTTATTCTACTACGAGATTAATCTTAGATACACAAAATGGGATAAACAAGGAGAAAAGGATGAGCAAGCAAAAATAGCCCAAATACCTGATAATGCAGAAACAGAGTTTGTTGACGACAAGGATTGCGACATGGAGTCACATTCAGAAATTCCAACAGATGGTCCAGCAACAGTAGAAATGGTTAATGCTACGAAAGAACATTTTGATGAGGATGACCTTGCCAAGTTTCAAAACCTATTATTAGAAGCGGAGAAGCCACTTTATAAAGGATGTCCTGACTTCACAAAGTTGTCCGCAATAGTTAAACTACTCAACTTGAAGGGTAAGTATGGAGCTTCTGATAAGTTCTTTACTAAATTACTAGGATTGATAAAAAAAAAATGCTACCTGCTGGTAACGAAATGGTTGAAAAAACTTATCAGGCGAAAAAACTAATGAGAATGATGGGATCAGGATACGAAAAGATACATGTATGTAGCAACAACTGCATTCTTTACTGGAAGACTAACAAGGAGTTGACTGTTTATCCAACTTGTGGGATATCAAGATGGAAGGTGGATAATAAGACACGTAAAGTGTATGAAAACATTCCGGCAAAGGTCATGTGGTACTTTCCAATTATACCAAGACTGCAACGACTCTTTAAGTTAGAGAGTATTTCAGAAGATCTAAGATGGCACGCCACAAGGAGGGTAACAGATGGTGTTTTACCTCACCCTGCAGATTCACAGGCATGGCGTACCATAGATGAAAAATTCCCCAACTTTGCTCAAGATCCGAGAAATCTACGGCTAGGAATATCGGCTGATGGGGTTGACGTCAACTCAGGAACTAGGCATCACAGTGTATGGCCAGTTTTATCTGTCATATACAACCTTCCTCCATGGTTGAGTATGAAAAGAAAGTTTATCATGCTTTCGGTATTGATATCGGGATACCCGGGAAATGATATCGACGTATTTTTAGAACCGTTGGTTAATGATCTGCATACCTTATTCGAGGATGGGGTTGATACATATGATGCTTGTACAAAAGAAATGTTTAAACTGCGTGTCGCTGTGTTATGGACGATAAATGATTACCCTAAACTTGGTACATTATGTGGTTGCCCATACAGTGGATTCAAAGGTTGTGTTGTATGTAGGAAAGATACACACTGTGTTAGACTTTCCGCCTCATCCAAGCAAAGTTATGCTGGACACAGACGATATCTACCATACAACCATGTGTTCAGAAAGGAAAAGGCGGCGTTTAATGGAAAAGAAGATTTTCAGCTTGCTCCAATTCCATTGACTGGGGAACAAATATACAACGAGGTACAACTAATTGAAAATAAGTGGGGAAAAGGAAAACGAATAAACAATAACACCTCGAATAACCAAGAAGATATAAGAGGCAGTGGTGGAAAGATTACAACGCAGAAAAGGAAAAGAACAGAAGCAGAGGGTAGTGCAAGCCAAGTAAATGAACCATATTGGAAAAAATTCAACATTTGGTATCGAAAGCTAAGGTATTGGAGACATAATGCTGTTCCACATTGTATTGACTTCATGCATGTAGAAAAGAATGTTGCAGAGAGTCTAGTCGGAACTTTGCTGAATGTTCCTGGAAAGAAAAAAGATGGAATGAATGCTCGATTGGATCTGGAAGAGTTGGGGATAAAAAAAAGAGTTGTTTGCTAGGAAAGAAGCAGACAAAACAACACTACCTCCAGCAGGTTACACATTAACGAATGCTTAAAAAGAAATATTTTGTGAAACTTTAAGCAACATCAGGGTACCACAAGGCTATTGTTCAAATTTCTCTAGTTTGGTCAGCCAAAATGATAAGAAGCTCATTGGCCTTAAATCGCATGACTATCACATGCTAATGCAAGAGTTTTTGCCCATTGCTATACGTTCAATCATGCACCCACCCACACGATTTGCTATTATCAGGTTTTGATTTTTCTTTAAAGCTATATGTAGGAAAGAAATCATCTTGCAAGAACTAGATATGATGCAACAAGAACTTGTTGTGACACTGTGCCTTCTCGAGAAGTTCTTTCCTCCCTCATTTTTTGATATTATGATACACTTGACAGTGCACCTAACTAGGGAGGTAAAATTATGCGGTCCCGTATGCTTTCGGTGGATGTATCCCTTCGAAAGATGTATGAAGGTTATTAAAGGACATGTGCGAAACAGAAATAGACCAGAGGGATGCATTGCTAAGGAGACTATCGCGGAAGAAACAATAGAGTTTCTTAGCGAGTATCATAAAACCATGAAAACTATTGGTATCCCACCTGATAAACATGTAACCAATGAAAATGAGGATGGAAAGCCATTGACGGCCGGCAAAACAAATGCACTTACCAGAGATGTCTTTCAGAAAGCACATTTGTATGTAATACCGAATACAGATGAAATTGTGCCGTATATCGAGTAAGTATTACTAACACATGTCTATTTCGTTGCTAAAAATGTTGTATCAAATATAATAATCAAATACATTGTTTTGTTTCAGCCGACACAAGCGATTTTTGAAAAAAAAAATACCCGGGTAGAAAAATGGCATTGCTGGAGAATGAGCACACTAAATCTTTTGCTAAGTGGTTACACGAAGAGGTAATTACTCGTATGTTGTTTATACTACTTGTTCGTTTGTTGATAAATATAAGTGAGTTGTTCCTGCAATTTAAAGGTATTATATACTTGTAATGAAATTCAGGTTGAGAGAGAGTTAACGATATCCAAAGATAGTGTATCAGAAACTGTGAGGTGGATATCATTTGGACCACGCGCCAACGTAGTGAAATACGAGTCATATAACATCAATGGGTATACATTTCGTACGAAAAGTAATGATGGCATAGTTTACCAGAACAGTGGGGTTAGTGTTGAGGCAGCAGATCTTCACATATCCAAAGAAGTTGCAACCACCAGAAAAGCATTTTATTATGGGATTTTACAAGAGATATGGGTACTAGATTACCGTTTCAGGCAAATTCCTCTTTTCAAATGTGATTGGGTTAATTCAAAACATGGTGGGGTCAAACGCGATACTCTTGGTTACACATTGGTAGACCTGAATAATTTAGTCCACAAGAATGATCTGTTCATATTAGCCTCATGTAACAACCGTGGTTTTAGCATGTCAGTTTGACTGATAGTCTTGACTCGGTTGACGTTTGTTTGGTGTGTCCTAGGTGTTTGAAGTGATATAAGTGTGATATAGGTGAGTTTTAGCACTAAATCCCTTTGTGTGACTGGTTTTATTGTGATTTGGAAAGTTTGGAATTTGGGAAAATTCATTTTGATCACATTTGTGGTGTAGAAATGACTTGCGTAGTTTTGGTGTTTTTGCGTTTTTGCGTAACGAGTCTTCGTTCAAGTTATTGAGCGTTAGTAAGTTACGGGAATGTTGTTTTTGTAAAGAAATGCTTATGAAGTGTGTGAAAATCTATTTTTGGAAACTTTATTTTGAAAATGATATTTTTCCGGTTTGTCGTAAAAACCGAGGTTTATCGCGTAAGACGTTAGTTATCGTTACGGGTTGTTATAAAATATCAAAAGTATGAGGTTTTGAGTGTAATAATTAAGTTTATTAATATATATATATATATATATATATATATATATATATATATATATATATATATATATATATATATATATATATATATATATGGTATAAAAATCGGCTAGGAAAAAAAAGAAGGAAAAGGAAACCAAATTTGAGTCCAATTACAACTTCTAACTAAAAGGGTTATCTAGAATTATATTAGGATAGTATATATACAAAACCAAAACACCCCAAACCTCCTTTTCTCTGGTCTTGGTCGTTCATGGGAGGCAAGGGAAGAAGAAAATTAGGGTTTATGGTTTTGAAGCTAAAATCAAGAATCAAGGTAAAATCCTTGAACCCTATGTTCATATAATTGATTAATTATTGGTATTCATGTAATATTAAGTATGATGGATCTAGGGTTTGTAAACTTCTGTAAATTAATGTTATAAAACATGTTGGGATCAATAATTAGTAATATTATGATGATTGGTGAAGAGAATTGAGTGTAAAACATGCTAGTTATTATGTTAGGGTTTGGACAGAAATCTATGGCTGTAAAGATGTGAGTGTAAATAATAGATGGTGAAGAGTTAAGTCACGAATTTTAGGTCTAAATTTAAGTTTAATGAAAGAACTTTTCAAAAAGTCCAGCCACGATCGATTTTAAGGTCGGGAAGTCGGTCTTTTGATTTTTCTTTGTTAAGGTGTCAAAGCTGTCAAACCGGGACAGATTTTGGGTAAAAGTTTGAGGATGTCATGTGGTTGTAAAAGTGATATTTTGACCAGACCTTCTGGAATAGTTAAGTATTAGGTTATATTAGACTACCACGAAGAGAATTCGCGATAAAAACTTGTGGAAGTAATTATTTAAAATCAAAACTTTTTGGTGTGCGTTCAGATCCGAATTTGAGTAGTTGACAAGTTTTAATTTATTATGAGTATTTGTGTGTGTTATTGGTCCATGGCCTTCTGGGATTAGCTTCTATGCTTATGAGAGACCATGGTAAATTTTTTGTGTGAGTTGTTGAGCTTTATTTTTCGTGATTTTATATGGGCTAATGTACCCAAAAATTCTGCATTTTCTGATTTTAAAGGTGCAAGGGATTTAGTGAGTGTTAGGTTATGGTGATGGTTAGTATGGTGTCTAGGAGATCCATGGTGGGTCATATGAGTCTTAGACATCCATCATATGAGTATTACATGGGTTGTAGCTTTTAGCTTGACCTTATGTAATGTGGATTATTTTTGTGTGTTATAGATTGTGAGTTGTTTTTGTGGAAGCTGCGGAGTTTAAGGTGAGTTCATAGTCCCATATTTTTAACTTGTTTTAAACTTGGGATGGGAATGATGCTTGTCTTAAATGATTTGAATTACTGTGATTATGTGTATGGTGTTAAAGAGCTTGGACTTTTAATGTTATCGTATTTATGCTATATGTGAACGGTAATGATATGTTGTGTGATAGCTGTGTGGTCCAATTGGGAGGGTGCTTACCCTGTTGCTCGTGTATACGACCTAATTGGAGGGTATTAATTTACCCATTATTTTGGGAGCGGGGGTCACGATCCGGCCCGGTATGATGTGTTTTGGGAGCGAGGGTCACGATCCGGCCCGATGGTTGCCTTATGTGTGATGTTTCCTTGTAACATATGTAGCTTGTATGATAACCATAATTATTTGTCCAGCTATATTTTATAATCACAGTGATTTTGGTTGCCTAGTGTGTGTGAGTCTTAAACCTATGAATCTCACCAACGTAATGTTGACATTTTAAGCATCATTTTCAGGTGAGCTTTCTAAGGATAAGATAGAAGGATGTGGATAGACGAGACCTTAGTTGCATTGGAAGTGGTTTATCATCTATGTTCGGATTTATATTTTGTTTTGGTTATTTTATTTTGGGGTATTGTTACAACACTTTGTGTTTGTACATTGCTCTATTTATGTGCATGTAGTTGTTATCTATGTAGACACCAGGTGTTGTGATGATATCCATGAAGTTACACCCTCGCGTTTCCGCCGTGGCGGGGTGTGACACCTCACAAGCACGACAAGTGTTTTATGAGAAAGACCAGGCAGACAAAAAATTGTCTATTGTCTTTAAAACACCTACCAAGAATTACAAAGATACGCATGACGATGTCGATGAGGAATTTAGTACAGTCATTCACGAGCAAAATGATAACATATTGCCGCGAATAAATCCACAAGCAAAAGATGCCTACCATCGAACCGACTGCGAAGATATTGTTATACGAAAATCAAAGTGAAGCACGTGTCATTCTCAAGCTATAACACTCTGTTTAGGGATTTATTTTTGTCTGCAGAACCTATTTAAGCTTTTGTTTTGCTACAAATACTCTTTTAAAGGATTTATGTTGTTGTTGTTGTTGTTGTGTTAATTGTTTAGTTCGTACTTGCGAATACTCTTTTAAAGGATTCCAGATTATACAAAACTATAACTTGTGGCAGCATAAACTGTGTACTAGCAGTATTAACTATGTACTAGCAGTAGTAAACACCCTGCATATTTTTGTTACAGTTGTCTTGTATATGCAGTTTTCATGTATATGGTTATGCCTTTATATAGTGCAGAGTTGAAAAAAAAAACAGTGTTTGGTATGAAAGATTCTCAATTTCAGGCACAATTTGTTGAAAAAACAGTGGTTGAAAAACTAGTCAATATGCAGTCATGACTAATAGACTGAACTCAATTAAGTGAATATCAAATTACATAAGTTATCAGAAATGTGTGACCATATTTATCGAATTGTGACTACGCTTAAGTAATGTGTGACAAAATATGACTATGATTTAGTCACACAAAAACTCAATGCGACTAATATCAAGGTTAATGATAACTCATGAATTTACACTTTGCTATAAATAATAGTCACATGAATATTTCACAATGTGACTATTTTGAATGTATTGGTCACATAAAATACCCTTATAATGTGGCCATAAACATAATTTAGATACACATTTGTGATATGGTGTGACTATTGTAAAGCCTATAGTCACATGATCGTGCTTCAATTAAGTGTGACTATACATATTAGGATTTGGCAAGCAAACACACACTAAACTTTAGACACACTTATTAACTTTCGTGACCATATGTATCGAATTTTCGTTACACTTAATCATGTTTCTATGGTTTAGTGTGACCATATATGACATTTAGTCACACTCGTCAACTGTGTGACATATATTTGTCACTATTAAATGCATATCGTGACTAACGCTTCAAACTTACTTTTCCGTTGTCACACATTTTTAGCAAAGAATAGCAGTCACATTTAAATAATGTGTGACAAACTTGACTATATAATTTAGCCACATACACAATTACCTCATGTGACAATATATCTATTTTGGTCACACTTTTAAATTGTGTGACATATATTTGTCACATATGTATATCTATAGTGTGACTAATGTTTCGAGCTCATTTGTATCTGTCACACGTCTCGAATTAAAAGTGACTAAATAATCCAAATTTTTTTTCCAGTTACCTCTAGTCACATAAATATTCAAATGTGTGACAATAGAATTCCGAAATGGTCACACAAGTCGGATCAAGTGTGGCTGTTCATTTTATTCTGGTACATTTAGTCACGTATAAATGTTACAGTGTGACATTTCAAAATCGACCATGCGTGACCAATAGAACTTTTTGTACTAGTGTGCAAGGTTTAAATCTTTATCGGAACAACAATCTAATATGTTGATCTTGCCAATTTCTATGCAGGAATTAAAAGATGCGGTGTGGAGCTATGGTAATGATAAGGCGCCAGGTCTGGATGATTTTACTTTTTCTCTTGTTAAGAAGTATTGGGAGCTACTCAAAACCGACATATTGCAGTTTATTACCGAATTCTTTGTTACAGGTTTTATTCCAACCGGTGTAATTCGTCGTTCATCACTCTTATTCCTAAAGTGATTAACCCGATGGATGTGAATGATTATATGCCTATAAGCCTTATAGGGATTCAGTAAAAGTATAGCAAAAGTTTTGGCTATTCGATTAGCTAAGGTGGTTGATTTGATAGTAAGTTTAAAGCAAACTGCTTTTTTGCAGGGTCGTCAAATTTTAGATGGTCTGATGCTGGTGAATGAGGTCTTAGCGTGGTATAAAAAGAAAAATAAGCGAGCTATGGTTTTGAAAATTGACTTTGAGAAGGCTTTTGATTCGGTGAGTTGGGAGTTTATTCATTTTTCGACTAAGTGGAGGAAATGGATTTGGCTTCCCTGCATTCAGCAAGAGCGTCCATCCTAACAAATGGGAGTCCTACTGTCGAGTTCAGGCTACAACGGGGATTACGACAAGGGGATCCTTTTATCTCCTTTTTCTTTATTATAGCTATGGAAGGGTTACATGTAGCTATGCAGGATGCAGTTGCATCCAATTTCTTTCAAGGTTTAAAGATTGGAAATAATGAGCTGAAGATTTCTCATTCGTTCTATGCGGATGATGTCTTATTTATGGGGGAATGGTCGTCTACGAATGTTCATAATCTTCTCATAATTTTACATTACTTTTATATGTCTTCGGGATTAAAAATTAATTTACATAAGTCTAAACTTTATGGAATTGGAGTAAAAGGTAATGAGGTTCAAAGTATGGTGCATCACGTTCGTGTTTGTCAAGATAAGCTCCCAATCGATTACTTAGGACTTCCTGATGGTGGTGAAATGTCTCAAACTGAAGCTTGGGTAGGGTTGGATAACCGGTTTCATAAACGTCTATCTAAATGGAAGGTAAGTAAGTTATGTATCGGTGGGAGAGCTATGCTTATCAAAACGGTGTTAGGTTCATTAGGCATATATTATTTTTCTTTGTTTGTGTTGCCAGTTACAGTAGCAAAGGATCTCGAAAGAATAAGAGCTCGGATTTTTTAGGAGGCGGTGATGAGGTTAAAAAAATTCCTTTGGTCAAATGGGAATTTGTTATGGCTTCCTATGAAAATGGGGGTTTAAACATTGGAAGTTTAGAGGCTTTTAATGTATCTCTATTGCTCAAATGGAGGTGGAGATTTGTAACTAATAGCCATATGTTATGGGTAAGGGTTATAAAGGAAATATATAGTGATGATGGGGGATTTGATCAACAAGCGAATCGGGGTTCAAGAACCCAACCATGGGCTAGAATTATAAAGCTTCACCTTGTTGACATAAATTAATGCCTAAAAACATTATTAACATGTTATCAATATCTCTATGTTTTGATTATCACAAAATATAAACTCATAGAACTAAAACTTGTGACATAAACAAGTATTTAGTGATTAATATTTCTCTTTACATCCAAATCACTTAAGGTATGAATAAACAAAGTGTTTAGTGCAATTTATGATCAAAGGGGTATTTAATTAACTAATGCAAAGTTTATTTAATTATATAAACATATTATATATTTTTGAAAAACACTTTTGGTAATAAAGAAAAATGTTTTATTCATACTAAATATATGAATTCAAATTTTTAACCAAAAACAGTTAGTTTTTCACCAAATAAACTTTCCCCACTAAAAGACAAAGAATCTGGCCGTTTCAGCTGGGCGGCCCCCTTAATTATAAAGGGCGGTCCCCTTAATTTTAAGGGGGCCGGCCATGAATTAAGGGGACCGGCCACGCTCCTCTGTCAGATTCTTTTGCCTATAAATACCACCTTAAACCTGGATTTTTTTCTCACCTTTTGCACCCCAAAACTTTCTGTTCTAGATCTCATTTCTATTCTCCAAATCCTTTGATCATAAATACATAATCCTTTGTTTCAAAGTGATTCTTACATCATCCTCTCAAGTGCAAGAGAAGAATACTTCTATCCTCCAAGACAAGAAGTATTACAACTTGTTGTGACCTCCACATCCAAGTTGTTGGTGCATCATCAAGAATATCTACATATATCTTTGTGTAGTGTGTTGTGAATATTTGATTGTAGATAGTTGTGATTAGGAATATAGATAGTGTGATTGGCTAGTAGATAGTAGTGAAGATTATTGGTGTGTAGAAGATAGGCGTGAACTAGATTGTAGTGAAGACTATTGGTGTGTTGAAGATAGGTGTGTAGTTAGTTGGTGTGAAGTAGTTGTGAAGAAGGTGTGATTTCGTTGTGACGAAGCTTTGGTGTGTAAGTGGTGTGTATATTGGTGTGTAAGGTTTCTCCGCCATAAGGAGCTTGTTGACATAGTGAAGAAAACTCTCGAGTAGGTGACTCGAGGAGTGGAGTAGGGCAAGGAAGGTGTCCTTGTAGCCGAACCACTATAAATCCTTTGTCTCGCGGTTAGATCTTTCCATATCTTACTTATTATCTTGCTTATATCGTTATTACATTTGTAGACGTAGACGTATATATATAGTTGCTCATATAGTGCTAGTATTGATTTTACTTAAAGATCAAACGAAAGTTTCATTCACAAAACAAAGTTTTTAAAATCAAACTAAAAAAGTTACATACATATAATTGATCATTTCGATCAAGTATAGTTTTCATACAAAATATAACTAAGGATTATAAGATAAACGATTACGTACTTATCTCTTGTATATAGCTAGAATTGTTTATATTATGCATGTGTTGATTTCACATACTTAGCTTACATTATTATTATTGTTCATACTTAGATATACTTGTTCATATTGTTCAAGATTTGAGTTCACATAAGATTGAATCAAAGTTTTAAAAGCAAACAAGGTTTTAAAACTAAACCAAGTTTTCATAATAAAATTAAAAAGACGTAAAACTATTCAACCCCCCCTTCTAGTTTTCCACACACCTGTTTGTTGGATAAAGGCATTGATATAGGTGGATGGGCTAACAAAAAGGGTAGGCAATGGGAGTGACACAAGATTCTGGTAAGAAAAATGGATTGCTGGTAACACTTTGTCATCTTTCTATCCTCGTCTATAGGCTTTGGAAGTAAACTAGGGTTGTACTGTAACCGATCGGTGGAACAATGGTGTTTGAGATTGGAAGTGGCGCCGAACGATTCGAGGTGGTATTGAACAATGCCAATTTACGGATCTCATAGCGAGGTTAAGTGAGTTTTCATTCCATTACAAGATGTAATGAAAAAAAATGAGAGGACCCCTAAGGAATGAAAATGGTGTAATAAGTCATTCCTTGCAATGAATCATTACATTGTAAATAGCGATGAGCAAAAGAACCAAAGAACCGGATCGAGAATCGGACCGGAACCATGAAGAACCGAACTGGAACCAGAATCAGTGGTTCCAGTTCTGGTTCTTGATTTTGAGATTTTTTCGGTTCTTGGTTCGGTTCGGATCGGTTCCACCGGTTCTCGGTTCTGGAACCAAATATCCAATAATTATACAAATATGCATTTTTTTTTTACTTTTTATCAAAATATTAATCAAATCCTACGTATCATAAAAAAACCCTACTAACCATCAAGCCAAACACTCCAAACCCTAATCTTTAATTTACTGAAACATCCACAAATCAATAACTAATCTAAACCTAATAACATTCCAAGATCATTCATCATTATCAAAACAATGGAAGTAAGTTTATATATTATTTTTATTTGCATTCGATTAGCTTTTACATGTTATTCATGCTAAAATTTACTAGCACTTTTATTAATACATTGTTTATTATCTATCATCATCACGCAGTCACATGATCATCACGTAGCACTTTTAGTTTTATTAATATTTTGCCTAACAGATAGTTGTTGAATAACTCCTTATGTGTCATGTTATAACTCCTTATGTGTCATACTAAAAGTGCTAGTATCAGTATTAGTATTATACTTATGGCAGGAACAAAGGAGGAGGAGGGTTTTTATAGCCTTGAGAGGAGGTTAGTTTACAAGACTTACTCAGAAGAGATAAAGAGAAACAAACTGTGAAACTCTAAACGGTCTTATTTATTTTGATGGACAAAATTTTAATTTATTTTATTTTGTATTTTGGATTGTTATGCATTATTGTTGTGTTAAAAATATGAACAAGTGAAAGTAACTATAGAATGATCGATTATTTGAGTTTATGGTTTAGTTGTTAATTGTTATTTATTTAAATGTAAATGTAAATGGTTGCAAGTTCTTAAAAAGTTTAATTTTTTGTGTTTTTTTATTATCTTAATAGAAAAACGGTTCTTATACGGATAGATCCAAAAGAACCGGAACCGGAACCAAAAACTATATTCGGTCGGTTCTCAGTTCCCACTTTTCAGAAAAATCGGTTCTCGGATCCACCGGTTCCGGTTCCAACCGGTTCCAGAATCATGCTCATCCCTAATTGTAAACGTGTAAACAAGCAAGATTTTTTCATTTTACCGTAATAACCTTTTCCATTCCCACTTTAATTACACCATACCAAACGCTATGTTAGCTTTAAGGCTCTTTTTAGCAAAAAAAAAAAAAAAAAAAAAAAAAAAAAAAAAAAAAAAAAGCATTTAAATATATTGTTTTTCACGTGAATTATTTTTTAACCGAGTTCAGTTTTTCCTTTGTCGCCTTTATGTGATGAGGAAAAGTTGAGGTCTACAATGGACTTAAAAAGGATTATGGCTTTTGTTCGTAGGCTTAATCTAAACTTGTCAACTATGAAGATTTGTGAAGGCTTAATTTAAATTAATAATAATAATAATAATAATAATAATAATAATAATAATACGTAGTAATAAAATGAAAAGCATATGCCTCAATAAACTAAACAAGCTAAGAAGAAGAGAAAAAAGGCTAAGAAATATGGAACATTTCAAGTTAGTTCAAAAAGGAATCGAAGAACATGAAGACTAATATCATTAAAATGCACAAATTGCTTCGACAAACAACATTGTAAATTGTTTATTGGGACAATTACATCTATATCCTTACTAAAGTTAAATATTACATAAATATTTTTCTCACTTTTGTAATTATGTCAATATCTTTCTCATATTTTTGGAATTACATTAATATCCTTCTCACTTTTATAATTACGCCAATATCCTTCTCAAACTTTCGTAATTACATCAATATCATTCTCAAACTTTTAAATTCTCGTATATATCTCAAAATCAACATGTTCTTTCATTACTTAAGGCTAAAAAGTATATGTGAACAAATAAATAAATATGAACAATATGTTCTTTCATATATATATCCAAACTTTTATAATTCGTCATCGTGTTCTTTCATCAATCGAAGCAAAAAAAGTATATATGAACTATATAATTATGATGAATATCAGTAAAATAATAGTTTCAGAATTTAAAGTTAATATAATATAATTTAATTGATTTCTGGATATATATATATATATATATATATATATATATATATATATATATATGAGAAGTTAAAGTTCGGGAAAGATATTGATGTAATGACAAAAGTTTTAGAAGGACATTGATGTAATAATAAAAGTGGGAAGGATATTTATGTAATATTGAACATTAAGAATGATATACATGTAATTCTCCCTTGTTTGTTCATGTCCTTTCAGGTATGGGTGTTGTCGGGTCGAGTTGTCGGGTTGAACCGGGTTTTTGATTATGGAAAAATGACTCTCAACCTGACCCGATAAGTGATTGAGTTCGGGTTGTTATTAGATCTCTGGTTATTTGGGTTCTATAAAGTGTTTTTTTTTTTTTTTTTTTTTTTTTTAAATACCAATATGGACTTGTACACTACTAATTTTACAAATCTGACCCAAATTTTAAGCAATTACCAAAATGAACTTCTGACACACTCACGCGGCTCCCAACAATACTTTCACCTCCCCTTGCATTGACATTTTATTCCCATGAATCACGAATACTAATATTTTATGAGTGCTACTATGAATACCCTCTACTTCACTTTTTACATTCTTCAACTCATCGAGTTTACTCTTTTTACAGTACAACACAGTTTTAGTTTTTTATCAGTTTCTACTTCGTTTTTTTTTTTAATTTAATACCTTTGACTAGTTAAACTTTATATTTTTTGTTCTGTACTTTCAGCGTTATAGTTTTTAATATAAAAAAATTATAAATATAAAAAAAATAATAACTGAAAAACTTGAAAAGGTACTATTTGTATTTTAGAGTTACAAATAATCCATCCCTATTTTATTCCCGTAAACTAGGGGTGAGCATGGTGCGGGTTGGTGCGGGTTTTCACTAAAACCGAACCGCAACAGCAATTGCGGTTTCTATAAAAGAATAGAAACCGAACCGCACCACATTTTGCGGTTTCGGTTTTGCGGTTTATGTGGGTTTTGCGGTTTTTAACCGCACCGCACCATCACTATGACTTGTATACTTAATGTGGGTTTTTGCGGTTTTTAGTTCAAAATGTTGTGGTTTTTTTTTTCTTTTTTTTTTTTTAATGCAAATATTTATTTTAAACACACACATCACTTATGACTTACAAGAATATTAATCATAATATGCACTAGAAGCCTTATAACACACATTAAATAATCAATGTGCTATTTTTTGTTTTAAAAATCAAGTGCGGTGCGGTGCGGGTTTTGTGGTTCGGTTTTAGTCTATCGTCACGTTGTGTGTCAAGTTTTGTTGAGGGGGTCGTGTTTTAGTCTATCGTTTTGCTAACTAAATTTGGGTCGAGTTTGTGGGGTCGCGTTTTAGTGTGGTCGCGTTTTAGTGATTGCTCACGTTTCAATTTGTCAAGTTTAATTGGGTCGCATTTTAATGTATAGTCGAGTTTAACTTAGGTCGCGTTTTACATGTTTTGATTTTAAATGTGTTGCATTTTTTTAATAATTGTGTTGCGTAGAATGTCGCGAAAAGATACGTATAGGGTCGGAAATTTGTTTTCAATTGAATCTAACAAATGAAAAATTCATTTTCGTAAAAAAATTATGCGGCGTTTAATTTTGTAAAAAGGTACTCTTTATGAGCCGTTTAAAAAATTCTCTTTTTCTTTACCCACAAAATAAGTTACCGCCAAAAAATATATCGCGAGTTAATTAGGATTTTGGCTTTATTGTGCTCTTCTTTTATACACCTCACTCGTTATAAAGTGACATTATGTCACAGTTATTCATTTTCTTACCAAAACACCTTAAACCAAGTTTCCAACAACAACAAGAGTAGCAAACAACAACAACAACGTAATAATAATAATAATAATAATAATAATAATAATAATAATCCACTTTACTTTATATGAAAAGTAACATACGCAAGTTATGTTTTATATCAAATACTAAACAGTGCCGTATGGCTTATTTCTTTTTATAAGGTTACAACACATTGCACTAATAAAGAATTTATTGGGTTATTGAAATTGATTTAAAGCATTGACAGGTACTTGCGCTAACGGTTGTTTATAAAGGTGTAGCGATTGCAACCGTGATAAACTTAGAATTAAATTTGTTTGGTGCTTGTATAGCGACTGCATGGATAATTCCAGAAGTGCCATAAACACAATCTTGTGGTCTAATCTCCAACAAAAAGGCTATTTACTTGTTTACGATTAAGGAAAATGTCCTGTATAACGTAAAAACTAGTGGGCATATAAAACTTTAGGAAAAGAATTTTTAGAAAATAAATTTTGGGTCGATATATAACTCGATAAAAATAATTCAACTCTAACCCGACTCAATTATTATATTAGGTTATTGGGTTCGGGTCACACAAGCCGATAAAATTTTTTAACCCGACTAGATAAGTCTTATCGTGTTCGTGTTTGGGTCGTGTCAACCTGACCTTATTGACTCCTTTACTTCCAGGTGTTTTTTAGTAGTCTAGTGTTATTCTTAGGTATGGTCTATTTCTAGTGTCATTTGATCTTCAATTATTTCAAAATGTAATGTTCGGGTAAGTTTTTAGGTTGGTTTGTTGACGTGTTTTCTTTCTTGGTATAAGCCACATGCTAGTTTTTATATACTTTTTTCGTTTTAAAATAATTGTCCAGCAATAAAAAATATATAGTTTAAGAAAAACATAACTATTATTGTTATCATTTTTAGCAAAATAACAGTTTTACCATTAACTAATTAGTTAATATTTATACTACTATATAAAAGGTTTAAGACTTTTTAAATAAAGAAGTATTAAAATTTTTAAGACCAAAATCATTTCTTTAATAGGAAATTAACAAGTCATGGTCATATATTGAATTCAGTCAACTTGTAACCGCTAACATTCATAGAGCATATCGAGTTCAGTCAACTTGTAACAACTAACATTCATGCAACCTTTTGTAACAGTTTACTAGTTATAAAAATAAAAATAAAATAAAATAACATACGACATATATTTAAACACACAAAAAATACACGTTATTTTCTTTTCTCTCTCAAATAAGAAATCATCTTCTTAGGAACCGCTGTTTTTTATGGTTTAAGTATACATGTGGTATTCGTAGTAGATCTTGTGGTTTTGGTTGTAGATCGGGATATAAAACCTCAAAACACAACACAAAAACACACATAGACCATTTAACCACGTCTTCTCTAAATAAAAAATACACAAACTCCTTGAAACACATCAGTCGCCGCCATCGCATCAGCCACAAAAATAGTCACCGGTTACCCGCCACCGCATTGCCCGGGTACTCATCTAGTCTTATTTAAAGTTTGTAGTAATATGATAAATTCAATCAAACTTTTCTATTTATTCTTAGTAGTATTAAACTGCAACATCTCGAGGAAAAAAAAAACTATTAATTTGAAACGGATGAAGTATGTGAAACAGAAAATATAGAATAGTTTGGTAAAGCTAGTTATAAATGGAACAAGATCCTCTCAAATTGTGTTATACAAGTTGTGTAATAATGACATAACTTGACTCAAGTTGTATACACAACTTGAGAGGATCTTAATCCATTATAAATGTAGTTGAAGTAGTAAACTAACACAAGTGTTTTTCTTATGCACAATAGAGCATGTCGTATGTGACAGACGTAAGTTTGGTCGGCGTTGGTCTGATGTGGTAACCGAGCTATCCCACACCTGATTCTCTTATATCATGATAGCTTCATCTTTTATGAAGGTTGGAGTAACATTAGCTACTAAAGTAGCTACAGTATCTTTTTAGGTTGGGCGTTATATGGTGGTGGTCGACCACCTTGCGGTGCCACCCACCAGGCGCCACCCCTATAACACACCTCCACTTACCGCGCGGTGGGGGTATTTTGGTTGTGGTTCGGTTCGGTGGTGCAAACCACATAACCGATGCACCATCCTCTTTTTTTTTTTTTTTTTTTTTTTTTTGGGGTACGTTTATATATTTGGTTTGGTAGTGGCTATTACACCTGTTTGGTGATGAGTTTGATGATATGTTAAATGGTGATGTGATACTGACGTGAATGTGATAGTTTTGGTGACATAGTGAAATACCTTAGAACTTATTTCTCTAAAAAATAAAGTTGGGGTTTTGTTATTGGAATACAAAGTATTTTTATTCATGAAAGCTTATTTTATTTGAAAACAAATTATTTAACTTTTGAAAGTTTTGTGCAAATAACAAGAAAACATTACAAGTAGTTCAGTTATCTATTCTGTTCAGAAAAAAAAAAAAAAAAAAAAAAAAAAAAAAAAAAAAATCAGTTATCTATTTGGTTTCGTTTACGTGAATTATGTGCACAGACATTGAAGATATTGCCACATCTAGAGTTATACAATTCCATTAGTATAATCTACGTAGAATTGTCATCAGGTTAATGAATGTTGCATGCGTGCAACACGATAAATAACCTTTTGATCAGTTCTTACATGAGAAAATGTTATAGTTATATGTGTACTGGAGCCTGACAATGCCCAATGGAGCCACCTATGACCGATAACGAAAATGAGTCTTTGTGAGAAAGTTTCTCACTGATTTTGCAATACAGGTGCCACATGAAAAACGATATTCGATCAGTTGTAGATTAAAGCATTAGAAACCCTCTTTGTATCTATGTGAGCATAAGTACTTGTCCATATCACCTGCACACTTATGTGGGATGTTTTTGTCAAAACATTCTCTCTATCATCCAGCAGAGTTTTGGCTGTCATCATAATTCATAACTCCTCATACGGCCATACCGTTGTCGAATATTGTCACTGTTGCATATATACTTGTGTGACATAGATCATGTGATGGAGTGCTAGGTGAGCCCCAAATTAAGGTCACATCCTAATGTGCAACTAGTTTCAAAATATCGCCAAACTGTTGGTAAATGCAATTATGACAAAGATTACGACTTTATAGATGCGATTCAATTCGTATGTTTTGGTGCACATATTTTGATATTTTTTATCATTTATTATTTATTTATGACTTGAAAGCTCAATTCCGTGGGCGTCCACGATTGTGATGGCAAGAGGGACACGAAAGGCCAATATGTTTTTTCAGTATTATTAGAATTAAAACACTTACTTTTTTACATAAACGAGTCATTCAGACTCGAGCGATACACACCGATTTGGATCAAATTGTGTTTCTTGTGTAATATTCAACACTAATTTTCATCATGTTTGAAACTCTCATTTTTTGGTGATGGTCGGATTTTGTTGGTCAATAAGTTACTAAGTTGTGATGTTACCACAACTTTTGTTAGCATGGCATGAAAATTATTGGTGCCTTTATTTCGTCACTTTTAATTGAGGTCGAGTCAAAAACTCAAAATGATATTCAGACCCGTGCGATGCACAAGGGCTGTATCTAAGTGTTCATTCATAGTGTACTGTTTGACACTAATTTTCGTCATATATAACTTGGGTTGCCTCAGGACCTATGCGATGCACACAGGTTTTATCTAAGTGTTCACCACGTAAGGTTTATTTAATTGTTCTTTACATAATATTCAGCGTAAACCATTGAAGTATAAATCTAATGATGGATATGATTGAAACGTTGAAATGTGCATCGCAATTGTTAGCCAAATAGTTTTAAAATGACATTTGCTAAATACACCAATATAATTAGCTAATCATTGGCTTGGCTTGTATTTATTATTGTTACTTAATCAGCTAACATTGGCTTGTATTTATTATTAACTACTTAATTAATGAGATAAAGCAAAGAAATTGAAGACTTTGATGTCATTTTGTTTTTTGTTTTTTTGTTTTTTTTTGTTTCTTTTTTTTTTATATTTTTTTATTTTTTACTTTTTATTTTTTTGTTATTTTATTACCTTTGTGTTGTACGACTTTTTTTAATGTTCATGTTTTTGGTCGAAGATCGTGTGGGTACGAGCTTGTTGTTGTTTTTGTATTTTTTTTATTTCCTTATTTTTTATATACATATATACGTATTTATATATAAGTGAATAAGTAAAACAATATTTATTGAAAATAAATAATTAAAAATACATTATAAAGAATGTTACATAATTATTTTGTTAGGTCAATATTTTCCGGAATGCGATAATAATATTCGCGAAACACGTTTTGACGACTAACATATGTGTCCTCCATCCAGATGCATTTCCACTTTTATATGTAATCCAAAGTGGATGAGTTAACGGTAATGGACAACCTTCGCGTAGTGTCGCTCTAATATAATGGTTACCATTCACATGAACAATCACAATCGTCTCATGTGGTTCCGATTGTGGTGGACTCGACCAAAGCGGAAAACTCGTAGTGCAGCCTCCGACATTTCCTACATGAGTTAGACTTATAACAACTCTTTTATATGCTGAGGCAATAACCAAACCCGTGTTTGGCATTTCCATCCACTTTCCAGCTTTTTTTACGGTCCCATAAAATTTTTTTTATAACCTATCGTTCCAAATATATACTTGTATTTCTGTTGGTTAAAATCTAACTCCTGCACCAAATCAGACCGAATACGACGCCACTGATCTTGGGGGAGACCGAGAGCAACAGCGACAGATCGAAATCCGCAATTTCCATCAGCTATGACATCTTGTAAATCTGTAACATAAGGATGGAAAATCTGTGGAAGTTGTTTCAAAAATATTTCTGGAACGCGTTCCGGAACGCGTTTCATGGACGATTGGCTCACATATGAACTATGTCTCGGAGGTTCCTGGTTTAAGTCCAGGAACACGTTACGTGCACGTGTTTCATAGTTCGAGCATGAACTATGTCTTGGTGGTTCCTCGTTCAAGTCTACCCCGAAAAACTTGGTTGAATGACTACTTTTACCAGGAACTTGAATTTTCGGATCAGCACACTTCTTTTTTTGTTGTTTCTTGCTTGGTCGTCCACGGGTATTTTTTTTAACTGCAGGTTCTTTAATTAGAAGTGCACTTGGATTACTTATACAACCTAGCTTTCTTAAGAAACTCATTTTTCCTGCATTGGACTTCTTGTTAAAATTTTCTTTAAAAATGTGTAAGTCATCGTCACATTGAATATCTTCATCTTTCAAGGGTTTTGACCATGAAACATCTAGTGTCATCCAAAATATATCAATTGACTCCAAGGGGATATACTCACCTGCAATAAAAACAATAAAAATTGTCGTTAATATTTTTTGAAAAACCAAGACCTCAAAAAGTTAATCAAATAACAACAGTAATATATGTTGACCTGAAAATAAGTACGCTGACAGTACGCAAGCACATGGTAGCCCACAACTCTTACGAACTTGACAACCACACGTTGAGTATTCGAACTCAGGATCATTCAATCGATGAACTTCTCCTAAAATCATATCAAGGGCTTCATTTGAAACAAAACCCCGTAATAAATTGAAACACGAAATATTATGTTGACGATAACGAAAGATTCTGCTTCTTTCAAAGCTTTCGTTGATTGTCGTAACTTGAGACTGCACGATCTCATTGATACATCCCACAAATTGCTCTAAGCTGTGTTTTTTATGTTTCGAGTATCTTTTTAACTTAGCGTGTTGGCTCTCAACTCTGTTTGTTGTGCGATTGTTAAAGTTGAAAGACACGTTAGTCCATGCAGACACAAACCGTTCTTTATGATTTTTTAACCATTGTTCGGTTACATAACTTAAAACACCTGAAACGTTTAAAAAAATAATAAGGTGATGTAGCAAAAAATATAAAAGAAATTTAAAATATAAAATAATATAATATTAAATGTAAAATAGAGAAAAAGGTACGTGGACATTTTTCGAGGACTGACTGAAGTTGCTTGTAGTTCTCCAAGTACGAAATATACGTTTGAGAATCTTCCAGTGAATTCCATGCTGAAATAAATGATTCCCAATCTTGTTTCTTCCTGATCGTTGGCCTACAATTCTTAAAAATATTCTGGCTAATGTGCCATCTACAAAGTAACCGTGTAGCATTTGGAAAAACTTTTTCGCATGCATTCATCAGAGCCAATTCTCTGCCCGTGATTATAACACGTGGATGCATGCGCTCGTTAAGTGACAACTTTAAGCACTCTAACACCCACGTATAGTTTTTCGTCTTTTCTTCACTTATTGATGCGTGGGAATCGCAACAGGCTTTACCTCTCGAGGGATCTCGAGAAGCTTACAACCCCCACCAGGCAGTGTACCTGATCGTTGTAGTATAGTATAGTGACAAGTACCGGGGGATTGATCGTTCAGCTAGGAATAGTGTCGTTAGGATTGAAATTAATCTAACTAGGTCTAAAGGTGAAGGATGATTCTTTTTATGTTTTTATATTTTATGAAAAGCAAATAAAAATCTCGGGTATTGGGAGAGTGGGCGGAATTAGTTGCTAATCAACTAACCCAAAAGCTACTAATTGAACTAATTAACAAGAAAAGTAAACTAGGGTTCTACAAGATAAGTGAAGCATGTCTACCTATGATATGTTACTCCTTGCTAGCTATCCAATCCTACCTATTGAATTGTAACCTTGTTTTAACTGACGGGTTGTATTCCTTAATACCATTCATGGGGTGGCATACATAACTCCCCAATTCTATGAGCTCTTATCTCCTCCTACACCATGCCCAGCACAACTATAGGGATTGTAAATAGTGGCTCATGCATTAAATACAACCAATAAAGACCTAGTACGCCTCGGTTCATATTTCTTAAGACGTTCAAGCATGTTACCATTTGGAGATCTGCCAGTTTTCTTAAGCCTAACATATAAATCATTCAATCAAAACAAGAATCAATAGGAAACAAGAATTATAAACTAAACCAACTAGATCTATTGAAGTTGTCACGCCTTAATTGATGGAGATAGACACACACATCAACAAGAAATCAATGAGATCTAATCAATTATATACAAGTTTCACATAATCACAAGTAGACACAAGGTGAATTAACAAATCATAATCAAAGAAGGACAATCAACAAGAATAATGAAAGACATAGTTGAGATAGAATCATCAAACCAATACATGATGTTTATGGAGTGATTGAAACCCTCTAAGTTGCTGGAAAAACACCCACCTAAACCCAGGAATCGACTTTAGGGTTTAGGGCTTACAAAAAGTGAAGTTATGAAGTTATATTTATAGGCATGTTTTCTGTCGGCCCTTCTTGACGGCGTCAGCCCGTTACTCTTGACGCCGTCAAGACCATTTTTTCACCAAATTGTAGATCTCTTCGTCCTTTTCACGTGGGCTTTTGAATCACCTAAATCCGAGTTCGTATGCAAAAGTTATGACCAAAACAATATCAGCTACTTCGCCCGCAAGTTTTGACAAGTTAACACGTGACGGCCTTGGGTGACGCCTTCACGTTCTCTCTGGGCCGTCACCACTTTTACTCTTGATGCCGTCACCAAAATTCTCTTGACGCCGTCAGGTACTGTTCCCAGCAAGGAAAATTAAGACTTTGCCGTTTTCTTCACTTTTATACTCCAAAAAAGTCCAAAATGCTTCCTTTTCCAGAATTCACTCCCAAAGTACCTAAAATCATAAAAGGAACGATTTAGGGCAATATTTGATCAAATAAATTCAAATTCAAGCTTAAATGACCCCCTAAAAATGGTTCATTTTTCGCCTTATCATATATCCCTACACTTGGGATTTGCTTGTCCTCAAGCAAATGAGCTTTTCCACTAATAAAAATACAAGTTAGGGGTCATCTAACACTAATATAAAAGTAATTACAACAAATGATCGTTCCACTTTAATCAAAACAAGCACGGAAATTATACACTAGCACCTCACATTAAGTATTTGGATACTCTCATCTCTCGGGTGTTGTAAATTTATATGTCATAATTGGAAATGGAGAAATATCACTCTCTACCTGTCATAGCAAATAGATTACCATAGGCTTGGGAAAGGATCAAACCTCCACCACTTGGCGTAAGCACCTAGGATAAACTATCAAAGAGGTCTTTTAAAGGGTTATAACGTTAGGTGTAGGGGATATGGAAAACACGGTTTTGTTGGATAAACGGATATTTTACTGGTGGCAAGTCAATTGTCTTAGTTAAATACATGTACAATGAGGCGTTGCTAAGCCAAGACTCGACTCAACTTAAACTAACCACAACTCTTTTTGGATTTTAAAGACACTATTTGACTTAAACATAAATAAAAGAAACGGATGGTAGCCCGTATGTTTTTCTCTTTTCTTTTTCTTTTTTTTTTTTCTTTTTTTTTTTTTTTTTAACATACACTCTTACTCTACCATCCAAAATAATACATCAAAGGGAGCTCGTTTCCTCCCTACACTTGAGCTTTTACATACTTTACAATCAACTATTCTAATGACTCGAATCAAGATAATCAAAACACTCGGAGTACTTTTAAATATTAACGCACATATGGGGGTAATATATGATGTTCTTCCCCATTACTCCATAACACAAGTACTTTACCCATGAGTCCCAATTGTCCCAAAATAATATGTACAAGATATGACTCGACTTAGCAACCATGTAATCAATTAGACAACTAACAAAGGGTTTAAACAATTAACAATAATGCACTAAAGATGAGCGCATACAAGGAAGGCTAAGGTGATTTGGTTGCACATTTGGGGTGGATTGTAAACAAATTCTTCCTTTAAGTAAAATGCTTAAAGTTAGAAACGAAAAAGATAGGCTCGGAGGGATGTACTAGGGGTTTCGTGTACTAAAAATGAGTACAACGCAAAGGTGTGGGAGAATTACTTGACCTATGAAGTCAATGTAATTATATTACAGGTGTAGAACAAGGGTTATCCTAATGCCTCTTATCATGTAGTAAATCCTAACTACACGAATGTAGTCTCACTAGCGGTCTCGGGATGCATCGCTATCACAAGTTCTAGAATCTAAATACTTCCGGTACACTCATAAGCACCAACAATGAATGCTTTTCCCTAAAGATCTAAGGGCGAACCTCACATATTTGGGGTGGAAATTTTTTTGAGTGGTATGGTTTTTATGCTAGTCATACAACTCCTATCCATGAGACGCTTATTAAGACTAAAGTTTCACTCCTACATGTTGCAAAAAATTTTAAATTTGGTGCTAAAATTGCCCTAACAAATATTTCTCTCAGTTTTATTACACATTCACTATTAAACAAAACAAAAACCAAGTGGAGTAATAGTTTCTAATATACCCTCCCTACACTTAAACCGAACATTGTCCCCAATGTTCTAGATAAAAGATGTAAAAGTAAAAATAAATAAGAATGAATGAAACTAATACTCCCCTGATTCGTTCACCGTGGATAACGTGACAACATGGTTAAATCTACCTCCAAGAAGATGAGCGTTGAAAGCTTCCCTCCAGAAATATAAATCATCTTCTTGTCCTGTAATCAACAAACACAAAAACCCAAGCATCAAACCGAACAAAGATCACAACTAGATGTAATTCCAGACTTAGAAATAGAAACAAGACAAAGCAACAAAAGGATAGGATACTTGTGGAATGAATCACAAATAGGAACTCATAATACATATCCACAATTATTGACACACAAACAAGATAAAATATATGCTAATCATGAATTGTGAAGTTTTCATGTTCGAATTTAGTTCTTTTTAACAAGATATAAATTTCTCTACACTTATCTTTTTGTAAAATACCTTTATATGCAATTAAGACGAGGTTAAAAACAAAATAAAGCATTTTCACAAATTATTCGAAACAGGAAAATTAAACAACTATGATTAAGCATATATGACACAAACAAACAAATAAAATAAAAACATCAAACAATTAAAAACATGGGTTGGGTTGCCTCCCAACAAGCGCTTGTTTTTGTTCGAGTCACGAGCCTGACTCTACCCTTATTTAACGGAAATAGGGGAGGTTTTCCCTACACTTAGGATTAAGTGTGGGTGGAAGTAGTGATACACACCCTTAGGGTGGAAATATGCCACGTGAGGTGAAGGGGGTGAGTGAATGGCTTCCTTCATCCTAAAACTACCCGGATAATATTGGTTGATGGGCGGGTCGGTTCCTCTTTTGTCTCCTAGAAATAAATCTAAGGATGGGAAGTTGTGTAAAGGTTGAGGTTCCGGTTCATCAACATTAGGAAATTCCCTAGAACTAGGAGTAAGGTTATCACTACAAGTATTCAAACCTATATCCTCTAGTGGTGCTTGGTCCAAGGGTTCTACCTCAATTGGGGTTCCTATAGTCTCATCTATTTCTTCCGGGTAAGTCACGGGCGGTGTATGTGCCTCAAATGATGGAAGGACTTGTGGGATACTTTGTGGGCTTGGATTATCCACCTCATCCTCCATTGTACCTAGATTACCTATATGTTTGTTTTGTACTATGATATTAGGTGCCATCCAACTAGGTATCTCAACATGAGTATATTCATCCCCCAACAAACTTGTTTCATGATCCTTCAAATTTGTTGTCAAATGATTTGTTATGTTGTTTGTCGGGTTGTCTAATCTAGAATAATATTGGGCACAATCTTCAATGGCATCCCATGCTTCTTCAGCATTTAATTCCCTAAAGTCCCCATTGGCAAAATCCTCAATGCACATTTGGTCATATCGGTTAACACGATAGTAAAAGGTCTGGGTTAGGGATGCTAAAGCGAAACTATGATGAGGGACTATTCGGAGTAAATTTTTAAAACGAGTCCATGCATCATATATGGGTTCATCTCGATATTGTTTGAACATCAAGATGTCATTAGGGTAGAATGGGTTTCGTGGTCGGTAGTATGGTGGATTTGCATTCTCCATAATGGTGAACGGAAGAGTCAATGGAAAGGTTTCTACGAACAAATGCACAAAGAAAAGATAGACTACAAGAAAGCTAATAAAAAGAAAATAAAAATCTCACTAAAAAGGAATCTAATGAGTAGACCTAATAAAAATCAAATTCAACCTAAACAATAACTATTCCCCAGGCTGCGGCGCCAAAAACTTGATGCGTGGGAATCGCAACAGGCTTTACCTCTCGAGGGATCTCGAGAAGCTTACAACCCCCACCAGGCAGTGTACCTGATCGTTGTAGTATAGTATAGTGACAAGTACCGGGGGATTGATCGTTCAGCTAGGAATAGTGTCGTTAGGATTGAAATTAATCTAACTAGGTCTAAAGGTGAAGGATGATTCTTTTTATGTTTTTATATTTTATGAAAAGCAAATAAAAATCTCGGGTATTGGGAGAGTGGGCGGAATTAGTTGCTAATCAACTAACCCAAAAGCTACTAATTGAACTAATTAACAAGAAAAGTAAACTAGGGTTCTACAAGATAAGTGAAGCATGTCTACCTATGATATGTTACTCCTTGCTAGCTATCCAATCCTACCTATTGAATTGTAACCTTGTTTTAACTGACGGGTTGTATTCCTTAATACCATTCATGGGGTGGCATACATAACTCCCCAATTCTATGAGCTCTTATCTCCTCCTACACCATGCCCAGCACAACTATAGGGATTGTAAATAGTGGCTCATGCATTAAATACAACCAATAAAGACCTAGTACGCCTCGGTTCATGTTTCTTAAGACGTTCAAGCATGTTACCATTTGGAGATCTGCCAGTTTTCTTAAGCCTAACATATAAATCATTCAATCAAAACAAGAATCAATAGGAAACAAGAATTATAAACTAAACCAACTAGATCTATTGAAGTTGTCACGCCTTAATTGATGGAGATAGACACACACATCAACAAGAAATCAATGAGATCTAATCAATTATATACAAGTTTCACATAATCACAAGTAGACACAAGGTGAATTAACAAATCATAATCAAAGAAGGACAATCAACAAGAATAATGAAAGACTTAGTTGAGATAGAATCATCAAACCAATACATGATGTTTATGGAGTGATTGAAACCCTCTAAGTTGCTGGAAAAACACCCACCTAAACCCAGGAATCGACTTTAGGGTTTAGGGCTTACAAAAAGTGAAGTTATGAAGTTATATTTATAGGCATGTTTTCTGTCGGCCCTTCTTGACGGCGTCAGCCCGTTACTCTTGACGCCGTCAAGACCATTTTTTCACCAAATTGTAGATCTCTTCGTCCTTTTCGCGTGGGCTTTTGAATCACCTAAATCCGAGTTCGTATGCAAAAGTTATGACCAAAACAATATCAGCTACTTCGCCCGCAAGTTTTGACAAGTTAACACGTGACGGCCTTGGGTGACGCCTTCACGTTCTCTCTGGGCCGTCACCACTTTTACTCTTGATGCCGTCACCAAAATTCTCTTGACGCCGTCAGGTACTGTTCCCAGCAAGGAAAATTAAGACTTTGCCGTTTTCTTCACTTTTATGCTCCAAAAAAGTCCAAAATGCTTCCTTTTCCAGAATTCACTCCCAAAGTACCTAAAATCATAAAAGGAACGATTTAAGGCAATATTTGATCAAATAAATTCGAATTCGAGCTTAAATGACCCCCTAAAAACGGTTCATTTTTCACCTTATCACTTATAAAGGCAAAGGCTATACAAAATGTCTTGTGTGTTGAAGTTACTCCAACTATCTCCACAAAAGGCATATTATACATGTTTGTCTTATAGGTAGCATCTATTATCACCACGTGTGGGAATGCACGTCATATATTAAAGGATGTCGGGTGAACAAAAAACAGAGCTTCCAACTGATTCGTAACATCATTTGTCGAAAAATCATGAACATAACCATTAGAGTGTAAAAGAGACATAAGAACCTGCGTTGAAATTTTCATAATTAATTTTCCTTTTATTTATTGAAAATAAATCAACCAAAATATATAGAAGAAAAAAACATTAAAATAGTTGTGTAATGTTTTACCTGCATCTTTGAGTGTTTTCCAACTCTTCCAGCCTTGCGAATTTTAGCTTGTGCATTATATATATCTTTTAGTGTTGACACATTATCCTTATTTCTCGCCTTTATTATAGACAATATGTCATGTGGCTCCACATTTTTCTTTGTCAAATCTTCAACCAATTGATATTCTTCATTAGACAATCGTCTCGCATATGGATGCCCCTCCATATTTCGTGCTGGAGAATGATTATGTTTTTCACATATCACACTCATCAACCAACCATCATGCATACTTGAATACTTTCCTACCAACTGGAATGGACAATTAATCTTTTTAGTAGCAGAATTTTTACTTGTTTGTTTCGGTTTATATTCACCTCCACGATCACAATTAAGCGTGACTTCATAAAAATAACCACTTTCGTTCGTGTATGATTTTTGAGTTACAATAACGTAACCAAGAGAGCGTGCCTTAGCTTGCGCCCAACATTTTAACTCTTCACGAGACTTAAACACCTAAAATTAAATTACTTTTTGTTAATAAAAATGTTCACTTTTAAATGAATAGCATAAACTTAAAAATTCTTGTCTATGACATAAAATAAGTGTACCTCACGAGTAAAAAATGGGGATGTCTCTACAAAAAAAAATCATCACTTTCACTTGGGTTGTTGTTTCCATTAAAAAATGACATTCTTTATATATGCAAAACAAAAATCGCTCCTGCAATAAAATATAAATAATAGTTAGATGGACATAAAATAACAATAATAGTTATAAATACTTAAAAAAAATAATAACAAGTAGGAAAAAAAAGGCAAAAAAAAAAAAAAAAAAAAAAAAAACGATGCATAAAGGTTCCTGCATAAAAAGTAAACAACTATATAACCACCACAAAAAACAATTATATAACCATCTCTCTCTTTCTCCTAGATCTAAACATCTCTCTCTCACACTTCATCTTTTTTCTCCTAGATCTAAAATCCTCTTCACCAAAAACAACTATATTACCACCACCACCTACACCAACTGACCACAACCACAAACGACCCACCCCAACTCCGTCTTCCAAACCGAACGCCCCACCCCGGTCTCTCGTTGTCAACAACAGCAACGAATGAGGAGGGACACGCGCCGTGGGTTTACCGACTCTTGGTAACCTCGTGGTCAACAACAGCAACGAGCTGCCGGATGTTTTTTGACTGGGTTTACCGACTCGTGATTTAACTACGTTGGAGGGACACGCGCTGCCGGATGAGGAGGGACACGCGCCGCCTGTTAGTGGGTTTACCGACTCGTTGGTAACCTCGCCGGATGAGGATGGATGTTTTGAAAGTTGTTTTGGAAGTGAGGGCTGTTTGGGAGTGCTGTTTGGAAGGGTTGTTCGCTCGTGTGAGGGCTGTTTGGGAGTGCCGTTTTGGTCTTCGATTTGTGCAGGTGTTTGAAATGTATAACTTGTAAAAAGTAATACAATCTTGGTTATTGCCAGAAACATATATGGAAAGAATTTTGCTAAAAAAAAGAGTTATACCTTTAGATCGTACGCATTGATGTTAAATTGAAATATGAGATTAGTATGAGTTAAGTATATTTGAAATCACAATAAGCCATTTAAATACATGAATAATTCTGGTTATAGTGTATTTAATTTAGTTAGTTACTTGTTAAGAATGTATAAGTAAATTTTGTAAGTTTCAAAAAACTGAAAAATAGGACTCTAATGTATAATAAAAATTGTTAAAAACTATGTTGATCATATCAGTCAAACAACACTAATTCCCATATAAACTTTTTGACCAAGTTAACTTTTTTTGGTGGATTTAGCAGGACTCTTTAAAATAAGTTGAGTCAACCTCAAATCTAACATAATCATTCAGTGTTAAGCCCCAGATTGACTTTATCATTTCACGGAGCATGATATTCTAAATATCATCTCAAACCTTTAAATTCACAAATTATAGAATGCTCAAATAGTAATTAAAAATATGCAAATTATTTATATAAGTTATGGATATCTTAACTCTTCGAGCCATCGGGCTTTGCTTCAAACCTTATAACCATGAGGAACTATTATAAATCTGGAATCAAATATTTCGGTTGTAAAAACACATATGCTTGGTTTATTCATCCAGTTAGTAGGGTAAATTGGTTATCTTCACCATGCCTTAATTTTATTATTATTACTTCCTCCGTCCCATAATTATTGTAGAGTGTTGACTTTTGAAGTCTTTAGTTTTTCAACTTTGACCTTATATATTTTTATTTGTGTTATATATTATTTGATGCACAATATATAAATGGATTAAGTTTCAAATGTATTTTCATTTGTATAATTTTCATCAAGTATTATATAACACAAATAAAAATATTGAAGGTCAAAGTTGCAAAATAAGGACTTCTAAAGCCAATACCAGACAATAATTATGGAACAGAGGTAGTATTATATCTTTTTGAGACACTTAATTAATGGGTTAGTTTCTTATCTATGAACATGGAATCTGTATTGCCTGAGGTGGCCAATTCAGTGGCCTTCTATGTGAAAGTTTATATGGCACTAACAATTTTTCGTGGCTTAACATCTTGATACCGTTTTATTATTAAAAATCATTACTTATGTCAGGAAAAAAAATCTTGTGCACAATGTATGCATCTTCCAAGTGTTATTTTGGTGTCAATCTTAACCCGCTTTGCAAACCGTTCCAACCCATACTACCTTTAAGCCCATACACACTACCAAAAAGATACTACACAACCCACTCAAATTTAACCCTAATGATATAACACTCTCTTGTAGCCTAACCCTACACACTATCACACGCCTCACTTGCAGTCACCATCTACATCTCAAAATCACATACATCATCACGTATCAAAACCCTTATGTCCCCACACCCCAAACTCCGTCACAAAAGAAGTAAACAATCAAAATATCCTATTTATCTTTATGTGACCGAAGCTAAGCAAACAATATCCCTTTTCTGTTATTCTTAGCTGAAACACACGAACCAACCACCATCTTTTAGCTTTCTGCTAAGTGACTGCATCAAAAAGAGGAAGAATGACGGCTTAAGATCTTAAAGGTCTCAGGTAGGTTTACTATTTGTTCTCGTTTACATTGACCCAAAGAGAGAAAGAATGAAACATGATTGTCTTTGTTCTTTCTTTGTTAATGATGAGGCGAAAAGTGTACCGCTTTTGGGGGGGTAATTTATGCCCAAATTCGAGATTATTTGATCAAATATTGCCCTAAATCATTCCTTTTGTCATTTTAGGTACTTTTGAGGAAGAATCTGGAAAAGGAAGCATTTTGGACGTTTTTGGAGCACAAAAGTGAAGAAAACGGCAGAGTCTCAAATTTCCTTGCTGGGAACAGTACCTGACGGCGTCAAGCCTTTGTACATGACGGCGTCAAGAGTTACAAAAGAGGTGGAAGTGGAAAATACACGTGAAGATCCAGAGAGTGTTTTTAAGCCTAGGACCTGGCGGCGTCATCAAGGCCGCCAGGGTCCAAACATTAGTGACGGCCCAGAGTATTTCTACACATGACGGTGTCACAAACAGATCTAGGCAATACGATTTTATCATGGCGGCGAGTTGACGGCGTCACGATCTAACACATGACGCCGTCACGATGTAATATCTATATATAGTTTTCCAAATTTCTTTCATTAGTGTGCAACTTTGAGGGTAAAAACCCTAGTCCGAATTTTATCAGTTTTTCAAGGGTTCCAACCCCTTGATTCTTCCATGTTCAATTGAAGATAAGTATTCCTTCAAATCATTCAATATGCCTATGTGTTGTTTGATTATATCTTACACTTGTCTTCTCTCTAACAAGCTAGGCTAGATCTTTATTGTGTTTGCTTAGATGTAGTGAAACCTAGATGTTAATTATGGGTTGATTGTTTGTTTATAATTGTTACGGATGATTGTATTCGATGTTAGGCTTAAGAAAACTGGCAGACTTCCATTGGTAACTTGCTTGAACGTCTTAAGAAACATGATCGGAGGTGTACTACGATTTTTGGTTGTATTTAATGCGTAGGAGAATTCTAATGATCCCATGTTAGGAGCTTCTAACGGCTAGACATAGGAGTGAAGTAGGATCCTATAGAGTTAGGGAATATTGTACACGGCCCTACGACTAGTATTAAGGAATATGACCCGTCATCCATGCAATTGTAACAAGCTAATCAACCTATAAAAGATATCTAGGGAGTAATGAAATCTAAGTAAACACAACTTTCCTCATTATTGTTTCCACCACATTAGTTTAATAGTTTCATTTTCATTTTTGTTATTTTATTTTGATTGTATTAGTAGTTAATTGGGTTAGTTGGCTAGCAACTAATTCCGCCCACTCCTTCAAAACTTGAGATTTTACTTGCTTTCAGAAAAATATAAAAATACAAAAAGAATCACCCCTCACCTCTAGACCTAGTTTATTAGGCTTTCTAATCCTAGCGACACTATTCTTGAGTTGAACGATCAATCCCCCGGTACTTGTCACTATATTATACTACAACGATCAAGTACAACTGCCTGGTGGGGGTTGTAAGCTTCTCGAGATTCCTTGAGAGGTAAAACCTGTTGCGAGGGTGCAATTCTCACGTATCAAGTTTTTTGCGTCGTAGCCCGGTGAATAGTTATTGTCTAGGTTAGGATTTCTTTTTATTATGTGTACTTGCTAGATTCCTTTCTAGTAAGGTTTTATTTTTATTTTTAGGTTTTCTTTAGTCTATCTTTTTCTTCGTGCCTTTGGTAGTAAAATAAATTCACTGACTATTCCGTTGGCCATTATGGAAAACGCGAATCCACCCCTTTCCCCTAGTGAAGTGGCTTTGTTGCGTGAACAGATTGAGAATGCGATTAGGGAACTTCGGGAGCTTAATAGGTTAATTAATGTTGAGCTCGATCATGCATTTAGTGACCTGATGAGGCGAAAAATGATCCGTTTTTAGGGGGTCATTTAAGCCTGAATCCGAATTTATTTGATCAAATATTGCCCTAAATCGTTCCTTTTGTGATTTTAGGTACTTTGGGAGTGAAATCTGGAAAAGGAAGCAATTCGGATGTTTTTAGAGCATAAAAGTGAAGAAAACGCCAAAGTCTTAATTTTCCATGCTGGGAACAGGAGGTGACGGCGTCACAAGTTTATTCTTGGCGCCGTCAAACCTATTTTTCTATATATAGTTTTCTAATTTTTCACATTTAAAGAGAGAAGTTTTGGGAGAAACCCTAAGTACGATTTTGGTGTAACTTTACAGGTTTTTCAAGGGTTCCAACCCCTTGAGACCTTGCATGATTAATCAAGATAAGTGTTCTTCTAATTCAATCAATATGTCTATGTGTTGGTTGTCTATATCATGTTCTTGTCTTAATTCTATCATGCTAGGCTAGATCTCTTTTGTGTTTGCTTAGATCTAATGAAACCTAGATATTGATTATGTGTTGATTACTTGTTTATTCTTGTTGTGGATAAATGATTTATATGTTAGGCTTAAGAAAACTGGCAGATCTCCAATTGGTAACGTGCTTGAACGTCTTAAGAAACATGAACCAACGCGCACTAGGTCTTTATTGGTTGTATTTAATGCATGAGCCACTGTTTACAATCCCTATAGTTGTGCTGGGCATGGTGTAGGAGGAGATAAGAGCTCATAGAATTGGGGAGTTATGTGTGCCACCCCATGAATGGTATTAAGGAATACAATCCGTCATCCATGCAATTATAACAAGTAATTAACGTGTAAAAGATATCTAGGGAGTAGTGAAATCTAAGTAAACACATTTTCTCTAATTACTGCTTACAACTTTAGTATAAATTAGTTTATTTTCATTTCTAGTATTTTATTTTGATTGTATCTTAGTATTGGGTTAGTTGATTAGCAACTAATTCCGCCCACTCTTCCAAAACCCGAGATTTTTACTTGCTTTCTAAAAAATATAAAAACACAAAAATAATCATCCCTCACCTTTAAAACTAGTATTTAGGCTTTCTAATCCTAGCGACACTATTCCTAAGCTGAACGATCAATCCCCCGGTACTTGTCACTATACTATACTACAACGATCAGGTACACTGCCTGGTGGGGGTTGTAAGCTTCTCGAGATCCCTCGAGAGGTAAAGCCTGTTGCGATTCCCACGCATCAAGTTTTTGGCGCCGCTGCCGGGGAATAGTTATTGTCTAGGTTCGAATTTCTTTTTATTAGGTCTACTTGCTAGATTCCCTTCTAGTAAGATTTTATTTTATTTTTTTTTTTTTAGGTTTTCGTTAGTCTATCTTATTTCTTAGTGCCTTAGTTCGTAACTCTTCACCACCTGCCATCATGGCAAATGACGAATCCCTTAACCTTAGGATCACTAGGAGTCGTAGTTCCACTCGAAACCTTGTCTTGCCTTATGCGGAACCCGAAAGGGAACTGCATAGATTGAGACAATATCACTCAACTTCTGAACCATCTAGCGTTACCATCGATTTTGATGCACCTCTCTCTGAAGAAAATTCAGAAAACCATATCACAACCCCTAGCTCCCAACCCAACGACGACACTAGTACTCCCGCAACCCCCATTCCTAAGCGTCTCAAAGACTACTCCTCCCCAACCTCTCGTGGCTTCTCAAACGCCATTGTCTACCCAAACGAACACACCAACGAGGTCTTGCATGCAAACGATGTTTGGCTTGTCAAAAGTGTATGTAAGTTTCACGGACTAGACGAGGAAAATCCAATCCAACACATCAAGGACTTCCTGAAAATAGTAGACACCATCCATACGGATGGGGCTACTAGAAACACATCCCGATTGCGATTCTTTCCTTTCACCTTATATGAAAAAGCCCTAGAATGGTATGACAAACTCCCTTCCAAATCTATTTTCACATGGGAGCAACTCATATCCAAGTTCTATGAGAAGTTCTTTCCACCTGGAAAAACCTCAGCACTTAGAGATAGGATATTAGGATCCTCCGTTTCCGGAAGGGGAAGGATGAACCCTTCCATAAATCGTGGACTAGATTCAAAGATTTAATAAGACAAGTTCCCCATCATGGCATTGAGCTTTGGCTCTTGGTCCAAATCTTCTACGATAATATCTCCTCTAAAGACCGAAACGGAATTAACCAATCTAGAAAAGGAAGATTGGCCAATCTTAGTGCCGAGGAAGGATGGGATAGGATTGAAGAATATGCTCAGGACCAGGATGACACTTGGGATGAAACTAAGTCGACTGTTAGCATTTCTGAAATCACCCCGGATCGGTTGAGAAAAATTCACAAAAGAGTGGAATTCCTATCTGGATCACAATTACCTAAACAGCTGTCAAATCCTTACTTGATCTGTGATTACTGTGGAGGCCCGCATGAGGTGGAAGAATGTGAAGGAGCAACCACAACTGAACATGCATGCTTGTCAGGAGGGGACATTTATGCTGATCCCTCCCTTTTGCCTTTTTACCAAAATGACGATTACACCCTTTAGGGAAATCTGGTAAAGAAAAGAGAAGGGGAGGAATGACCTGAATTCAAAATCAGGAGCAATTTCGAAGATGACCTTGGTCACTTCACTCAAGAAAAAGACTTGCAAGTGAAAGGCCTTAATGAGCTTTTCGACGAGCAGCAGGAGGGTATTGGAGAATTTTTCAACAAGCTTAACTCAGCCCTAGATAATCTTCAAACGCCATTAGTAAGAAAAAAAGACCCCATGCTCGCGATAACCACACGAGCTGGAACAACAACCAAGGACCCTCCTTACCCAAACTCGTCCCCCATCACCCTCGATCCAGACAAACCTGGGGAGGATGAGGAGGATGTCGGCGTTGGCACCCCAGACCAACCGCCCGTGACGACCCCTTCCCCATCAGCCCTGCCTAACCAACCTATGAGAATCCCATTCCCGTCCCGATTAAGGAACCAGAAAACTGAGAATGATAACAAGAGGTTCTTGTCATACCTAAAAGACTCAGTTGTCACCATACCACTCCTTGATGCTTGCTATCACATGCCAAAGTATAGCACATACTTCAAAAAGCTACTCGCTAACAGGAAGAAACTCGAGGGTCTTGTGACCCGGGGGAAGAATGCTCAGTGGTGACCCATCGAGGGCTACCAAAGAAGGTAGACGATCCGGGCAGCTTCACCCTGCCTTGCTCCATAGGACCTCTATCAATCAAGAATGCTCTTGCTGATTTAGGAGCAAGTATAAATCTCATGCCCCACTCTATGTTCCGTAGACTAGGATACTCTGGATTGAAGCCTACCCGTATGAACATCCAACTAGCCGATAGATCGGTCAAGCACCCCGTAGGGATATGCGAGAATGTGCTAGTCAAAGTTGGGAAATTCAAATTCCCGGTTGACTTCGTAATCCTGGATATGGAGGAGGATGACTTGGTACCCATCATCTTAGGTAGACCATTTCTTGCTACCGCTCGTGCTGTCATCGATGTCTACGATGGAAAATTAACATTACGAGTGGGAGATGATAGCACAACCTTCGACATTAAGGATTCTATGGACCTCTCCCTCGAAGCAGCCAACCGGCTCTATTTTATCGGGGAAGTAGATGAACTCACAGATGTCATTGATAGTTGTGTCGATGAACGGATCGATGAAGGCTGGCTACGTGACGAAGGCTTTTTGCCTTTGCTAGATGTAGAAAAGATGGAGGATGTTAATGCAGTCTCCTTCTACCCCAGACAAGAGGCAACGGAACAGCTCGAGCTCCGAAAGCCCGAAAACAAGCTCAAACCTTCTATTATCGAGCCCCCTGACGTAGATCTTAAAGAGCTCCCTAACCATTTGGAGTATGCCTTTCTTCAGGGAGAAAGTCAACTCCCGGTAATCATAAACTCCTCCTTGGAACATGAACAAAAAGTTAAACTCTTAGAGGTCCTAAAAAAATACAAGGGGGTGCTTGCATGGAGTGTAGCCGACATTAAGGGGATTGACTCGACTTTCTGCACACATAAGATTCTCATGGAAGAAGATTATAAACCTACCGTGCAACCCCAGAGGCGCGTGAACCCTAACATTAAGGAAGTAGTGAAGAAAGAAGTCATAAAACTTTTAGATGCAGGATTGATTTACCCGATCTCGGATAGCCCATGGGTCAGTCCTGTACAGGTTGTACCTAAAAAGGGTGGAATGACTGTAGTAAAGAATGACAAGGGTGAGATGGTGCCCCAGAGAACTGTCACTGGATGGCGGGTATGCATCGACTATCGAAAGCTCAATGATGCCACGAGGAAAGATCACTTTCCCTTACCATTCATTGATCAGATGTTGGAAAGATTATCTGGACACGAGTACTATTGCTTCTTGGATGGATTCTCTGGATATTTTCAGATTCCCATAGCACCTGAGGACCAAGAAAAGACCACGTTTACCTGCCCTTATGGAACATTCGCCTACAAAAGGATGCCTTTTGGGCTATGTAATGCCCCCGCCACTTTCCAGCGATGCATGACCGCAATCTTTCACGAACTCATGGAAGACAGCATGGAAGTGTTCATGGATGACTTTTCAGTCTTCGGGAACTCCTTCGACCGCTGTCTTGCTAATCTAGAAAAGATGCTTAAACGGTGCGAGGAAACCAACTTGGTGCTAAACTGGGAAAAATGTCATTTCATGGTGAAGGAAGGGATTGTGTTGGGACATAAAATCTCAGGAAATGGAATAAAGGTAGACCAAGCTAAGGTTGAAGCTATATCTAAGTTACCATACCCCACGACTGTCAAAGCAATACGCAGCTTCTTGGGGCATGCCGGGTTTTATCGGAGATTCATCAAAGATTTCTCCAAAATTGCTCGGTCAATGACTCAATTACTTGTGAAGGATGCTCCGTTCGATTTTTCCCATGAATGCAAAGATGCATTCGATCTCTTAAAAAGGGAACTCACTCAAGCTCCAATCATGATCACACCCAATTGGGAGTTACCATTCGAAATCATGTGTGACGCTAGCGACTTCGCTGTCGGGGCTGTATTAGGTCAACGACGCGACAAGCTTTTCCAACCTATTTACTACGCTAGCAAAACCATGAATCCCGCTCAAGAGAACTACTCCACCACCGAGAAAGAACTATTAGCTGTAGTATTTGCATTCGACAAATTCCGACAATATCTTGTCCTTTCAAAAACAGTCGTCTTCACTGATCACTCGGCTCTTAGATATCTCTTCGCGAAGCAGGATGCTAAGCCACGACTAATTCGGTGGATCTTGTTGCTACAAGAATTCGATGTTGAGATTCGTGATAAGAGGGGAGCAGAAAATCTGGCCGCAGATCATCTATCTTGTCTCGAGAACCCCTTGGATGAGCACGATAAAAGTGAGATTAGGGATTCATTTCCTAACGAACAACTCATGTTAGTGAGTGACTCGGAGCCGTGGTACGCCGATTTTGCTAATTACCTCGCAAGTAGACTCGTTCCTGAACACCTTACTAAGTACGAAAGGAAGAGGTTCTTTTCCCAATTAAAATACTACTTCTGGGATGAACCCTTTTTATTCCGAAGGTGTCCTGACCACATTATAAGGCGTTGTGTTTCGGAAAATGAGGCAGTAAAGATTATGAGGGAATGTCACTCTGGTCCCTCTGGCGGGCATCATGGGATAAACGTTACCGCCCGAAAGATTCTCGATGCGGGATTCTATTGGCCCACAATTTTCCGTGATGTAAAAGAAATGGTGCAGGCGTGCGATGCATGTCAACGAGCTGGAAATATATCACATAGGGATGAAGCACCTCAGAACTTTATACAAGTTTGTGAGATATTCGATGTTTGGGGGATTGACTTCATGGGACCCTTTCCATCCTCAAGGGGAAACGAGTACATCTTAGTCGCCATTGACTATGTTTCAAAATGGGTTGAGGCACAAGCCCTTAGGACCAACGATGCAAGAGTAGTCATTCATTTCCTGAAAAAGCTTTTCGCAAGATTCGGGATTCCGAAAGCTCTCATCAGTGATAGGGGAACACATTTTTGCAATGCACAAATGGAAAAGGTCATGAAGAGGTATGGAGTACCCCATCAATTCTCCACCGCCTATCACCCACAGACCAATGGCCAAGTCGAAAACACCAATAGAGCTATTAAAAGAATACTTGAAAAAACGGTTAATCAAAACAGAAAGGACTGGTCATTTAAACTCGACGAAGCCTTATGGGCATTCCGAACTGCCTACAAAACACCTATTGGAACAACCCCATTCCGCATGGTGTATGGTAAGGCATATCACTTACCGATAGAATTAGAACACAAGGCATATTGGGCACTTAAGGCATGCAACTTAGATTACACAACTGCTGGAAATAATAGGTTTTTGCAATTACACGAGCTTGATGAGCTTAGACTAGAAGCCTACGAATCCTCCATCACATATAAAGAAAGAGCTAAAAGATGGCATGACCAGAGAATTAAGAAACCCAAAGAATTTTCATAGGGAGACAAGGTCCTATTATACAATTCTCGGTTGAGATTATTTCCGGGAAAACTTAAGTCTAGATGGTATGGACCGTTCACGGTAAAGAATTCTTCTAAATTTGGAGCGGTAGTGTTAATAGATGATGAAGGTAGGGAATTCACGGTTAACATACAACGTATAAAACACTACCAAGAAAATAACAATGAAATGATTAGTGAGGAGGATGTGACGTTTGATGATGAAGTCACGTAGTTACCCATGACCTTGAGTCTAGCTACAAGACTCGTAAATAAAGAAAAGCGCTTCTTGGGAGGCAACTCATGTTTTGTGTGATTTTATTTGTTTGATTGTTATTTGCTTCCGTATGCATGTTTTATTTTTATTGTTGGTAGATCATGTTTCTAAACTAAATAGTGGAAATACTTTACTTTGTTGTTTTGGCCTAGTCTTAACTCCACATAAAGGTATTTTTGCAAAAGATAAGTGTAAGGGGAAACCCCAAACATGTTTTTAAGAAACAAACCGATCATGATTCTCCACAATATTAAATGAGCATGTATATTCGTATTTGTTATAGTCAAATGCTTGTATTGAGTCATAATGAAGTTTTGCAGGATTTTCCAGGAAGTAGGAAAAAGTTTTTCCAGAAATTTTCCGGAAACTAAACATAAGGATTTCTACAGGTCAATTCTGACGGCGTCAGTGGTTTACTCTTGACGGCGTCAGGAGTTAAAATCTGGAAATTTTACCGGTTTTGTTTTTCTAACGGAGTCTTATGGTTTTTGTGAATTATTAAGTTTTATAATCTCCAGGAGATCTGCAAACTTTATTCCACAAGCATTATATCTTATCTTGTTTTCTAGGATTTAGAAACTTATATAGGATGCCGCCGATTTTACGCGAGGTTTTCTTGTCTATTTTGTCAGGTTTTACAGGTTATGTATGACAAGGAGATGATTTATATTCTGGAAGGGAAGCTTTGAGTGTTCATTTTCTTGGAGGAAGATTTAACCTGGCCACCTCATTATTCATACCGAGCGAATCAGGGGAGTATTTGATTTCATTCTCTTTACTTTTTCACTTTTACATTCTTTACTTGAACATTGGGGACAATATTCATCTTAAGTGTAAGGGGAGGGTAAAAAGATGATACCTTACATATGCACTTTCGCTTGAGTTTGTTTTGTTTGATGGTAGATGTGTAATAAAACTATGAGAAATACTTGTTAGTGCAATTATAGCGCCAAATTTAAAATTTTTTACAACATTTAGGAGTGAAACTTTAGCCATAACAAGCATCTCATGGATAGGAGATTGTATGACTAGCACATAACCGTATATTCAGAAAAATTTTCCACCCAAATATGTGAGGTTCGCCTTTAGATTTGATAGGAAAAGCATTTACTATTAGTGCTTATGAGTGTACCGGTAGCATTTAGATTCTAGAACTTGCGTTAGTGATGCATCCCGAGACCGCTAGTGAGACTACATTCATGTAGTAGGATTTACTACATGATAAGAGGCATTAGGATTACCATTGTGTTAAACCCGTATTATAATTACTTGACCATTTAAGTCATATTACTTGGCTAGTTAAGTCAACTAATTTTTCCCACACCCTTAGCGTTGTACTCATTTTTAGTACACGAAACCCCTAGTACACCCCTCCGAGCCTATCTTTTCGTTTCTAACTTTAAGCATTTTACTTAAAGGAAGAATTTGTTACACCCCACTTAAATGTACAACCAAATCGCCTTAGCCTTCCGTGTATGCGCTCATTTTTAGTGCATTATTGTTATTTGTTAAACCCTAAGTTAACTTTCTAATTGATTACATGGTTGCTAAGTCGAGTCATATCCTTGTACATATTGTTTTGGGACGATTGGGACTCATGGGTAAGTACTTATTTTATGGAGTAATGGGGAAGAACATCATATTATTACCCCCATATGTACGTTAATCTTAAAAGTGCTCCAAGTGTTTTGATTTTCTTAATTCGAGTCATTAGATTAGTTTATTGTAAAATATGTAAAGATTCAAGTGTAAGGGGAATTCTCATCCCCTATGATGTATTATTTTGGATGGTAGGGTAAGAGTGTATGCAAAAAAATAAAAAAAATAAATAAAAAAAGAGAGAAAAAACATACGGACTACCATCCCTTTTTATTCTATGTTCATTTTATGTTTTTGTTATTTTTCATTTATTAGCTTAAGTCGAGTCTAGTCTTGGCTTAGCAACGCCATCTTGTACATGTAATTAACCAAGATTGTTAACTCACCACCAGTAAAACTTCCTTTATCCAACAAAACCGTGTATTTCATACCCCTACACCTAACGTTACAACCCTTTGAAAGACCTCTTTGATAGTTTATCCTAGGTGCTTACGCCATGTGGTGGAGGTTTGATCCTTTCCCAAGCCTATGGTAATCTATTTTGCTATGACAGGTAGTGAGAGATATCTTCCGTTTCCATATTGTAATTTACACTTTATTACACCCGAGAGATGTGAGTATCTAAACACTATTTATGAGGTGCTTGTGTATTACCTCCGTGCTTGTCTATTGGTCTTTAGTGGAACGATTATTTGTTGTAATTACTTTTATATTAGTGTTAAATGACCCCTAACTTGTCTTTTGAGTAGAATAAAAGCGCATTTGCTTGAGGACAAGCAAATCTCAAGTGTAAGGGTATATGATGAGGCGAAAAATGATCCGTTTTTAGGGGGTCATTTAAGCCCGAATCCGAATTTATTTGATCAAATATTGCCCTAAATCGTTCCTTTTGTGATTTTAGGTAATTTGGGAGTGAAATCTGGAAAAGGAAGCAATTCGGACGTTTTTGGAGCATAAAAGTGAAGAAAACGCCAAAGTCTTAATTTTCCATGCTGGGAACAGGAGGTGACGGCGTCACAAGTTTATTCTTGACGCCGTCAAACCTATTTTTCTATATATAGTTTTCTAATTTTTCACATTTAAAGAGAGAAGTTTTGGGAGAAACCCTAAGTAAGATTTTGGTGTAACTTTACAGGTTTTTCAAGGGTTCCAACCCCTTGAGACCTTGCATGATTAATCAAGATAAGTGTTCTTCTAATTCAATCAATATGTCTATGTGTTGGTTGTCTATATCATGTTCTTGTCTTAATTCTATCATGCTAGGCTAGATCTCTTTTGTGTTTGCTTAGATCTAATGAAACCTAGATATTGATTATGTGTTGATTACTTGTTTATTCTTGTTGTGGATGAATGATTTATATGTTAGGCTTAAGAAAACTGGCAGATCTCCAATTGGTAACATGCTTGAACGTCTTAAGAAACATGAACCAACGCGCACTAGGTCTTTATTGGTTGTATTTAATGCATGAGCCACTGTTTACAATCCCTATAGTTGTGCTGGGCATGGTGTAGGAGGAGATAAGAGCTCATAGAATTGGGGAGTTATGTGTGTCACCCCATGAATGGTATTAAGGAATACAATCCGTCATCCATGCAATTATAACAAGTAATTAATGTGTAAAAGATATCTAGGGAGTAGTGAAATCTAAGTAAACACATTTTCTCCAATTACTGCTTACAACTTTAGTATAAATTAGTTTATTTTCATTTCTAGTATTTTATTTTGATTGCATCTTAGTATTGGGTTAGTTGATTAGCAACTAATTCCGCCCACTCTTTCAAAACCCGAGATTTTTACTTGCTTTCTAAAAAATATAAAAACACAAAAATAATCATCCCTCACCTTTAGAACTAGTATTTAGGCTTTCTAATCCTAGCGACACTATTCCTAAGCTGAACGATCAATCCCCCAGTACTTGTCACTATACTATACTACAACGATCAGGTACACTGCCTGGTGGGGGTTGTAAGCTTCTCGAGATCCCTCGAGAGGTAAAGCCTGTTGCGATTCCCACGCATCATGACCTAGCGACCGCCTTGTATTCAAATAAGGACCTGGGACATAATGATTTTGAGGATGTTGTTGAGGAACTTGAGGAAGGGGAGATAGATCTGAAGCCGGATGACTATTTCAATATATATCCCACTAAGGAGGAGACTGCGTACTATAATAATCTTATTGATAATCCTCGACCTCCTTTTACTAGAATTGACCCTAAGATAAAGAGAGGCGATCTTAAGAATGCTAAGATACCATGTATTATTGGGTATAAGCACATTGACAACGCTTACATTGATTTTGAATCCCCAATCAACATTATGTCCTCAAGTGTCTATAATGATATAGTGAAAACAAGACTTGGACCTAGAAAAGATCCCAAATACCCCGGTGGAGTTTGTAACTTTGTCGGGAGAATTAAAGGTCTACATGTCTTTATTGGGAACTTTACTTATATCATTGACTTTATGGTTGTTGAAGACCTAGCTAGTGTTATTGATTGTCGCTTATCCCATGTTGTGTTTGGTAAGCCATTTGTTGAAGAATCCAAGTTAGAATATGATGAGATAGAAGGGACGATCCGATTTGCTAGTAAAATTGATAGGATCACGTATAGGATGCCTAATAGAATGAAAGAATTTCGTTTTGTGCCTCGATTTGATATGGATAACATTGGTGCCTTTGAGGACATCAATGAAGAGGATAAGAAAAAGGGCATGGACTATGTATGGGAGAAGAAGAGCTTTTTCTATAAGGATTGCTTGACATTGGGACCAAAATATAAAGTTGATAGGGAATTTGCCAATAGGATTATAGGAGCAATTGAGAAAAAGGTGGTTGGTCTCTATAAAGAACATTTACAATCGGGTCCGGAATACAAAACTAAGATTGGAGATGACCTAGAGAATGAGACCAATGATGAGGTCACGTAATTGCCCATGACCTTGAGTCTAGCTACAAGACTCGTAAATAAAGAAAAGCGCATCTTGGGAGGCAACCCATGTTTTGTGTGTTTGTTTGATTTTTATTTGTTTGATTGTTATTTGCTTCCGTATGCATGCTTTATTTTTATTGTTGGTAGATCATGTTTCAAACTAAAATTGTGAAAATGCTTTATTTTGTTGTTTAACTTCGTCTTAACTTCATATAAAGGTATTTTGCAAAAGCTAAGTGTAAGGGGAAACCCCAAATTTGTTTCTAAGAACGAAAATGATCTTGATTCGCCATAATATTAAATGAACATGTATATTAGTATTTGTTAGAGTCAAATGCTTGTATCGAGTCATAATGATGTTTTGCAGGATTTTCCAGGAAGTAGGATATAAGTTTTTCCAGGAATTTTCCGGAAACTTAACATAAAGATTTCTGTAGGTCACTTCTGACGGCGTCAGGGTTTAACTCCTGACGGCGTCATGTGTAAAATTCTGGAAATTTTGCGAGTTTTGTTTTTCTAACGGAGTCTTAAAGTTTTTGTTAATTCTTTAGTTTTATAAACTCCAGGAAATCTGCAAACATTCATTCCACAAGCATTATATCTTAAATTGCTTTCTAGGATTTGTTAGTATATATAGATTGCCGCCGATTTTACGTGAGGTTACCTTGTTTGTTTTCTCAGGTTTAACAGGTTATATATGACAAGAAGATGATTTATTTTTCTAGAAGGGAAGCTTTGAACGTTCATTTTTCTTGGAGGAAAATCTAACCTTGTTGATACACTATCCGCACCGAACTAATTAGGGGAGTATTTGTTTTCATTCTTTTACCTGTTTTACTTTTACATCATTTAATTGAACATTGGGGACAATGTTCATCCTAAGTGTAAGGGGAGGGTAAATGATTATACCTTATAGGATACAATTGCACTTGAGTTTGTTTGTTTGATAGTAGGTGTGTAATAAAACTAAGAGAAATACTTGTTAGTGTGATTTTAGCTCCAAATTTAAATTTTTTTACAACATTTAGGAGTAAAACTTTAGCCTTAACAAACGTCTCATGGATAGGAGTTGTATTACTAGCACAAAACCGTACCATTCAGAAAAATTTTCCACCCAAATATGTGAGGTTCGCCTTTAGATTTGATAGGAAAAGCATTCATTATTAGTGCTTATGAGTGTACCGGTAGTATTTAGATTCTAGAACTTGCGTTAGTGATGCATCCCGAGACCGCTAGTGAGACTACATTCGTGTAGTAGGATTTACTACATGATAAGAGGCATTAGGATCACCCTTGTGTTAAACCCGTATCATAATTACTTGACCATTTAAGTCAATTACCTTGACTAGTAAAGTCAATTAATTTTTCTCACACCTTTGCGTTGTACTCATTTTTAGTACATGAAACCCCTAGTACACCCCTCCGAGCCTATCTTTTCGTTTCTAACTTTAAGCATTTTACTTAAAGGAAGAATTTGTTACAACCCACCCAAAATGTGCAACCAAATCGCCTTAGCCTTCCGTGTATGCACTCATCTTTAGTGCATTATTGTTATTTGTTTAAACCCTTAGTTAATTATCTAATTGATTACATATTATTACCCCCATATGTACTAATGTTATGGAGTAATGGGGAAGAACATCATATTATTACCCCCATATGTGCGTTAATCTTAAAAAGTACTCCAAGTGTTTTGATTATCTTGATTCGAGTCATTAGATTAGTTTATTGTAAAGTATGTAAAAATTCAAGTGTAAGGGGAATGTACATTCCCTATGATGTATTATTTTGGATGGCATGGTAAGAGTGTATGCAAAAAAATAATCAAAAAATAAAATTAAAAATAAAAATTAAAAAAAAAAAATCGAAAAAATCAAGAAAAAGAAAAAAAAAATTGAGAAGGAAAAGAGAAAAAACATACGAACTACCATCCCGTTTCATTCTATGTTTGTTTTATATTTTTGTTATTTTTGATTTATTAGCTTAAGTCGAGTCTAGTCTTGGCTTAGCAACGCCATATTGTACATGTAATTAACCAAGATGATTAACTCGGCACAAGTAAATATTGCATTTATCCAACAAAACCGTGTATTCCATATCCCTACACCTAACGTTATAACCCTTTAAAAGACCTCTTTGATAGTTTATCCTAGGTACTTACGCCAAGTGGTGGAGGTTTGATCCTTTCCCAAGCCTATGGTAATTTATTTTGCTATGATAGGTAGTGAGAAATGTTTTCCATTTCCATATTGTGATATATACTTTATTACACCCGAGAGATGTGAGTATCTAAACACTATTTGTGAGGTGCTAGTGTATGACCTCCGTGCTTGTCTTTGGTCTTTAGTGGAACGATTATTTGTTGTTATATTAGTGTTAAATGACCCCTAACTTGTATTTTGATTAGAATAAAAGCGCATTTGTTTGAGGACAAGCAAATCTCAAGTGTAAGGGTATTTGATGAGGCGAAAAGTGTACCACTTTTAGGGGGTCATTTAAGCCCGAATTCGAGATTATTTGATCAAATATTGCCCTAAATCGTTCCTTTTGTCATTTTAGGTACTTTTGAGGAAGAATCTGGAAAAGGAAGCATTTTGGACGTTTTTTAAGCATAAAAGTGAAGAAAACGGCAAAGTCTCAAATTTCCTTGCTGGGAACAGTACCTGACGGCGTCAAGCCTTTGTACATGACGGCGTCAAGAGTTACAAAAGAGGTGGAAGTGGAAAATACACGTGACGATCCAGAGAGTTTTTAAGCCTAGGACCTGGCGGCGTCACCAAGGCCGTCAGGGTCCAAACATTAGTGACGGCCCAGAGTATTTCTACACATGACGGCGTCACCAACAGATCTAGGCAATACGCTTTTATCATGGCGGCGAGTTGACGGCGTCACGATCTAACACATGGCGCCGTCACGATGTAATATCTATATATAGTTTTCCAAATTTCATTCATTAGTGTGCAACTTTGAGGGAAAAAACCCTAGTCCGAATTTTATCAATTTTTCAAGGGTTCCAACCCCTTGATTCTTCCATGTTCAATTGAAGATAAGTATTCCTTCAAATCATTCAATATGTCTATGTGTTGTTTGATTATATCTTACACTTGTCTTATCTTTAACATGCTAGGCTAGATCTTTATTGTGTTTGCTTAGATGTAGTGAAACCTAGATGTTAATTATGGGTTGATTGTTTGTTTATAATTGTTACGGATGATTGTATTCGATGTTAGGCTTAAGAAAACTGGCAGACTTCCATTGGTTACTTGCTTGAACGTCTTAAGAAACATGATCGGAGGTGTACTACAATTTTTGGTTGTATTTAATGCGTAGGAGAATTCTAATGATCCCATGTTAGGAGCTTCTAACGGCTCGACATAGGAGTGAAGTAGGATCCTATAGAGTTAGAGAATATTGTACACGGCCCTACGACTAGTATTAAGGAATATGACCCGTCATCCATGCAATTGTAACAAGCTAATCAACCTGTAAAAGATATCTAGGGAGTAATGAAATCTAAGTAAACACAACTTTCCTCATTATTGTTTCCACCACATTAGTTTAATAGTTTCATTTTCATTTTTGTCATTTTATTTTGATTGCATTAGTAGTTAATTGGGTTAGTTGGCTAGCAACTAATTCCGCCCACTCCTTCAAAACCCGAGATTTTACTTGCTTTCATAAAAATATAAAAATACAAAAAGAATCATCCCTCACCTCTAGACCTAGTTTATTAGGCTTTCTAATCCTAGCGACACTATTCCTGAGTTGAACGATCAATCCCCCGGTACTTGTCACTATACTATACTACAACGATCAGGTACACTGCCTGGTGGGGGTTGTAAGCTTCTCGAGATCCCTTGAGAGGTAAAACCTGTTGCGAGGGTGCAATTCCCACATATCAGTTAAACTCGGATATTACAAAGAAGCTTGTGCTTCTCACAGATCTATGATGCTATGTTCACACTTATAAGATATTTTAAGATTGTAACCAAAGGTGAACAAACTGAGATCCAGTATTTCTTTTCGAGCCTTTCATTTAAAACATGAAATTTTTTGAAGATTTGAAACATCTAAAGAACAAACTGAGATCATTTTTTTCCTTTTTAGTTCAAATCCTTTATTTTTCAGTGATACATCGATGGATTTGAGTTTAGATAAGGAGTGTTGTGCCTATAACTTGGTATTGATTTCATGTGATTTGGTTTGGTTTGGTTTGGACTAAGCTATTTATACTTCAAAGAAGAAGTTGAAATAGTTAAACAATAAATATTATGTTGAAATATGTACAAATATGATAACCATTAATTCCATAGTGATAACCATTAATTCCGCTCTATAACTGATGAACAAATGAGTCTGCTCAACTTGTTTTACATTCCAGAATGATGAGGCTTTCTTAATGGGGTTACAATAGTTGAATAGTTGTGAACTGCATTAAGTGTTGCGTCATGAATTACATTCGAAGCACTAATTGCAGGCTATATGTACTTACTCTTAATCATGAATATTAAAGCAATGTACTCACACAAGCCTCCACATTTATAAGGGGACTCAATCTTTTAGTACAGTAGATTAGCCATGTTGTCTCGTGCGATGCATTTCACTATAAATTAGATTAACACATTTGTTCGTTTGATGTGTTAACGATAATTCTGGTTAAGAATATTATGTAAATTTCTTTATTGAAGTTGTAACAAAGTTTTAAACCTTTAAAATTTGTATTTGTTGCTTGACACTTAACTTTTTAACATATTAAATAATTTAACATAAGCAATCCTCATATTATAAACATCATCCAAACAAGTGTATAAAGAAATTACTCCATATTGTTTTTAACAAAATCCAATGTTTCAACAATCATGGAACCAACAAACCTTGAAATATAAAAGTGAATTACCAAAAGTATGATTACAATGAGTAATGGTAAGGATTTAGAGAAATCCTTGAGCCTCCAATCAACTACAAGCTTCTAACCAACCAGAAAATTATGTCCAAACACTTTCTCTAGCACTTGAGCACTTCTTCTTGAATTGGCAGAGGTTCCTTGGTCTTTTGGGCGTGATAATATTGAAGGGATATCATGTCCTTATGGTGTAAGAGAGGATAAATTGTGAGTGGTGATGTTGTGTTGTCAATTGTTGTCCAAACTCTTGCAAAAGGGTTGAATATATGCTTGTAGGTGAGAGAGATGTAAACTTGGCCTTCAAGTGTCATAAAAGTGCAGTAAAAATAAGTATTTAAGAGTATATGATCGGCCATGGGGTTAATGGTACTGAATTCCATAGTTAAATGCAACTTTTGAGGACATTTTATGAAGTAACCTGCGGTTGGGATCTCAACCATGGCGGTTGGAACCTTCTGAGCAACCAAAATCAATTTCAACCCACGGCTGGGATTCTCAACTGGCGGTTGGAGTGCCAACCTGAGGTTGGGAAAAAGGTTGGAATGGCAGATTTGAACCTTGGGCTGGAATTGAGACTTGAGTGCAATTCTTGAACCTTGGGTTGAAAAAGTAAACAATAATGAACTTCATAAACATCTTTTCCTTTATTTAATGAACACTTGATCTTTTCTTCATACTTGGAAACCTTTAAAACATGAATCTTTATCTTCGATGGTCTTCTCGAGGTCTTTGTTATGGATGGAATCTTCCTTCGTGCATATGTTCTTGATTTGTCGACTTTTCTTCATCTTTCTTGATATTTCCTTCGACTTAGTTGTACCTGAACCTGGATACATCTTTTATACCTTTTAAGTGTAAAACGTTCATAAATATAACCAAATAATATGCAAAAAAAACATATGAATAACGCGATTAAAATATATACAAAATGAGCGTTATCATTCATCATAATTAACCACAGGTAAAAGCCAGATTGTCTTTCATCAAAACTATCTATAAAGGAAGAATGGTCAAAATCATAAACGAATAACTTAAAATGGTCAAGCAAAGTGAAAAACTTAAAATTGTCAAATAATAACTTAATCTGGGAAACTATTAACAAAACTGAAACACAGAAAAGTTAAGAACACTATTTTTGGAAACACAAGAATGGTCTAAATTGAAAATTGAAACATTAAAATACACGGTTTAAAACTTGAAACACAGTGTTTAGGCAATTTTGAAACTATAATTCACGGTTTCATAATTCTCGTGATTTATGATTGTAATTTTGATATTAAATACTTTCCAAAACATTTTTTTTCCTACTATATAAACACCATAATTCTCATTTTCATTTTCAACTTGTGATAAGTAAAAGTAGATGATCTTGAGGTTAGTACATTATAATATTTTATTTATCTGCATAAATTTTGTTGTTTCATTGTTCGTAATCTCTTATTTATCTTCATAAATTTGTTCTTCTATACGATACAAAGGGAAGGTTCGGGATACACTCCATCAGGGATGAGGAATCAAAGGTATGTTGTCCCTTGTTGCAAAAAAGAATCACTGATACTCGCATAAAAAAGTAGCTATGATAAAAATAAAGAATATAGCAAAGTTTGATTACATTTTGGTGTTGGGTATCTTTTAAGTTTATATGTTAACTAATTGTCTTTTGTGCAGTTCAAATTGTGCAAGGTTTGATCAGTTCGGTTTGGTTCAAAAGGGATTCCATATATGATAGTCGCACCATCTGCTACCAGATCCTCCCATCAAAGCTAATGACACAAAATCAACTAGACAAGTAATTGTGCATAGTAATGGGATTTTATAGAGGCAAATAGCTATATTGATATTTTGGTTACACAAAACACTTAACCAAAATATCATTATAACTATATGCCGCTATAAAATTCCGTTGCTATTAACGGATACTCGTCTAGTTATATGAAAAGATTAATGTGTTTGATTTGGTTCATTTTGCATATCTTTTGAGCAATTTACACACTTCAAAAATATGTAGAGTTATAAATGTTTAGGAAAAGAGTGAAGTTAGGGATGGCAAAAGCACCCGAAACCGACGGGGAAAACCGAAACCCGAACCGGTTGGGTCGGGTTCGGGGGCGGGTTGGCGGGTTTTGATGCAGGTTTGGGTATTGATATAATTTTTTAGCCGGGTACGGGTTCTGGTAATACCCGCCCGATTACCCGTACCCGTATCTGTTTACGCGAATCTATACCCGCTTTATTAATATTATAATTAACTAGAATATATATGCATTATATATATAATTTCTTCCATTATATTTTTTATATATGTATCTCTATTACATAACATATTTTATTTTGTACATGAATTATTCAGCAGCATTAAATCGTTTGATACTATATTCATTTTTTTTAACTTTAAAAAATCTGATTATATTAGGGTGTTTTCATATGTTTTTCCGGTGGATTTTAGTGTGACGTAATCTTCATACCATAATTTTGTCTATATATTATTCAATTGGGGATAACCGAAACCCGCGGAAAAACCCGAAAAATCGATGGATAATATTAATCGGGTACCCGACGGGTTTTGGGTCGGGTTTGGGTATGGATATTATAAACGGGTACGGGTACGGATTCACTAAAACCCGACCCGTTGCCATCCCTGAGTGAAGTATGTTTAGAGAGTGAATTTATCTTTCTACTTGTTTTATTTACCAAGGTAAGGATCCTGTGAGAAGAATACTTAAAATGAGAAGGATGATAAATAAATATAATTATACATTTGAAATGCATCAACTTGAATTATATGCATATCTATTCATTTAGATGCATCCCAATTAGTTTCAAAAGTGATTTTGAAGTGAAAATGATGCAAAGTAGTACGAGCAACAAATTTAACCCGAAATGAACGAAAAATACATAGAATTCACCTAACTTGATGAAATATATCTAATACATGTATATTAATATTTTGCTAGAAAATATATTGGTGTGCATCTAAAAGATTAGGGATGCATATAATTCAAGTCAATGTATCTCTAATGTGTGGTTATAATTATTTCTCATCCTTTTTATTTTAAGATTTCTTCTTATTTGATCTTAAGTCTACGTACCAAATTCAAATTATGAAATAAATAAGATATTCGTCAGCATTAACTTCGAATGCAAAAACATAAGACTTACGATTATATATAACTTAATAAAATATCAACTGTATTGACTATTGACATATTTTTCTCATTTGTTGTTATCGATTTGGCCCACTATCCATGACGATGTCTTACTTTTGATTCAACGAATATAGCCCAACTAATAATACAACCTTTACCAACTTGTTTTAAATACCATGTAACCAAAACCACACACTTAAAGGCTAAAAAGGCTGTATCGAATTTGAACATAACTTCCAAATCAGTTCGTCGAAAATACCTTTTAACAAATTTTCTTATGGAATGCTATAAACGAAAAAATTGTTAGATTTTTTGATAAAAAGTCATGACCCGGTCAGGTTTAGCAACTCGGGTCAACGAAAAACCGGCGTTTTAATCCGGTTCTCAAACTGACAAAAACCCAGTCACATTCGGCCAGATCTCCGAGCCGGTTCCTGGTCAACCGGTGACCAAAACCCAATCACATTCGGCCAAATCTCCAAGCCGGTTCCTGGTCAACTGGTTGAACTAAACGGGTCAACCCTGGTTTAAAACTTTGGTTGATGGAACTCGTGAGCCTGTGAAACAAGATACATAAAATAATTACCACTGTTGCCTTTATCGGCCCATAGCATTCAATAATACTAATAACATTTGTTTTGAACGATCATATTTATATTAGAAAGACTCAAGCAAGGAGCAAAGTAAAACGATATTACGAATTAGAATTACAAACAAATTTTGGATCGGTGATCTATATTAACATTAGTAAATGCTATTAACATTATTATGTGTACATTGAGTTTGGTTCATTAGTAGTTACTAGCTTCAATTCAACATACAAACATTTTTAACCAAACAAATATGTTAGTTCTGAAAAGATCAAACCAACTTACCAATTAGCAAACTAACATTTGAAGCAAGCAAAACTATTTACTTTCGGTATACTTTTCCTGTTATGGCAACCTATGTGCGCCTTTGAATATTCTCATGGCACATAAAGACACGTACACTTGTCACATACCACAAAAGCAAAAACACCCAATAATCGACGTGCATTAATACACACCTTACCCCAGCTCCCTTAACAAATGCATCTATTCCCACATAAATCTTTGATATGTTCTTTACCACAATAACAAATGTATCATATACATTATTATATAAACTAGCACATTGTATCCTATATTTTGTTCTTGACAAGTCACTTAAACACATCAATGGAAAGCCACAAGAACCTTAATCTTGATACCACCCGAAACCCTCGTCGCCGTAGTCGAAGCCATGATACTATAACCTCAACATCTTCACAAGATTTCAAAACAACCCATGATGAGTTTTCCATCAAGAAACTTGAAAATTGCCTAGACAACAACCATGAAGTAAGCCAAAAAGGCGAAAAAGGCCAATCAGCGTTGCCGGTTATCAACGTTATGCAAGAAAAAGGCGGTCACATTGCTAAGACAAGTACAACACTAGAAGTGGATGAGAAACAACTAGGAGCAAGAAATATGGATGTTGTGGAAGAGAGTGGACGAGAGAGGCTAAAGAGACATCGAGTTGAGATGTCGGGTCACGTATGGATACCGGACACATGGGGACAAGAGGATTTGCTCAAGAACTGGATTGATAGCACGGTTTTCGACTCGTCTTTAAAGAAGAGTAACATAATGTCAGCAAGAGATGCTTTGATTCAAGAAGGAAGATCAACTACATTAAGGATAGAGAACAGTTGCTAGTTTTGTCTTTGCCTTTTGAACAAGTGGTTGAGATTTAACGGTATTTTGAATTTGATGTTTAGGTATTGAACATTATATTAGTTGATATGTAGATGAAATATGTGCAAAGATTCATTAAAGTTGTTTTTGTTGATCCTGAAATGTCAATCAAGGTCATATAAACCTTCTTCCAAAGTAGTACTTTGTGTTGTCTGCTTAATTTTCCCACTGCTTTTTGATTGGTCTCATTGTTGCAATAAAAGCATCAAGATACATCTTTCAAATGGACCTCTGGTTCATGATAAGTACTCAATTAGCTTGTTACGCTAGAACTTAAGAAAACAACGTCACCCGATCCAGAGATAATGATGCACGGCATGTTCAAGCTCCAGCTCGTCTGGCTTAGCCACCGGTTCTTCGGTTAACATGTGAAGTCATGTGTTATAATTCGTTCCCGAAGATTGAAGGGTAAAAATATAATTGTCGTGATCTATGTTTTTGGTTTAATAGGTTACCTATTTCTATTGAAGCTTTGTTTATTTGGTATGGATTCTTGGATTTCTCTCTGACACTCATTAATGTATATGTATTACTTTATGAGAGCATTCACTATGGTGGTTTATAAAAAGGTTTATAAAAAAATGAAGATGTTCATAATATTGTTAACCATAGTGGACATCAATTTCATGCTTACATGACATGAAGAGGTCCAAAATCTTATACTTTTCACAATTTAATGTATTGAGTTATGTTATATATTTATAAAGCTTTAACAAGTTTATCTATAGTGGAAATAGGTTTATAAATCTAAAAGTTTTATGTATTTGTGATGTGGCATATTTATAAACTTTTGTAAAGATTTATGATGCTCTAAGAATTGTTTAGGTTTTTAAGGAAGTTATGATGAATTGAATGAAAAGAGAATTTCTCTTCAATTCTCGGTTGGGCACCTTTGAGGGTTTATCGAATCTTTTATGCTTTGTTATTTGTGTGGTTTCTTGCATTAACAACGGTTCCGCCATCATTTGGTATCAAGAGCATAGGTTCGGAGAAGAAATCACACAACTTATTAAAGCCAAATCGCAAGAAGCTTGCTAAAAAAAGTCGCAAGAAGCAAAAAAGAAAAGTTTGTTTTAGTTCGTCATATCCTGCACATCCGTGGGAAAATTGACGACACATATTTGTTAACCATTGGATCATTGTCATTTTTTGTCACGTTGTACAAAACTCACAATTCTAGAATCTCACCGTTTGGATTTACGATTAGAGTTGTGAATTAGAAGTTATTCTGGTTTGAAGTTTATGATTTTTCTTCCTAAATTTGGTATAAATGTTTATACTTATCCCACAAATTTGTGGATGTGGAAGACCTAATGGTTATGTAATTGTTAGATTCGCCGGCTGAGGCAACGACACATAAAACCAACAAGGACCACGTGTTGTAGAGAATGAAGACTTTAAACAAGTGGAGGAAGTTCAAACGGATTCCAATAACAAGCCAACCATAGAGTCAACGAACGAGGCAACGAGCACGTGTGTGAGGATGATGTCATTTCACATGGATGATCTTATTGAATGGTTGGCATGATGAAATGTGATTCTCCATAGAGAAGACGTGTTAAGTAAATGGAGAGGGGTTAGAAAGTTTCAGAGTTTGAGGCTTGGAAAGACAAAACTCGGGGATGAGTCTTTTCCAAGAAGAAGAGTGATGTGGGGCATGTTCAAGCTCTAGCTTCTCTGGCTTAGCCACCGGTTCTTCAATAAACATGTGAAGTCATGTGTTTTAATTTGTTCGAGAAGATTAAAAGATAAAACGACAATTTATAATTGTCGTAATCTATCTTTATCTTTTTAGTTTTAATAGGTTATTTTTATTGAAGCTTTGTTTAGTTTTGGTCTTGGATTTCTCTCCAAGACTTTTAATGTATATAAGTATTAGAATTGTTCAGGTTTTTAAGGAAGTTAATGATGAACTAAATGAAAAGAAAATTTCTCTTCAAGTCCCCGATTGGGCACCTTTTGAGGGTTTATCGAATCCTTTATTCTTTGTTATTTGTGTGGTTTTTGGCATTCACAACGGTTCCGCCATATGGTGATATCTGGCTTTACTTGATACCTTTTATTGTCTAAGAACTGGGTTCTTGTTACTATGTGTACTCAATTAACCTGGACATCGATGTGTTATAAACAGCAGTGGAAAAATTAACACAATACAAACTACTTTGGAAGAAACGAAAGCTGGAATAACTATAGTTAATATCCATTTTACAGAGCATTCGTCCAACAAATGATTAGTTCAAACGATGTCCTATGAACATTAAAGAACTATATGCGCTAATGTTGAAAAAGTGGAAGAATTACCACTTCTTGTCTTCCACATGCCGAGTTGTGTTGATACCGTTCATGTATGAAAACCAGGCCACTCATCCGTTTGGTTTGTTCCAACTTGAACCTTTGTTGAGTTGATTCGACTATGTTCCAACTTGACCTTCTGCTCAGTCAATTCGAGTGGAAGAACACGACCGACCTTCTGCTCAGTCAACTCGAGTGGAAGAACACGACCGATTGTAACAATTGTGAGTATGTGTACATCCAGGTATCTTTTCAAGTCTGCAATTGAAACACTGAGATGTTTAGTTCAGCAACAGAAATGGGAATGAATATTTATATTGTTTGATGCTTAACTGATACTAAAAGTTGTAGCAAACCAAAAGTTGACTCGACAAACACATGTTGGGAAAATTAACACAAAACAGATGTTAACTTCACCAACCCAACACATGTTGACTTGTACTTAGTAACCTGTTTAGTTTTCATCCCCTCCTGGGTATAACGAAATAAAGGACTCACGACTCATTACAGTGTTTACAATGGGACAGGCACCCTTTTGTAACCTTAATACTTATCAAGTTCATCGTGTTCCCACTCTATCCACACTTACCAAACAGCATACATGTTTGTTAATTTAGAACAGCATTTAGTTGGTAATTTGTTTTCAGAGTAAGGTGATGAACAACAAGAGTCTCTCGAGGCTAATTAGTTGTTTAGCTTCGGCCACCCTAAAAAGTAAAAACAATCAATAAGTTCTCAGTATGTCACATACTCACATATAATATTCTTAATTTTGCCGATGGGGTACATCTGCCGCTGGAAGAGATTGCAGCTTGTATGCCACGGGGAAAAAGAAAAGGGTGGGTTTGCCACTGGTAAAGATGAGGTGGCGTTGTTTGCCTTGCCAAAAACTCTCACACTCCGACCTTAGCCAAATTGAGTTTTTATTAAAAGGCAGAATTTCAATATTTAGTTTATATAAACCTCAAATTGTCATATTCTTTTTCAATTTATAAGTGAATAATGCATAATGAAAGAAGTCGAGAGCATTCATGTGAGTTGTTGAGAAGTGTTGGACACTTATGTCACTATTCCATGGAAATAAAGACAATACAGCTTACACATAAGTCTGCAAATATATCGCATAATTAGACTAGCAATTTAATCATCCTCATCAAATATCGATGAACTGTGTCCTACAATACATCACACACAAGTGAACTTAATGATGTTCATATGGAGCTAAAATAGTTAACCGCAAAATCACATTACAGTAAACCTAGTGGCTTACCGCAAAAAGCAGAATCTTGTGGCTTTTCAGCTAGCAGGCATAATCAATAGTGCCCAGGGAAGGGTGGCATAGGGTTCACTACAACGACTCCAACTTCCAGATATTGATGATACCATCATCACTTGCAGAAGCAAAAAGCCTGTTCACCTGCAAAGATCGACCCAGAATTAAGCAGGAAGTGTGTAATACTAGAACATTGATTGGTAACACCTATGAGAATCATTGGATAAAGTATTTCAAATGAACTATTTTATGAGAATTATTCATTTATTTAATCCTCAAACTATCAGATAAACAAGTCTCCACTCACAAAATGAGTCAATCTGAGAGGGGATGATTAAAACGGTGTTTAAGGTTGGTTGTCCCCTCTGTTCAAATAAAAATCTGTTTGCCATTGGTGAATAACAGAGGCAAGTTCATCAGCACAAACAAGATCCAATAGTGGATTAATGAAAAGTATACCTGCAATTTATCAATAGCGGGTTCGTTTCAAGTTTTTTTTTTTTTTTTTTTTTTTTTTTTCCTGTCGGCTATTAGAAAACAGCTATTAGAAAAATGTATCACATACATACAATACCATTCCTAAATAAATGATACAGCTAATCTTCTATTAAACAACGCCAATTCACCTCCAATCTCAAAAACTACTTCTGTCCAGGACTAACTCGCATGTAAACTGACCAGAGATATATCATATACATCAGCTCAACTCAATCCACCATATGCCAATAACAAAAATATACCATAGAAACAAAACTGATGAGAAAGAAAAGTATACATACCTTAAAACCAAAATTTACTTGAGGTAGTCAATGAGGGTATCGACATACCAATGAACAATGCGTCTAAAAAACATGCTTACAGATAAATGTAGATATGGCAAGATATACAAGTCAAGTGAGCTAAGAGGACAAAACGTTTGGATTGATCCACACGCACTCTTGTTCATTTCATAAGTATATGTATACTTTATGAATCGCATATAACAAAAAAATTCCACGTAGGTGCCTGAGCCAATTGGTTCACCAACTTGCCACTACATTGTGCAGATCAATCAACTTCTATGAACCAAATCAGAACCACAGTAAACCTAGTTTTCTATCACTTCCAGTTGAATCTATTTTTTAGCACTACTGGAAATAGTGGAGCTATTAAAAATTTGTAAATATAAGGGTCATAAGATAGAACCGTTTACAGGGTCGTGTAATAATTAAACAAAGATGATAAATCCGCCATGGCTGCAAAATTACCAGTATCCCCCGCCAAGATGTGCACATCATCTCGAATTTACTTGAACCCACTCAGGCTCATAAAAATTCATTCACAGCCTTCAGTGACAAAATTTAGGAGTGTTGGGAGTATTTCTCCAGTTAAAAAAAAAAAAAAGCACAACTTTTCGGACTTTGTGACATAAACCACACAGACACAGCTGGTTACACATGGATATATAATGTAGTAATAATGATTACAAGATCCAGAGCAACTGCAAATGCAACTGAAGAAAATCATAGACCTGAGAGAAGAATATTTAACGAAAACAAGTCAAAATCTCCCCCTGGAAGTGCCTCATGCAGTCTGAGTGGAATTAAGGTGTACACAACAAATCCACTTGTTTCATTTCATCAAAACACTTTGAGGTGAGATGAGCTTAGATGTGCAAACATGGAACCAGAAATAGGGGATCAGAAACATAACTTTGGGTTGGGTTGCCCCGCCCAAGATACTGGCGAACTTGCACCCAGGATCTGACAGCCTATATACGCCCAAAAATCTTAAATATGCTCAAACATCTTAAATATGCTTAAATATCTTTTCGCCTCAATACTTTTTTCAGTAATGCAAAGCATTCATCACCTAATAATGGCATGTAACAAACCTCAGATATGTTAATTGTTAACAATTGTCCAAATAACTCCATGGCTACAAAATCACCATTTTGCCCCGCCAAGATGTGGTTAATCTCATATCTGTTTGTTAATTTGTTATACTTTTCTGCTTACTTTTGAGTAGAAGCAGTTTTGTGTAACCCATACTGTTTCTGCTTATCTGCTTCTTTTGAGGGTAAAATAAAAAGTGACTGATAAGTAGGGAGGGGAGCTGCTTATTTCAAAGTACTTATTTATGATGAAATTAAATTAGTTTTGCCAACATATTTAACCTAAACCTTTTTATGAATTTGAATGAAATATTTCAACATATTATTATTATTTTGAGTATTATTGCATTTTTTACAAAATAGGCAAAATCAAATACTATTTCCTGAAAAGCTTATTTTGAGAAAAGCTTATAAGTACTTATTTAAACGTGTATGCAGAAAATATGAACAATCCCAAACACCCCCTTAGTGCAACTATAATGAGGCTCAGATATGTAGCTATCGAAAAAAGAGGATAAATCCGCCATGGCTGCAAAGTTAGTAATTTGCCCTGCCAAGATGCAGATGATCTCAACTTTTGCTCGAACCCACTCAGAAGCATACAAATTCATCATCACAGCCCCTCCTGAGACAAAAGTTAGGGTTGTTTGAGCATTTTCTAGTAAAAAAATAACAACATGCTATCTGATTTTTATCCATGATTTCGGTATAAACCACAAAGACGAAATTTGTAACGCATGGGTTATAAATTAGTAATGATGATGATGATGATAAGGTCAACAGCAACAGAAAAGCAACTATTAATCTATTTAAAGAAAATCATAGGCCCGAAAGAAGAATGTTTGACCAATTAAAGTCAAATTCCCATCCGGAATAACCTCATTGTGGTCTGAGTGGATGTACCAAGCAGGGTATGGGACACCCCTACCCGAAGGTAAAGGGACTGCTACTAGAAAGATACTTTGAGATGAGATGAGATGAAGCTTAAATGAGCAAATACGGAACTGGAAAAGGGGGATCAAACACCACCTTAGGCTGCAACACATCCATTCGGGTTGTGTTGCCCCGCCAAGATACGGCCCAACTTTCACCCAGGACACGATCACCTATATATGCACAAAAAATCCAATGCACATTAACATTATGCAAAATACACATGCGATAGCCAATTAACTTGATAAAATGGGGATCACTAGTCCAGATTAATTAACACTTAACCAAGCCCGGACACTCAAGAAAAAGGATAAAGTCATTATGACGAGGCTCAGATATATAAACAATCGAAGAAAGAGGACATATCCTTCATGGCTGCAAACTTGGTAAGTTGCCCCGCCAAGACGCGGACAAACCCTCCAATCAAGACACATTCAAATATTATCATCACAGCCTCTTAAAATTCACCTCATTCTCATCCTTTTCCTCCGTGAACAAAAAACTGTTTTGAACTGCAATAAGTGGATCAAACAGTTTTAGTAAGTGTGAATATTTTACCTCTGTAAACAAAAATAAGCAACAAACCTGAGAACCGAACCCATGAACACCCCTAACAACAAAACCACAGCAGCATCATATGGAAGTGTAATATAATTATCACGAAAATCATAGGCATCTGAAATTGCCTCATTTCTTCTGAGTCAAATTATTAATGTTTACATTTTCATATCAAGACATTTCACTTCATTCATTTTATCAAACACTATTGAGGTGTAAATAATGAGGCTCAGATCTGCAAATAGGGAACCAGAAAAAAAGGGGATGACACCTGCCATGGCTGCAATCACGATTTGGATCGGGTTGCCATGCCAAGATACAGGCGAACTTTCACCCATTAGTATCCAGTAACTTATGCTCAGAAAAAGTAAATGCAGAAAAATATCTTCATCGCCTTACTATAATTAATTAATATCCAAAGGGCATTTGGTCTAGCGGTAATAAATAACGCGAAGATCACCGATTCAAATTTCGGATAAATATAATGGATGAATCATGCTCATTTTAAGAGCAAGGTTGGATCAAGTGGTTAACACCCTTGCCTCTGGAGACAGAGGTCAAGGGTTCGATCCTCACCCCTTGCAAGGCCGGAGGTCCTTTTCTACCTTTGGTAGAACCGGAAGCAGCCTCTCTACCTTAGGTAGGGGTAAGGCTGTCTACGTCTCAACCTCCCCCATACACCGTGGAAGACGGTATTGGGACCCATAACCCGTGGAAGACGGTATTGGGAGTTACTTTTTACTTTTTTTAATCATGCTCATTTTCATTCAACCATGCTATCAAACCCATACCCATAGTGATCCACGTCTGCAAATCCAAACACTATTTCCTGAAATGCTTATTTTTAAGCACTCTATAAGTACTTATTTATAAGCAAACTCAGAAATATAAGCAATCCCATACACCCCCTTTAGTGTAACTAATATGGGGCTCAAATATGTAAACAATTGAAGAAAGAGGTCAAATCTGCCTGCAAACTTATTTGCCCCGCCAAGATGCAGATAATCTCAACTTTACTCGAATCCACCCAGACGCATTCAGATTCTATCACCACAACCTCATTCTCATCCTCATCTCTCATCCTCCAAACATAAAAAAGCTGTTTCAAATGCAATAAGCAAATAAATCATTTTCAATATGCCGGAAAAGTGGCTTATGGGCTATTCCAATAATACATAAGCTCATAAGCCCAGTATATAAGCCAACACAAACGCCCCTTAAATAAAAACAAGAGTAAATTACACCGTTGGTACTTGCATCAAGAGTTAACACACATATGTAAGTTACTCTAACAACCACCACCACCTCAACAATAACAACATATGGAACAGCTGTCTGTTTTAAGAAAATCATAGGCATATGATGTTGCCTCATTTCTTCCAGCTGATATTATTAATGCTTACATTTTCATATCCATATACTTCATTCAGTTCATTTTATCGAACACTTTGAGGTGTGAAAAATGAGGCTCATATCTGCAAATATGTAAGTGGATAAATAGATCAGACACCCGCCATGGCTGCAAACAAGCTTCTGGTCGGATTGCCCCGCCAAGATACGGGCATACTTTCACCCCATAGTATCCAGGAATAATTTTTGCTCAGGAGAAATAAGTGCAGAAAAATATCTTCATCACCTTTAAAAATGTAATAAGAGTACAATACACCGTTTGTCCTTGTGGTTTACGTTGACCAACAAGTTTAGTCATTTGACCCAAAAAAATACATTCAGCATCCTTATTCCTTAAGTAGCAAACCCTTTGCACTTTCATTCCCCTATGTTATCAAACCCATACCCATAGTGATTCATGTCTGAATTATTTTGAGTATTAATGCATTTTGTTTCAAAATATGCATATCCAAAACACTATTTCTTGATACACTTAATTGTAAGCAACTCATTAGTGTACTTTACCAAAAAAAAAAAAAAAAAAAAAGCAACTCATTAGTGCAACTATGATGGAGGCTCACATATGTAGGGATGAGATCTACCCTGAAATACTGGTACCGATACTGATCCTGTAACAAAATACGTATACCAAATACTGATACCAGTATTCGAATTTTATACTAAGAACCACCTCACAGCATAATTCTTCCTTCCCAGCCACCTTTAACCGTTGAGAGAAAGATCATGCAGATATTCGTAAAAACATCGACAGGGAAGACAATAACCCTCAAATTTGAATCCTTTGATACCGTTGACAATGTTAAGGCCAAGATCCAGGACAAAAAAGGTATTCTGCCGGATCTGCAGAGGTTTATATTTGCAGGAAAACAGCTTGAGGTTCAGATCTGCAAATAGGGAACCGAAAAAAGGGGATCAGACACCTGTCATGGCTGCAGACACGATCTGGGTCGGGTTTCTCCGCCAAGATACGGGCGGAATTTCACCCATTAATATCCGATGAGAGGGAAGACAATAACCCTTGAAGTCGAATCCTGTGATACCATCGACAATGTGTAGGCCAAGATTCAGGACAACGAAGGTAATCATCCTTGAATATATTTGTGAGATAGTTAGTTGCCTTTCAAAAATAAACAAGCTAGATAATGAGTGTTGAGATTCTGGATTCCAGCATTCAGAAATCTAAATTTTTCAACTAAATGCGAAATCAGAGTTAACCACAGGGGATAAAAGTGTAAATTTGTCATTTATCAAACACTTTGAGGGTGTGAAAAATGAGGCTCATATCTGCAAATATAGAAGGGGGCACACACATTTATAAAACAGTGTTTGTGGTCCAACGGTCAGGATAATTGCCTTCCAAGCAAATAAGTAATAGACCCGGGTTCGACTCCCAGCAAAAGCATCCTTTATATGCACAAACATGCAATAGGGATCAAATAGTCCTTATCAACTAAAGCTTAACCAAACCCGAACAATCAAAGAAAGCAGATAAAATGAGATGAAAATATTATGATGAGGCTCAGATTTGTAAACAATCGAACAAAGAGGATCAATCCGCCATGGCTGCAAACTTAGCAAGTTGCCCCGCCAAGATGCGGATAATCTCAACTTTACTCGAATCCACTCAGACACATTCAAATTCTATCATCACAGCCTCTTAAATCCATCTCATCAAGTCATCATCACTTAAAAAACTGTTTCAGACAGCAATAAGCAAATTAAGCAGCTTTATAAGTACTTATTTTTAAGCACAAGCTTAAGCAATCTGAAACCATAAATTTGGGATAAACCTCCAGGACCATTTATGTAATTTACTCTAAAAACGTTGATCACAACAACAACAGCAACAGCAACAACAACATATGGAACTGTTGTCTATAATTAAAGAAAATCATAGGCATCCGAAATCGCCTCATTTCGTCTGAGTGGAATTATTTATGTGCACATCTTCATACCATACATTTCATTTCAGACATTTTATCAAACACCTTGAGGCACGAAAACTGAGGCTCAGATCTGCAAAAATGCAACCAGAATAAAGAGACCACCATGGCTGCAACCACAATTCGGGTCGGGTTGCCCTGCCAAGTTACGGGCCTCAGAAAAGGTAAATGCAGAAAAATATCATCATCGCCTTTCACATATATAAATTTGGGATATATAAGCTTAAGCTAACACCCCCTTAGAGTAATTAAACCCATATACCGTATTCATTTCTACAAACCAAACGCACCCTTATTGGTGAACTAGAACGGTACCCGCGCAATGCGGCGGCGGGTACCTGTGACTATATTTTGCGTTATTCGGTTACACATTTAGTTGTTTTTATGCTTTATAAGTAGAGATGATAGAGATGGTTAAGCCAAATAATTTTAGTTTGAACAACCAACCTGCTTCCTAACCAACTTGCTTCCTAAACAATTAATTTTGAAATCCTTCTATAATAAGCAAGTAAAAGTCTGAATTTTAAACCTTTCTAATTATAGAATAGTCCTAAATGCATTATATAGTAGTATAGATATAGATAATGATGGCGAACGAAATCATAGGCTGAAACTAACATGATCCGTTAGTTAACGGAGCATGCAATGGCAAGCTAGTGACGTGGCAACAACTTTTATGACACCTACTGTCATACTCGCCGGAGCCTCATTCACTTTTCTGAGCAGATTTTTGTTCCCCGATTTGTCCTCACTAGATTATTGTTTACAATAAAGTAGTGGTAAGCAGTTATTTGGACTTTCGGATATTAAATTTGGAAAGAGAGAAATGCGTGTATCAAGGGGAAGTTTCAAGCATCAATAAAATTGTTCAAGAGTTATGAATGGATTATGAGAAGATCTATAGAAACATAAGTGAGATAGATTGACAACAATGGCTCTTTGATCTTATAAGGTGTCCTCATTCACTTTTTGGAACTCGATAAAGGGGATGTGAAACCGCCATGGCTGCAAACACAAATTCAAGTTGCCCCGCCAAGAAACGGGCAAACTTTCACCCAAGTTCGAGCAACCTAATATGCTCGGAAAATGTAAAACTGGATACAGAATAAATATCGTCGTTGAGAGACCATCTATTTATCTTAATCAAATAAATCAAAGGGCAACCAAAGGCCTCTTGCCCAGTGGTATGTGAGTGGCCCATCAATCTAGAGGTTGTGGGTTCAAGTCTCGTTAGAGACATGTGGGATAGAATTTGTGAGATAGGTGGTGTAGGTTGTAAAAATTTGTCGTTATAAAAAAAAATAAATCAAAGGGCAAGAACATAGGGCACTTTAGACATTTCATTTTGGCGAGGGTTGAAAAAGATCGACACTTCCCACAGGAAGGCCGCCTAATTTGGCCAAATCACATTAATGATTTTTGCAATTAACTTCAAATCTTTATATACACAAACATGTAATAGTGATCAAATAGTCCAGATCAATCAACACTTAACCAAAGCAGGGCAATCGATGAAACAGGATAAAATGAGATAAAAATTTAATGATGAGGCTCAGATTGTAAACAATCGAATAAAGAGGATCAAATCCGCCATGGCTGCAAACTTAGTAAGTTGCCCCGCCAAGATGCGGATAATCTCAGCTTTACTCGAATCCACTGATACACATTCAAATTCTATCATCACAGCCTCTTAAAACTCATCTCATTTCATCTTCATCTTTCATCATCAATCACACTAAAAAAACTGTTTCAAACAGAAATAAGCAGATGAAGCAGCTTTTTGGAATAAACCACAAGGACCAGTTATGTAATTTATTCTAAAAACGTTGATCACAACAACAGCAACAACGGCAGCAGCAACATCAGCATATGGAACCGTTGTCTATAATTTAAGAAAATCATAGGCATCTGAAATGGCCTCATTTCGTCTGAGTGGAATTATAAATGTGAACATTTCCATACCATACATTCCATTTCATTTGAGACATTTTATCGAACACCTTGAGGCGCGAAAACTGAGGCTCAGATCTGCAAATATGTGACCGGAAGAAAAAGGGACCGCCATGGCTGCAACCACAATTCGGGTCAGGTTGCCTCACCAAGATACAGGCCCCAAAAAAAGTAAACACAGAAAAGTATCATCATCAACTTTCACATATATAAATTTGGGATAAATAAGCTTAAACAAACACCCCCTTCGAGTAATCAAACCCATACTAGTAGTGATTCACTTCTGCAAACTAAACGCACCCTTATTGGTGAATAACAATGGGGAATGAAATCATAGGCTGAAATTAACATGATTCCGTTAATAGTTAACGGAGGAGCATGCAGTGGCAAGTGAGTGACACGGCAACAACTTTTATGACACCTACTATCATACTCGCCGGAGCCTCATTCGGTTTTTCTGAGCAGATTATTGTTCCCTGATTTGTCCTCACTAGATTATTGTTTACAATAAAGTAGGTGGCAAGCGGTTATTTGGACTTCCGGATATTACATTTGGAAAGAAAGCAATGCGAGTATGTTTAAAAGGGGAAGTTTCAAGCATCAATAAAATTGTTCAAGATATTCAACTCAAGAGCTATGAATGGATTGTGAGAAGATCTAAAAACAAAAGTGAGATGGATTGACAACAATGGCTATTTGATCTTATAAAGTGTCGGAGACTCATTTAATTTTTGGAACAGGATAAAAGGAATGTGATACCGCCATGGCTGCAAACACCAATTCGGGTTGCCCCGCCAAGATACGGGCAGACTTTCACCCAAGTTCCAGCAACCTAAATATGCTCGGAAATGAAAATTTAGATAAAGAATAGTATCTTCAATTAGAGACTGTCCATTTCTCTTAATCAAACAAATCAAAGGGCAAGAACTAGGGGTGTGCACAAATCGGGTAATACCCACAGGAACCGAAAACCAAAACCGAACCCTCGAAAAAAAAGTAACTCCCAATACCATCTTCCACGGGTTATGGGTCCCAATACCGACTTCCACGGTGTATGGGGGAGGTTGAGACGTAGACAGCCTTACCTACCCCTACCTGAAATAGAGAGGCTGCTTCCGGTTCTACCAAAGGTAGAAAAGGACCTCCAGCCTTGCAAGAGGTGAGGATCGAACCCTTGACCTCTGTTTCCAAAGGCAAGGGTGTTAACCACTTGATCCAACCTTGCTCTTTTTAAAACCGAACCCTCGAAGAAAGAGGATAAAATGAGATAAAAATATATGATGAGGCTCAGATTTGTAAACAATCGAAAAAAGAGGATCAGTCCGCCATGGCTGCAAACTTAGTAAGTTGCCCCGCCAAGATGCAGATAATCTCAACTTTACTCGAATCCATTCAAACGCATTCAAATTCTATCATCACAGCCTTTTATAATCAACCTCATCTTCATCTCATCTCTCATTCTCCACACACAAAAAACTGCTTTAAAACACAATAAGCAGATTTAACAGTATATCCAGAATTACTTATTTTTAAGCAACTTGTAAGTGCTTATTTGAAGCAAAAGCAGAATGTATAAGCAATCTCGATCCATAAATTTGGAATAAACCACAAGGACCATTTATGTAATTTGCTCTAACAACATTGATAACAACAACAATAACCGCGGCAGCAACAACATATGAAATTGTCGTCTCTTTCTCAAGGAAAATCATAGGCATTAGAAACCACCTCATTTCGTCTGAATGAGTGGAATTAACCAGTGTTTTCGACCATTTGGCCAACTAGTACACGGGGTTTGAGCCCGCACTCCACGGCCACACTAGGTAAAGCCCCCCTTTCTAGGAGACATCAAGGTTGTCTACACCTAACAAGAATTGAACTAGAGACGTTTCACATTTTATATCCAGATATTCCATTTCATGCATTTCATCAAACACTTAACGAGCACATTTTGTATCTAGACTAGAACAGTACCCGCGCAATGCGGCGGCAAGTACCGTGTGATTATATTTTGCGTTATTTAGTTACACGTTTAGTTGTCTTCATGCTTTATAAGTAGAGATATTAGAGATGGTTAAGCCAAATAATTTTAGTTTGAACAACCAAACGCTCCCTAACAAACTTCCTAACCAACTTGCTTCCTAACAAATTAATTTTGAAATCTTTCCGTAATAAGCAAGAAAATAGAATAGTCCCAAATGCATTATAATGTAGTATAGATAACGAGTGTTAGGATTTCGGATACCTGACTTTCAAAAATAATCTTAATTTTTCGACTAAATCGAAAAATGAGGCTCAGATCTGCAAATATAGAAGGGTACCAAACACCCGCCATGGCTGCAACCACAAATCGGGTCGGGTTGCCCCGCCAAGATACGGGTCATGTTCACCCTATGCTCAGAAAAAATAAATGCAGAAAATTATCATCATAGCCTTTCCCATAAATAAATAAATAAACAAACAAACCGTTTAACAATTTCTACAAACCAAACGCACCCTAATAGTAACAGGTGAAAATGAAATACCAGCAAACCACAGGGACCAAAAATGTAATTAACTCTAGAGTATATAATGGGGGGATGAAATCATGGGCTCTAACTGACATGATCTGTTGATAAACGGAACATGCAGTGGCAAGTGAGGTGGCTGTTGAAACCTACCGTCAAACTCGCCTGATGAGCCTCATTCGGGTTTTTCTGAGCATTGTTTTTCCCCATTATGACCTCAGTGGATTTTGCTTTTGCTTATTTATGTTGTAAGGATTGGATCGAATGGGCCTAAAAGTTTACATGGGCTGGCTGTTTGATTGAAACGTTTAAGATAAATAATGTTGAATATAACTAGCCCAGCGGTATTAAAGATAAAATTAGAAAGTATAGGAATAAAAGAATGCTTTTATTCTTAACATAGTTGTTTGGTTAATGGGTTTAGTTTTTGAAAATGGGTATGAAACCTATAAAAATGGGCATTTTCCCATACCCATCTATAGTGGTGGGTTTACATAGTCATATCCATACTCATTCTCATATACATATCAAACGCCCCTTATAACAATTGCGTAGTGTTTGGATATGCATGAATCGAAGTTGGAATGGAATAAATCATTACGATGGAATGAAAAAATGTTGTTTGGTTTAAGTCTTGTAATGGAATAGTTTATGCATTGGTTCATTCCATTACGTTTGTAATCACCAATTTCATTATATAGTCATCTCATTATTTTCTTTATTTCATTACGACTTGGAATCACATTTTGCCATATTTCATTTATTTTATTCCTATGTTCAGTGCATCATACTAAATAACATGTGTAAATGTTTTATTACATTCCAACATAGCAACCAAATAGATCAATGGAACAGTAACGACTCATTCAATTATTATATTTATTCTATTACATCGTTGATTACATTCTTTTATCAATCATTACGTTTAACCAAACAGGCTCTAGGTGGTGAACTGGTGATAATGAATTATGATCTTTTTTTGTTAAACATTAATCACTTTGTCTCAAATTAATAGTCCTTCTTTTTTAGATATCCTTATAGATGTGGATGTTTAATCGAGTTTATCATATTACTTTTGCTTGAAATAATTGTTATAAACTTTAAAGAAGACATTAATTAATTAACTAAGGGTAAATATGTCATTCTATTAAAGAGTAAGAAATATAAAGCAATAATAATTTATGATTTTTTAACTATGTGTTTTTTGTTGGAGAGATAATTATTTTGGATCAGATGGTGTATATGATAGGTTATGGAGTTATTTTGTTAGTGGAGGTAAAGAGGGTGTAACAACCGTGGTTTTAGCAGGTCAGTTGAACTGATAGTCTTGACTCGGTTGACGTTTGTTTGGTATGTCCTAGGTGATTGAAGTGATATATGTGTGATATAGGTGAGTTTTAGCACTAAATCCCTTTGTGTGGTGTTGTTTTTGTGAGTAAGTAATGTTGATATTTGGATAAGTTCATTTTGATCGCCTTTGTGGTGTGGAAATGACTTGTGTAGTTTTGGTGTTTTTGTGTTTTTGTGTTTTTGCATAACGAGTATTCGTTCTAGTATTTAAGCGTTAGCAAGTTACGAGGAATTTGTTTTTATGTGTTATGCTTATAAAAGAGTGTGAAAATCTATTTTTGGAAACTTTGTTTTGAAAATGATTATTTTTCCGGTTGTCGTAAAAGTTAAGGTTTATCGCGAAAGACGTTAGGTTTTGTTTTGGGAATGTATAAAATATGAAAAGTATGAGGTTTTGAGTGTAATAAATAAATTTAATAAAAATATATATATATATATATATATATATATATATATATATATATATATATATATATATATATATATATATATATATATATATAGCCGAATATTAGGATAAGGGGGAAAAAGAAAACCAAATTTGATACCAAATACAACTCTAAGCCTTAAGTGTTATCCACTAATAATATAAATACAAAATCAAGACTCCCAAATCCCTTTTTCCTGCATATTGAATTCAACCACAAGGATAACAAGAAGAAAAACAATTAGGGTTTTATAGTTTTCAAGCGATAATCAAGAATCAAGGTAAAATCCTTAAACCTTATGTGTAATTAATTAATTATTGTTATGATTCATGTAATATTTATTATGATGGAATCTAGGATTTATATACTTCTGTAATTAATGAAGTAAAACATGTTAGGATCATTATATGTTAATAATATGGTAATTGGTTAAGGGAATTGAGTGTAAAACGCGTTAGATTACGTGTTAGGGTTTGGACAGAAAACTATGACTGTAAAGATATGAGTGTAAATAACAGATGGTGAAGAGTTAAGTCACGAATTTTAGGTCTAAATTGAATTTTAATGAAAGAGCTTTCTAGAAAGTCCAGCCACGATTGATTTCAAGGTCGGAAAGTTGGTCTTTTGATTTTTCTTTGTTAAGGTGTCAAAGCTGTCAAACCGGGACAGAATTTGGGTAAATGTTTGAGGGTGAGTTGTGGTTGTAAAAGTGGTATTTTGACTAGCCCTTCTGGAATAGTTAAGTATTAGGTTATAATAGACTACCACGAAAAGGATTCGCGATAAAAACTTGTGGAAGTATTTTATGTTAATTAAAACTTTTTGGTGTGCGTTCAGATCCGAATTTGAGTAGTTGACAAGTTTAATTTTCTTTTGAGTACTTGTGTGTGTTATTAGTCCATGGCCTTCTGGGATTAGCTTGTATGCTTATGAGAGACCATGGTAAATTTTTGGTGTGAGTTGTTGAGCTTTATTTGTCGTGATTTCATGTGGGCGAACGTACCCAAAAATTCTGCTTTTTCTGATTTTTAAGAGTGCAAGGGATTTAGTGAGTGTTAGGTTATGGTGGTGGTTAGTGTGGTGTCTAGGAGATCCATGGTGGGTCATATGAGTCTTAGACATCCATCATATGTGTATTACATAGGTTGTAGCTTTTAGCTTGACCTTGTGTAATGTAGATTATTTTTGTGTGCTATAGATTGCGTATTGTTTTTGTGGAAGCTGCGGAGTTTAAAGTGAGTTCATAGTCCCATATTTTTACTTTGTTTTAAACTTGGGATGGGAATGATGCTTGTCTTAAATGTTTAAGTTACTGTGATTATGTGTGTGTCAAAAGAGCTTGGACTTATAATGTTATCGTATGCATGCTATGTGTGATTATTTGCTTGTGTGGATATATATGTGATTCGATTAGGAGGATGCTTATCATATTGCTCGCGCATGCGACCTAATTGATGTTGTAATCATTGTGGGATCGGAGGACATGAGTCGTCCTGTTGTAATCATTGTGGGGCCGGAGGACACGAGCCGTCCTGTTGTAATCATTGCGGGTCGGAGGACACGAGCCGTCCTGTTGTAATCATTGTGGGATCGGAGGACACGAGCCGTCCTGTTGTTGCCTTTGTGTGTGATTATTGACTTGCAAATACATGTAGCTTATATGATAATTGTAATTTATTTGTCCAGCTATGTTTTATGATCACAGTAAACTGGTTGCCTTGAGAGTGTATGTGTGTCTTAAACCTATGAATCTCACCAACATTATGTTGACGTTTTAAGCATCATTTTCAGGTGAGCATTCTAAGGCTACGATAGAAGGAAGTGATTAGACGAGACCTTAGTTGCATTGAAAGTGGTTTATCTGTTGTGTTTGAGTTTATCATGTTGTTTCCTTTCGGGTATTGTTATGACACTTTGTGTCTATACTTTGTCATATTTATTGCATGTAGTTATTCTCTATATAGACACCATGTGTTGTGATGATATCCATGAAGTTATACCCTCGCGTTTCCGCTTTGACGAGGTGTGACAGAGGGCCATATGATTTCACTAAAAAGCAATGCTAGAATCATGTAAGTTTTAAAAAAATATTTTCACACAAAGACATGACATGTTAAATTTAACTCAAATTTATTCTCTCTTTTTCATTGATTAATTGATGTACAAGTCACTATATCATTGTGTGAAAATATTTCTGTAAAATTTATGTGATCCTAATATTTTCTTCATTAAAAGTGGACTCCATTTTTAAACTGTCTTGTTAGTGATCTGTCAACATAACTTATTATATTCGGTAACGATATATCGTTTAAGATGGATGGCGTGTCGAGAATGTTTGTCATAGCAAGATTACAAATAAAAAATATAACTTGTTAATTATAGAAAACAACAGATTTTGGTATCGGTGATTCGGGCTGAGTTTTTCATTTGAAGCAAACATATATTTTCTCACCGCATTATTAAACTTAAGTTCATCATCGCCAAACGAAAATATCACACCTAAATGACCAGTGTTGTATTGACACGTGTTTGTGTCGTGAAAAAATAAAATTATATAAAGTTTTCGAACAGTATGTGTTATACCATAATTAATGTTTAAATATGTTTAATCTAAAAATATAAAAGAGATGTGAAAGCACATAGTTTTAGAAAGAAGAGAAAATGGGAATGATTTCGTTATATTAGATATGATGTCACCCTTACATTGTGTGAGTTGGGGTATTTATACCCAAATACATGCCATGATTTGTGACCTCACAGTGACCAAAATGGTCACGAGATCCACAATAAGTAAAGAGAAGGGTTATACTCACGGTCCCTATTTTTGTTAGTCCAACCTTCCCTAAAATAATAGGGTACTTTTCCTTTTTTTTATTTTATTTTTTGTCCTTTTCATAATTTTGTCTTATCTTGTCTTTTTTTTAGGTAACGTATTTTGTATAATGTTATTTATTTTGTGTAATATTTTTTTGTGATTATTTGTTACGTTTATATAATTAACGTCTAATGCGTTTTTATTTAATTAACAACAACAATAATAGCACGTTAAATGTAATCACATTAAACGACTATAACAACAAATGTTATTATTTAATTAAACAACAACGTTAACACATTATTTAAAAACAACAACATCTACGACATATGGAGATTATTCATTTCATTTAAAAAAATCATGGAGCCTTGCACCCGACTGACAAGCGTGATCCTCAGGATTCCTTGTCAATTCTAACTCCATCTCCAGCGTCTTTATTCTTGGCATCAACAGCTTGTTTCTTGCTTCAAGCTCGTCAATCTTATTATCTTTCGCAGCGCAGTTTGAGCACTGCGTTGAAGAAGAGGTTGGATTAAAGTACCTCCTTTCAAATTGATCTTTCCACATGAAGTATCGACACCCATAGTTTTCTATACCTGGCTGTTACATGTTAAAAAAATTACAAGAAATTTATTTTTAACAAACAAATTATGAACATATTTACATAACTAAGCAAACGTATGATTATTTACCACTGAATCAGGACATGCATAATACAGTTGCCCAAGAGTAGCTGGTTTCCAGGAAATTTGCATAATAATTTACAACATCAATCAATAATGTTATTACTAATTTAAAGCTTTCTGCAATAATAAAAAAAAAATCATTCGAATTACATAAATAAACATTTGAGTTCAAAGGTTTCTCAAACAACATACTCTATAACATAAATCAATAATCACTTACAATGTTTTGTCGGTATAATTATTTACAATATAAATCAGTAATCATTCACTATGTTTTGTGGGTATCTCTATTATTTACAACATAAATCAGTAATCATTTACAATGGTTTGTCTGTATAATCAGGGGCGGACCCAAGCTTTGACTTTGGGGGGGCGGTGCCCCCCACGACTCGTCGAAAAAATTCAGATTTTAGTGTAAATTTTTTTTTTTGGACATTTTTATTAAAGTGCACCCCTCCAAAAAAATCAAATTGCCCCCCACCTTGAAGCCAAAAATATAAAAACCTTAGTTTTTAGTGTAAAAAATATATATATGACATTTTTATTAACGTGCATCACGAATTTTATCAAAAAAAAATTTTTTTGCCCCCCGCATTGGAAAATCCTGGGTCTGCCACTGTGTATAATTATTTTCAACAAGTTTAGTCGATGGGAATATAATGTTTCCCATTGCGATGCATCTTGGGATGTGTGCCTCCTCCATTGTGGGTGGAGATGCGAAAGTGGAAAATCGTTGTCTTGCGTCAGACAAACGTAGTGACCGCATCGATCTGGCCCCACACGGGCTATCACAAGGGGGTCAGTTCTTTGTGAGAAGTTAGGACCATCAAAAAGCGGAAAACAGGTGTTCCAACCCCGCCGGGATATCAATACCACAGGTCGGTTAATCCATGATGCAATAACTAACCCCGTGTCTGACATCTCCATATAGCGATCTACAGGTGCATATCCATAACCGAACCAGTTTACTGAATAACAAATACCGTCAAAGCCAGATTCCGTAAACATACTTGTGTAAACCTCCCTATGTAGGTCTAACTCTTGCAATAACATCTGTCTAACTTCGTGCCACCTATTTTGGTCTTCACAAATACCGTGGGCAACGCACCGAAACCCACAATTTCCATCACCTACCACATTATATACACTTATTATGTATGGATGGAAAATCACTGGAATCTGGTCCATTAAGTATTCACTTTCTGCATCTCGAACGTAAAACCCGTGTCTTATTTTCTGTTGAACACTAGGACCCGTGTAAGAACTATGTCTTGCATGTTCTTTGTTGAAGTCCAGGACTTGTGTAGATCTTGAAGTTGTGCTTCTTCGATGATCTACGGTTGGTACTTCATTCAAGTCCGGGACTTCATTCAAGTTCGGGACTTTTGTAGCCTTGCCCTTTTTGTCCTTTGCGCTCGGACGTCCACAGGTATTTTTCTGAATAGCATGTTCACGTGTTTCAACAGATTTAGGCTGGTATATCTCTCTAAACTTCGTTAACATATTTTTCTTGACAAACGACGTTGCTTTGCTAAAAATATTCTTGAATTCTCGCATGTCATTTTGAAATGAAGTATCATCATCATCATCATCAGGTTCGCTAGAAGAGCCATCTTCAGGCGGTGGCCTATTGATAACAGGCCACGAAACAGATAGGGTTCTCCAAAAAATATCAATTTCATCCAGTTGGGGCGTCCTGAATTCATTAAAAGTGACTTGTATAAATTACTGATATTAATAAGGAAAATAACTTGATAGTTATAAATTTAATATAATTACCAAGATATACATAGTATTGCATCTCGTGAAAGCATGGTAGTCCGAAAATTGTCCGCAACTTATGGCTACAGTCTTCTACGGTGATCGACAGGTGGAGTTCTTTGTACATGAGGTTAAAAGCATGTTTGGAAACTTTATACTACAATTCTTGAAATAGTGGTATATTACACTTATTTAGTTTCTCGTTGATACTTCTATTAAAAATCTCTTTTATCGCATTTTCTTGCGCAATGAGAATCTTATCGATCGAACTCAACAACCTGTCTAAGTTGGACTGTGTGCTGCCCAAATATAATTTCAACAACGAGTGATGAGCCTCAACTTTGCACATTGTTGTATGGCTGTAGGAGCGATATTGGTCGGTAATATACGAGACAAACATGGGTGAGTAATCTTGCAGCCAGTTATTCAGATACACAGCGATATCTGAAAAAAACAATGAATTAATAAAAGATCATTCGGGTGCTTATTTATTAAATAATTAAAAACAATGAATTAATAATTAAGTACCCGAATGGTTGACCAATCACTGTTGTAGACGTTGATAATGATGCTTGAACATTTCGAATGTCGGAGCTTTAACCATCCAATCCCATCGGTGTTTAATGGACTCATACTCATCTAACCCACCGAATCTATTTCTGCAATGTTGAAGCAGATTTTGCTCTATATGGCATCGACAGTGTAATTTGTGAGCGTTAGGAAATTCTGCTCTGCATGCCCCAACCAACGCTAAATCTCTGTCAGTGACGATAACACGTGGGTAATATCTTTCGTCTATGACATCCTTCACACGTTGCAATACCCAATGAAAATTATGTTTTTTTTTCACTGTTTAAAAAGCTATATGCCATTGAAAATATTTTATTTGTTGAAGTGAATCCGACAATTTCCAACAACGGCAATTTAAACATCGTGGTATTGTACATGGAGTCCATCAGCATAATTTCAGAGAATGTACACCATAGAGCATACGACGTGGGGTGCACAAAAAATAGCTCCTCAAGCTCGTCGGTATGCTCATTTATCCTCGGGTACCATGTATACCCTGAAGCCATCAAATGCGAGTAAAGGACTTGAATTAGAGTTCTATCACCTACTCTGGCTCTCCGGATCTTATTCTGTGCATTATATATAGTTCTAACGCTCGACACGTTATCCGGATTACGACCTTGTATTGTCGAAAGTATATTACGTGGTCGTACTCTATAATCTGTCAATTCTTTGACCAAACCGAACTCATCATCTGTTAATCGCATTGCATATGGCAAACCATGCAACGACTCTAGCAAATCATGATTATGCGTATCATCCTTCACCCTCAAAATCCAAATTTTTTTTATTGTTTGATATTTTGCCACTAATTTGAATGGACAATTTGTTTTAAAGGTACTGGTTTTTCATTTTCCAGTACCTTCAGGTTTATAATTCCCACCCTTTGAACACCTATAATTGATTTCGTACAAATAACCCTTGTCTGCTTTGGTTCTGTCTTTAACAATGACAAAACGGATCCCCCGAGCTATATTTTGCACCCATTCAGTTAGTTGCTCGTCAGAACCGAACTCCTGAAAATACAACTTTATAACTTACACATTTTATAAAAGTTTGAAATTACAAAAAAGAAAAAAAAAAGTTTAACATTTTACAAAAATTACATTTACAAATGATACTTTTTTTTAATGCAAATGATACTTTTTTTTACAAAAGTTTAACTTATTTTACAACTTTTTTTTACAAATAACATTTTAAACTTATTTTACAACTTTTTTAAATAATAATAATAATAATAATAATAATAATAATAATAATAATAATAATAATAATAATACTAATAATAATAATAATAATAACAATAAGAAAACCGGATACCGGCCCATGGTTTTATTACCCAACCCCCCCCCCCCCCCATGTGATATCTGCTTTCCCTCTGGCATTTTGTCTCAAACTTTTCTCTCTCTCTTTCTTTCTCTCTCGCCACTTTGTCTCACTAAACTATTTAGATCTATAAAGTTAGATCTTCGATGGTATTTTGTGGTGGTTTATGATAAAAACCATATCGATTTTTTTTTTTTTTTTTTACCCTCTGTGATGGTAGGTATGTTAGAGTTTGACAATCTAAGTACACAAATATGCGGAAGCTAGGATCAAGTATAACATGCATAAAGATTAACTAAAACATAAAAAGTAACGTACCCGTTGCACTTCAATAAATCTTGAATCTTGTGTAAACTAGATCAATGATAAACCCCTTACCGTTTTTGTTTATCGATCTCTTGATAATTACTATAGTGAGTAATTACCTCGTTCTTGTACACACAAACTAATACCAAATTAAAGTGATTGCAAGATTAAACACAAGTAAGATTTTGTTATCAAAATTTTCGATCCAAACCCTAAGGGTTTAGGGTACAATCGGCCAAGGAAGAAACAAGGGAGGAAAACCAAACTTAGGGTATTGTGTGTGCACAAAAGGTTAGAAACAATTGACCCTTGGGTTTGTTTATATACTAGAGAAATCTTGAAGAGCAAGCAAGGCATGGGTCGACCCCCTTGGGCCTTGGATCGACCGACCATACATCCACAAGGGTGTTCCGGATCCTTCTTGTCTTCCAAATTACATTGTAGTCCCTCTCCTTATTATTTAACGATAGTTAGTCCATACGTTTAATCACTAACGATCATTAGTCCTTATACTTGTGTTATTAATAAATATACATAACAATTGATATTTATTAATCTTTAATTCTCGTTTGTAATGTGTGCAATCCTGAGGTCTCGGGTTCGATACTAGTCATTTACTTATTAATATTTATACGTAACTTTTAACAGCTCCCACTCGTATATCTATTAATAGTAAAATGACATTTGTTGGCGTCTTGCAACACTCCAATGCCCCTAGTTCGACGCGAGCTAGGTTTCCTGAAAAACCTTTAATGATTCATCATTATAATTATCCTTTTGTCTCTAATACTACATTTAATAAAGATGTGAGATTCTTTATTAATATTATGTTTCTCGTTTCTTTATGATTGAACAAAATTACCAAAATATCTGAACGTATTCCAGATAGACTTTGGGCGTGGCCACGCAAACATTTTGTCAACCCTACGAGGGGCCCAACAGTATTAAACTTCTGAACAAATCAGAAAGAACAAATTCTCTCTTGACTACAAGAATAACCCATGAACTTGGCAACACTTCTGAAAACAACCCTTATAACTTCCAATTACGGTAAGCGGTAGATTGTTCCACAAAAACGCACTACATCCATGACACTTATGTGGTATCTCAAGTCTGAGGATAACTTTAAATATGATTCTCACATTAAATATTTAAATCATATTGTTGGGATAAGTCCAATACTCAATTCATTGAATATCATGTGAAATTGGTATGACTACGCATCAATATAATTTCAAGTATATCCTGAACCAATACTCAAAATTGTCTTAGTTTAATGATATTCCCATATCATTAATCGACAACGGACAATTTAGAATAATAATTTATTCATGGATCTTAAACATGCAAATATAGGATATATCATTAAGACAATGAATAAATAAACATAAACAATACTTTATTTTATTAAAATAATAATTGTACATTACATCCTTTATCCAAATACTAATCACAAATAGGCATGAAACTTTCAGCTAATTTAAGTCATATTCCTTCAGCATGCTTGTAAAGCTTGGTGCCAGGTAAAGGCTTCGTAAATTGATCAGCTAAGTTTTCATCTGTGTGAACTTTGAGCATTTCGATTTCACCTATTTCGACTTGTTCTCAAACATAGTGATGCTTAATCGGAAAATGTCTGGTGCCTTTCATGATTCCAGGTTCATTGGCAAATGTAATTGCAGCTGAGTTGTCACAGTACATTTTTATAGGTCGTTGAATCGAAGGCATAACCCCAAGACCTGGAACAAACTTCCTAATCCAAACAGCTTCCATTGCAGCTTCTGAAGCAGCTATATACTCACTTTATGTAGCAGACATCACTAGTACACTCTGCTTTCTGCTCCTACAATCCACAGCTCCTCCATTAATGACAAAGATATATCCCGTTTGAGACTTCGTATCATCTTTATCACCTTTCCAAGAAGCATCGCAGTAACCTGTAACATCAAGACCTGCAGATGGAGTACCCCCATAAACTAAGAACATCTCTTTAGTAGCCCTAAGGTACTTAAGAATATTCTTAACAGCAGTCCAGTGTTTTTCACCTGGATTCTGCTGATATCGACTGGTTAAATTCTGAGCAAACGCCACATCAGGCCTTGTGCTTTTCACCGCATACATAATAGATCCCACAGCCGAAGCATAAGGGACTCTTTTCATGCGTTGCACCTCTTCAGGTGTTGAAGCAAAAACTTTCTCGCTCAAGCCATGTTGCTCTTGCATCGGCAAATATCCCTTCTTGGAATTTTGCATATTGAATCTCTTCAATATTTTATCAATATAAGCACTTTGGCTTAATCCAATTAATCGCGGAGATCTATCTCTATATATCTTGATTCCCAGAATAAATGCAGCTTCCCCTAAATCTTTCATAGAAAAGCCACTTCCAAGATATGCCTTAACCTTTTGCAAACTTGGAATGTCGTTTCCCATGATTAATATGTCATCAACATATAATATAAGGAAAATTACATTACTCCCACTAGCTTTGTGATATACACATGGCTCATCAAGATTTTGAGTGAATTCATACTTCTTAATTTCACTGTCAAATCTCTTATTCCATTGTCGTGATGCTTGCTTCAATCCATAAATGGATCTTTTAAGCTTGCATACACGATTTTGGGAATTCTGGATTCACAAACCCCTTAGGCTGCGCCATATAGATGTCTTCATCTAGGCGACCATTTAAGAAGGCGGTTTTGACATCCATTTTCCAAATCTCATAGTCATAGTAAGCGGATATGGCTATAAGAATCCTAATAGCCCTAATGTCAACTACAGGAGAAAAGGTCTCCTGATAGTCAACACCAAAAGTTTGAGTATAGTCTTTAGCTACCAAACAGGCCTTATAGGTGTGTATAATGTCATCCATATCAGTCTTCTTCTTGTAGAGCCATTTACTCCCAACTAACTTGGCACCCAGAGGTAGGTCTACTTCTTCCCAGACTTCATTGTCTTTCATGGATTGCATTTCCCCATTCATAGCTCCCTGCCATTTTTCCTTTTCAGGACTATTCATGGCAGCTTTATAACTTGTAGGTTCATCAAGATCCCCTATCAAGTTGTCATCACACTCCATATTAAGACATAGACGTGTTGGAGCCTTCATAGGTCTAGATGACCTACGAACGGGAACCACTTTAGCTTCAGGTGGAGGACCTAAACTTTCAGGTTCCACATGAAGTTGGCTAGTGTTTTCAGAAGGTGCTACACCTTCATGATCGTCTTCCAGATCATATACTGTAACACCCCAACCCGAAAAGGGCTAAAGTGTAACATTTTGGAGTCAAATCAGAACACAAGTAAACGAGAATACATTACTAATATAAAGGTTACAACGCAGTTCTAATGGAAAGATAAAGGACTAATTCTAAACATTATAACTTCCAAAACTAATAACAAGCTAAGAACCAAAAGGAAAAACTCTAAGTCAAAACTCTAATCCATGGAAGTGTATCAGCAATGTAGCCACTAAGAGCTCCTAAGCACTCTTCACTCAACCCAACTTCCTTCTAAAACCTGCCGCAGGAAAAGAAATGCGGCTGAGCTTAAAAAAGCCCAATGAACAGATATAAACAAACAAAACTAATAACAAAAGGAAACGAAGGTGAATACGACATAAATCCAAGCGAACCTGCTGAGACAGAAATCAAGGAATATGGAACATATAGTAGGACTAACAGAAAAGGAAATACGAATATAGAATATCAAACGAATCAAATGAAAATGAAACGGATCACAAGTGTAAGCAATTGAAAAACAAACATAGGTTAATCACAATAGAGAAGACAAGATAATAAGGATCGTATAAAAGTAGAACTAACAGAAATGCCCAACAAATACTAATGCGCACATAGGAGTGATCATCTCCAAATGTACTATGTGAAAGGGGTGTATTGCACACACACCAAAACATTCACCAAATAATACTAAACAAAGTACCTAGGATGCATCCATACGCTCCCTGCAAAACAGATATATATGCACAAAGCTCTAGGCTAAGTAAACATATACAATAATAAATATAGGCCTGAATAGCTATAGCATAATAGGGAACGCTGTGGACAAAAACCCACCTCCACAGATAGTGTCAATACCACTGGTGCATCAGTGGCAAGGCCATGTGTTGGATCGTGTACACCTTGAACTTGTGTTGATAATGATACTTTGAGTGATATCACTAAGTATGCGGAATCTACTTAATGATACTTAGAAGATTAATTGTAAGTGAAACAGATTAATGTGTGAACAATGAATATAACAAAACAACTAGCTCCAATATTATTAATAATAATAATACGAGTGATCTGAGATATTACTAGGGTTACACCTTGAAGCTCTAAGAAAACGTATATCTAAGTTATCATCTAGGATCTCCTTTTATAGAACAAGGAGTCCTCTTGTACAAGATAAGTATAATACTAATAGAATAAGATATACACAAAATCTTTTCTATGTTTATCAATACGCGTTTCTCTAACAGCTAACAAGTGAGCAGTGGTAATATTTGTTCTTGCAGTGGTAATGAGTTTCCACTGCAAGTACAATCTTCTTGCAGTTGTAACTTCTTCACTAGCCGTGGTAACTGATAGAATAATTCCCAACAATCCTCCCCTAAACTTATGATTTATTAGTAAATCAATAAGTTTCTTCAAGTATACAATAAACCTGAGGATATGGGAATTCTTCCAAACACTTATCTTGTTTTTCTTAATCTTTTATCTGCTCTTACACTTTGATCATATATCTTCTGAATCAAAGATCTAACCTTCTCATTATCTGCATTCACTCTTAACTTTGACATGCTGAGAGCAAACCATGCTGAAGACAAACCTCCCCTGAATCTGATCATTATTATCAAAATTGTGTATCCTCCCCTGTTTGGAAGAATCTCCATCAATAAGCAGCATAATCAGACAAAATTCAGAAGTCCTTCCATCAATAAGTATCCATCTGTTAAGAGAATGGGGTACACAGTTCCATCAATTCCTTTTGGTAACATACTACCTTCAGCACTTCCAGATGTATTACCTTCTGAGAGAGATGCATCATAAGGCATAGAAACTGCACAACCTATATCTAATTCGTGAGAATCAGACACATGAAGTGTTGCCAAAGAAAAAGTTTACACTGTCAGTGGTAACTGTGAACCTGCAGTGGTAAAAATCAAAAGAGTTTTTCAAAGAGCACTGAGAAGTAAAACATGTAAAATGTGCTGCTCTTATCATAGTTTTTAGCAAACTATCAGCTATCAACGGATTTGATAAGTCTTTACCATGAGCCGTTTGCTTATGGACTAGCTGATTCTTATGTGGGTTAGACATGGTGAATCAATAACCATTTGTTGTGTGTCAATATTACACACCTTATTACTCCAATGATATGTAACATCACAAAATAAATCTCATCTTAACTCACAAATATTAACCCAAGTAACTTTTTAACTGAGTTACTATACACAAAATATCTTCTCAAAAGTCAAACCACAGTTACTCCTCAAACCAACCAAAACAGATGGAAGTAAATAATCTTCATTAATTATTGTAACACCTAACCTTGGCTTATTTAACCTCCTCCAAACACAACATCTCAGTCACCAACAATCTTTCAACCCTAATAGCCCACAACAAAATCTCAAAAACCAATTTGCATTCAAAAATCATGTCAGCAAACCCTGAGTCCTCTAATCAACACTCTTCTGTTCCAACATCAGAAGAAGAAGTACCACCATATCCATGGGGACTTGAAGGTTCTGATTTTGAGAAAGAAATAAAGAACCGATGGGATGTGGAAGACAAGAAATGGAATGCATACATAGAGGGTGAATCAAGCCATAATACAAATCCTGCTGAGCTTGTCTCTCCCTTCATCTGGACATCTGATGAAGAATCTTCAGAGGAAGATAATGAAGAACCAACCTTTCTTCCTCCTTCCACACCAGAGAGATCTCAACCAAGATCAAGTATGAAAGATCCATCTCTCCCAACATCATCAAACTTGATGGTGGATCTTCCTGCTCCAGAACCTTGTCTTCTGCATCAAGAACACATTGGACAGAGCAATAAAGCTCAAATCACACATAAGGGAAAGGAGAAGCAGAAGTAAATGATTGATGAATGTTGCCAAGGACCAAAGTTTGTGAGTATTTTCTTGACTTTGGTACTTGTGCATCTTCACAGTCTTCCTTCTCTTCTTTTTCCATTTTCAGCTTCAGCTTCTTCATTGTACTTGTCATAGCCTCAAGTATTATGTAATGATAGATAGAAGCTAGTAGTACACAAGTAGCCAAATGTATTAGGAATGATCTTTGTAATCCAATTGGAACCTTGAATGTAAGCTGTATCTTATGTCTTGAAATGAAAAGATCTTCATAATTAGCATAATATGTAAGACCTTCAGCATTATTTTGTTTGCAATAGAGACTAAATACAGCTCATTAGACCACTTCCTTGGCTATATCTCTTGGTGACTATAACACACATCTTGCAATTGCATGAACATTTGCAGAACAGACATATATCAAACAACTTGAAACCATATTAGTTCAACTCAGAAAATATCATCAAGTCATTCATAGAAAACATTAATCTTTGACTGTCCCTGCACACATCATAAACAAATTAGTACCTTTTGGGGACCCAAGCCACAAATGACTTGGATCTGCCTCGTGTATCAATATAATTATATCTATCAAAGGTCATTGATACACCATTGGGATTGTTTGTTGTTCCTTTTGGTTTCCATTCCCAACGAGCTGAGGCCTTAACAGCTTTTCCCAATTTTACCCTTTTCTTTTGAACATCAGTGGAAACAATTGGTCTTGCAGTGGTAACTGCATGCCTAGCAGTGGAAACTGCTGGATTAGAAAATTTTGGTCTCCACATTTGGTTCTTGTGATCATTCTTTTCAAAATAAGTCTTTTTCCCTGTTTGGTAAGATTTAACAAAAGAAGTAACAGGGGACTTAGGATAAACTCTGTTATTACTTCTGGCAGTGGTAACTGCTGGTCTAGCAGTGGAAACATGTTTAATGCCAGTGTTAAGCATAACAGACCTGGGAACCATTTTGCTTAGGGGATTTGGGTGAGTCATTTTATTAGAATTTGATCCATTCACCCTTGTAAAAACTTCCCTTCTTCCCATGTGGTAGGTACAGTCTTTAGCTAAATGGTCAAAGCTACCACATATGTGACAAGCCTTATTGTAAAACACAAAGTCACTACCAAACTGTCTAGTTTTAACATGATTCCAACTTCTCATGTTACCTCTAGGAGATTTAGGCCTATCCCTGTACATTTCAGCATACCTAGTAGTAGACCTAGTGAAATTTGACTGTGTTCTAGGCTTCTCTTTAACTTCTTCAGGAACACTAGTTTTAGACTCAACATTCAAACATTCATCTTTAAGAGATGAGTCACTAGCACTATCAAAAGTCTCAACCTCAACCTGAACCTTTTCAGTTTCAACTGGTTTAACAAATTTTGGTCCATAGGTCATGGGTGGATCCTGAAACTCTTCTAAGCCTGTGTGAGCAAGATCAATACCAGGAGGTGCTGGAACACCTCTTAGAGGTGGTGGAACAGTATTGTATCCAAGACCTGATTTAGCTTTGCTCACAATTTGGGCTTCCCAAATTTTGTCAATGCTCTTGGATTGATGGTCTAGAGTTTTCTTAGTAATCTCAATATTCTCACTAGCCTTTTTAACTTTCTCAATCTCTTCCCTAAGAGCTTTATTTACTTCAAGATAAAAATCTAAGTCTCTTTTTAAAACAGCAATATCATCTCTGAACTTAGATTCATTAGCCCTATAATGCTCTATCTGCTTTTCTAAAACACCTAGACCTCTTTTATGATTTGCTAAATTATAATTAGTATGATGTAAATCTAGCATCAGTTCATCATATTGTGTTTTAGAAACCTCTAACTCTTTAGCAGCCTTACAGTTTTTAGAACAAGCATTATCAGTATATACCTCAGAGTCAGAGAAAGCCATGAGTGCATGCTCAGTGGCTAGCATTGCAGATTCTGTATCATCTTCTCCATTCTGACCCATAAAGCTCCAATCAAAGCTTACTCCATCAATAGCCAATAGCACCTTTGGCTCTTCTGTTGTAGGTTCTTTGGCCTTTTCCTTCTTGTACCAAGTTGACTTATTGTCAGATTTCCTTGGTTTTCTGCATTCTCTTGCAAAGTGCCCCTTCTTGTGACAGTTATAGCACTCCACCTTCTTTTTATCAAAACCTACAGTCTCATCTCCACTTATATGAATCTTTCTCCCTGTCTTCTTCCAGAACTTCTTTGATCTTAAGCTGAGCAATGCTACCTGCCATTTGATGTCCATCTCCTCCATATCATCTTCATCAATTTGATCCAAGTCCTCATGATTGAGGATTGAACCACCCACATGGCTGGATATAAAGGCATAGAAAGTAGCATCACTTAGTCCTGCAATCTGCTTCTTTGAGCTCCTAGTGGAAACATTTCCATTACCAGTGGAAACAATCATGTTACCACTGTCATCATCACTGTCACTTTCATCATCAGAACTGTCATTACCTGATGATGATATGAGTGCAACTCCTGCAGAACTTGTCTTTAACTTGCCAGCTTTCTTAAGTCTTTGTTCAATAACTTTGAAGTTATTGTACACATCATTAAGCTTCATTGTCTCAAGATCTGACTTGTCCTCCCATACAGCAACATTTGTATCAAACTCAGCAGGTAAACTTCTTAAAAATTTAAGATTGAGGTCTTCCTTTTCTACCTCTATTCCAAAAGCAGTCAGCTGAGTTACAATCTTTTGTAGCCTTGTGAATATGCTATCAAGAGATTCATTGCTTGATGAGCCAAAATTCTCATAGGTCTGCTTCAGTAAAGTCTTTTGAGTTTTCTTGGTATAGTCATTACCACCAAATACTTCACATATCTCATCAAAGAGGGTCTTTGCATCCTTGTATTTGGTAAAAGCCTGGACTTGTTCTCTGGGTAGAGCCATCAATAGCAAACCTCTAGCCTTCAAATCATTCTTAAGTTGGTTTCTTTCATCATTTGTAACTGGACCAGCATTTACTTTTGTTACTGGCTTGCCACCAACTGTCTCAACAGTTGTACCAGGTTTGAATGAATTTCCACACGTTATGATCTCCCATAATGTGTAGTCTTGAACCATAAAGAATTGTTCAATCATAAGCCTCCACATCTCAAAGTCATTAATTTTAAGCTTGGGAAGCTTTGCAGCAATATTAGATTGGCTTGTTTCTGTCTCCATTGTATCTTTTGAATCTGCCATTGGATCTTCTAAATCAAAATATCAAAGCCTTGCTCTGATACCACTTGTTGGATCGTGTACACCTTGAACTTGTGTTGATAATGATACTTTGAGTGATATCACTAAGTATGCGGAATCTACTTAATGATACTTAGAAGATTAATTGTAAGTGAAACAGATTAATGTGTGAACAATGAATATAACAAAACAACTAGCTCCAATATTATTAATAATAATAATACGAGTGATCTGAGATATCACTAGGGTTACACCTTGAAGCTCTAAGAAAACGTATATCTAAGTTATCATCTAGGATCTCCTTTTATAGAACAAGGAGTCCTCTTGTACAAGATAAGTATAATACTAATAGAATAAGATATACACAAAATCTTTTCTATGTTTATCAATACGCGTTTCTCTAACAGCTAACAAGTGAGCAGTGGTAATATTTGTTCTTGCAGTGGTAATGAGTTTCCACTGCAAGTACAATCTTCTTGCAGTTGTAACTTCTTCACTAGCCGTGGTAACTGATAGAATAATTCCCAACACCATGGACTCCCCATGACTGGCTACAAATTAATCAAATAATGGGTAACAAATAGGGAATATGAATGCTATAAGAATAAGAACTATAGCATGTAATAAATATCGAGCAAATCATAACAAAACTGGATCAATCAAATACGAATCAAACGAAGGAAAGCATAGTAATGGTTCAAGTCAAGGTCCAAATCAAAGATTCATATCATGAGGTTTAAATTAGAGGTTCATAATAGCAAAATGGTACATAGCAAAGGTTCAAAATTTGAAGTTATATAATCAAAAGATGTTAAAGAAGTCATGAGAAATCTTAGAGAATAAAACAGATTAAGGACTTTTGAAAATTATTTAAAACCTTTTTATCGTGAAAATATTCCTTTAAAAACATATTTCATAAAAGTCATTAAAACCTTCATATAAATCTGGCATCGTATTATAATCACAGAAATCATTTCAAAAATAGTTTTTTTCTTAAAAGTCATCAAGTTATATTTTTAAAAGGGTCTTCATACGAAATCATGCTATCAAATGAACCAAGGATAGTGGCAATGGAATGGATCATGAGTCATAAGAAACCTTACTAAAAGGTTAGAATATCTGTACCTTAAACCGCCAACGAAATCATATCACAACATAAGAGTAGGAAGTCACTCCTTCTTCAGCGAATCTACACGAATTAATAATTGACCTATTATTAACTTGTTTTAAATCAGGTTACTCATTTTAATCGGCTTTCCATTTTAGTAACTTTCCATTTATAGCAGCTTAACAAGTTTCCATATTTAGTACATCTCCCGAAATAGTAATTTAATACTTTAAGGTTTTAATTGACAATTTAAATGTATTTAAGGGTTAAAATGACAGTTAGAGTTAATTATGTCAATTTAGTAAAGTTTAGAGTCAAGATGTAAATTATCAAAGTTTAAGGTTTACAAATGTCAAATGATTAACTTTAGGGTTCATATCGTAATTAAATATCAAAATGACCGTTTATTGACTCCGTCGTTATCACAGGTTATAAAATGCATTTACGACCTCATTTATATATCGCGACTACAAAATACCTCACGACACCCCATGGACCTATCGACCTTGCACACACACCAAAAGCCTCTTCCTTCACATATAACATGTCTAACCAATTGTCATTCTTTAGTTTATATAACAAGTATAACATATGCATGACCCATATTACAAAAGATAACTCATATGAATTCATATATAATTTAATCCTTATGCATGTTTAAACCATATTTTAGATATACAGTTAGACACCAACACATACAATACTAGACATGATTCATTATATATATATATATATATATATATATATATATATATATATATATATATATATATATATATATATATATATATATATATATATATATTTTATATATACAGTTAGACACCAACACATACAAACCATCATGCGTATAACACAACTCAGCCCCATGCATGCGTATAAAACCAAATTTAGAAGTGTATATTCATAGTAGATTAACGAAACAAAAAGAAAACCAAAGTCGACATGTACAGTTCTATAATTCACAAGTTATGTAGCGTTTATGTATACGTTGCTCGATCATAATTCCATGTGGCTTAACGATTTCATGCGTGTTTTTACTTATCACAAGGCATAGCCGATTTTAGTGTAAAGTTTAGGGTCGACTCTAAGGCTGAAAACGACATAACAACAGCCACGAACCACAACACAAAGTGTTCTAATACCAGCCATACCCACACATGATACTCGAAAACAAAACAGAACCCCAGATCGATTTATATATGTTTACATTATTCCATACAATCTGGTAACGTTCATTCTTATTCTTACCTTGTTAACGAGACAAACGATTCATCGCGAGACCGGATTTAAACCACGAATCCTCGCGAGACCAACCCAAGTATTAAAGAGACATAATTAGATTAGTTTCAGAATTACATGTTATATATACGTTACAGGTTTTACGATTTCATGTGAGTTTCCCTCTCGTATACATGTATAAGTCTTAAGCCGATTTATGTAAGCTTCAGGTGATATGTAAACGCATGTTTATATGAAGGTCAAGACGAAGGAAACAAGGGATGAATGTGTGAGATACCTTGTCGTCTAGAAGACAGAATACGGACCAAGACACCAACCAAGGTCGAAACAAAACAACCCTCTTCGACCAGCTGGTACCCACGATCACAACCACCACCTCGCACCAAAAGGACCATAACCAACTCCTTACCCAGCCTCCTTGTCGTACACCCTTTTTCACAGCCTCGTACCAAGAAATAAGCCACGATAAACCCTTTCTTACCGCCTGGTAATTGCCCCTTCCAATGAGCGGATGTGTGACAGAAATATGTAGCCGCCATTTTTTTCTCTCTAGGGTTTCTTTTGTTTCATCTTATGTCGTGTGTTGCATTTTAAAAAGGATGGGTAATACGGTTTGTTGAAACCGTGTGAGGGGAATATGGGTCAAAAGGAAAGTAACGAAATATGGGGGATTATGATTGATCCATTCCAAGTTTAGGTTAATCTAGTATCTTGTCTTGTTTCACATCTTGGTTCATTTGTACCCAAAATAATATTATTCGGCTCTCATGCAAAGTTTTAATCGTGTATATGTATGTCTTAATTATGAGTTGTGTAACTTTTATGTGTCATAAGTGTTATAGGTTTCACATGTCGCAAAATGTTCAGGTATTATCGAATTTACTTACTTACGTTATAATCATCGAAAGTTTAAAATTATAGGGGTATTTTGGGTATTTTAGATGTTCAAAATTTTCGGGTTTTACAATTATTCCCCTCTAAAAGAAAAATTTCGTCCGAGAAATTTGAAGTAGCAAAAGTTAGACGTAGTCGTAGCCAAACACAGAAGAACGTCACAGTTACTCCTCACGCTCGAGGGGGTTCTCCCAAAAGATTCTTCACAACGGAATAGTTTCTCATGACCCGATTCATACAAATAGGAGAGCCTCGGGTTCTCTACAGAAAACAAATCATTAGAAATCTGATTCAATGAGTACGAATTGAACATAAAACAGATGATATTCGAAATCTCACAGAGAGATAGAACATCATATGCATATAGAATAAATACGGAAGTGATGCTAGATGGTAGAAATTTCACAAGCCCAATCAGGTTCTGAACGAACTAAGAACGTTGCTAACAACCAGAGAAACATATATCGAATTATCAGACATACTGAGAGTTTCCTAAAGAGGTTGGTAACCTATTCGTACTGACGATAAACTAAGCATACATCAGAGTATCGAATCGTATCGAAATGTAAAATGGAATAGATAGGATAGCCTCACGGATAAGAATGAATCTAAGGATTAACATATCACGAAGCAAATCTTACATATATGCCAAAATGTCATAACTCTTCTATACGGAACATCATACTGGACACACAAATTCCCGGTTTAAAGTTTCAGAATTTCTCTTACACAATGATAACTAATCCATTAGTCATTGTGATCGACTCCGAACATTCAATAAGCAGTTTCCCGACCTAATTCAACCAGAAGGTGTTCTACATCTTCGTTCATACAAAATCTAAAGGGAAAATCCTTGTCACTTGCATGACATAAATCTTAATGAGCAAACACAACCAGACCAACCACCAACCACTGGTCAAACTTCATGCTCAACCCTTCTTCAAAGTTCGAATAGTTGTTCTGCTTATCCATCAGTCTGTAGGTGAATAGAATTACTATACTTGAGTCTGGTCCCTCAAGCCTTCAGTAGTCCTTCTTAGGAATGTAAAGTAAAACGCGAATCTCTGACACGATCACTGCAGGTGCGCCATGTAATTGAATAATCTTCTGTCGAAGGATTTTGCCCACTTGCTAACTGAATACACATTTTAAGAGGCAAAATGAGCTGATTAAATCAAACGATCCATCACCACTCAAATTATATCATTCTTCTCAAATGTGCGAGGAGGTTTCATTATAAGGTTCATGAAAAATCTAATCCTACTTCTAAGTCGGAAAGTCCATATGTTAAAGGAACTTCCTTGCATGTTGAAGTTCAATCTTGACTTGAAACATACTAAGCACATCGTCACTAATGTGATCACAACCAGTTTCATGCCATTCCCTCTGAAAATTCTGCTTAGATCCCTTATACATCTTAGTACAACTAAGAGGGATAGAGAAAGTAAAACTGTGCCTCAATCATAACAGCTTCTCTCCAGTCTTCTAACACAGATCATAGTTCGCCATCTTACTCCCGAGCTTCTAAAATTTGTAATTGAATTCAACCTTCATGTTCGCCATGACTCAACTTTCCTGAGTTCTAAGTCTTGACTTTCTTAAGCTCAATCTCCAAGATAAACCGAACTTCAAATTTCTTCCTAAATGCATCTGCCACCAAATTTACCTTGTAAGATATGTCTTCCAATCTTAAGATCAACCACACTGCTGCCAATTCCAAGTCATGCATTGAATAATTCTCCTCCAATGGTTCTAATTGTCTTGATGCGTAAACAATAACCTTCCCGTACTGCATAATGGCATAACCAAGTCTCTTCTTGAAATGTCCCAAAATTGGTACTACCTGAAAGTATAGAAGTTGAAGCTAATTTCTATTTCAGCTTTTTCAAAATTCAGTTATCATCCAAACTAAGCTTCTCTTCTTTACTCATAAAATTCCTCAACGGTGACGGAAGTCGTGAACATCTTCCAACCAATATCATGCTTCCAGAATAAACAAATGATCCTCATGTTTCCAACATAATACGAAAATGATTCTCATGTTTCTCCTTCGTCTCTGAATGTACTAATATGTCATACTATGACCATTTGTCTAAGTACTCACGAAAGACATGATTCATCAAATTCAATAAACAGTCAAAGCATTAGCTAATACTATTAGCATCATTAACAGTCATAGTGGCCGATACGAATACGAAATGATATTTTTTTGGCATAACTTCAAGCCATAAATCCATCTAAAGGAAAACTCTGCGTCCTAAAGTTGATCAGATATGAATAATGGGTTCAAATAGTGATACTGTTTAGCTTCCAGAAATCAATACATAATCTCCTGCTACCATCTTTCTTCATCGCGAGAAAAAAAACTAAAGCACTCAAAGGAGATACACTAAGACAACAAACCATTTCATATCTTTTTGATTGCTACTCCTCCAGTTCTCTCAATTCGGCAGGTGCTGTTCAATATGGAGTTTCAAAACTAGGCAAAACGTCGTCCAATACGGATAGGGTTCTGTCTTATCAAACTTAACTGTTCTCAGGTACTCCTCAAAGATATCCTATGATCTCCATAAGTTCAAGTTATATGATGTAATTATTATCACGTTGGCCAGGCGTCATAATACTTGCATCATATAAACATGCCTTTATTAAAATCATATTCTACCTCGAGTCGTGACTAAACATTCTCTCAGTAATAATTCAAATCAAATTCATAATCGGTGGAAAATCTGGGTGGTTCATTCAGGGATTCATTTGAAGAATTTATATTGCAAAATAACTCTCAAAGTGAGATTCATCCCACTGGAAACAGGAATAGATGCTAGTAAAACTTCACAACCGTAAAAGTAACATACGAGTTTCCAGGGTAGTAAGGATAACAAAAGTTTAACAATGAGAAATTATGACAAAAATAATTCAAAGTGGTTCAAAATGTCAAAGGAGAGACGTAGTATGACAGTAGTTAGCATCTTGATGCTCAGTCCACCAGTCAATATCAGAGTGACAATCGAATTTAAACTTTTCAAGGAAAGACAGCTTAACATAGTGACTCTTATCATTCAGAAGTAAGGAATAACATTCCTATTCTCGTGGTTGATCACTACAGGATTTCTCATAGGAATACAACTGGATAAGGTAAAATCTAATGGTGTAGGGAAACTTAAATATATCAAAAGCAAGAGATTTCACAGAACGTGTCAAACACGTCATGATCATAGAAATTCTCAGAGTGCCTGTAGAGGCATCTAAAGGGTTAACAAATGAATCAGAGGTTGAAACCAAAGAAGGTAAAGCTTATGTAATATCAAACATTACCGCAAAATTCTCAACGCATTCTAAACTTACTTGGTCACTAAACTCATGTTATGCAAAATAATAGGCTTCAAATCTCCAGAAGGAGAAATCTTAAAAGGCTCAACTAGAAGTAAGGTACGAATCAGAGTGATGCGGAAGCAGCGATACCTAAACAAATTCCCTATAGTTTACCCAATCCTCACCGGTCATAACTTAAGTTTCAGAGTGGAAATCCTAACGCAAGTTCTCAAAGGTTGTTTCATAACTCCTATAGTGCAAAACTTAGCGGGTCTAATACTCACAGGTCATAGCCTAAGCTCTACGGGTTTTGAATCCGCCGATCAAACCTGTCTCTGATACCAAAATTGAAACACCCCAACTCGAAAAGGGCTAAAGTGTAATATTTTGGAGTCAAATCAGAACACAAGTAAACGGGAATACATTACTAATACAAAGGTTACAACGCAGTTCTAATGGAAAGATAAAGGACTAATTCTAAACATTATAACTTCCAAAACTAATAACAAGCTAAGAACCAAAAGGAAAAACTCTAAGTCAAAACTATAATCCATGGAAGTGTATCAGCAATGTAGTCCACTAAGAGCTCCTAAGCACTCTTCACTCAACCCAGCTTCCTTCTAAAACCTGCCGCGGGAAAAGATATGCGGCTGAGCTTAAAAAAGCCCAGTGAACAGATATAAACAAACAAAACTAATAACAAAAGGAAACAAAGGTGAATACGACATAAATCCAAGCGAACCTGCTGAGACAGAAATCAAGGAATATGGAACATATAGTAGGACTAACAGAAAAGGAAATACGAATATAGAATATCAAACGAATCAAATGAAAATGAAACGGATCACAAGTTTAAGCAATTGAAAAACAAACATAGGTTAATCACAATAGAAAAGACAAGATAATAAGGATCGTATAAAAGTAGAACTAACAGAAATGCCCAACAAATATTAATGCGCACATAGGAGTGATCATCTCCAAATGTACTATGTGAAAGGGGTGTATTGCACACACACCAAAACATTCACCAAATAATACTAAACAAAGTACCTAGGACGCATCCATACGCTCCCTGCAAAACAGATATATATGCACAAAGCTCTAGGCTAAGTAAACATATACAATAATAAATATAGGCCTGAATAGCTATAGCATAATAGGGAACGCTGTGGACAAAAACCCACCTCCACAGATAGTGTCAATACCACTGGTGCATCAGTGGCAAGGCCATGGACTCCCCATGACTGGCTACAAATTAATCAAATAATGGGTAACAAATAGGGAATAGGAATGCTATAAGAATAAGAACTATAGCATGTAATAAATATCGAGCAAATCATAACAAAACTGGATCAATCAAATACGAATCAAACGAAGGAAAGCATAGTAATGGTTCAAGTCAAGGTCCAAATCAAAGATTCATATCATGAGGTTTAAATTAGAGGTTCATAATAGCAAAATGGTACATAGCAAAGGTTCAAAATTTGAAGTTATATAATCAAAAGATGTTAAAGAAGTCATGAGAAATCTTAGAGAATAAAACAGATTAAGGACTTTTGAAAATTATTTAAAACCTTTTTATCGTGAAAGTATTCCTTTAAAAACATATTTCATAAAAGTCATTAAAACCTTCATATAAATCTGGCATCGTATTGTAATCACAGAAATCATTTCAAAAATAGTTTTTTTTCTTAAAAGTCATCAAGTTATATTTTTAAAAGGGTCTTCATACGAAATCATGCTATCAAATGAACCAAGGATAGTGGCAATGGAATGGATCATGAGTCATAAGAAACCTTACTAAAAGGTTAGAATATCTGTACCTTAAACCGCTAACGAAATCATATCACAACATAAGAGTAGGAAGTCACTCCTTCTTCAGCGAATCTACACGAATTAATAATTGACCTATTATTAACTTGTTTTAAATCAGGTTACTCATTTTAATCAGCTTTCCATTTTAGTAACTTTCCATTTATAGCAGCTTAGCAAGTTTCCATATTTAGTACGTCTCCCGAAATAGTAATTTAATACTTTAAGGTTTTAATTGACAATTTAAATGTATTTAAAGGTTAAAATGACAGTTAGAGTTAATTATGTCAATTTAGTAAAGTTTAGAGTCAAGATGTAAATTATCAAAGTTTAAGGTTTACAAATGTCAAATGATCAACTTTAGGGTTCATATCGTAATTAAATATCAAAATGACCGTTTATTGACTCCGTCGTTATCACAGGTTATAAAATGCATTTACGACCTCATTTATATATCGCGACTACAAAATACCTCACGACACCCCATGGACCTATCGACCTTGCACACACACCAAAAGCCTCTTCCTTCACATATAACATGTCTAACCAATTGTCATTCTTTAGTTTATATAACAAGTATAACACATGCATGACCCATATTACAAAAGATAACTCATATGAATTCATATATAATTTAATCCTTATGCATGTTTAAACCATATTTTAGATATACAGTTAGACACCAACACATACAATACTAGACATGATTCATTATATATATATATATATATATATATATATATATATATATATATATATATATATATATATATATATATATATATATATATATATATTTTTTTTTTTTGATATACAGTTAGACACCAACACATACAAACCATCATGCGTATAACACAACTCAGCCCCATGCATGCGTATAAAACCAAATTTAGAAGTGTATATTCATAGTAGATTAACGAAACAAAAAGAAAACCAAAGTCGACATGTACAGTTCTATAATTCACAAGTTATGTAGCGTTTATGTATACGTTGCTCGATCATAATTCCATGTGGCTTAACGATTTCATGCGTGTTCTTACTTATCACAAGGCATAGCCGATTTTAGTGTAAAGTTTAGGGTCGACTCTAAGGCTGAAAACGACATAACAACAGCCACGAACCACAACACAAAGTGTTCTAATACCAGCCATACACACACATGATACTCGAAAACAAAACAGAACCCCAGATCGATTTATATATGTTTACATTATTCCATATAATCTGGTAACGTTCATTATTATTCTTACCTTGTTAACGAGACAAACGATTCATCGCGAGACCGGATTTAAACCACGAATCCTCGCGAGACCAACCCAAGTATTAAAGAGACATAATTAGATTAGTTTCAGAATTACATGTTATATATACGTTACAGGTTTTACGATTTCATGTGGGTTTCCCTCTCGTATACATGTATAAGTCTTAAGCCGATTTATGTAAGCTTCAGGTGATATGTAAACGCATGTTTATATGAAGGTCAAGACGAAGGAAACAAGGGATGAATGTGTGAGATACCTTGTCGTCTAGAAGACAGAATACGGACCAAGACACCAACCAAGGTCGAAACAAAACAACCCTCTTCGACCAGCTAGTACCCACGATCACAACCACCACCTCACACCAAAAGGACCATGACCAACTCCTTACCCAGCCTCCTTGTCGTACACCCTTTTTCACAGCCTCGTACCAAGAAATAAGCCACGATAAACCCTTTCTTACCGCCTGGTAATTGCCCCTTCCAATGAGCGGATGTGTGACAGAAATATGTAGCCGCCATTTTTTTTTCTCTAGGGTTTCTTTTGTTTCATCTTATGTCGTGTGTTGCATTTTAAAAAGGACGGGTAATACGGTTTGTTGAAACCGTGTGAGGGGAATATGGGTCAAAAGGAAAGTAACGAAATATGGGGGATTATGATTGATCCATTCCAAGTTTAGGTTAATCTAGTATCTTGTCTTGTTTCACATCTTGGTTCATTTGTACCCAAAATAATATTATTCGGCTCTCATGCAAAGTTTTAATCGTGTATATGTATGTCTTAATTATGAGTTGTGTAACTTTTATGTGTCATAAGTGTTATAGGTTTCACATGTCGCAAAATGTTCAGGTACTATCGAATTTACTTACTTACGTTATAATCATCGAAAGTTTAAAATTATAGGGGTATTTTGGGTATTTTAGATGTTCAAAATTTTCGGGTTTTACATATACTCTCCCACTGAATTCTTGAGATATGAGCTCCTTTTCCAAGAAGTCTCCATACCTTGCAACAAAAACTTTGTTTTCTGTTGGGTAATAAAAGTAGTAACCCATAGTTTCCTTAGGGTATCCTACGAAGATGCACTTCACAGATCTTTGTTGGAGTTTGTCTGTTGAGTCACGTTTAGCATACGCCTCACAACCCCAGACCTTAAGATAAGACAAGTTAGGAGCTTTTCCAGTCCATAACTCATATGGAGTCTTATCAACCGTTTTTGTTGGAACCATATTAAGAATGCGAACCGCAGATTCTAAGGCATAATCCCAAAACGAGTAAGGAAGAGTTGTTAGATTAAACATAGTTCGTATCATGTCTTGCAATGTATGATTCCTTCTCTCAGATACACTATTTTGTTGTGGAGTATATGGAGAAGTAAGGTGCTGGACAATTCCCTCCTTGGCTAAGTAATCTATGAACTCCTGACTCAGGTATTCACCACCTCTATCGGATCTAAGAGCTTTAATCTTCTTTCCAAGTTGCAACTCTACTTCTGCTTTAAACACTTTGAATGTTTCAAACACCTCATGTTTATGTTTAAGTAAATAAACATAACCATAACGGCTGTAATCATCCGTAAATGTTAAGAAGTAGCTAGCACCTCTCCTTGACACATGTCTAAGTGGTCCACATACATCTGTGTGAATAAGACCAAGTAGATCATTAGCCCTTTCAATCCTATTTTTAAAGGGTTTCTTTGTCATCTTCCCAACAATGCAAGATTCGCACTTATCAAATGATTCATCATTGATCTTTTCTAAAAGCCATCATGTTGCAGCTTTTTCATGCGATCCTTGCCAATGTGAGCAAGTCGACAATGCCAAAGATAAGACAAATCCAGACCTTTCTTGATTCTCTTATTATTGATGCTATACATTGAATTATTTTTAACAAAAGCATATCATTATCATTCATATCAATTTCAAATACACCATTCACAGCAATAGCATTAAAATAAAAAACATCATTTAAAGAAACTGAAATTCCATTGCTAGAAATAGTATGATAAAAACCAAGGTTTAACAAACATGAAAATGAAATTACACCTCTAACAATTGACGGTGCATAATGACAATTATTTAAAGATAGTACTAGGCCCGAAGGCAACACTAAATTAAAAACTCCTGTAGCTTCAACTGCTGCATGTGCTCCGTTACCCACGTGCAGGAATTGTTGTCCATAGGCCAGCTTTCTCTCAACTCTAAACCCCTGCAAGGTATTGCAAATATGAATGCCACATCCCGTATCATATACCCATGAATTCAATTTAGGAGTAAGAGTGAATAATTCAATCATAAAGAACGCACCTGATGAACTGGGGTTACCAGTTTCATTCCCCTGCTTCTTGAGTCGCAAGTCATGAATGTAGAGAGGACAATTGCGCTTCCAATGGCCCTTTTCATAACAATGGTGACAAGCCTGATCCTTCTTGTTTGGCGGATTCACCTTGTTCAGCTTAGGCTGATGTTGCTTCATCTTGGGTTGTGGTTGATAGGCCATGACCTGCTTGCCTTTATCACCTTTCCCCTTGCCTTTGTTCACATGCGTTTTCTTCTGGATTTTCCCCCCATGAATTGCCAACACTTGCGGGGTAGGAGCCTTGACCTTGGCTGGTAGACTTTTCTCATAATCAACAAGCAATGCGAGTAATTCTGAGACTGTCTTCCCGAGCAGTGCATGTTTAAATTATGCACAAAACCAGCAAAGTCCTTGTTAAGGGCCCTGTTGATCAAGTGCACTTACACATTTTCGGGGTAACCAAATCCAATTCTGTGAAGCTGATCAAAAGATTCCTTCATCTCAGTCACATAATCTTCAACTGGTTTACCATCACCATGCTTGCAGTTGTGTAGCTTGTCAAGTTCATCATACAATTCAACTGCGGGAGGTTTCTCATAAGATTGCTGAAGTACTTCAAGCATATCTTTTGGGAAAAAGTACTCAAACTTCTTTTGTAACTGAGCACTCATGCTAGTGAGCATTAAACAAGCAACCTCATTAAACTTAGCATATTTCTCCCTCCAATCCGCCTTAACTGCTTTTGTTGCATCAGCAGCAGGCTCAGCTGGACATTCTTCGGTCAAGAAATTGAGCTTACCGGCCGCCCTCAAGACAATTCTGAGCGAACGGTGCCAATCATTGAAATTCTTTCCAGTTAGTTTTTCTCTTTCAAGATGACTCTTGAAAGCAGAAATCACAGTTGGGTTATCGGGTTGAGCCATATCTACAGATAAAAGTTCAAACATTAGTATTTTCGATAATATATATCTTCAAGAAAATAAAATACCCATAGGCTATATTCATATAACCACCAAAATTTTCTTGAAAATCTAGGATCCAACTTTACATAGTTCCACCACATCAATTGATCTGCTAGTGGTGAAAGTACAAAAGATGGTAATCTGTCGAACAATAATTGGCAAACAAGATTTCCAATTCCTAGATTGGGATTTACATCAAATTGATTCATCAATTTGCCTTGTAAGCATGTTTCATCCCATCTCATGCCTTAAGTTCTAGGTCTCACGCACAACTTAATTAAGTCGTCTACCTTAGAAACTTTAAAATTACAATTATGGTCTCACGCGCTAAAAGAATTTTACCTTGTTATAATAATTTAGCCTAGGTCTCACGTTTACTAAATTAAAATTCCAAGTGTTCCTTATAGATAGATGGCATGTAACTTAAATTTTAAGGGTATCCAATTTTGATATGTAAATCAAAATACGTATAAAGATGCATGCACTCATCTTTATAGCATAAGTTTTCAAAACCTTTTTATTACCAGTTCGTGAAATTAATACACAAAGTTTTACTTGAGGTTTAAAAAACCCTAAGATGACTTTCTACAATCATGATTTTAAAAGCAATTCGTTTAAGACATATTCAAGATTGTGATAACCAAGGCAGACTCTAAGGCTCTTTTCTAAGCCTTCATATCACAGTTATGAATCAAGTCTTAAAAGATTTAATTTTAAAAGCATGTTTGTACAAAACATCAATCAAGCAAAAGTTTATGGATTCAATCTCAAAACATGTAATAAAGTATGAATCTTGCTAGTCTCGCCTTGGAGCGAATTACCATGCGAAGCGAACCGTTGTTGGCATATAAGACTCCGCAAGATTCAATCTTTATCACTTAGGGTTTCACCATTATTAGTCCGTATTATTTTCTTTATGAAAATTACCCTTTTATTGCTTACGACATGTCAAACAATTAACAATAAAATAAGTAATCAAAGAAAAACTAACAACTAATAATAATAAAGTGAAACAATTAGCCACATGCAAACCTTGTTAAAAATATCCTAATAAAATCAATTCTAGGTATAATTATGCATGTAATTAACTAGGGCCTTCTCCTCTTAATGGAAGAGAGTCACATACATTGACGAATCAATTGCGTAGGCCAAAACTAATATACACACCACATAGCATATAAATTGATTTTAATATATATGTATTGGAGTCTTCCCCAATTAAAGATCTATCTAAAACATGTAACAATTAATCAAAACAACAAGATCCATGACTAACATGCATGTTTTGTCATGGATTAACCTAACAATTAGCACATAGGTCACAAGTACGTTCACAAAACCGGTTAAGGACCTAGGGTTTCTAGTGATTACAAATTAATCAAGTTAAACCACAAACCCTAATTAGAGTTTAATGTGGAAAATCGACCCCCCCCCCCCCCCCCCCCAAAAAAAAATTAGGGTTAGGGTTTAAATTTTATAAAAAAAATTTAAAGAAAAAACCCTAGATCAAAAACATGTATCTAAAACAATTAAAGATCCGATTTTTATTACGTTTTAGTAATCAATTACATGTTATACATGGCTCTTGATGCCACTGTTAGAGTTTGACAATCAAAGTACACAAATATGCGGAAGCTAGGATCAAGTATAACACGTATAAAGATTAACTAAAACATAAAAAGTAACATACCCATTACACTTCAATAAATCTTGAATCTTGTGTAAACTAGATCAATGATAAACCCCTTACCGTTTTTGTTTATTGATATCTTGATAATTACTATAGTGAGTAATTACCTCGTTCTTGTACACATAAACTAATACCGAATTAAAGTGATTGCAAGATTAAACACAAGTAATATTTTGTTATCAAAATTTTTGATCCAAACCCTAAGGGTTTAGGGTACGATCGGCCAAGGAAGAAACAAGGGAGGAAAACCAAACTTAGGGTATTGTGTGTGCACAAAAGGTGAGAAACAATTGACCATTGGGTTTGTATATATACTAGAGAAATCTTGGAGATCAAGCAAGGCATGGGTCGACCCCCTTGGGCCTTGGATCGACCGGCCATACACCCACAAGGGTGTTCCGGATCCTTCTTGTCTTCCAAATTACATTGTAGTCCCTTTCCTTATTATTTAACGATAGTTAGTCCATACGTTTAATCACTAACGATCATTAGTCCTTATACTTGTGTTATTAATAAATATACATAACAATTAATATTTATTAATCTTTAATTCTCGTTTGTAATGTGTGCAATCTCAAGGTCTCGGGTTCGATACTAGTCATTTACTTATTAATATTTATACGTAACTTTTAACAGGGTAAGTGTTGTTGATGTTTTAGTGGTGGTTTGAAGGTGGTTTATGATAGAAACCATATTGATGGTGGTTTGTATTTTTTTAACCCTCTGTGATGATGAGTAAGTGTTGGATCTAAAAACTTGTTAAGATATAATTTTTTTTAGATCTAAAGTGAATATTGGCTCGTTGGTGATGGCTCGTATTTTTTTAACCATCTGTGATTGTGGGTAAGTGTTGGATCTAAAAACTTGTTAAGATATAATTGTAATATATATTGCCGACGAAGCAGAGAGAAAAAATGATGACATGGCATTATATATTAACCGTCAGATCAACTTAAGATTTAATCTGAGCCGTTTAAATTGCTGTTTGACTTTGACTAATTTATTCACATGAAAAAATGGTATATGAGAGGCAAAATTTATTAAGATGATGACAACTAAAAACAACAAACTACTCCTATTTTCTTGGCTATTCTAAATCCTCTTTCTTTATCCTCCTCGACACTACAAGGCTTCAATTGTTGTTATTGAAATAGAGAATACCTTATCTATAAAACTGTGGCTATGTTTAATTATAAATGTTGTCTTAAGTAGATCATTTACATCCTTCACACGACAACAACAAAACAAACACGTGCTTTAATAATCAGATATAATCTTTGTTTGGCAGACATAACTTATAAGAGATTCTAAAAAAAAAATAAATAAATAAAAATAAAAAGAAAAAATAAAAAACTTCCATAATCTCTTAAAACCAAAGGTTACATGTAGCTTATAAAAATAATCTCTTTTTATAATCTCCAGCACCAGCACCATCTCCAGTTCTAGCAACAGTTACTTTCGCCAAACATATAAGTTTAATAAATTAATGAAACTACTAATGATTTTACCTTGTTGTGAACTCATGGAAAAGCAAAATTGATTTACATTGCTTTCAACTTCAAGTTCTATGAGATATGGTTTCAAGTCTTTTATTCCGTTTGTATTACTCTTTTGTATAAGAAATTATGGAAACTTTGATTTATTTTTGTATATACTCAGAGGTTATTTTTTTATTTTATTTTTTTTTAGACTAATAGAAATGATAAATTTGCGTATATTAAACTCTGGGCATTTCAACGCCTGATATGACAGGTTTACATGTTTTAGAAATTAAATATTATAATTCAATCATTTCTATCGTATTTTTGTTTAAGTTGTGTGTTATTTTGTTTGGGTAACAATTATCTAGAGACCAAAGGAGTAGGTAAGTACACTTTTTTTTCCTTTCAAAACGAATACCCGAGCAACGCACGGGTATTGCACTTGTTTTTTTTTAGATCTAAAGTGAATATTGGCTCGTTGGTGATAGCTCGTATTTTTTAACCCTCTGTGATTGTGGGTAAGTGTTGGATCTAAAAACTTGTTAAGATAATTTTTTTTAGATCTAAAGTGAATATTGGCTCGTTGGTGATGGCTCGTATTTTTTTTAACCCTCTGTGATTGTGGGTAAGTGTTGGATCTAAAAACTTGTCAAGATATAGTTTTTTTTAGATCTAAAGTGAATATTGGCTCGCTGGTGATGGCTTGTGTTTTTTTTAACCCTCTGTGATGGTGGGTAAGTGTTGGATTTAAAAACTTGTTAAGATATAATTTTTTTTAGATCTAAAGTGAATATTGGCGATGGTTTTATGTGATGATGATATTTTTTTGTTACTGTGATGATGTTGGTGATGGTTTTCTTTGATGAAAAGCAGTTATAGACTGCTTATATGGAAAAGCAGTTATAAACTGCTTATGTGCTTATGGTTTTTAGATAAAAGCAGTTATAAACTCCTTATGTGCTTATGTGCTTAGGTAAGGTTATACTAACGGTCCCTATTTTTGTTAGTCCAACTCTCCTTAAAACTTGGTTTAAAATAATAATAATAATAATAATAACCGAGATACGGCGATGATGATTTAAAAAAAAATGATTTTGGCGTGGCATTTCCAAATGGAAGGCAAAAAAAATCTTAATTTTGCAACCTCTGATGTTGCAGCCATATATGATAAAACTTGCTTATGTGAAACTGCTTATAATATGAGCCTATTGTTATCTCGATGCCTTTTTAATGTGTAAAATGGAGATTACCTCTCGTGTGTAAAATTGTGATTGAGACATTTTGTGCAACTTTCACTTGCGGCTGTCACTTGTGTGAAATCTGCTTCTTTATGGTTTGTTACTTGTGGCTTGTGTTTCACTTGGCTTTGTATTTCCCTTGTGTGAAATCTGCTTCTTTATGTTAACCGGACGGGGTCTAGGAGGGTAGTATGACAAACCCTCCCTAGTGGAGGTGTCCTTTTTGTGGTTTAGTTGTGTGAAATCTGCTTCTTTGTGGCTTGTGTTTCACTTGTGTGAAATCTGCTTCTTTTGTTGTGATGCTGCTTTGTTGTAATCCAGTTGTTGTGATGCTGCTTTGTTGTGAAATCTGCTTCTTTGTTGTTTTGCTTTGTTTGTGATTGAGAGTTAATGGAGCAAAGCTGCAGTTGTTGTGATGATGCTTTGTTGTAATCCAGTTGTTATAATGGAGCAAAGCTGCTTTGTGAGAATCTTACTATTGAGCTTGTGACCTTGTGAGAATCTTACTGTTGAGCTTTGTGTCCAATCGGCTTGTGTGCAATCTGCACTTTTGAGCATGTGACCTTGTGAGAATCTTACTTCTGAGCTTTGTGTCCAATCGGCTAGTGTGCAATCTGCACTTTTGAGCTTGTGACCTTGTGAGAATCTTACTATTGAGCTTTGTACCCCAAGTTTAGTAAACCTGCTTGTGTTTTGCTTGTGTGCAATCAGCTTGTGTATCTAAAGTTTGGACCAAAAAAATGCTTGTGTGCAAGCACTTGGACAAATGGTTTACTAATAGGCGATGACGAATGGTTTTCTAAAAACCGAAAGGATGGCAAAGTGATATTTTTATCACTTTGCAACCTTCATATCCGAGCCTAACATATTTTGTGAGTTAATTATTTTGAGAATATAAGGCGATGACGATTACGTGTTAATCTGAGCCTTTGTGTTGAATCTGCACTTGGGAGGGTTTTGTTTTTGTACCCCAAGTTTAGTAACCTGCTTGTGTTTGCACTTGGACAAAAAAATTTGTTTGTGTTTGCACTTGGACCTGCTTGTGTTGCACTACAAATAAACTTTGGACAAATTAAAAAAAATAATAATAAAAAAAATAAAAATAAATAAATAAATAAATAACTTAGGACAAAAGGTACAAATTGACACAAACGGACACCTCCACTAGGGAGGGTTTGTTAGTCTACCCTCTAAACCCCGTCTGGTTAACACATCCCAAAAGGAAAAGTACCCTATTATTTTAGGGAGGGTTGGACTAACAAAAATAGGGACCATGAGTATAACCCCTCCCTATTACAAATGCAGTGTGTTATAATGTATGCACATTAATCATGGCCTTATGGGACAACACATAAACTTCAAACCTAACTAAAGAGTTTCATTGGTTAGAGTTTTGATATAATCCATGAGCCCTTGGCAAAACAACAAAACACAAATGCAGTTTCTGTGACTTTTTAAACGGATAGTAAATGGATGCTCATATTGTTTTAATAACATTTACGTAACAATTTCAAAAAGCAAGCATGATTTAAGCTCGATCACAAAAAGTTAGAATACATAGACCTCTCAGTATATATAAACTAATACTCGACTAGTTTTTTACAACACTAAACACCTTTTGACAGATAAGTGAGGGGTGCGGATGAAGCTAGATGAATGTAGAAAATAGTCCATGCCATTTCACTGAAGAATGGTCTTGGTTTCCCACAACACTACAACTGTACACGTGTAAAACGGACTCCCTGTAATCAGTACGTTATTCTATCACATGGAGAAAAAGAAACCCCAGTGTATGTATTTGTGAGATAACAATTGATCAGAAAGAGTATAATTATATGGCATACTTGCTTATTCATGGACAAGCTCTTGCCAATCAAACATTAAACAGTCGGTGGAAAATTAACCAAAAAAATAAAAATGCATATTGTTTGGGAAAGTGAAATCCTACACAGAAATGAAATGAAGTAATGAACTAATCGTAGTCAGGGTATATTTGTTGAAATGTCTTTGACAAAGATAGCCTCAACATACAAATGACAAGTCAAGAGCATTCATGTAACTCTACCATAGAAACTATAGAAAATACAACTTTCACATAATTCTAACGAAATTATCACATATTTAGACTTGCAATTTAATCATTGTTATCAATGCATTCTGTCCAACAATATATCACACACAGACCTCACACAAACAAAACAGATGATGTTCGTATGGAGCAAAATTTGAGGATTGTAGTTTACCGCATAATAACATCACAGTTAAACTAGCGCCTTACCGCAAAAGGCAGAATCTGGTAGTTTTTCAGCTGCCTGGCATAACCATTAGTGTCCGGCAAAGAATGATTTAGTGTTCATTGCAACTATTCCAGCTTCCAGATCTTGATGGTCCCATCATCACTTGCAGAAGCAAGAAGCCTGTTTACCTGTAAAAACATCGACCAAGAGTGAATCAATCATGCTTTAATAAGAAACTCCAATTAAAAATGGCTACTTATTCAAGTGCCAAGACTTCCTCACCATAACCTAGCCAAGGGTTCAAATTCTACCTTTTGGTTGCCATGCAAATTAACAGGGGTGTGTTAAAGGTGGCAAAATGGGCAAGTCAGACGGGCCTGGTAAGGGCTCAAGACACGGTATAATTTTGGGTTCAGGGGTTGGGTGGAGTAGAGACACTTGGTACCGAAAAAAATTAACAACAGTTGGTATGTCAAACGCCATTACAAAAATTACACTATTTCACTGATAATTAAGCTATTCGATTAAACCCATTCAGAGGCTAGTATGTATTATAATTACACTTTGGGCCGTTGGGGGCTTGTCTTCTGGCCCTATTTGACTGGCCATAATATTATATATATTTTACTCCTTAAAGATAAAACATAATCTTCATCGATCCATTAATAAGTAAATGTGTCAAAATCGTCAACTTCATGGTGCATTAATAAATAGGCAGCAAAACTTGCACCCTATAAACTACTGTAATTTTTAGTCTTGGTAAAATAAAGAGTCCACAGGACTCAAGTTTGGAAAACTACAAATAGCTTCATCAACCTATTTGACTGGCCATAATATTATATATATTTTACTCCTTAAAGATAAAACATAATCTTCATCGATCCATTAATAAGTAAATGTGTCAAAATCGTCAACTTCATGGTGCATCAATAAATAGGCAGCAAAACTTGCACCCTATAAACTACTGTAATTTTTAGTCTTGGTAAAATAAAGAGTCCACAGGACTCAAGTTTGGAAAACTACAACTAGGACTGCAAAGAGATTACCGTAGGGCTCCATTGCACTGAATTTATATCCATGGCATGCGCTTTTTCTTTCTTGAGAAGCAACCTGTATGAAGGTTCATCAACCTGTACAAGTAAAATACAAGCTTGTGATGGAGGTCGAAAGTAAAAACGTACAATAAACTATGTAAATTCCCCAAATCCACTTAACTTTTTACTTTATTCCAAAAAAGTTCGATGCTGTGTTAAAACTATAATAGACAGTAACTAATGATATCATTATTTATGAGCTTAAAAGCCAACACAACAATGTCCACCAATTTTATATTCAATGTACGGGGCCAATTTTTTCAGATATTATTACTGCTATTGATCAGTAAAAAATTATCTGTAAAAGGGGAGAAACAGAGCATACATGTGTAAGTAGCATACTTAACATAAAATGAAAAAAGTTGTAAAACTGAGTAGGAACATATGTAATAAGAAAACCCCAACTCCTTTACTGTGTTGCGCCAATGAAGAGCATGATTATGGTAAAACTGAGCAAAACTATTATTTTGAAAACTTCAACTTCAAAATACACAACCTTTATTTTTTACTGTATATGAAAAACAAAAGAAAATATGTAAAAGTATGAGTATGGCCTACCGAATGATCTTCAGACTCGCTAAATAAGCGTATAGCGTCATCAGCTGCTCCAGTAGCTATTATGCCTTCCCTGTCACATCCAATAATACCTATGGAATGAGAATATGATAGTATATGTATATGTATATGTGTGTGGGATGGTGTTTGTGCGCTGAAATGCTACCTTGACCAATGGACTGAGAAAATCGTCCGATCATGATAACCAGACATGGTGCATAGGTGTCTCCTGCCAAAAACATAAGTAAGAAGACATCTCAGACATATATAATGAAAACAGGTAGACATTTTATTCACTATTCAAAGTTTTAAACCAGATCAATGTAAAGAGCATGAGTGAAACTGGCAGACCAATCAAAGCATGATTAAAATGACAGTTTTTTGGTAAGGTTCATATTGAGGATGAATTCTCATGGCTTCAATCAGAATTTTTGCAAAAAAAGTATTTATTTTGCTAGGCATGTTTTAAAAAAGTGCATAAAAAAATTATTACCATTCTCATTGCTATTTTTAAAACAAAAATGATCCAATATAAACGTGTACAAAGTATAAAAATTAATAAGCAATTCATTATCTCAAGCAAACACAATATCTGACTTGGGCACTTACGAGTTGACACATAGTTTAGCAAAGGTCCTTACTAAGACATAGATGAGATAACTTGCAGACAATATTTGATGTCACATAATATCTTGTATCAATTGTTAACAGAGATATAAATAACTTTATAATGTAATCTTACTAGAAACAATGAATTACTTTTGTTTGAGACAACACAAAGTTTTGTAGTTTTGATATGAAAGGGGTAATTCATAATTTATAAGAAACAATCAAATGCATAAAACACGATGCACTCACCAAGATCCAGTGCCATCACCAGATATCAATCTTTCAATGTCCACACCCCATACCTTAATGGTGAGATCATCACTGCAAAAAATTTAAACCACAATTATTAACATGTCAAACTAGTTTATGCAGTATACATATCAATGGATACCATACCTGCATGTAACCATTTTATCTCCAGTTTCATTAAAAGATAAAGCCCATACTGTAGATGAGTGTCCACTGAAATTCATTAAGATTAATAATTAGATTCCAACATATTAATTAGTAACAGAAACGTCGTTTAGTCGCTATAAAACTCTCGCATGTGAGCAATAGATGATTTCGTTAAACCAGAACTCTAAGCATTTTTTTAACTCTCACCTGCTTGATTCTCCTAGAGTCTGCACACATGACCAATCATCACTATCACCATCCTCAGCCCAAACCTGAAAATACAATGCCAGTTTGTTTTAAACAGTCAAATTAAACGTATAATATCAAATGATTGAACACACAGTTGATTTTTTAAAAAGTAGCGAACAATAAAAACCAGGTGATTACCTTTATAGTGTTATCATAGCTACAAGAGAATAAAACATCCACTTTTGGATGCCACTGGACCATTTTAACATCTTGTGTATGTCCTTGCAGCACAGAAACACAGTCATACTCGTTGCCCGGTAAAACTTCCCATATCCAAACACATTTGTCTCGACTACAAGTTGCAAGTAGTGACCCAGACGCATTCCAAGACACGCTTTTAACTTCATTTTCATGCCCCTGTAAAATAGAAACTCAATATTTAAATTAATTATAGAGTAACGTAAAGTATTATATATACTATATAGTGTTGCTGATGTTTAAATATAGTAAAGTACCTCTAAAGTGGAAACACATTCGAAGTCATCCCCATTTTGTTCCCAAATAGCAGTGGTGGCATCAAAACTAGCAGTCGCCAATTGTTTACCAGATGGTGACCAAGCACATGATCTAACCGTCCGATTATGTCTATCTTCTAATACTGCCTAAACAAAATTACAAGATTAATCGATCTCAAAATAAATACATTACACATATGACATAATTCTCATCAATCTGCAAAGAATTAAGCTCTTCATGAAAATACTATTTTTATATAACCTGACTTTCATAGCTCCATTTTGCTGTGAGTAGTTATACGACCATAAAGAAGTGAAACATGTGTGTGTAGTGTGTACACACATACTCACCAACCCCGCACAATATATCCTAATTCTTCAAAAGTTTAATGTACTGAAGTAGGTTACTCCTATTAGACAAGGATGGTAAGCTAAAAAACCTCATCCGATACTCTCAATTGCTGAGCACCAAAATTTACATTAAGCGTCCATATTTTGCAATGTATTTTAAACAACTCCTGTAGTCCGCCTCAATTACTACTTTTTCCTAATATGGTGCATGTCCAATAAACTAAAAATAATATGATGTAACCACAAGGGGTGACCCAACGGTAAGAATACCAGCCTTCCAAAGAGGAGGTCAAGGGTTCGAATCCAATGGGGAGAAAATTAATCCCCTTGTGGCCACGGAGGTTCACCTGCGCCGACTCCAGGCTATCCAAAAGGGTAGTCGCCGTGGGATTAGTCGGCTCGCAATGTCGAGTCGGAAACCCATGTTACAAAAAAAATAAAAAAAAATAAAAATAATATGATGTTAAAGGGTTCTGAGTATATAACAATTACCTTTCCTTCCCAAACAATAAAGACACAACTTGGTTTTGGAGGTTAAATATTAGACTACTTACCAGTAAAATTCAAGTGTATTTTTAAATCTAAACTATAGGGAACAACTGGATGGGTATATGTAACTTCTACACACTAGAACTGTATTGATTTCAAAATAGTTATGCATCAACTCTAATGTACTTATTTGCTAATCTTTTCGTTTAATTGTTATTTTATCTCAGTAGTTAAAAGTTTTCTTATCAATGCCAGAACTTAAAAAATTGTCCAACTAACATTTAAAGTCAAAGTGGAACAAACAAGGAGGTAATATATACTTTGAACTCGTAGAGCAAAATATACTACTCCGTATTATTTTATAGAAAAACAGAAGAGAACTGTGTTTCTTTTAGCTTCGGTTAAAGTGGGACAAACAAAGAGGTAATATATACTTTGAATTCGTAGAACAAAATATACTATTTTTTTATAGAAAAACAGAAGAGAACTGTGTTTCTTTTAGCTTCGGTTTAGGTGACCTTTGAGATTAGGAAAAGGAAGCTGCATATGTATAAGCTTACACGTGTGTCATTTGTTTCTAACGGTTTGCACTTAATGAAACAAAAGCTCATGGTGTAACAATTACATAAGTATTTTCCATCCTAAACACAAGTCGCACAATTGTCGCATATCACAAGCAAGAATCATATACGCCCCCAAAATAAAGAGCCTTGAATACTAGAAGAAAGGCACCTAGACCTAACCAGATTAAGTGAATATCTAAAATTGTAGTCATTTTATTTATATCTTTCCATACATAACCGAAGAATGGAAAAGATTCTTCAAGCGTCTCAGGCCCTAAAAGTGCGTGAACTTTCCACATAAACAAACTGAATCATAACCTAAACCCCAACTTACACACATAGCATTTAAGCATATAAACTTCAACACTCAATAGTACAAATACTTAGGGTGTCATACAAAACTTAAGTTTCCAAATAAACCCGCAGACTATAAGGGTGTTTCGGAATGCTTAAATTTTCTACTTATCATGCTTATTCTTGGGTAAAATTGAGCGTTTTTCAATATGACTAATACTCTAATTTCTAACCTAAAAACCTTTAGAAAGAGGACTCATCCCTCTAACGTTATTCTCTTCACATCTCATTGTAAAATAAGCAAATCCTTAGGGAGTTTCTGAAATAGCTTATTTTTTGGGCGTATGAGCTAATTTGAATTTGGTAAAGCTCACAAGCTCACTTTTTTCAGCTTATGAGCTTATCAAGTTGGTCTTATAGACTTTAAGTCCATAAGCTCAGCTCATAAGCCAAAAAAGTGAGCTTCTGAGCTTTTCCAAATTCAAATTAGCTCATAAGCCCAAAAATTAAGCTATTTCAAAAAACTCCCTTACTGAAGTCCTTGTTTTTTTTATGCAGCTTATCAGTGTTTTTTTAACTGAAAGGAAAAAGTAAACAATCCAAACACGCGCGTTTCAGATTGCTTATTTTTTCCAGCTTATGGTTATAAAAAAGTACTTATAAGTGCATAAAAATAAGTAGTTGGGAAAATAGCGTCCGGATTTGCTTATTTCGTAAAAACAAGCAGAAAAAATATATATTTGTTGGAAAATTTCAATCAACAAGTTAATTTCATCTACTTGAAAAGAAAATTCTACTTAAAGGTAATTAAAAAAGCATAAAAAAACAAATACCATTAGGTTTATAACTTTTAAAGCAAAAATAAAATCAGTTAGAGCCCTAAATTAGTTTATTTAAAAAACTAATAAGAAGCAGACCTTGCAATCAAAGGAAGTGGAACTGGGGCTCCGTTGTTGCCAGATTCGAACAGTTTTATCACCGCTACAAGAAGCGAGGACAGCGGGAACACCGTCAGCACCGGTGGATGGATTCCAAGCGAGTCCCCAAACACGATCGGTGTGACCTTCTAGTGTCTGGATTTCTGTTAGTTTTAAACTCTCTTCTTCCATTTGAGTCATGCTGTGTGATTGGAGTGTGGCGGCCTTGAGTTATTTCTTTGTATTTGTTTTGTGTCTATCAGTTTGGCACACAGTTTTGAACCTCTTTATTTTTATACTTTAATACTACTATCAAATTTTGCAAAATAAAAAATTAAAATGTGTTTTGTTATTCTTTTATTTTCGTGCAATCAAAAAAGTGCTAGCAGCGCAGTTTTTTGGCCGTTTGTCTTCCACCTCTATGTAAATCAAATTGAAAAAAAAGAAGAAAAAAAATCTCTAGTTTGTAAAAATTTAGAAGGAAAATTTATTTCTACAAAATACTTGAAAAGATAGAAAACGCGTTTATTTGATGTTTGTATTTACTATTTTGAAGAAGTGAAGAAGGGTTGTGGGTTACAAAGGAAAACAACTAAAATTTGTTTTGTAGTTTCCTTCATAAGTTAAAAAATAGGGGATTTTGTGTTTTGAAAAATATTTTATTGGAACATTGATTTAAACGCGATATTTGTTTTTCTTATTTTTCACAAAACATTTTATAGAAAACAAAGTTTTGTTTTCAAAAATTTATTGCTTTCGGTATCCATAGCTAGAAACATAAAGAAATTTGCTCGAATTTATCGTATTGCCTTTACTTAAACTTATTACTTACAAATTTTGCAAAATAAAAATTTTAATATTTTTATCGGACGATATGTTTTTTAGAGGGCTAGGGAATACAGTCAAAATCTATATTTTCAACCTCAATATTTATGTTCGGATCAAAACTATTGACCAATAATCCAATATGAAAAGAATGTCGGAGGTTCCAATGGCTTGTGACCACGGGCCATATACTCATGTTTCAATAATTCGGTTGGTGTATATGGAACCCACCATTTTCTCGCCACTGTCTTTCTTGTGAACTGAAAGGGACATATTCATCATCTAGACACGAGAAAACTTGTTTGTTCACGTGAAAGGGGCACATTTGCATAAATCGCGTTAGACAAGCGCGATACCACACATACATAAGAAGGAAAAGTATACTAAAGGGCGCACAAAAAAGCCAATTTATTCATGTTTCTCGTTGTAGAGTTTGGACACAGAAAGAATGCAAGTATTCTCCAAAAACATGGAGATGCTACCAACTAGTGTCAAAATGTGTGAACTAAATAATTTTAAGTTCCATAAACATCATTACATCCACATACCAAATTCTAAGTATCACCAACACGTCCAATTTGTCTTGGTCTCTGAATAGTGTGTGCTGACTCTTGTTTACATATGTGACATTGGGTCAAGTTTGTTGCTTCAGAAATTATTTTACCATGAATGAACTTTTACAGCTACAACCACCAACTGCGCTCGGATTTTCTGCTACCTGCACATTAAAACAAGAGGGTTTTAAATATTCTTAATGCATAGAGTAAATTTAACATATCAAAAGCACTCAACATGAAGGCTAGGTTGAATCTTAACGTATAGTGAAAATATAGCTGCCATATCACACTGCAATCAACATGAAGACAAAAGGTCCAATCCGGAGAACTAATGGGAGATCTTTAAGACTTTAACTATAGTGACAATTTGAATATCAATGATATGTTAACAAACAGTTCCCACTGGATGCCAATTGGTTTCATGAACATTACAAATTTACAATGTAACAATCGCTATACTTTCTTTGAATATGTTTGCAGTAGTATTTGACTTATTAATTTGAGACTCTTAAACCCTACATCTACAACAGAAAGCGAAGAAGATCCAAATTTAGGTTCAAAATCTAGAATTCAAGTCTTCCAAGAACCTGGTATTCCATGAAAAGTGTCATTAGTCATATGAGTTTTTCCCGCAAGTAATCTTAAAGTTAACACTAAACACTTTCCCCAAAAATAGTGGTTTTTCTAGAGCCTGTCAATCAGAAGTAAGACCAGCTCCACATCTTGTAACAAATTTGTTGTCAAAAATCCTGTTCATGGAAGCCCTCGCTTCATTTAAAGACCATACATTTGATACCCTCAAAATAAGTGACCCTGGGAAAGCTCATCTTGTTTATGTGTTTTGGGAATTAAAAACCTCATTTTTAGCTTAAACCATTGTGATAACAAAATCTCCCACCCTTGGATAAAAATAAGCTCCCGCAATCGCAATATTATACATTCCTTTCTCTTTCAACACACGTTTCTATTGTCTACTCATTGAAGAAAATGAACAAACATAGGAAAATATATAGCTCACACCCACCTTACCATGAAATTCACCACAATTTCTATATATAAAATAACGTGTGATTAAAAAACATTCTCCATCCTTGTAATTAAATTATTTCTCATCAGGGGAATAAAATAGTGGGAATGTGGTGTTGACACTGGTTAGCTAACAGTGCTAAGATGGGCAGACCAGGTAACAGGTCAAATGGGTTCGGGTTTAAATGGATCATCTTTAGTATTGGTCAAAACAGGCCTGGCACAGTCCGGTTTACCTGCAAACACTTTTTGTCCATTTTTTAAGAAATTTTATGAACCATCTTTTTCTTTTCCCGTAACCATCTTCCTTTTTTTGATGAACCATCTTTTATACAGCAAACTCACACACGATTTTCCTAGTTAGGACTTAAACCCAAAACCAATTGCTTTGATGGAACACCTTCATTAAAACCTTGTATACCGCCGAAAGGCATGTTGGTATTTAATGAGTAGTTAATGTGTTCAATTATAATCACAAAAACAACGTTATCACAACTCAATTTTAATCTCTAAATAAAACAATTTTAGAAAGCTATATGCATCGAAAATAGACTTTGGAATATTTTTAACCTGTTCCCATTTTTACTAAGTCTTCTGATTTGACCAGTTTGAAATATAACAAAATTCACGACCCATTCATAAGTACAAAAGTAGAAACGACCACCTCTTAACTGTACCCATGGATTTACTTAAAACAACCGAAGATTTGTTAACAGAGGAATCAAATTGCAAAGCAGGCAATGAAGAAAAAAGTTACCTGAAATCCTGAACGTATCAGCTCCTCAACATAATCAACTGTTGCACCTTTTACAAAGCCTAATGATATTGTGTCAACCACCAATTTAACCCCATCCCTCTCAAAAATCCTACACAAGTTTGAACACATCCTTATAAGATTGTATTTACAATATGGAACCAATGTATGTAGCTTTTGTATGATTAGCAAACCTGTCATCATTGTTAGGCTTCTCTTCAAGTGCGAAGTTGTACTGAAAACCAGAGCAACCACCTGCCTCTATGCTTAAACGAAGCATTTTCTCCTTAGCTTCATCAGCTTGCAATTGTTTCATCCTCTGCATTATTTAAGAAAGCATAAAGAAACAATAAATTTCTAATAATAAGAACATCCAACCATGATTTAAGAACATAATTATATCACTGGTTTGAAAGATATCCAGTTCTTATAACTAACCTCATAAAAGAACAAAACAAACAACCACAAAGAGAATAGTAATTGCTATAAAAGAAAAGCAAGAATAGAACATAAACTATTGATAGATGGGTGTATGCTGTTTGTCTCCTGAATAACAAATATCGAATTCTCACCCAGCTTAAATATTTATGATACTGTAGACAGATTAGATATAAAACAGATACATGACCATGAACAAAGTAATCAGCAGCCTAAAAGGAACACCCAATGTTCATGAGACATGTAATTCTTAATTTCTTATACCACCACTAACCAGGATTATAAAATAGTCTATTCTAACGCATAATCATATCCAGTGTTATGTGTTGGTACTCAATAACTATGAAAGATCCAATAGCCTACTTCTGAACAATTGCAGGTCCAATTTGTAACCGCAGTTAGTATTAGAGCTGCAAAAGTGGCTTCTTAGCTTTCATCAAGTCTTAGCCAAGTCTTTAGAAAGGACGAAGTTTCAGGGAGCATTAGTGCAAGTGCATGATATATAAGCCATGTTTTCATAATTCCTCATAGATCCATATCACTGTATGATCCTCACTCCAAACTGGGTATAGCAAGAAACAATCATGTATACACGGTTAGGGCCATTGCATCGGAAACATTTATCAAAAGAGAATTCACCACAATCTTCCAAGCAGGGAACAGAAGTTCTGTCAATTAATTAAATAAGGTAACAGGCTATTACCATATGTAGCTGCCAACAAGGTAATCACATGGGAAAAGAAGGGCGTTACCAAATATGATGATAGCACCTTTATCATATCTATTATATGTCAGAAAATAAATGCAAAAATCTCTTTGGGGTGTCCCAAGCAGCCAAGCTAACTTTGACATTTCCTTTCTTGGCAAACTTGCAAGCAGGAATTAACTCTTTGCCACTTAATAACCATTACGAGTACGAATTATGGATAACATCGATTTTTGTCCACAATATTCTTGCTACTTCGTCATTAGTATTTCACATATTGGACTAATAACTAATAAGCAATCACTTCCACTAACTTACATGTCGAATCAAACACTACAGTTATTTTGGGAGGGAGGGAGTAGAAATGTTCACATCTTGCTGTACCAATCACAAGCGGAATTTGTTTTAATGACAAGTTAGCGCTTATACATCTAATTTAAGGGGTCTAGCATATTGCATGTCCGGGATGCAGATAGTAGATCTTAAGGCAAATATGGGGCATCTTCCAAAGAGATACTTTTTGGAGACATGCTAAGCATAGGGCACAAAGAGAACTGCCTAAAGAGCAAGCACTGACCTAAAAGGGGGACACAAAATAATACAAAGGCTGAACCAATACTAGATCTTAGAAACGTGATATAAAGCAATCATTGGTGCTTTTCTTATCTAGTGCCAGGTGATCCCTTAAATTGCAATAACATATAAATCTCTTCAAAAACACATCCTGTAATGTACTAATGTCTACTAGGAAACTGATATATGGTCTAATAATGGGTAGTAAGCCATCCAAGTCAAGAAAAGTAGCGGCATATCTACTCCCAGGAAGGAGGGTTCCGTATAAAAGTAGTCTAAGGAAGCAAATATCACGGATTAATGGATGGCTATACTTGGCTCTCTGTTGGATATGAACTTCAAGTAATCACTTACTTGATCACAAATAGGTCGTCATTAAGATGAAAGTGAGGTTAGTGTCGATCATTCTTGCTATTGATGTTAATATCTCTATCATCCCCCAGAAATGAAAATCAAAATGGCTTCAAATGTGACAAGTGCTAGTGTAACGAAGCCGAAATTAGTGTTATTGGTTGACAAAGCCCCAACTCTTGAGAAAAAAGGAATTTAAAAAGCTTGCATATAAAGGCTAGTATAATGGTAACATGGTGATATACTTATATAGCTAATTGACGGTAAAATATCGTCAATCTAATGCATTAATCCACCTTCCTAGACTCTTGACAAACTTCGATTACCAACTGAAGGTTTCATAATGATGAACAACGGGTTAATATAATTCAACATTATGAAACTACAGTCACTGAGAGTTGACTATTCTGTGTATTCTTGACTTCTTGTGATGGTGTAACAGCTTGCACCCCTCATGTATATTTGTCATAAGCAAAAAAACAACTCCTGATACACCGATCAAAGATTTGTGAAATCCATCAATGGACTTCAACTACTACCCATATTTCTCAACGACTAGTGCCCAATATCAACTGTATTTTGTTTAAGCTGTATTAACTACGAACATTTATCTGTATTAGTAGTATCACGGGTTAACATACCATTATGGAATAATCAAATCCCTTGATTATTTCATATCATAAGTTTCGGTATCAATGCTTTCCATAAATATTAACTTACGAAGCAAACGTACTCCCAAAAACATACTAGAGGCAGGCAATTTGAAGACAATCATTTAAGACGAGGGCAAATCTTTGCCTTAAAGGGTGTTTGTTTAAGCTTACATGTGGCCTTATGAGCTTATTTGTTTTTCGGCTTATATTTCATTTTCTGGCTTATTTTGAGACTTATGGACTTACATAAGTTTTATCATATCATACTAAACTAATATAAGCCCACAAGTCTCAAAACAAGCAGGAAAATTGAGGCTTATAAAATATAAGCCAAAAAACAAATAAGCTCATAAGCCACATATAAGCTTAAACAAACACCCCCTTAGATGTAAGCAACCTAACCGGGGTATCCTCATGACCATTTCTGAACCTTTCTCTAGCCACCTCAAACCTCTTGTGAGGACACTACCAAAGCAAACAGGTACGCCAAACACAAATATATTCAACTTCAAACCTGATCCTACTTCCTTAGATTTTCGACGACTACGAAATCAAAACTTAACTATTTAATTTCAAAACTAAAACTAAATAAGTCTTTCCCATAAGCCATAACCCATAACATCATTCTTCAATGTTTCTCAATAACAATAACAATAACAAAGTATCATAAAATAATATTACCTTAACGCAATTATCAGACAACTGAACATATTCTTCATCTTGTGCAAAAGAAGAAGATGGTGACGTCTCTTTAACAACATATGCAGATGATGACGTGGAGCTAAGCAGCCTTGAGTTGTAACGAATTCTGGCTGATATAATTGGGCGCACGCGTTGTATCAACGACCTCGATGATGACGACTGCATAATTGGATTTTAATCTCACTTGTTTTTTATTGTTTATTGGTTCATCTGGGATTTTATGGATTTGTGAAGGTTTTAGGGTGAATCGATTAAATTGGGATGAAATGGATTATTGGATGGGTTTTCGTGTTTGATGTATCGCCTAGGCTGGAAGGGGTTTGATGAAATGTTTGTTTAAAAATTCGTCTTTGGCTGTGTAGGGGTGTAGGGGGTTAATTTTGAACCGTTCCTTCTAGATGTTGATGTTGCGTGTGAAGGCCACGAGCTCCTCAATAAGAATATGTTAGAAAATCATTTGGCCTTGTATTAAGTTAACAAGTTTTAGAGGGTGTTGGCTTATTAGCTTATATAAGCTCATAAGCCCAAATCAAGCGTTTGACTAAGCTTATATAAGTGGGCTTATAAGCTTATATATGGGTCTTTTGATAAGCCAGAGAAATAAGTGGCTTTTCCATGAAGCCTTCGATTTATGTAAACTCACATTTTGTCATTGTACACTTTTGCCATCCTCTCTCCATATCACTAGTACCTCCTCTATAACTTCTCCATAACTAACCAAGTAGCTCCTCGATAACTTTCTCCATAAATATACCAGTACCTGTTCATGTACCTCTCCATTAAAACCTCCTCCTCTCCATTAAAACCTCCATTAAACTCTCCATAACTCTCCTGTAATTGTTGCTACGCTTCTCACCGGATCAGCAAGTATAATTTCATTAACTCTCCATTAATTATCACATTAATTTTATCATTTTCTCATTCTTTTATTAGTCGATTGATTATCACATTATGGGATGTTTGGTAGGAGTGAATGGAAAGACAAGAAAGGGAATCAAGCGGTTTTCCATTGTTTGTTTGCAGTAAGAATAGAAATGGAAAATCAAAAAGTGATTCTCATTCCAGCATTTTTATTCTCCGTAAAAAATAGAAAAAGGTGGGGAATGAACAAAATAAAAGGAACCCATTCTCGTTTTGTTTCCACAAAGAATTAAAAAAGAGCAAATTACCTAAATGAACGTTTTATTCAACTCCTTTACACAAATAAACTTCGCATGTAAAATTATCCAAAATGAACATTCTATATATTATCCATTAGATCTATTACTAAATTAGTTTCTAACCGTTAGATGTGGTAAAAGAAATACTAGGCGACATGCAGGCGAGGCAGAAAGATAAGATGGTTTAGGCGAGTTGTACGCGAGGGTTTAGGCGAGGTGATGTTTACGCGAGATGTAGGCGAGGTGAATTGAATTGTGTTACCACGCGAGGAGCAAAGCGAGGTGACAAGCGAGGCCCTACGCGAATTGAATTGTTTTACCAGTGGCCTAAGCTAGGCTCTAAGCGAGGACCAAATTTGTTGACATAAATAATGTCTTAAAACATTGTTAGCATATTAACAATGTCTCTATATTTTGATAATTACAAAGCATAAACTCATTAATCTAAAACTTATGACATAAACAAGTTTTTGGTGCTTAATACTTGTCTTTGCTTCCATATCACTTAAGGTATGAATAAACAAAGAGTTTATTACATTTCATGATCAAAGGAAATTTTATATTAATACATAACATTATATAAAATGATTTTAACATTTTATATATATTTGTAAATCATTTTTGGTATAGCTTTATTAAACCACAAAAATATGATTTCAAATTTCCAACCAAAAAGGGCAAATTTTATCCAGAAAAACTTTTGAAACGTTCAGGAGGGCGGCCCCCTTAATTTTACTAGGCGGCCCCCTTAATCATTAAGGGGACCGGCACGCTCCAGAACAGTATTTTCCCCCCCTTTAAATACTGATTCATCCCTCAGATTTTTCTCACCTTTTGCACTTCTAAACTTTCTGATCTAGATCTATTTCTCTATTCTCTCATCCTTTGATCATAAGTGTATATATTCTTTGTTTCAAAGTGATCCAATTTCCATCCTCTCAAGTGCAAGAGAAGAATACTTCTATCTTCCTAGACAAGAAGTATTACAACTTGTTGTGATCTCCACATCCAAGTTGTTGGTGTATCATCAAGATTATTTACATATTCTTTGTGTATCATCTAGATCTATTTCTCTATTCTCTCATCCTTTGATCATAAGTGTATATATTCTTTGTTTCAAAGTGATCCAATTTCCATCCTCTCAAGTGCAAGAGAAGAATACTTCTATCTTCCTAGACAAGAAGTATTACAACTTGTTGTGATCTCCACATCCAAGTTGTTGGTGTATCATCAAGATTATTTACATATTCTTTGTGAAGATTGTTGTGAATATTTGCTTGTAGATAGTTGTGTTAGATATAAATTGTGTGATTAGTTGATAGCTTGGTGTGAAGAAGAAAAGCTAGGAAATCTATTGGTGTGAAGAAGATAGAGTTGAAGTAGTTAGTTGTGAAGTAGATTGATTTGAAGAAGGTGTGTAGAAGTTGTGACTTAGGTGTGAAGGTGTTGTGGTGTGATTATTGGTGTGTAAATTGGTGTGTAAATTGGTGTGTATATTGGTGTGTAAATTGGTGTGTAAGGTTTTCTCCGCCATAAGGAAGCTTGTTGATATAGTGAAGAAAACTCTCGAGTTAGGTGCTCGGGGAGTGAAGTAGGGCAAGGAAGGTGTCCTTGTAGCCGAACCACTATAAATCTCTTGTCTCGCGGTTCGATCTTTCCATCTCTTACTTATTTCATTACTTATCATTGTTATATATTTCGTATTGATATTTGTTTGTATTGTGCAATACTTGAGATCACATATTATCGAATCTAAGTTTTAAAAAAAATTAAGTAAACACTAAAACTATTTTTACAACTAATTAAAAAGACGTAAAACTATTCAACCTCCCTTCTAGTTTTCCACAATTGGTATCAGGAGCCACGTCTAGCAAGAATTTTAAAATATATTGTATTTTAAAACTTGTAACGATCTATGGAATCTGAAAAATATTTAGAAGGGAAATCTATGCAAAGACCACCACTATTTGAAAGTGGTGGATTTTTATATTGGAAAAATAGATTCGAAACCTATGTGAAATCAAAAGATCTTGATCTTTGGCATATTATTACCTTTGGTGATTTTCCCCCTATTCAATATAATGTTGAAACTAAAATGGATGAAATTGTAGCTTTTGAAAAACAAAATGATGATTTGAAAAAGAAACTAGCAAAAAATAATGAGGCTAAAATGGTTATTTATAATGCGTTACCACGCAAAGAATATGAAAGAATTTTTATGTGTAAAACCGCAAAAGAAATTTGGGATTCTTTACTAATCACTCACCAAGGTAATAGTCAAGTTAAAGATAACAAAATAGATCTTCTTGTACAACAATATGAACAATTTACGATTCCGGAAGAGGAATCAATTGATAATGCTTTTGCTAAATTTAACACCATTATCACAAGTTTAAAAGCACTTGATGAGACATTTTCTAGTAAAAATTGTGTTAGGAAATTTCTTAGGGCATTGCATCCGAAATGGCGAGCTAAAGTCACGGCTATTGAAGAATCAAAGAATTTGATGACATTGTCACTAGATGAGCTTATTGGCAACTTGAAGGTCCATGAAGAAATTATAAGAAAAGATTTGGAAACGGTTAAAGTCAAGAAAGAACAAGTCAAATCCGTTGCTCTAAAAGCCAAAAAGGAACTTTGTGATGATAGTGACTCAAATGACGAGAGTGAAGATGAAGAATATGCAATGGCCGTAAGAGAATTCAAGAAATTCTTCAAGAGACGAGGAAGATTCACTAGATCATCACATGACGATAGAAAATCGTTCCAAAGAAATAGAAGTGACAATTACGTGAAAAGAAAATGCTTTAGATGTGGAAGTCCAAATCATCTCGTTGGTGAATGTCTAAAGCCGCCGAGTTATGATAATCAAGGTGCATTTGTTAGTAGAACATGGAGTGATAGTGACAAAGAAGAAGTGGAAAAACCAAGAGAAGAAAAGTGTTTCATGGCAAAAGCAACCGACGAAATATGCCTTGGAATTGACTTGGAGCCTGACGAATGGATCAAGGATAGTGGATGCTCGAGGCACATGACAGGAAACCGAAAGCTATTCTCTACATATAAGGCATACAACGGAGGTAACGTTATTTTTGGTAGTGACTTGCGTGGAAAAATTATTGGCAAAGGTACGATTTCTCAAGACTCACTTACTATTGAAAATGTTGAACATGTAAATAATTTAACATATAACTTACTTAGTGTAGGCCAAATATGCGATAATAAATGTAGAGTTATCTTTTCCGAAGAAGATAGCGAAATAGTTAAGAATGGAAAAATTATAGGTAGAGGTATTAGGAAAGGAGGTGTATATGTTATGAAACTAGGAAACAAACCTGAAGATAGGATATGCCTAACGACCCTAGACGAAAACTCCACATTGTGGCATAGGAGATTAGGGCATGCTAACATGCAACAAATACAATCTTTGACCTCTAAGGAATTAGTTAGAAACTTGCCTAATCTAAAATATGACAAACATTTTTGTGATGCATGTAAAATTGGAAAACAAGCTCATGCTAGTCACAAAGCTAAGAATATAGTATCCACTACTAGGTGCCTAGAATTATTACATATGGATCTTTTTGGTCCATCCGCTGTGCGGAGCTATGGAGGAAACAAATATACCTTAGTAATAGTAGATGACTACTCACGATACACGTGGACTAGGTTTTTAAGTGACAAAACCCAAGCCTTAGAAAAATTCGAAATATTTAGTAAAATGATTCAAAATAAATTAGGATGCTCAATAGTTGCCATTAGGACGGACCATGGTAGGGAATTTGATAACGAAGTACAATTCGGAAAATATTGTGAGTTAAATGGAATATCTCACAATTTCTCCGCTCCTCGTACTCCTCAATCAAATGGGGTAGTAGAAAGAAAAAATAGGTCACTACAAGAAATGAGTAGAACTATGTTAAATGAACAATCCATTCCACAAAAATTTTGGTGTCACGCCGTAGATACATCGACTTATATTTTAAATAGGGTATCAATTAGAATAATTCTAGGAAAAACTCCTTATGAGTTATTAAGAAATAGAAAACCAAACTTAAGCTACTTTAGGGTATTTGAAAGTAAATGCTATATCTTAAACACTAAGGACTACCTCACTAAGTTTGATCCAAAATCATATGAAGGAATATTTTTAGGATACTCACAAAATAGTAAAGCATATATAATACTTAACAAACACTCCATGAAAGTAGAGGAATCACTAAATGTAACATTTGATGAAACACCACCACCTCCTAAAACGCTACCTTTAGAAGATGATGATTTAGTCGAAGATGAAGCCATTGAGGTTAGTAAAACAAAACCCATAGGAAATGATAATGAAGACATTCACTTAGAAAATAACGAAACCGTTAATATTAAAGAATCTAGATCACATCCATTAGATAATATAATAGGACATCTTAACCAAAGAACCCTTAGGTCACAAGCCCAAGATAAAAACAACTTCTTTTGTTTCCTCTCAGCAATAGAACCTAAGAATATTAGCGAGGCTTTAAAGGATGAAAGTTGGATTATAGCTATGCAAGAAGAATTAAATCAATTTAAGGCAAATGATGTTTGGAAACTAGTCCCAAATCCAAAGGATATGACTATCATAGGAACCAAATGGGTATATAGGAACAAGTTAGACGAGAATGGAATAGTTACTAGGAATAAAGCTAGGTTAGTTGCCCAAGGTTATAATCAACAAGAAGGAATTGATTATGATGAAACTTATGCCCCCGTAGCTAGACTAGAATCAATTAGGATATTACTTGCCTATGCTTGCGCCCTAGATTTTAAGTTATTCCAAATGGATGTGAAAAGTGCATTCCTTAACGGTTTTATCAATGAGGAGGTATATGTGGCACAACCTCCAGGATTCATTGACTTCGCAAAACCTGATTATGTTTATAAGTTAAAGAAAGCTTTGTATGGACTCAAACAAGCTCCCAAAGCTTGGTATGATCGATTAAAAGCTTTTCTTATTAAACATGATTATTCCATGGGAATGGTAGATAACACTCTTTTCACTAAAAGGAAAGACCCTAATCTCATCATTGTTCAAATATATGTTGATGACATTATATTTGGATCGACTTGTCAAGACATGTGTGATGAATTTGCCAAAATCATGCATGATGAGTTTGAGATGAGTATGATGGGTGAACTTAACTTCTTCCTAGGATTACAAATAAAACAATTAGAAGATGGAATATTCTTTAACCAATCTAAGTACATTAAGGAAATGCTTAAGAAATTTGGCCTAGAAGACTCAAAACCCATGAAAACACCCATGTCTACGGAGGTAAAGCTCACAAAGGACGATGAAGGTGAGTCCGTAGATAACACCAAGTATAGAGGAATGATAGGTAGTTTACTATACTTGACGGCAAGTAGACCCGATATCATGTTTAGTGTCTGCCTTTGTGCCCGTTTTCAAGAGGATCCCAAAACCTCTCACCTAGAAGCGGTTAAGCGTATCTTCCGATACGTTAAAGGCACTATACACTTAGGATTATGGTATCCTAAGGAATCCGGCATAGAAACCATTGTCTATGCGGATTCGGATCATGCGGGAGACTACGTAGATAGAAAGAGCACTAGCGGTATTTGCACGTTTATGGGATGTTGTCTAACGTCTTGGTTTTCGAAGAAGCAAACCGCTCTTGCTATTTCTACAACCAAAGCCGAATATGTAAGCGCCGGAAAGGCATGTCAACAAGCACTATGGATGAAACAAGCTCTCGTAGACTATGGCATTAGGTTAGAAAATGTCCCCATTATGTGCGATAACAAAGGTGCAATAGATTTAAGTAAAAATCCGGTGCAACACTCTAGGACTAAACACATAGAAATACGTCACCATTTTCTTAGGGATAATGTACAAAAAGGAAATATATCTATAGAAAAGGTTGCATCGGAAGACAACATTGCGGATATATTCACAAAACCCCTTAAGCGTGAATTATTCAACCACTTGCGTTTAGGATTAGGAATGATGGAACAAGTTGACTAAATTATATTGAATTAATTCAAATTTATACTTGCATGAAATTTATTTTTTTTTCATTTCACCTTTTCTGAGTCTAGGAATCTATTTCGCACAAAATTAAAGATTGAGAAGATTCATTTTCTTTGCATAAACCTTTTTGTAAAACTCAATCAATTCTTTCTAAAAATTATTCTCACAATCTAGGAATCACATGAAGATCATTTTCCTTGCATTGTTGACAAAGTGTAAAAAAAAAAAAAAAAAAAAAAATGTCTTTCAAAATCATGCATAAACTCACACATAAATTGTCAAGGTATATAATCTAATATATGTCTTTGACATTCATGATCGAGCAAAAATTGAATCAAGGAGATCATTTGGATTGTTTCTTAGGATCGTTATTTCGTTGTGCATCTAGGAGTCGAAACAATCACAACTCCACATTTGTTGCATATAGACACTCACTAGGACAAATTCCTTAATAATGATGTCATCTTGATCCATCACTAGCTTTTCACTCACTAATTGCCTTTGCCTTTTATCTAAGATAGGTGCCTTAGGAAACTTAAGTGTGCTTGCCTTTACTTACCTCCTATTGCTTATTATGTGTTGATTATGTGTCCTGTTGCATACATGCCATATCCTAATTAGATTAGATTCTATATTGCCTAAGAGAATTGAACTTGCTTGAACTCTAATCCAAACACATAACCTTTCTGAAAATTTTCTGCCAAAAACCAAATTTTGGCAACCTGGAAATCACCAGATGGGCGGCCCCCTTAATTATGTAAGGCGGCCCCCTTAATTATTAAGGGGACCGCCCCCTAATTAAGGGGACCGGCCATCTGATGGTCGGGTTTACAGAATCTTTTCTGCTTTTTAGCCCATTTCAACCTACATTTCCCAATTTTAACCAACACACTTTGTCCCAATTTTCCAAACAAACCTTATCCATCCTTAAACACACAAATCTTACACTATAAATATCCCCAATCCTCAAAACTATCCATTCATCCCATCATGAACTCTCCAAACAAACCAAAATCAAAAGCCTCAAGGCTAGCAAGGATGACGGAAAGACCCGTTTGGCGAAGAAAAAGCCCTCGAAACAAATCCATCATAACCAATGAGATTGGAAGTCATTCAACACCTCCAACTTCTTACTTCCCAAACTTTACCTCAAACCAACAAGGTCATTCATTTGATCCTCTTCATATTGCCACGGAAAAGCAAAAGTTCCGTGATGAAATAAACCAAATCCATGATCTTAGTGATCTCCTTGCTATGCATCTTGCACAACGCAACAAAGGGCAACCTCCATCATCACCCTATGCAAATTGCCTTCCCCACTCTCTCAATTTGGATCAAGTTGCCAACCACACTCACTTTTGCTCTTGTTGCATATTCCTTCAAAAACAAATCCTCTACTTGAGTGAAGATATTTCTTGGATTGAATATCTTCTCACTCGTAATCATCCAATACCACCCTTAACACGATACAATATCGTGAGATCCACCTCTTCTGCTCCATACTCCACCCCATATCCCTCTCAATCAAACATCTAAGCTTTATGTTTATGTTTCCATTCAAGCAAATAACACAATCAACTATGAGTTGCAAGCAAGTCCAAGTGCTTCTTTAGGCTATATAGGACTATGTCCTTCCTTTTGTTTTATTATGATTAATATGCATTAAGCATATTAAATATTATAATGTTTTTTATGATGCTTGAATGAATCTATTTTTATAACTATTGCTTTGCATATATATGTGCCTTGTTCTTTTCTAATATTTTGTGTAGCCAAGACTTCCATAGCTCATTCCTTTGATGCTCTCAAATGAGGGGGAGTTTACATCAAAGGGGAGCATTTACCTTTTTGATTTTACAAAAAGGGGGAGAAGAGAATGTTAAACTCTAAATTCTTGTCTAAAAATTATGTTTTAGACCTCATGAGTTTAAGGTTTTGTAATCATCAAAAATGGGGAGATTGTTGACATAAATAATGTCTTAAAACATTGTTAGCATATTAACAATGTCTCTATGTTTTGATAATTACAAAGCATAAACTCATTAATCTAAAACTTATGACATAAACAAGTTTTTGGTGCTTAATACTTGTCTTTGCTTCCATATCACTTAAGGTATGAATAAACAAAGAGTTTATTACATTTCATGATCAAAGGAAATTTTATATTAATACATAACATTATATAAAATGATTTTAACATTTTATATATATTTGTAAATCATTTTTGGTATAGCTTTATTAAACCACAAAAATATGATTTCAAATTTCCAACCAAAAAGGGCAAATTTTATCCAGAAAAACTTTTGAAACGTTCAGGAGGGCAGCCCCCTTAATTTTACTAGGCGGCCCCCTTAATCATTAAGGGGACCGGCCTACAATTAAGGGGACCGGCACGCTCCAGAACAGTATTCCCCCCCCCCTTTAAATACTGATTCATCCCTCAGATTTTTCTCACCTTTTGCACTTCTAAACTTTCTGATCTAGATCTATTTCTCTATTCTCTCATCCTTTGATCATAAGTGTATATATTCTTTGTTTCAAAGTGATCCAATTTCCATCCTCTCAAGTGCAAGAGAAGAATACTTCTATCTTCCTAGACAAGAAGTATTACAACTTGTTGTGATCTCCACATCCAAGTTGTTGGTGTATCATCAAGATTATTTACATATTCTTTGTGAAGATTGTTGTGAATATTTGCTTGTAGATAGTTGTGTTAGATATAGATTGTGTGATTAGTTGATAGCTTGGTGTGAAGAAGAAAAGCTAGGAAATCTATTGGTGTGAAGAAGATAGAGTTGAAGTAGTTAGTTGTGAAGTAGATTGATTTGAAGAAGGTGTATAGAAGTTGTGACTTAGGTGTGAAGGTGTTGTGGTGTGATTATTGGTGTGTAAATTGGTGTGTATATTGGTGTGTAAATTGGTGTGTAAGGTTTTCTCCGCCATAAGGGAGCTTGTTGATATAGTGAAGAAAACTCTCGAGTTAGGTGCTCGGGGAGTGGAGTAGGGCAAGGAAGGTGTCCTTGTAGCCGAACCACTATAAATCTCTTGTCTCGCGGTTCGATCTTTCCATCTCTTACTTATTTTATTACTTATCATTGTTATATATTTCGTATTGATATTTGTTTGTATTGTGCAATACTTGAGATCACATATTATCGAATCTAAGTTTTAAAAAAAATTAAGTAAACACTAAAACTATTTTTACAACTAATTAAAAAGACGTAAAACTATTCAACCCCCTTCTAGTTTTCCACAAAATTGTGTTACCAGGCGAGGGTCTAGGCGATGTGACAGGCGAGCTCCAAGCGAGGTCCTAGGCGAGGTTAATTGAATGCCAGGAGTTATCTTGGGCGTGTGGATTGAATCTAGGCGATGTTCAGGGGCGGAGCTATGTATGATCCACGTGTGGCACGTGTCACATACGATTGACACCGAAGAAGTGTAATTTTTTTGATTTTATAAAAGTGCTACACCTAGTTTGAAGTGCACGAATGAAGAAAAGTAAGAGAAAAAAAATGGCTTTGAGTTTTGGTTTTTCAAGAAAAAGAAAGATGGTAGCAAGGTTGAAGATAATGAACAGTAGATGTTGAACTATTGAAGACAGTGAATGATAGGTAGAATTTTTTGGTTTTATGAATACACCTAGATAGTTTGTCATTTAGTTATTTTTTTAGACTTTTTTATGCACTCCGTACAAAATAGTACTACAAAAAGCCATATGGGCAAATTATTTGATGGTATCATTAATACTAGGGGAGTAATATGAAACTAAGTTGTTGGGTGAATAAATATGTTGATAGTGACATATATTTAACTTAGGCGAATCTTATTGAATCTGGCGATCATGTTACGCTAATGGAAGATAAAAATGTTGATAGTGACGTATATTAGTCACTTTGGTAAAACATGTAAAAAGTGTTCATTATTGTAAAAAGACTCCATATATAGTTCATTCTGGTAATTTTATTAAAAAAAAAAAAAAAAAAAAAAAAAAAAAAAAAAAAAAAAAGAATCTCTAACTCTTGTCAAAAATTATTTAGTCCATGTGCAAGGCACATGCCATAAAAAATTGGAATTTGTCTCAAACCCTATCCCTTCTCTTCTCCATGGTAATCTGCAGTTTGGGGTACTATAGCAAAGACAATTTAATGGTCATCAATATATATTTTTTTTTTTTTTTTTTTTTTGCTTCTAATCTTTCTCATCCCCGGTGTTATTAATGGTGGTTGTCCTTATCTACATTGCATCTGCTGCTAAAAAATATCATAATTGTTGTTGCTTAATTTCCTTTTGTCGTTTGTAAATTGATATTGACGCGCGTCTCCATTTTATACATATTTACAACTAATTACGTTATCCACAAATGAGATTCCTTGGTTTGTATTCTACATGTGGTGCATCCATGTATATTATCTAAACTTAATTTGTGGAAAACTAGAAGGAGGGTTGAATAGTTTTACGTCTTTTTAATTTATTGTGAAAACCTTTGTTTACTTTTAAAAACTTAGATTCGATCTTTATGTGAATTCAACTCTTGAACAATATAAACAATTATATGTAAGTAAATAAAGACAATGCAAGTAAAGTAATGAAAGAAAAGAGATGGAAAGATCTAACAGTGACACAAAGGATTTATAGTGGTTCGGCTACAAGGTTACCTTCCTTGCCCTACTCCACTCCCCGAGCACCACACTCGAGAGTTTCTTCACTATATCAACAAGCTCCCTTATGGCGGAGAAAACCTTACACAACTTTTGCTTACACCAATTAACGACACTAAGCTAAATGTCGAGTCCTAATAGTAGCTATAACCAATCTCACAACTTCAATCACAACACAATGTCTTCACAACTTCTCACAACTTCTTCACGCCTTCTTCACGACTTCTTCACAACTTAACTCCAGATCTTCACAACACTACTTCTTCTTCACAACTTAGCTCTAGTTATTCACACCACTACTTCCTTGCAACTTAGCTCTAGTTCTTCTTCTTCTTCACAACTCTGCTAACTAACCCACCAATCTAATCTTCTTATTTATATTCACAACTATCTAACTATTATACATATCTTCTAACTAATATATATACACCTTATACACAAATGAATGAATGATTCACAAATGATAACATACAAACAACCTAGATGAAAGTATTACACCAAGTTGTAATACTTCTTGTCTTGATGAGTAGAAGTATTCTTCTTTTGCACTTGAATGGTAGAAGCTTGGATCACTTGGAAACAAAAGCCTATGATTATATGATCAAAGGATGTAGAAGAATAAGAGAGAAGATTTAGATCAGAAAGTTTGAGATGCAAAAGGTCAGGAAAAATGCCAGATTTGAGCCAGTATTTATAAGAAAAAAATACTGTTCGGGAGCGTGGCCGGTCCCCTTAATAATTAAGGGGGCCGCCTAGTATAATTAAGGGGGCCGCCCAAATTTTTTTTCCAGAACTTTTGTCTTTTTGTGGGGAAGGTTTTTCCTGAAGAATATAGCTGTTTTTGGGTAGAAATTTGAATTCAAAATATTTATTTTAAATAAAACATTTCTTTATAAATACAAAAATATTTTGTATAAGTTTAAAAATGTTTGTCCCACTTTATAAAAAATGTAAAGTTTGTAAAAATAAAAAATCTAGTAATTTAGAAAATGTTCCTTTGATCATAAAATGCATTAGGCATTTTCTTTATTCATACCTTAACTGATTGATTTGTTAAAATGAATATTTACTACTAAATACTTGTTTACGTCATAATCTTTTAGTTTAATTAGTTTACATTTTGTGATTATCAAATTGTAGAGATATCGAGAAATATTAATAACATTTTTAGGCATTTTTTATATCAACAATCTCCCATTTTTTGATGATTACAAAACCTTAACTCATTAAATCAAAATTTAATTTTTAGACAAGTATTTAGTGAGTTATATTCACTTCTCCCCCTTTTTGTAAAATCAAAAAGGTTATGCCGACTAGCTTCATAAATGAAGTTAGACGGGATGAAAGCTCCCCCTTGATGTGTGCTCCCCCTCGTTCGAGGGTACCAAGGAATCGAGATATGAAATTCTTGCAAGAAAAATATTAGAGGCACAAGCATATATAGCAAAATATGGAAAACAACAAGCATGACAAACAAATATTAAGGACACGTAGCAATATATTCATTAATTCAAAGTAATGAGTAAAAGATCCTAATTTGCCAAAGAGAGCCATCAGACTTGCTTGCAACAAGAGGTTGGTTGATTCTTGTTTGAAAGTGAAAGTCATAAGCATATAGTATGCTTAGAATGGTTGATGATGGAGTGTTTGGAATGAAGTAGTTTAGTTAGGGTAAGGTTGTTGGATTAATGGAGGCATATGTTTGGGTGCATAAATGTTGGAGAGTTTGGTGGTGGAGAGTTTGTAGCGGAAGAGGTTGATTGTGGTTTTGGATGTTGTTCAAGTGAGGGTCTTGGATGTGATCTAATGAGAAGATATTCAATCCAAGTGAAGTGTTCATTGAATGCAATGGTTTTTAGGAGAAATATGCAACAAGGTCAATTGTTGACATGTTTTTCAACTTGATTCAAGTTGTGGGGTGATGAATGAGAGCTAAAGGAAAGTTGTTCCAAGTTGCATTGAGCAAGGTGTAAGGCAAGAAGAGCACAAAGCTCATGGGCTTCCTTGAGTTATTCAATGAACTTCAAGTGTTCGGAGGAAGGTGATGATGGTAGAGTGTGGTTGTTATTAGGGATGGATGATTGGACATGCAACACAGGGATAACATGTGTGTTGGTAGGAGGTGGTGGTGATACTCTTGGTGGTGGAGATATTTGTGAGTTTGGGTAATCATGAATGGATGAGAATGAAGTTATGGAAGAATAGGATGTTTCATGAGAGGGAGTATGTTTTGGATGGTGAATTGGTAGGTTGAACAAAATGTGAGGTGTTAGGAATGGGATTGGGATTTTTGTTTTGAGATTGAACATGATCTTCATAAGGCTTATGTAGGTGAGATGAAGGTGTATTTTTGGGAACAAGGATGGATGTTTGGTTATTATGATGAGGTTTGTGAAAGGGTTCATTTGAGTGAACATGAGGTTTGTGTATCATGAAATATGGTTTGACCTTCATAGGTTAAGTTGTAGTGCTGATGACACACTTTGTAGATTGTAGGGAATGGTTATATGGTTGAATCTTTTTGTGAGGATGACTAGGTGGAGTTATTGGTGAAGATGGGAAATGAGTATCAAGTGATGTGATTGGTGAGAGTAAAAGAGCGATGTTCATGGAAGGGATTTCTTGGTAGGAGGGTGTTATAGATGGTGCAGTAGGTGCACTAGCAGATGAAATTTGAGGTTGAGGTGAGTAAAGGTTATGAGGTTTGAGTGTGTAAAGGTTTTGAGGTTTTAGTGTAAGGTAGAAGGATACGAGGTTTCAGTGTGTAAAGATTATGAGGTTTGAGTGTTATGTAGAAGGATATGGGTGAGTAAAAGTTGTTGATATGTAATGTTGGTGGGAAGGAGAGTGAGGTGTTAGGAATGTAATGTTGAAGACATAGGAGGAATTTGGTGTTGGATGTTTGACAACATCATTTGGTTTGACAGGCTTTTAATGGAAGTTAGGCTTTCTTCTCCAAACGGGTTTCTTGGTGGTTTTGGTTTAATGAGAGAGGACATGATGAGATGAGTGGAGATTGAGAGGAATGAGAGTGTTTATAATGTAGGATTGGTGGGATTAAGGATGTATAAACTTTGATAGAAGGTTTAGGATAAAATAGGTTTGTGAATTTTGGGAAGTGTAGGATGAAATGGGCTAAAAAGTAGAAAAAGGAAACAACACATTCGACCATCAGATGGCTGATGAGGCGAAAAATGAACCATTTTTAGGGGGTCATTTAAGCCCAGAATTGAATTTATTTGATCAAATATTGCCCTAAATCGTTCCTTTTGTGATTTTAGGTACTTTGGGAGTGAATTCTGGAAAAAGAAGCATTTTGGACGTTTTTGGAGCATAAAAGTGAAGAAAACGGCAAAGACTTAATTTTCCATGCTGAGAACAGTACCTGACGGCGTCAAGAAGGAAATTGTGCCGGCGTCAGGAGTAAAATCCATGACGACCCAGAGAAAACCTGAAGGCGTCAAGAGAAGGGCGTCAAGAACAATTTTGGTGACGGCCTGCAAATGGAATACACGTGACGGCGTCAAACTCAGATCTAGGCAGTCCGAGAATTTATTTGGCGGCGAGATGACGGCGTCAGAAATTTACTCTTGACGCCGTCACCTCACAAAATCTATATATACTTTTCTATTTTTCATTCATTAAGAGAGGAACTTGTGTGGAGAATACTAGGGTCGAACCTAATAAACCCTAGGTCATTTGTAACAGTATTTTCAAGGGTTTTTACCCCTTGAAACCTTTCATGTTCAATTAAGATAAGTCCTCTTTCAATTCATTCAATATGTCTATGTGTTGTTTGAATATATCTTATGCTTGTCTTGATTTCAACATGCTAGGCTAGATCTTTCATGTGTTTGCTTATATGTAATGAAACCTATATGTTAATTATAGGTTGATTGCTTGTTTATAGTTGTATTGGATGAATGATTTCAATGTTAGGCTTAAGAAAACTGGCAGATCTCCATTGTGTAACTTGCTTGAACGTCTTAAGAAACATGAACCGATGTGTACTAGGTTTTTATGATTGTATTTAATGCATGAGCGAATTCTAGTGATCCCATGTTAGGAGCTTCTTAGCCGGCTCGACATAGGAGTGAAGTAGGAGCTTATAGGATTGGGGAAGTAAGTACACAACCCCATGAATGGTATTAAGGAATACAATCCGTCATCCACGCAACTGTAACAAGTAATTAACCTGTAAAAGATATCTAGGGAGTAGTGAAATCTAAGTAAACACAATTCTCCCATATATTGCTCACACCTTTAGTTTAATTTAGTTTATTTTCATTTTTAGTATTTTATTTTGATTGCATCTTAGTAATTGGGTTAGTTGACTAGCAACTAATTCCGCCCAACTCCTTCAAAACCGAGATTTTACTTGCTTTTATAAAAACATAAAAATACAAAAAGAATCATCCCTCACCTCTAGACCTAGTCTTCAGGTTTTCTAATCCTAGCGACACTATTCCTAAGTTGAACGATCAATCCCCCGGTACTTGTCACTATACTATACTACAACGATCAGGTACACTGTCTGGTGGGGGATGTAAGCTTTTCGAGATCCCTCGAGAGGTAAAGCCTGGTGCAATCCCTACGCATCAAGTTTTTGGCACCGCAGCCTGGGGAATAGTTATTGTCTAGGTTAGGATTTCTTTTTATTAGGTCTACTTGCTAAATTTCTTTCTAGTAAGATTTTATTTTTATTTTTAGGTTCTCTTTTAGTCTATCTTATTTCTTCGTGTTTTTGTTCGTAATCTCCACCATACATTATGGCAACCGACGAATTCTCTAACCTTAGGATCACTAGGAGTCGTAGTTCCGCTAGAGACCTTGTCTTGCCTTATGCAGAACCCGATAGAGAAATGGGTAGGCTAAGACGATCTCACTCAACACCTGAACCATCTAGCATAGCCATCGATTTTGATGCACCCCTTTTTTGAAGAAAATTCGGAAAATCACCTTACAACCCCTAGCTCCCAATCCAACAACGAGATGAGTACCCCCGCAACTCCCACTCCTAAGCGCCTTAAGGACTACTCCTCCCCAAACCCTCGTGGCTTCTCAAACGCCATTGTCTACCCAAACGAACATACCAATGAGGTCTTGCATGCAACCGATGTTTGGCTTGTCCAAAGTGTGTGCAAGTTTTGTGGGTTAGATGATGATGACCCGATTCAACACATCAAGGACTTCTTGAAAATAGTAGACACCCTCCATACGGATGGGGCTACTAGAGACACGTCCCGATTATGATTCTTCCCTTTCACCCTCTACGAAAAAGCCCAAGAGTGGTACAATAAACTTCCTTCCGAATCTATTTTCACATGGGAGCAACTCATATCCAAATTTTATGAAAAGTTCTTTCCAGCTGGGAAAACTTCAGCGTTTAGAGATAGGATCCTCCGCTTCCGAAAGGGGAAGGACGAACCCTTCCATAAATCGTGAATTAGATTCAAGGATTTAATAAGACAAGTTCCCCATCATGGCATCGAACTTTGGCTTTTGGTCCAAATCTTCTACGACAATGTCTCCTCAAATGATCGGAACGGAATCAACAATTCTAGAAAGGGGAGATTAGCCAATCTTAGTGCCGAGGAAGGATGGGATAGGATTGAGGAATATGCTCAAGACCAAGATGACACTTGGGATGAACCTGAGTCGACTGACAGCATATCTGAAGTCACTTCAACATCTTCAGATCGGTTAAGTAAAATTCATAAAAGAATGGAATACCTAGCTGGGTCGCAGTTACCTAAACAACTTTCAAATCCTTACTTGATCTGCGACTACTATGGGGGCCCGCACGAGGTAGAGGAATGCGGAGGAGAACCCACAATTGAGCATGCATGCTTGTCAGGAGGTGACATCTATGTTGATCCCTCCCTTTTGCCTTTTTACCAAAACGACGATTACACCCTCTGGGGAAATCTGGTGAAAAGAAAAGAAGGAGAGGAGGGCCCTGAATTTGAAATCAGGAGTACTTTTGAAGATGACCCTTGTCACTTCACTCAAGAAAAAGGCTTGCAATTAAAAGGTCTTGATGAACTTGTCGATGAGCAGCAGAATGGCATTGGAGAATGGTTCAACAAGCTTAACTCCACCCTCGATAACCTAGAAATGCCGTCAGTAAGCCAAAAAGACTCCATGCTCGCGATAACCACTCGAGCTGGAACAACGACCAAGGACCCCTTAACCGAGCTCGCACCCCATCACCCCCGATCCAAACAAGCCTCGCGAAGAGGAGAATGTTGTGAGCAGCGAGGCTCCCAAACAACCTCCCGTGGTGATCCCCTCCCCATCAACCCCGCCTAACCAGCCTGTGAGAATCCCATTTCCATCCCGACTAAAAAACCAGAAAACTGAGAACGATAATAAAAGATTTTTGTCATATCTTATAGACTCAGTGATCACCATACCCCTCCTTGATGCTTGCTATCACATGCCGAAGTATAGCACGTACTTTAAAAAATTACTCGCTAACCGCAAGAAACTCGAGGGTCTCGTGACTCTGGGGGAAGAATGTTCGGTGGTGACCCATTGAGGGTTACCGAAAAAGGTAGACGATCCAGGTAGCTTCACCTTGCCCTGTTCCATAGGATCTCTATCGATTAAGAATGCTCTTGCCGATTTAGGGGCGAGTATCAACCTCATGCCCCACTCCATATTCCTTAAACTAGGATACTCCGGATTAAAGTCTACCCGTATGAACATCCAACTAGCCGACATATCAGTCAAACACCCCACAGGGATATGCAAGAATGTGCTAGTCAAGGTTGGGAAATTCAAATTCCCGGTTGACTTCGTAATCTTGGAAATGGAGGAGGATGATTTGGTACCCATCATCTTAGGGAGACCATTTCTTGCTACCGCTCGTGCAGTCATTGATGTTCATGACGGCAAGTTAACCTTACGAGTAGGAGCCGATAGCTTAACCTTATACATTAAGGACACTATGGATCTCTCTCTCGAAGCAGCTAACCGGCTCTATTTCATTGGAGAGGTCGATGAACTCACGGATGTCATTGATGACTGTGTTGATGAACAGATCGAGGAAGGCTGGTTACGGGATGAGAGTTTTCTCCCCTTGTTGGAGGCAGAAAAGATGGCGGATGTTGGAGCAGTCTCCTTCTACCCTAGACAGGAGGCCACCGAATATCTCGAACTCCGAAAACCCGAAAATAAGCTCAAGCCTTCTATTATCGAACCCCCTACGCTAGAACTTAAGGAACTCCCTAGCCATTTAGAGTACGCCTTCTTTCAGGGAGAGGACCAACTGCCAGTAATCATAAACTCTTCCCTCGAACATGAACAAAAAGGTAAGCTCTTAGAAGTCCTAAAGAAATATAAGGGAGTGCTTGCATGGAGTGTAGCCAATATTAAGGGGATTGACTCAACTTTTTGCACGCATAAGATTCTCATGGAAGAAGATTATAAACCTACCGTGTAACCCCAGAGGCGGGTGAATCCCAACATTAAGGAAGTTGTGAAGAAAGAAGTCATCAAACTCCTGGATGCAGGATTGATTTACCCAATCTCGGACAGCCCGTGGGTTAGTCCTGTACAAGTTGTACCAAAGAAGGGAGGAATGACTGTGGTTAAGAACGACAAGGGTGAGATGGTACCCCAGAGAACGGTTACTGGCTGGCAGGTATGCATCGATTATAGAAAGCTCAACGATGCCACAAGGAAAGATCACTTTCCCTTACCATTCATTGACCAAATATTGGAGATTGTCTGGGCATGAGTACTATTGTTTCTTGGATGGATTCTCAGGATATTTTCAAATCCCCATAGCACGCGAGGACCAAGAAAAGACCACGTTTACTTGCCCTTATGGAACGTTCGCCTACAAAAGAATGCCTTTTGGGCTGTGTAACGCCCCCACTACTTTTCAGCGATGCATGACCGCAATCTTCCACGAACTTATGGAAGACAGCATGGAAGTTTTCATGGATGACTTTTCGGTCTTCGGGAACTCTTTCGACCGCTGTCTTGCTAATCTAGAAAAAATGCTTAAACGCTGTGAGGAAACCAACTTGGTGTTAAACTGGGAAAAATGTCATTTCATGGTAAAAGAAGGGATTGTGTTAGGACATAAGATCTCAGGGAATGGGATAGAGGTGGACCAAGCTAAAGTTGAAGCTATATCTAAGTTACCATATCCCACGAATGTTAAAGCAATAAGCAGCTTCTTGGGGGCACGCCGGGTTTTATCGGAGATTCGTCAAAGATTTCTCCAAAATAGCTCGGCCAATGACTCAATTGCTAATGAAGGATGCTCCTTTCGATTTCTCTCAAGAATGCAAGGATGCATTCGATCTCTTGAAAAAAGAGCTCACACAAGCTCCGATCATGATTACACCCAACTGGGAGTTACCGTTTGAAATCATGTGCGACGCTAGCGATTTCGCTGTCGGGGCTGTATTAGGCCAACGGCGTGACAAGCTATTCCAACCTATTTACTACGCTAGCAAACCATGAATCCTGCTCAAGAGAATTACTCTAGCACTGAAAAAGAATTGTTAGCCATGGTATTCGCATTCGACATATTCCATCAATATTTTGTCCTTTCAAAGACAGTCATTTTCACTGATCACTCGGCTCTTCGACATCTTTTTGCTAAGCAAGATGCTAAGCCACGACTAATTCGGTGGATCTTGTTGTTACAAGAATTTGATGTTGAAATTCGTGATAAAAGGGGGGCAGAAAATCTGGCCGCAGATCATCTATCTCGTCTTGAGAATCCCTCTGATGAGCACGATCGAAGTGAGATTTGGGATTCATTCCCTGACGAACAACTCATGTCAATGACAGATCCTGAGCCTTGGTACGCCGATTTTGCCAACTACCTCGCAAGTAGACTCGTTCCAGAATACATGACTAGATACGAAAGGAAAAGGTTCTTTTCCCAACTAAAATACTACTTCTGGGATGAACTATTTCTATTCCGGAGGTGTCCTGACCAAATAATCAGGCGTTGTGTTTCGGAAAGTGAGGCAGTAAAAATCATGAGAGAATGTCACTCTGGCCCCTCTGGAGGCCATCATGGGATAAGCACCACCGCTAGAAAGATTTTCGACGCGGGATTCTATTGGCCCACAATTTTCCGGGATGTCAAAGAAATGGTACAAGCATGCGATGCATGTCAACGGGCTGGGAACATATCACATAGGGATGAAGCGCCTCAGAATTTTATACAAGTATGTGAGGTTTTCGATGTCTGGGGAATTGACTTCATGGGACCCTTTCCATCTTCAGGGGGGAATGAATACATTTTAGTTGCCATCGATTATGTTTCAAAATGGGTAGAGGCACAAGCCCTTAGGACCAATGATGCCATGGTGGTTATTCATTTCCTAAAAAAACTTTTCGCTAGGTTCGGGATTCCTAAAGCCCTCATCAGTGATAGGGGAACCCACTTTTGCAATGCGCAAATGGAAAAGGTCATGAGGAGGTATGGGGTGTCCCATCGATTTTCCACCGCCTATCATCCACGGACCAATGGCCAGGTCGAAAATACAAACAGGGCTATTAAAAGAATACTTGAAAAAACGGTTAGTCAGAATAGAAAAGACTGGTCATTTAAACTCGACGAGGCCTTATGGGCATTCCGAACCGCCTACAAGACACCTATTGGAACGACCCCATTTCGCATGGTGTATGGTAAGGCATGTCACTTGTCGGTAGAATTAGAACATAAGGCTTATTGGACGCTTAAGGCATGTAATTTAGATTATACAATTGCCGGAACCAATAGGTTCTTGCAATTACACGAGCTTGATGAGCTTAGATTAGAAGCTTATGAGTCCTCCATTACATATAAAGAGAGGGCAAAAAGATGGCATGACCAAAGAATTAAGAAACCCAAGGAATTTTCAGAAGGGGACAAAGTCCTATTGTACAACTCTCGGTTAAGGTTATTTCTAGGGAAACTCAAGTCTAGATGGTATGGACCATTTACGGTGAAAAGTTCCTCTAAAACTGGAGCCGTTGTGTTATTAGACGATGAAGGTAGAGAATTTACTATCAACATACAACGTGTAAAACATTATCAAGAAAATAGCAATGAAATGATTAGTGAGGAGGATGTAACGTTTGATGATGAGGTTACGTAGTAACCCATGGCCTTGAGTCTAGCTACAAGACTCGTAAATAAAGAAAAGTGCTTCTTGGGAGGCAACCCATGTTTTGTGTGATTTTTATTTTTGTTTGATTGTTATTTGCTTCCGTATGCATGCTTTATTTTTATTGTTGGTAGATCATGTTTCAAACTAAAATGGTGAAAATACTTTATTTTATTGTTTGGCTTAGTCTTAACTTCATCCAAAGGTATTTTGCAAAAGATAAGTGTAAGGGGAAACCCCAAATATGCTTTTAAGAAACAAACCGATCATGAATCTCCACAATATTAAGTGAACATGTATATTTGTATTTGTTAGAGTCAAATGCTTGTAGCGAGTCATAATAATGTTTTGCAGGATTTTCTAGGAAGTAAGACGAAGCTTTTCCAGAAATTTTCCGGAAACTTAACATAAGAATTTCCGCATGTCACTTCTGACGGCGTCAGGAAGAAATTCCTGATGGCATCACGTGTAAAATTCTGGAAATTTTACCAGTTTTGTTTTTCTAACGGAGTCTTAAAGTTTTTGTTGAATCTTTAGTTTTATAATCTCCATGAAATCTGCAAACATCATTCCACAAGCATTATATCTTACTTTGCTTTTTAGGTTTTATTAGCATATATAGATTGCCGCCGATTTTATGCAAGGTTGCCATGTCTGTTTTCTCAGGTTTTACAGGTTATGTATGACAAGAAGATGATTTATATTCTGGAAGGGAAGCTTTGATTGTTCATTTTCTTGGAGGAAGATCTAACCTGGCCACCTTATTATCCATACCGAGCGAATAAGGCGAGTATTTGATTTCATTGTTTTTACTTATTTCACTTTTACATTCTTTACTGGAACATTGGGGACAATGTTCATCCTAAGTGTAAGGGAAGGGTAAAATGATGATACCTTACAGATACACTTTCACTTGAGTTTGTTTGTTTAATGGTAGATGTGTAATAAAACTATGAGAAATACTTGTTAGTGTAATTTTAGCGCCAAATTTAAATTTTTTTACAACATTCAGGAGTGAAACTTTAGCCATAGCAAGTGTCTCATGGATAGGAGATTGTATGGCTAGCACAAAACCGTACCATTCAGAAAAATTTTCCACCCAAATATGTGAGGTTCGCCTTTAGATTTGATAGGAAAATCATTTATTATTAGTGCTTATGAGTGTACCGGTAGCATCTAGATTCTAGAACTTGCGTTAGTGATGCATTCCGAGACCACTAGTGAGACTACATTCGTGTAGTAGGATTTACTACATGATAAGAGGCATTAGGATCACCCTTGTGTTAAACCCGTATTATAATTACTTGACCATTTAAGTCATATTACTTGGCTAGTTAAGTCAATTAATTTTTCCCACACCTTAGCGTTGTACTCATTTTTAGTACACGAAACCCCTAGTACACCCCTCCGAGCCTATCTTTTCGTTTCTAACTTAAAGAAAGAATTTGTTACACCCCACTTAAATGTACACCCAAATCGCCTTAGGCTTCCGTGTATGCACTCATCTTTAGTGCATTATTGTTATTTGTTAAACCCTTAGTTAATTGTCTAATTGATTACATGGTTGCTAAGTCGAGTCATATCTTTGTACATATTGTTTTGGGACGATTGCGACTCATGGGTAAAGCACTTGTATTATGAAGTAATGGGGAAGAACATCATATTATTACCCCATATGTGCGTTAATCTTAAAAGTACTCCAAGTGTTTTGATTATCTTAATTCGAGTCATTAGATTAGTTTATTGTAAAGCATATAAAAATTCAAGTGTAAGGAGAATTTTTATTCCCTATGATGTATTATTTTGGATGGTAGGGTAAGAGTGTATGCAAAAAAAAAAAAAAAAAAAAAAAAAAAATCGAAAAATCAAGAAAAAGAAAAAAAAATAGAAAAAGAAAAAGAGAAAAAAACATACGGACTACCATCCCGTTTTATTCTATGTTCATTTTATGTTTTTTTTTTTTTTTTTTTTTATTTTCATTTATTAGCTTAAGTCGAGTCTAGTCTTGACTTAGCAACACCACATTGTACATGTAATTAACCAAGTTGATTAACTCGCCACCAGTAAAGACTGCCTATATCCAACAAAACCGTGTATTCCATATCCCTACACGTAACGTTACAACCCTTTAAAAGACCTCTTTGATAGTTTATCCTAGGTGCTTACGCCATGTGGTGGAGGTTTGATCTTTTCCCAAGCCTATGGTAATCTATTTTGCTATGACAGGTAGTGAGAGATGTTTTCCATTTCCATATTGTGATATTACTTTATTACACCCGAGAGATGTGAGTATCTAAACACTATTTGTGAGGTGCTAGTATATGACCTCCGTGCCTGTCTTTGGTCTTTAGTGGAACGATTATTTGTTCTAATTACTTTTATATTAGCGTTAAATGACCCCTAACTTGTATTTTGATTAGAATAAAAGCGCATTTGCTTGAGGACAAGCAAATCTCAAGTGTAAGGGTATATGATGAGGCGAAAAATGAACCGTTTTTAGGGGGTCATTTAAGCCTGGAATTGAATTTATTTGATCAAATATTGCCCTAAATCGTTCCTTTTGTGATTTTAGGTACTTTGGGAGTGAATTCTGGAAAAGAAAGCATTTTGGACATTTTTGGAGCATAAAAGTGAAGAAAACGGCAAAGACTTAATTTTTCATGCTGAGAACAGTACCTGACGGCGTCAAGAAGGAAATTGTGACGGCGTCAGGAGTAAAATCCATGACGACCCAGAGAAAACCTGAAGGCGTCAAGAGAAGGGCTTCAAGAACAATTTTGGTGACGGCCTGCAAATGGAATACACGTGACGGCGTCAAACTCAGATCTAGGCAGTCCGAGAATTTATTTGGCGGCGAGATGACGGCGTCAGAAATTTACTCTTGACGCCGTTACCTCACAAAATCTATATATACTTTTCTATTTTTCATTCATTAAAAGAGGAACTTGTGTGGAGAATACTAGGGTTGAACCTAATAAACCCTAGGTCGTTTGTAACAATATTTTCAAAGGTTTTTACCCCTTGAAACCTTTCATGTTTAATTAAGATAAGTCCTTTTTCAATTTATTCAATATGTCTATGTGTTGTTTGAATATATCTTATGCTTGTCTTGATTTCAACATGTTAGGCTAGATCTTTCATGTGTTTGCTTAGATGTAATGAAACCTAGATGTTAATTATAGGTTGATTGCTTGTTTATAGTTGTATTGGATGAATGATTTCAATGTTAGGCTTAAGAAAACTGGCAGATCTCCATTGTGTAACTTGCTTGAACGTCTTAAGAAATATGAACCGATGTGTACTAGGTTTTTATGATTGTATTTAATGCATGAGCGAATTCTACTGATCCCATGTTAGGAGCTTCTTAGCCGGCTCGACATAGGAGTGAAGTAGGAGCTTATAGGATTGGGGAAGTAAGTACGCCACCCCATGAATGGTATTAAGGAATACAATCCGTCATCCACGAAACTGTAACAAGTAATTAACCTGTAAAAGATATCTAGGGAGTAGTGAAATCTAAGTAAATACAATTCTCCCATATATTGCTCACACCTTTAGTTTAATTTAGTTTATTTTCATTTTTAGTATTTTATTTTGATTGCATCTTAGTAATTGGGTTAATTGACTAGCAACTAATTCCGCCCAACTCCTTCAAAACCGATATTTTACTTGCTTTTATAAAAACATAAAAATACAAAAAGAATCATCCCTCACCTCTAGACCTAGTCTTCAGGTTTTCTAATCTTAGCGACACTATTCCTAAGTTGAACGATCAATCCCCCGGTATTTGTCACTATACTATACTACAGCGATCAGGTACACTACCTGGTCGGGGTTGTAAGCTTCTTGAGATCCCTCGAGAGGTAAAGCCTGGTGCAATCCCTACGCATCAATGGCCGGTCCCCTAAATTGGAGGCCGGTCCCCTTAATAATTAAGGGGACCGCCTTATGATTTAAGGGGGCCGCCCATCTGGTGATTCCCAGATTGCCAGAAAAAGGTTTTTGGTAGTGAATTGCAGAAAGGTTGTGTTTTTGGTTTCAAACAAGTTCAACTCTTTGAGGCAATTAAGCATATATGATGCGTGGGAATTGCACCAGGCTTTACCTATCGAGGGATCTCGAGAAGCTTACAACCCCCACCAGGCAGTGTACCTGATCGTTGTAGTATAGTATAGTGACAAGTACCGGGGGATTGATCGTTCAACTCAGGAATAGTGTCGCTAGGATTAGAAAGCCTAAAAACTAGGTCTAGAGGTGAGGGATGATTATTTTTGTATTTTTATATTTTTATAAAAGCAATTAAAATCTCGGGTTTTGGAGGAGTGGGCGGAATTAGTTGCTAATCAACTAACCCAATAACTAAAGATGCAATCAAAATAAAATAACAAAAATAAAAATAAAGCTAATTAAACTAGTGGTGTGAACAATAATGGGAAAATTGTGTTTACTTAGATTTCATTACTCCCTAGATATCTTTTACAGGTTGATAGTTTGTTACAATTGCGTGGATGACGGGTTACATTCCTTAATACCATTCGCGGGGTGGCGTACGTACTTCCCTAACTCTATAAGCTCCTACTTCACTCATATGTCGAGCCTGCAAGAAGCTCCTAACATGGGATCATTAGAATTCGCTCATGCATTAAATACAACCATAAAAACCTAGTACGCATTGGTTCATGTTTCTTAAGATGTTCAAGCAAGTTACCCTATGGAAGTCTGCCAGTTTTGTTAAGCCTAACATCGAAATCATTCATCCGTAACAACTATAAACAAGCAATCAACCCATAATCAACATCTAGGTTTCACTACATCTAAGCAAACACACAAGAGATCTAGCCTAGCATGTTAAAATCAAGACAAGCGTAAGATATATTCAAACAACACATAGACATATTGAATGAATTGAAAGGATACTTATCTTAATTGAACATGAAAGGTTTCAAAGGGTAAAAACCCTTGAAAGAATAGTAAAAATCGTGCTAGGATTTCTCCAAGTTATCCCTCTAATTGTCCTCTCTTTAATGAATGAAAATTGCAAAACGATATATAGATTTTCCATCGTGACGGCGTCAAGAAGAAATGTTTGACGCCGTCAACTCGCCGCCCATAGTAATATCGGATTGCCTAGATCCAGATCTGACGCCGTCAAGTGCAAAGTTACTCTGGGCCGTCACATGTAATGGGACCATGACGGCCTATGGTGATGCCGTCATGCCCTTAGTGTAAAACTCTCTGGACCGTCACGGACTCTATCCACTTCACCTCTTGTTTTACTCTTAACGCCGTCATGTAGAAGCTTGTGACGCCGTCAGGTACTGTTCCCAGCAAGGAAAATTAAGACTTTGCCGTTTTCTTCACTTTTATGCTCCAAAAATGTCTAAAATGCTTCCTTTTCCAGAATTCACTCCAAAAGTACCTAAAATCACAAAAGGAACGATTTAGGGCAATATTTGATCAAATAAATTCAATTCTGGGCTTAAATGACCCCCTAAAAACGGATCATTTTTCGCCTCATCAATATACTATATATGTAGGCAATTATGTAGCCAAATCATGTTAACCAAAGAGATTAAGTAAACAAGTAATTTCCTCTAGCATGCAAACATACTCATCAATCAAGTAAACTATAAGTGCTAGGAAACAATAAGCAACATCAAGTATTTCATAACTACATAACTAGGAGGATTAATCCTAATGTGTATCAATGTGTAATAAGTGGGTAGTTATGATAACATGGATTTCTAGACTTGTTACAAACAAAGTCTTAATAGACAAACCATGGTCCTCTTGATTTGATTTAGTTCACTTATAAGTGTCATTTATATAAATATAGATGACAAATATGAGATCACCATGCATGATTTAAAAAGACGTTTTTAGCATTATTCAACAATGTTTGAAAGTAGGTTTTCACGTAGATGTGAGAGTTATTTGAATAAAATAGATTGGGTTTTACTTCAAAATGTGTTAATGAAAGGTAAAGAAATTTTTCCCAATCTTTGGTTTTGATCAAAACAAAATTGTGGATATTGATAGTGAAAACATGTTATTGAAAAGTGGGATAGTCATTTGAAAAACTATTTTCCAAAATGTGAGGTTTTTGCATACTTTTAGAGATATTAGATTTTTGACAACAAATATCATTAATCGTAGATTTTAAAAGATGTTTATTAAAGATCTCATGCTCAAGAGGATTGGTTAAGCCTATTGTCATATGCTATCCTTTTCTACATAACCTATGATTTTAAGTGAGTGATGACGTAATTCTACATGTTTGATGCGAGGGTGTTGAATGGGGTATATCCTAACATCTATAGCTCCTTTGTTATTGCACACTTATCTAACTTAATGCTATAGTCTACGAGAGCTTGTTTCATCCATAGTTTTCTTACGCAAGAAATCTAATCCTACTTCTATATTAACGATTAATCCACTTAACTCATTTCACTTCATCACTATGAGTTTTCTATTAGTAGATATAGAAGAATTCCATTTTCTATTTTGTTCGACAATGAACAATTTCATTTTATTCCTAGGAAAGTCAACTAATGATGTTTCTAGGTTATAAGTATATAAGCTATTATGTACGTATATATGTATAAGAGTTACAAACAATATATAAGTATTAATCTAACTAATCATTTATCTAAGCATGCAAATTATAGCGATGAACTTAAAAGAGACGTGTACCTTTTAGTCTTCAATGGATTTTCTTCAAGCACTTCAAGTGACTATGTTGACTTATAAAAGTCCTTTGTAGATGAGATTCCAACTTCTTCGAAGACTGACAACTTAGCCACTTTGTCCCCATTGTCTCATTGGTCCAAACATATTTAACATTTGGTTAGGATGCATGTATGGTGGTAATATTCCCCAAGGATTGTAACTTGGTTGATAATTCTACATTTGATGACTAGTATTATTGTATATTTTGGTTTCTTCTAGGTTGAGGTGTTTTAGATCGAGTATGAGGATTATTTGGTTTTCTTGGTGGTGGAGTTTTAGATCTTAATTTAGGTTTAGAGGATCCTACTTCGGTCTTTAAAGATGGTTTATAAAAAGTTTTTACTTTTTCATCATTCGCAATGGGTATTTTTCTATCTTTTGTAAGTATATACTTAGGTTTTGATTCTAATGATTTTTGTTTACTAGATTCACATTCAAACTTTATACTTTTATTTTCACTAGTTGAAGCATTAGTTGAGGTTAATCCTAGACCGGTTTTATCTCCCGAGGTTTCTTGAAAACTTATTATTTTCTTAAGAGGGTTACTACTATTTTTAAACTTGTCAAGTTTGAAAATTTCATCTTTAAGTTTTTCGTTTTCATTTTTAACCTCTAAGCATGTTTTACATTATATAAAAACTTCTTTTCCTTTTTCCAAATGTTGTAGTCTAATTTTTAATTTGAGTACTTCATTTTCTAATAGATTATTAATATGTTTTAGTGACTTATTTCTAACTATAACCTTTTGACCTAATTTGCATAACCTATTATATTCACTATCTAGGTCTTTTTCGTCTAATGATAAATTTTCGTCACTAAAGTATTCGGTTTCAGAATGTACCTCACTTGATGTCTTGGCAATAAGACACTTCTCATCTTTTGTGATTTCTTTCTCATCGTCATCGCTATCACTCCAAGCTCCTCCAACAAATGCCTTTTGATTTTGATCTCTTGACATCATTGGACATTTTCCGATGAGATGATTTGGATCACCACATTTGAAGCATTTCCTTTCACTTTTGCCATTTTTGTCATCTTTATTTCTTTTGTAAGCTTTCCTTTCATCATGCGGTTGTCTAACGAATCTTCCTCGCCTTTTGAATAATTTCTTGAAGTCTCTTACGGCCATCGCATATTCTTCGTCATCACTTTCGAAGGTTGAGCTATCCTCGTTACTAGATTCCTTCATAGCTTTCAACTCAATTGACTTGCTTTGCTCTCTTTTTCCTTTGACCATCTTGGAGTCTTTCTTTATTATTGTTTCGTAGACTTTCAGGTTGCTTATCAACTCATCAAGTTGTAGAGTTGACAAGTTCTTCGATTCTTCAATCGCCGTAATTTTAGCTCGCCATTTTGGATGAAAAGCCCTAAGAAATTTCCTAACAAAATTCTTACTAGAAAAATTCTCATCAAGTGCTTTTAAACTTGTGATGATATTGTTAAAACTAGCAAAAGCATTATCTATTGATTCCTCCTCCGGAATCGTAAATTGTTCATATTGTTGAACAAGAAGATCTATTTTGTTATCTTTAACTTGACTATTACCTTGGTGAGTGATTAGTAAAGAATCCCAAATTTCTTTTGCGGTTTTACGCATAAAAATTCTTTCATATTCTTTGCGTGGTAATGCATTATAAATAACCATTTTAGCCTCATTATTTTTTCCTAGTTTCTTTTTCAAATCATCATTTTGTTTTTCAAAAGATACAATTTCATCATTTTTAGTTTCAAAATTATATTGAATAGGGGGAAAGTCACCATTAGTAATAACATGCCAAAGATCTAGATCCTTTGATTTCACATAAGTTTCGAATCGATTTTTCCAATATAAAAATCCATCACTTTCAAATAGTGGTGGTCTTTGCATAGATTGTCTGTCTAAATATTTTTCAGATTCCATAGATCGTTACAAGTTTTAAAATACAATATTTTAAAGATCTTGTTCGACGTGGCTCCTGATACAAATTGTGGAAAACTAGAAGGGGGTTGAATAATTTTACGTCTTTTTAATTTATTGTGAAAACCTTTGTTTACTTTTAAAAACTTAGATTCGATCTTTATGTGAATTCAACTCTTGAACAATATAAACAATTATATGTAAGTAAATAAAGACAATGCAAGTAAAGTAATGAAAGAAAAGAGATGGAAAGATCTAACCGCGACACGAAGGATTTATAGTGGTTCGACTACAAGGACACCTTCCTTGCCCTACTCCACTCCCCGAGCACCACACTCGAGAGTTTTCTTCACTATGTCAACAAGCTCCCTTATGGCGGAGAAAACCTTACACAACTTTTGCTTACACCAATTAACGACACTAAGCTAAATGTCGAGTCCTAATAGTAGCTAGAACCAATCTCACAACTTCAATCACAACACAATGTCTTCACAACTTCTCACAACTTCTTCACGCCTTCTTCACGACTTCTTCACAACTTAACTCTAGATCTTCACAACACTACTTGTTCTTCACAACTTAGCTCTATTTCTTCACACCACTACTTCCTTGCAACTTAGCTCTAGTTCTACTTCTTCTTCACAACTCTACTAACTAACCCACCAATCTAATCTTCTTACTTATATTCACAACTATCTAACTAGTATACACACCTTCTAACTAATATATATACACCTGTTGGATCGATATACTCTGACCAAACTAGCTATGTATCTTGTAATAGGTTTAACAATCTTGAACAAATCCAAAACTATTAATATTGAAACACTTATATAACTTTATTGAGTATGCGGAATCTACTTAAACAAAGCTAAGAAGAACTTCAATGATTATATTAAAACCAAACTTTGAACCTGCTTTCTATACAGATTCACTAACAACCCTAATAACTCTTTAATCGTATTCTAAAGTATTCGTACTAATAAGCATACGTCTAATACCATCCTAAGGCTCCTTTTATAGGCACAAGGAAAACTTTAAGTCGGTTTACAATACTTGAACGACAAGTAAACTAATACTAATCTTAACTAATTCTAGAATATTCTAATATCTTTACATAATAGACCTTTAATGATTTTGCATAACAGTCCTTTATCAATAGAAGTACTTTAACTTTCTTCATGCACGAGCAGTACTTTGACTTTTCAACATAAGCAGTACTTTGACACAAGCAGTACTTTGATCTTCAGAAGTACTTTTGATCTTCATATCCCAACAATCTTCCCCTAACTTGAATTCTACTTGCTTGACTTCAAGTTCCTTTGTGATTCTTTAACTTCAATATCTTTATCTTCAAGGAAAGATTGAATCTTTATCTTGTTTCTAACTTGTGTATCAAAGTACTTTTCATTAGCAACAGATGATATCTTCACAGCAACTAATCTTTTCAGCAACTCATCAACATATGGTAAATGTACATCAAATCATAGAGTTTCATGCTATTCTCATCACTTCCAGGTGTGTAAACTTCTGTGAGAGGTGAATCATTGAAAATTAATGGATTTAGATGTCTCTTTACCAAAGCCATTAACTCTGGAGTAGCCAATGTTTAGGTTTAGATTAAAAACCATGGTACATTGATAACCATATGATTTTTAGCAAATCATCAGCTATCAACGGATTTTTTTAGTCTTTACCAAGAGCCGGTTGCTTTTGGACTAGTTAGTTCTTTTAGTACAATCACAACCATGCAGTGGCGAAGCCAGAAAATTTAATCGAAGGGGGCAACAATTGACAAGAATATTTCGATAACGGGCCGAACTTGTATAGTAAAGGTCAAAATAGGTCGGGTCGGGTCGGTTACATTAAATGCAAAAAACACTTCTTCTGACACTACCTAAACGAGCGATGTATGTCTCTTGATAAAGCAATTTTGCCAAGTTCATTTTTTACTAAGATTAACTCGACTTGTAATCTATATTATTTTTTGACCGCACTGTGATCTATATTACCTATAAAATTAAACACGCAACTAAAAATAGAAAAAATAAGAGCTAAGATCGAGCAATTATATCATTATAAATCGTTCATACATGCTCGTAAATTTTAACATGGATTATTTTTCTAAAAGGCTAACGTAAAACCTTTTTTTTATATTTATAATAATAATAATAATAATAATAATAATAATAAGGACTTAAGCTTGAGATTTGAAACTAAAACAACATCATCATTATACTTGGTAACAAAGATTTAGATCTAAGATTCTCAATAAAAAAAAAATAAAGCTTTTATATATCAAAACTAAAGGTGAAAAACTAAAATAAAATAAATAAAGTACAACATGTATTGGGTAGGAGTTAGGATCAAATGAGAAATATAATTAAGATGAGAAGAATGAGAAAAAACTATAACCACAAATATTAGATGCACCCACAAAATTAGGTGCATCTCCCTATTAATTCATTTTTCTTATTTGAAATATGTGGCTACAATTTCTTCTCACTCTTCTTATTTCATTTATTCTTCTCACTAGATCCATACTCTATTGGGTAGATGTCTTTCTTTATATACTCAATGTTACTCACTTATTAGTATTTTGACTTTAGCCTCCATCCTCCCATTTCCCATCTTCAACCTTTTTTCTGTCATTCCACGTACAAGAAGAAAAAATTCGAAGATTTAACTGATGATTTTTCTTTTCGAAAAGGGCACTCCAATTTCTGAGTTGAGGGCACCACTCATTTTTGCAATAAATTTAACCATTTTCCCTAATAATTTAGCTATTCCGGTGAAGCTTTGTTGGGGGCCTTTCCCACCACTACTTACAAGGTGGCTCCGCCCCTGCAACCATGGTGAACTAATTCCCATATAAATGGTTTTTTCAGAGCCTTTACCACAAGCCATTTTTTTATTTGAGCCCACAAATTCCATTAAATCCTTTATATGTATAGAGTGTGAAAATGAAGCTCCTCCCCATTAAGAGTCTGGGACTCACTGAACTCTTAGCTAAGGAAAAAAAGAAATACCCCCTAAGTTAACCATGTTTTAGACTAACTAGCATGTCACCCGCGTAAAGGAGCGCGTTTAGAGGCGAATTTTGTTTAATGATTTAGACAAATGTTGTTTGATGATTTTTCATAATAGATGATAGTTTCTAAAGATTATATTAAAAAGTTATTAATTTTAACTATTAACATGTTAAGTTCATTATATTAGTTATATTTTATTATTATAACATGTAATCTAGTATGCAACTAGTATATTTCTAAATTTTATTTTAATAATTATTAATGATAAAAGGTGTATTAACTTAATTTTTTAAGATTTTTAAATATAAAAGGTCCAAAATATGAGTAAAAACAAGCTATAAAAGCTTTTTCATTTTATTTATTTATTTATTTATTTTTTATAGCGGTACAAAAGGCCTTTTCTAGTAAGATTATTTTAATAAAATAACAAAATACTTTTTTTAGACAAAAAAGTATAATTTATTTAAAAACGGAATAAAACAATTCTGTCGTTTACAATTTTGACGGGATCAAAAGAACTAATACCACTTTCTGAAAATAAAAGGGAAAAACATAATTTTGTTCAAAACAAATGAGCCACATAACTTTTAGCTTTTACAACTCTATAAATACTAAGGGTGCGTTTGTTATGCAGGTTTTAGTATCAAGGAATCTAATCATACACATAATATATTGCTTGGTATATCTATAGGTGTAGAGTAATGGAATAATCTTTAAAATGTGATTCATCATCATCAAAGTCTGATTCAGAAGCTCCTTTAATAGTCCTTGATTTTGAGCCACAAATTTTAGGACAAGGATTCTCTCAAGTTATAAACACAACTTGAGTCAAGTTGGGGCATTATAAGCCATTGGATTTGATCCAATGTCTTAAATCAAAAGAAGTTCTTTTGATTTGAGTCATTGGATCAAATCTAATGGCTCATAATGCCCTAACTTGACTCAAGTAACTTGAGACAATCCTAACCCTAAATTTTATGCATCCTCTTTAATGATATCAATCTTTTATATTATTAATCGAACAATTAATTTTAATAACAAATTATAAAACTCTTATATGTATAAAATAATTATATATTTTATATGTCATCATTTTCATTTATACCTATACCCACTTCAAATACCATCAAGAACCCAAACGGGCCCTAAACCCCATTCAAACCTTTATACCCTCAATAACAATAGGAATTCAAAATCCATACCATGACTCATACGTTTAAACCCTCAACAACGACATAGATTTTAGTAGTGACACAAAATTAGAAAATAAAAGTTTGTCAATAGACACATTGAAGTGAATCTCAATTGAAATATACAATTTACAATATGATTTTCCTCAAGATGTTTGAGTAATTATCATCAAAGTAAATCCAGTGTTTAAATAATCGTTTTTTCAATTGACATGACCGAGGTCTTAACTTAACCAAGTTACCATGACTCATATGTTTAAACCATCAACAACGATATAGATTTTAGTAATGACACAAAATTAGAAAATAGAAGTTTGTCAATAAACACATTGAAGTGAATCTCAATTGAAATATACAATTTACAATATGATTTTCCTCATGATGTTTGAGTAATTATCATCAAAGTAAATCCAGTGTTTAAAACATTGTTTTTTTCAATTGACATGGCCGAGGTCCTAACTTAACCAAGTTACCTGCTGATTAAACTATTTTTTTCCCAACCCGATTGGTTCTCGATTTGACCGATTGAACTAAGCGGGTCAAACCGGGTATTAAAACATTAAGTAAACCATATAATGCATGTACCAAAAGCTTAAACAAAGTTTAAAAGATTATATGTTTATCAACTTTTGTTTGTGAAATGTTAAGATTGTGACAATTATGGTGGTATCGCTTTTTTTTTATTTTTTATTTTTTTTTATTATTATTTTTTTTATCACAGGTTTCAGTTAAGTGGTTCAATCTTAACTTTTACACAAAATTCAGTCAAATAGATGCTCACTCTATTGAGCTAGGACATTTAGCTAATTTTAAACATGTTGATGAAGTGTTAACTTTGTTAAATTGACTTTAACTGTAAATAAAAAAAAGGAAAAAAAGTCACTAAATAATAATCAAGTTTCATTAGTGTTCCATTAAAGTTACTCAAACTTTTTTGTAATTGAAAAACTACTAAAGTTTCACAAGTGTTTCATTATTATGTAATTTTTAGGTTTTTGCGAGTTATCAAGGATGACATTGTTAACTTTTAAATGATGTGTAAATTACATCGATTACAAAGAACACAAACTACCGTAAACAAAATTATGTCATCATCAAACTTTTAATATATTATTGGTTAAAAGTTGAAAAATCATTCAATTTTTTTTTTTTTATTTTTTTTAGGATATAATACACGAACACTAGCAAACTAACCTGCAGTGTTACGTGTACACTTAATTTAATTGTGGATGTATAATATAAATAAGAATAATTGATTTTTGGCGTCGGTGTCTGGAAATTAATTAACTTCTTGTAATAGATCCCGTTGTTTCATTTTATGCCATGTTGTCATTCATGTCATCTATGTAAATTACACATCACCTAAAATATAACATGTATTTTCGATAACTTGCAAAAAACTAAAACCTACACGACACTAAAACACTTACAAGACTTTAGCTGTTTTTTATTGCAAAAAAAGTTTGAATTTCATGTGAAAATGAAAAGAGAAAATGCCAAAAATGATCTACTTTTGCTCTCATGATCCACATTATAGTAAAAAAAAAAAATGAATTTCAATTTTACTCTTATGACCGCTAGATCGTGTGATTGCACTGAAATATTTGACAAGTGTCCCAAAGGTAGGTGTGTTTTTTATGCTCGACCGACGACACAAGTTTTGCTCAACCAACGGCTGTTGATGTTTTCTGTGCGACCAAATTTTGTCTTTTATAGAAAAAAAAATTCAAAAACTTCTGTATACATTTTTTTCTTCAGTTTTTCTTAAAAAACTTTTAAAGTTGGGGTAAAAACTTAAAAGAAAAAAGGTCTATTTATTTTTTATTATTTTATTTTTTTTGATAATGACAAAACTTGGTTGCACAAAAACTATCGACAAATGCCGGTTGAGCAAAACTTGTGCCGTCAATCTAGCAAAACAAAAGGACCGCGGGTCTCACTTTTCTAATAAGACGAAACTGATTTATCAAACATCACATCGGTCGAGCAAAACATCACTTAGTCGCATAAAATATCACGTCCATCGAAAAATGCCTTACCATTTTCAAAACACTTGTGAAATTTCTAATGAAGTCGCACATACTAGCAGTCGCACGCGACTAAAATCGGAATCCAATTTTCATAAATGCAATGTGGTGAACCAAGAGTAGCATTTTTTGCATCTCCTCAAATAAAAATTACCATGTCAAAAAGTAAGAACCAATAACGGAAGTTAAATAAAGTCCTAATAAAGAATAAAAAGTCAAACCCTCCCAGGAACCACGTCTGCGGCCAGGTTCATTTTGTAACACCCTACCTACGTTTCTTATTTATACATATCCTTGTGATCACCAGATCATCTAAACTAAGCTCATCCATCTACTAGTAGCTTATAACAATGAGTTCAGTAGTGAAATCAGAGGAAGAATGGCGTGCAGTTCTATCTCCGGAACAATTCCGCATCCTTCGTAACAAAGGAACCGAGTATGCATACTTTATTCATCTTATTTATAATTTTTTCGTTTTTACATACTTGAATTATTCACAACTTGTATAGCTATCCTATATTAATTTCTTTAGCGTAACCGAATAACCGATCACTTTTTTTTTTTTTTTTTTTAATAAAGTTATGCAACATATATAGACTCTAAATATGTTTATTGCAAAAGTCAATTGGGGCTTCTCTATGTTGTAGACTCTACAATTTCTATTGGTATTAATTGCACTTGTTGGCCTACAATTTTGTGTATTTTGTTTTTGCAAGGGTGCAACAAACTTTTTTCGAAGTCGCGCTTCATTACATGAACTAAAAAATGTCCCATATTTGAAACTAGAGATAAGTGTCAGATTTGTATCACAAAAATGTGCTTATTTGAAACTAGAGATGTGTTTATTGCCATGAGGTATTAGGATCTAATATTGAACAACTAAGCGATCATGTACTTTTGGACCGGAATGATCTAATTTTTCAGAAGTCAATGTGTATCTCATGTTTTGGGGGGTGTTTGGGTAAGCTTATTGCGTAATCAGAACACAATATTGCTGTTTTGACTTTTGAGTATCTAAACAATTTATGGCTTAACAACATTTTTTGCCAAATAAGTTGTTCTATCAAAGGAGCTTATAATAAAGAGATTACGTAGCTCATATGCTCATAAGCTAATAAGCTAATAAACAGAAGCTCTTTAGAAAAACCATGTATTATGTTTGTTCTGTATTTGGTTATATATGTGTTACGGGCATGCAGTCCTAGTTACCCCTCTAACCTATATTGCACAAACTTGAGGATTATATAACTTGCATATAACTTACAAAGTTTAATTTTTTTGACTGTTGATGTCAGTATAGATTCGTTTTCATTTGTATGGCTGTTTACATCTGCCAAAAATTTGTTTTTTCGACTTCATAAATAAAATAAGATTCAAGTAGAATGTTTTAGCGTGTAATATCCAGGATCAATCCATTGGACATTATTCACACACCCCATAGGACCTGGTGTACTAAATAGACAAAATTTTGAAGCAGCGTGACACTAATTGACCTGTGTTAAATGGTCTGAGTGAAGACTGCGGGTTCTAATATTTGGGTTATAACTACAGGCCAAAAGGCACCGGTGAATATGACAAGCATTTTTCTGATGGGATATACACTTGTGCTGGTTGTGGAACACCACTTTACAAATCAACCACCAAATTCAACTCTGGCTGCGGTTGGCCTGCTTTTTATGAAGGTCTCCCTGGAACAATCACCCGCACTGTGAGATTCATTACTTTTACAACATTCCATGTTTTAAGCTTATTACCTTGTCGCATAAAAGTTTTATATTTACTTGCTTATGTGTTTACAAGTTCAAATTTTCTTGATTTTGCAGCCGGACCCAGATGGAAGGAGGACCGAAATCACTTGCACAGCTTGTGGAGGGCACTTAGGCCATGTGTTTAAAGGCGAAGGGTTCAAGACACCTACAGATGAAAGGCATTGCGTTAACAGCATCTCCATCAAGTTTTCCTCCGAAGGTTCCTCAGCGTCTCTTTGAACTTTCTAGTCTAGATTGTAGGGATGGATCAAGTAAATCCCTGTTTAGGCTTTGAACTGTGCTGTGTTTTGTATGCTGAAAACTGCGTTATGGATTCATAAGCTGCGTGCTATTCAAACCTTTGTTTGTATAGACCTATCTCTTTCTTTGGTCCCAATCAGGGAACTTTAATACAACTAGCGGGCCAATTTCAATACATTTACATGACAATGGGTCATTTTGGATTATGTATTATTGCTAACGGGTCAAACCAAATTGGCAATGGCAAATTATTGTACTCCGTGTTTAGTTTCGTCCAGTTTCAGAAACAAAAAAGGATATACGACTACTAATTTCTAAATGAGTCAATTCTGTACCCATCTCAACAAAAAGTCAACCCATGGAGAGTCCTGATTCTTTAATGGTCAAATATATTGTTGTGGCTTCCTTTTCCTAATACTGTAATGAATTGGCATGAAATGGAGATACCTACAAGGCCAGTCTTAAATGTAGATGCTTATAAAAGATGATATTACTAGGAATTAAATTTTCTAGAGAAAGAAATGTGTGTTTGTACTATATTAACAGTTCTTACAAATTTCTATCAGGAATTTCAGTATCATGGGGAATGTTTGTGTATTTTTACATTTTGGACATGAAAAATAAAAGACACTTGCGAAGTTAGCAACTCTAAACGCACATTATTTTGATATATTTAGGAAGGAACAATATATCTGTAAATTGTAAACATCTATCGCATAATTGTACAACTCAGCATTGAAATTGATTTTACTTTGAAGCTTTGTGATACCTGTGATTTTCTCGGGAAGAGATCCTCATATTTATAACTTGATTGATCAAGTTGCGCATTATCAACCATTAAATCAAATCCAATGGCTCAAATCAAAAGAACATGTATATTGTGAATGTCTTTACAAGTCCTAATTTCTGTGAGATAAATATTCAACTGAGATCATAAAGATTTAAAGTATGGAAGATTATTGGTTACATTTGGTACCTATTACAGTATTATTAGATGCAAAGTTAGCATCTACCCTGTAATATACCACACAAACACTCATAGACCAAATAAATAATAATAAAACACCTATGAAGGCCCACAATTTCTTGGTTGGGTAAATGTGGTCACCACCACCAATAAGTATACAAGAATGAGTGAGGTGAAGGTGGTAGTGGTGGGTGCCTTCTATGGTTTACCACGCAACAAAAGTGAGGTGGTGATGGTACACCACCCACCATAAAAACTAGCCCTTACAACTTAGGTTAAACTCGAATTCGACCTCATAAATCTACAAGCCTTCATTGATAGAGACTCGAGCTTGACTTGTAAAACTGTAAAAAAAAAAAAAAAAAAAAAAAAAAAAAACTATAGTAAATAAACCAAATTAGTAAATTACCCAAAAACTAAAGCCAAAGTAAACCACCACCACCACTCCATCATCTCTCCTCCCTCTTTTTCTAACCGAAATTCAAACAAAACCCCAAACAGAAAAACCCATTTTCATCCCCACAATTATGTCTCAATTAATCTACCCTTCCACAGTACCCCTAATCAAATCAATGACAACCGTTAGTCCACCACCATCATCCATCACCACCCGAAAAACATCTTCAAAACCACCTCAATCACCTCTCGAAGCTCGAGTATCTCTTGTTTTCGCTCTCGTTTCGCAAACTAACTCCGTCTCTCAGCGACGTAAATGTCTTTATATTCCACCTTGTTCTCAATTATTTAATTGCTTCATTTTATATTACTTAACAGTTAAGTTTATTGTATTATTAATTTATTGTAGTTTTGACTGATTTGGCAACGGAGACTGCGAAATACGTGTTTCCGAAGAGGTTTGAGAGTCGGAATTTAGAGGAAGCTTTGATGTCAGGTGTTTTGATTTCTTAGTGTTTTGTTGATTTAAGGTTTCTGTTTTTGTGATTTTGGTTGTTTTGTGATTTTTGTAGTTCCGGATTTGGAAACGGTCAAGTTTAAAGTGTTGAGTAGGAACGATAAGTATGAGATTAGGGAACTTGAGGTATTGTTTTGATTTTTCGATTAGGGGGTGTTTGGCATTGTGTTTTGAAAGTAGTTGCAACGGATAGTGAATGTTTGGATATGCTTATGCTGTTTAACTTGTGAGAATTGTTTTTCATGTTTTTTGAAAATTCTGGTCGTTTAAGAATATACATGTATAATGACCCCTAAATAAACTGATAATTAGTCTCGTGTTTGTTGTAGCTACTCCTAAACTTTTTAGCAAAAGACGGCTACTTGGCTTCAAATGAACTTTAAACACTGGAAACTGATTATGTGTGACTTGAAAACGCGATGGTCAGATAAACACTTTTGAAACATGATGCCAAACACTACAGCAAATAAGTTTATATAATGTTCTGATACTTATGCACGTTTCTAGTTATTTACTGTATAAACTAAATAAATTTATATCAGCCTTACTTTGTAGCCGAGACAACAATGCCTGGAAAATATGGGTTCGATCTAAATGGTTCAGGTCAATCCTTCAATGTACTAGCCGAGTACCTGTTTGGTAAGGTAATCCATTTTTCGTTAGAGGTTTCATTTCAAGCTATAAATTTCAGAACATACTGCATAGAACTATTTTTTTCTACTTTCTTAAATTTGAATATTTCGTTACAGAATACAGCAAATGAGGCAATGGAGATGACGACTCCTGTTGTCACACGAAGGAGTCAGTCTGACGGTGAGACAATGGATATGACTACCCCTGTGATAACTACAAAGGTATGCCCCTTTCATGTTTAGAAAATATATATATATTTTTTCTGTATATATTTGTTACTGATGCTCTTGAGTAGTATAACAGCTTTGCACTTTTTTTATTAATTTAGATCCATTACTTATACTATTGAGGTGATCAAAAGTACTATATAGTTGAAATCACTATATTACATCTTGAGGTCTCAATATGATAATATGAAATCATAGTTAATCTTGTGAAATAGTACTATATTAAGGAAAGCTTCCGAAGCATATTTTTCTTGTCTCAGTTGTTCCCAAGCTGACTTGATTCGAAATTATGAATAATAATCTAAACAATTAATAATGATGTCTTTCCACTTATAGTTTCATTTCAATATTGAAACATTCGAAAGATGGGCTTTATTTTAAAACAAACTACAATGCTTTTATGCGAAAAGACCCAGTTGTTCTAACATCATCATCATTCTATATCGATGATTTACCATAGAGGTGGCAAAATGGGGGCGGGTGGACTAGGTAACGTTTGTTGATTGTGTGCATCACGTATTTCATTATCTTTTTATTAATGCTTATTTTTAAATATAAAATTTTGACTAATTTTCAGACGGAAGATCAAGATAAGTGGAAAATGTCCTTCGTAATGCCTTCAAAGTATGGCTCCAACTTACCACAGCCCAAAAACTCTGCTGTAACTATCAAAGAGGTGCCAGGAAGAACTGTGGCTGTTGTTGCATTTTCAGGTTTCTGATAATATTCTTACAGAAAAGGATAAATTAGCCCATTTTGATAGCAATGTGAAAGAAAGTATAAATCCTTGTCTCCGTTCACTCCATTTTCCATGATAATATAGGTTTTGTCACTGATGAAGATGTTAAGCGCCGGGAATCAACACTTCGCGACAACCTAAGGAACGATAGTCAATTTAAAGTAAAAAGTGGCGCATTGGTGGAGGTTGCACAGGTAACATGATTTTTGTTTTTGCTAAATGAAAGTCATCTATGCAACAGCCTAATAACAATTATTTTATATGTTCAGTATAACCCTCCATTTACGCTCCCGTTCACACGCCGTAATGAGATTTCTCTAGAAGTGGAAAGAAAAGAAGAGTAGCTCTTCATTCTACAATGCTTGGTAGCCTCAGCACACAGATGTCTGTGTTTTATATGGAACAGAAGTGATGAGATCGCATATATGCCAAGTATGACGTATAAATCATTTTCATTTGTTGTGTGTATGTATATAATATATATAGAAATTAGTTTCCATGCAAAATATTAGCTCACTACTTATCACAGTATATATGTAAAGCATACCACAGTTTCTTGTGAATAATACATGGGTTTATTTTCGCTATTTTTCATGTTCGGGATCGTTAGTCGACTCAACCTGATAAAATAATGTCCTAGTATGATGCCTTAATTTAAGACACACTTGAATACATGACAATGTGACTCGATGATCCCGTTGAAGCCTAGACAAGAAGTGGTTTATTATGTCTACTGCACTTGGAATTAAGTATTTCTACCTATGTACAATGATAAGATTTTTTTGTATAACTATCAGAATTAGAGACTTCACCACTTATTTAGATTGTGCCACCCATTTCCTTATATTTTGTTTAGCTTTAGATATCTATGATATTATTGAATTTGTTCTATTTTCTTCCAATTGTTATCCTGATAACTTTGGAAGTTACAGTGCCTTGCGACTTTTCTGACTGAATATGATAGAAAACTTATCGGTTCATTTGCATACCAAACTTATAAGTTTCATGGAAACATAGTTTTAGTTGATGTCTCGAAGAAGGCAACTCAACGAGGTTGCTGTGACTTTCCCTTTATTTAACCATCTATTTCCAGCTGATGAACCTTAGGTAGAACATCCCAAATGGTCTTTTGTCTGACAATTCTCTCATGGTAAAACTGGTAACATCTCTTTGACATATTTGACAAAACCTGTTAACTTTTAGCAAATTTATTTGTCCTTGTCTTAATCAGTCTTACAGAAGTTAAAGTACACGAGATTATGTTTTAGTTATTAACCAAATCAAAGACTTCAAAGGGTGTCGATTTCAGTGCAGCCGCTTTTACAAATTTGTTGTTCAATATACTGCTGCAGTCTAGATAGAGCAACATATTCTTATTTTTTTTTAACAAAACAGGAGAAGCTGAGTCATTGATGGGTTTGGTTTGATCTTTTCAATAATCTGTATTTATTAAAATCCAACCTGTCGGCTTTATTTTCCCTTTTGGTCAGCAAAGATTTTGTTCCCTTAGGCATAATTGAATAGATGACAAGGGTCTCTAGGATCGGACCTGGGATCCTACACTTTATTGTGAAAGTTGCTCTTTTTTTTTTTTGGTCAATTTCTTTATCTGTCTACGAGGGTGTGGGAGGAGGAGAGCTAGATCTGGCGATTTGACCCATTTACTTAAATATGGCCGTTCTGGGTGATTTTTTAATCTCGAACGGGTTGAATAAAAAACTAGCTAAAAGTGAATTGGTTTAATGCATACAATCTCCTAAAACGCTTTATTCAGATTTTAGGATTTGTTGTGATAATATTTTTAACCACATTAAATGCATTATCTATATATTTGATAATGTAAAAAATGGACAAAAGAAACATTTTATGGGGTCAACGAAACCAACCAGACCCGTACCAAAAGTAACCTGTTAGACCTGGGCCCTTCTTGACCCATTACATTGCTCAACCCCCAACCTGGCCATTTAGCCAACTCTAATTAAAACTTGCAACTGCATATTGATTTGTGAATTTGGTCTTCTAAATACACTAATGAGTATCATATTCAAGACTTCAAGTTCAATAGCTATTCCTGGTTGTGTGGCTAATCTGCAAGAATGTAAGATGTTGATTGCTGCTTGTTAGTTCCATGTGTGCATTTACTCTAACGTAGTGGGAACCAAATTTTGCACATGCCTGTTATGGAGTATAGTCACACGAATGATGGCAAACTGATCTGCACTTTATAAGTTCACTGTGACTGCACTTTATCAAATGTGAATGAGGCTCTTTATTACTCATTTCTATCTCTAATTTCTTATTGACATTAGTGACAACACCAACTCAATTACTTACTGGCTCCACAGATTCATTGCATTGTCCACCCAATTTGAATTTTACTACAAGAAATATATTATGATTAAAGATGCAAATCCTGTTCTAATAATGGATCAATATACAGTAATATGGCACTTACGATGTCGATAAGTGGGTTTTATTGGAAAAAATTTACCTGATTGAGTTTTTGCGGACTGAGTCCAACTTTCAAACCATTAATCACATCATGCTTATGTTGACGTTGCTACTGGGGTCAAAGCTAGTTTGAGTTGTATAGAAAATTAACATGAAAAATGTTTATTAGTAATTCCACATGCATACAACTTCACACACATACGAGAAGATATGACTATTGAAAGAGTAAACACACAGGAAAACAAGGACACAGTAATAACGCGGTTATGGGAAATGACCTATGTACATGCCACACTCGCGAGTATCTTTTGTTTATCTGGAGTAAGGATCTTACAGTTACAAATGTAGATATTTGTGAGTAAGTGGATAAGGGGACCGGTCTATATATATATGAGCCTGCCCATAATTAGAAATTTTATAAGTTGCCCCCATTGAAGGTATCATGCCCTTGAAATGGGGTATGCATACGTGTTGCACGGATGTTTCTGTTTTGGTGGTATATGACAAAAAGAAGGATCATCACTATGCTATATGGCTAACTATACCAAATACCTTAGAACTTAGCGTTTTATGATATTAGATACTAATTACATGACTTCAGAAGTCACATAATCAGATACCATCTAACACGCCTAAAGTTCAATTTCAGATGCAAAACATCCCTAGAGTTTGAATCTTGTTCCTCTATGATGAATATGGCTATATATGAACAATATATGCTTTTATACAGATATCAATTCATATACATGTCAGTTTTCATATATCCACTTGCAGCCCTAATGCAGATCCCAATTCCTTGAATATTTTGTGAAGCAAAGAGAGTATTCAAATGCAAACAAAAAGGTTAACTTTTTAATCGTATAATTCTTATTGGAATAGATCAAAGAATTACAAAGTGTTATAAGGAGTTAACACTTAATTGATTGACAATCATATAGTCTTTGATTAAGCAAACTTAAACAAGGAATAAGTTTGCAAGTGAACTTTGAGGTCGCTGATGGGATCACGGACATATGGAAGTGCTAAGCATTTACTCACACAACATTCTCTTAATATAGGCGAGTACAAGGATGTCACATGTGGGGTTGTTAAGACGTGTTAAGCATTTAATTGAGAAGTACATCTTTCATTAAATGCTTCTATTCTTGGAAACCTAACAACCTTGCTTTAGTGAACTGTTCACTGCCTTTTCACCAACTCGTACTTGATTTGACATTATCTAAGATGCACTTTATCCCGCTCTTTTGTTATTCTAGCTTGGCAATCCATGAACCTTTTTCCTTCAATTCGATATACATACTAGCTAACTCCGTATCAACAAGAGAGTATGTCATCAAGTTATCTTCCATAAATTAACCACTATGAGGTCAGCTTGGCAGGAAAAGGGAAGCACCTGAAGAAGCAGCATTAAATATAGAGACATTAGATGATGGCGATGATCCCTAGCACAATATCTAGTGGTGGCACTGATCCTTATAGAGGCACAAGGTGCTGGTGCCACAGAATAGAGGGCCGAGCTGGAAGTCCTACATTGTTAGTAACTTTGAGTGCTCTAGTTTGTAACTTTATCGATGTTGGCTATATCTGGATGGCCATGCAAAGAATTAGGGAGAAACAAGAAATCATGCAACTGTCGATACAAAGTGCCAGACATGTAATATGGTAACACAACATGCAAATAAAGATACCATCCAACAATTAGTAATATAACCCTTCAATAATATATTTTTCATTCATTTGCTTGAACCAACTATATTAGGATCTTAGTACTTCAGGTTATTACATTTTATGCTGATCAAGTTTGACTCTTTTTTAAGCTTACTGACTACACAATCTTTGTATGCCAAAGCTACTAGCTAGCTAATTATTTAATTCAGGTATACTATCTAAAATAGGCTTCCATCTTCCACTTTTTCTGTTGTCTTTATCTTCAATCACCACAGTTTTGTTCGAGCTTTCTTTTTTCATATGAGTAACCAAATCACCTACTGAAATCCTTCCTTTTCTCAACATTACCTCTAACTCTTGTTTACTTATCACCAGCTTTATCCTGACAACCCCATTACCGCCTTCTGATTCACTCTTTATTTCTGGATTCTTCGTTGAAGGTTGTGGAAGTTGCACAACCAAATTTGCATGATCTTGGATGACTTCCATGGGTTCTTTATCTTGGATGACTTCCATACCTATGTGCATGATCTTGTTTTGTCGAATTATACAATTTCCCATTTTTTGCTCCTTTTGTTTTTTTGTAGTGCTTAGTTTTTGAGTAAGGTTTTTGGTTTAGGAACTTTTGTATTTATAGAAATGATCTAGGAGGGTGCCTTGTAATTGATGATCATTACAGAAAGACCATATCGCACTTTGAACCCCACATAGATTCTTCTATGGTGCTCATGCTTGATTTTCTTGTATTGACTTCAAAAATATAATTATATCTGTAAGTTATGCAATGTAGAATTCATTGATAGTTAAGCAGTTACATACAAATTTACCATTATATTGAAAATATTCTTTAGTTTTTTTATACATCTTGTTTACACTAAAGGAAAGCAACAGCGGACCACCGCCTACCTGGATTAAGGTAAATTATCTTGATCCTCTTTTATATTTATTTATTTATAATACCTTAATGCTTTCCTAGCTGGTTAAAAGGTTATGTTGGCCATCAGTTTGTTTCGGTATCGGTTGTTACCACTATTTCTATATTATCATGCCTTATGTACGGTAATGAAAGTGGATCACTAAAGCTTTCTGCCAATTGGTTGACCATTTCAGTTTTAATTATGCTTTTTTAGCACTTCTACATGTATACAACATTGGATATCATGGATATCCCCTTTGCGCAACAAACGTGTTTATTTTATTGAGTCTTTATTACTCATTAGTTCTACCTAGATATTACACTAGAACATAGCATATTCCAAAAACCAAGTAATGTGTTAGGTCAAGAAGAATAATAATGTTCTTCTGAGAGTTAGATAGTACTGTACTAATCATAGTTTCATTCTTGTGACCCGGCACTTTATTTGGGACAAAAGTGCTTCTATCAATAAACTTATTTATCCCCATTTACTGGATGATCAATTTAGGTCATTTTTATTTGTAAAATGAGTCAGATAAGAAAGTTAGCTAGAGTGGAATGGATTAAATGGGATGAACAGGTTGAAAGTCACCCAAAATGTAATGCATACAGTATCCTAAATCGCTTTTCTCAAAGATTGAGATTTCTTTTGAGATAATATTATGAGATGGTTTCTTCCTTAGGATCAAGTGATCGACGAATAACGATAACTAACTAGACGCGGACTAAAAATGATAGACCCCTTTGACTGTTTCTTTGTCTTAAATCTATCCTTCTGGACGAGGTTCTTTATTCTGCCTATCTCTAACCCGTATTGACATTAGTGACAGCACTATCAAAATTACTTATTTTTCATTGCACTGTCCACCCATTTTCTTTTACAATAAAAAATAGATTATGACTAAAGTTCCAGTTACTGTTTTTATAATGGACGATGTGCAGTAACACAGCACTAACCGTTTGTCTGTTTCTAAGACACATTTAAGTCGGGTTATTTTCAGGCGTTAGAACGGAAAGGAGTTACCTCTTAGTGATTCAATTATCTGGACTGAGTCCAACTTCCAAACCATCAATCACATCACAAATAGTAATTCATGTTATTATGTTATTTTGACTGCTTTTATTCAGCAGGCTAGTGATATGTTTCTGTTGACACTGCCAGTGGGGTCAAAAGCGAGTTTAAGTTCTTAGAGAATGAAGATGAAAAATGTTTGTTGATAACTCCGTATAAATACAGGTTCACACTCGCAAGTGCAAATACGACTAAACACACGGAAAAACAAGAACACAATAATATATGGTTAAAAGGAATCATCTATGTCCATCTCATGCTAGCGAGTTTATGAATAGAGATACTCCTCTGTCCCATAATTGTATTAGACAATAAAATAACAAGGGGAAATCATGCCTACTTTACAAAGTAGGCAACTTGCCTACTTTCCTATGTTAAAAAAGGAGGGGACAGGGACTCAAACAAGGAGAACATATATTTGCAGGGGCTTAATTGTAAACAGTCTTTATTTTTTGCAAAGAAAAGTAGGCAAGTTGCCTACTTTGTAAAGTAGGCATGATTTTCCCAAATAACAAATATAGGATAGCAACTCTTTTATTATTTTTTATTTTTTTATTATTTTTTTTTTGGGTAAAGGCTTTCCCCTGTACAATGTAAAAATCATAAATTTTAAGTATCAATATCGTCACTCGTATAGTTGTATTTGAAACCACACAACACAAACTGAAATAGTCGTCCCCACAAACCCTAATCCTACACCCAAAAACAAAAACCAAAAACCTCAAAAAATGAGACCACTAGACGAATCCGAAACAACACAAGTATTTGAAAAACACTTCAAATTCACAGGCAACAACTTAAAAAACATAGTCGAATCCCCATCTCATGAAGGCCCCAACACAAACCCAGGTCGTTATTGTTTCCGTCTCCACAAAAACCGTGTCTACGTCTCAGAATCCTTAGTCAAACGAGCCACCAACATTAAACGAGAGAATCTCGTTTCATTCGGTACCAACATAGGAAAGTTTACCAAAAGTGGAAAGTTTCATTGAACTATACAAGCTTTGAACATATTAGCGAATAATGCCAAGCATAAAGTGTGGTTGAAGCCTACTAGTGAGATGAGTTTTTTTTTTTTTTTTTGAATCCACAAAGGTGTAGATTGGCGGGGACACCCTGACCCCGGGTGCCTTTTGGCACCAATCATTATCCACCCCACAAGCATGGGCGCAGCTACATAGGGGCGGGGAGGGGCGTCCGACCCCCCGAAATTTTTTTTTGCGATGTAGGGGGTATATAGTTTTCGTGTAGAAAAATTTCGGTATTACCCGAAAAATAGCCTTAGGAAAAAAAATTTAAATCCTGACCCCCCACTGAAAATTTTCTAGCTTCGCCACTGCCCACAAGGAATAGCTTCGGGCAACTCTCCTGGCCTAGTGGGGCACCAATTGGAGTGAGCCGAGACTCTCGGACTCTTGAGCTGAGCCCATAGGTTTTGTGAAGGTGGGTACCTATCTGGGAGCAAAGTGCCAGGGATGAGATTCGAACCCGAGTCTATTCACTGGACCAATGCCCCAGTGGTGAAAGGTGGGTTAGGCGTATGATGGCGTTGTTGTTTTTTCCATCTCGGATTTGCCGCTTGGGTTTGGGATTGCGGCCAAGGGGACTCAGGAGTGTAGGAAGATGGATCCGCATGGGCTTGTGGTTATTAGGCAAGCCGATGCCGGGGAGTATCTGAGGAGTCAGGAGTCAGGACGATCTTTGAGTGTTAAAGAGCAGAAAATTGTGAAGACAGAAGTCTATTGGAAAGATGTGAAAACAATTTTGAATAGTTTGTAAATGTTGAATGATATTTTGACTTTAAGACAATGGTTACAAATTGTGAACTTACATATTTTATTGTCTAATAAATGTTGTTGTATATGAGAAAACAAGGTATTCGAGCCCGCCGCGTTGTGGCGGGTACTTTTGATCAATCGAATATGGATTAATCAGATTCTTGACATCGCTGGAAAAGAACTTGAGCCTTAAGCATCAAGGTCAAACCTTCAGGAGGAGAGTGAACGGATGTCTTTATGTGGAGGTGTTGGCCCTTATAGTTTTAAAAAAATTTAAGATAATTTTTAAAGTTATTTGAAAAGTTAAGGGCACATTTTGAAAGTTCTTTTTACTTAAAAACTATATATACTAAACTTCAACATTTTTTATAAAACCGTACGTACGTAAAAAACATATCAATATTGGGCTTGTTCTGTTCGTTATCGAGAAGCCTTTTTGCCAGTATTTTTTTTATTCACAAAATTACCAGATATCTGTTACTTATTTGGCAAACAAAGTTTGTTATAAAAAAAATCGTTAATATTAAAAAGTTCAGGGTATGTTTTGTAAGTTTTTTTTTTTACTAATAAAATTTATTGTTTTTTATTTAAAAAATTAATTTTTTAACTGGACACGGATTTCGAGTCCATGCCATATAGTATTTATAGTGAATGAGAAACGCTGTAACAAGACTTAAATAATACATAAAAAAGTTGAGATTGTCAACTGACCATGAACTTTCATGGGTTCTTTATTTGGTGCTCCACATAGATTCTTCTTTGGTGCTCATGCTTGATTTTCTCGTAATGACTTCAAAAACGTAATTATCAGTAAGTTATGCAATGTAGAATTCATTAATAGGTAAGCAGTTACATACAAATTTACCATTATATTGATAATATTCTTCTTTAGTTTTTTTTATACATCCTGTTTACACTGTTGTTCTAAAGGAAAGCAACAGCGGACCCCTGCCTTCCTGGATTAAGGTAAAAATATCTTGATCCTCTTTTATGTTTATTTGTTCATAATACCTTAATGCTTTCCTAGCTGGTTAAAAGGTTAAGTTGGCCATCAGTTTGTTTCGGTGTTGGTTTTTATCACTATTTGCATATTATCGTAATGAAAGTGGATCACTAAAGCTTTCTGCCAAGTGGTTGACCATTTCAGTTTTAATTATGCTTTTTTAGCACTTCCACATCTATACAACATTGGCTATTTGTGGATATCCCCTTTGCGCAACAAACCTGTTTATTTTATTGAGTCTTTATTCCTCACTAGTTCTACCTAAATATTACACTAAAACGTAGCGTATTCCAAAAACCAAGTGATGTGATAGATCAAGAAGAATAATATCGTTTCTGTGACTTCTCTTATGATCTTCTGAGAGAGTTAGATCTACTGTACTAATTATAATTTCGTTCTTGAGACCCGGCACTTTATTTGGGACAAAAGTGCTTTTATCAATAAACGTATTTATCCCCATTTACTAGAGGCGGATGATCGATTTGGGTAATTTTTATTTGTAAAATGGGTCAGATAAGAAAGTTAGCTAGAGTGCAATGGATTAAATGACAGGTTGAAAGTCACCCAAAGTGTAATGCATACAGCATCCTAAATCGCTTTCCTTAAAGATTGATACTTCTGCTGAGAGCCTGAGATAATATTATAAGATGGTTTCTTACTCAGGATCAAGTGATCTACGGATAACGATAACTAAATAGACGCGGACTAAAAATGATAGACCCGTTTGACTGTTTCTTTGTCTTAAACCTATCCTAACTGGATGAGGTTATTGTTAAATGTTACGTATAAATATTAATAAGTAAATGACTAGTATCGAACCCGAGACCTCGGGATTGCACACATTACAAACGTGAATAAAAGTATAATAATTATATATATTAAATGTTATGTATATATGTAATTATTTAAACACTTGAGGGACTTAATGGTCATTAGTAATTAACCGTAAGTACTAACTATCGTTAAATGTAAAGTTAAAGGACTAAGTTTGTAATATATAGCAAGACGGATCCGGAAGGACCCTTGTGGGTTCCTAGGCCGGTCGACCCAAGGGAGGGGAAACCCAAACCTACTCAAACTTGGAGAACAAGTTTACAAGGCTATATATACAAACACAAGGGTTATTTGTTTCTCACTTTTTGTGCACACACATAACCCTAAAGTTTTTCTCTTCCTTTTTCTTGTCCATAGCCGATCGACCAAACACCCTCCTAGGGTTTTGGATCGATTTTTGTTTAACAAAAATCAAGTGGTTTTTAGATCTTGCAATCTCTTTTATTCGTTATAGTTTGTGTGTACAAGAACGAGGTAATAACTCACTATAGTTATTATCAAGAGATTGATAAACAAAACGGTAAGGGGTTTATCATTGATCTAATTTACATAAGTCCAAGTTTTGCTTATTTGATTCTTGTTCGGGCTAGAATCATCACGATACGTTCCTATTATGTTTTGGTTAATATTTATGTGTTATACTTGATCCTAGCTTCCGCAATACGTGTTCTTTGATTGTCATATTCTAACAGTTATTTATTCTGCCTATCTCTAAAATCCGTATTGACATTAGTGACAGCACTATCACAATTACTTATTGGTTTCATTGCACTGTCCACCCATTTTCTTTTACAATTAAAAAAGATATGATTAAAGTTCCAGTTACTGTTTTTATAATGGATGATGTGCAGTGACACAGCACTTACCGTTTGTCCCTTTCTAAGACACATTTGGTCAGGTTATTTTCAGGTATTAGATGGAAAGGATTTACCTCTTAGTGATTCAATTATCTGGACTTCGTCCAACTTCCAAACCATCAATCACATCACATTGAAAAATATAGTTTTTGTCACTGATGAAGATGTTATGCGTCGGGAATCAACACTTCGGGACAACCTAAAGAATAATAGTCAATTTAAAGTAAAAATCAGCGCTTTGGTCAGGGGTTCGGTTGAGCATAAACATTTTTCACGTTAAATTTCTATACAACTCAAACTAGCTTTGGCCACACTAGCAATGTCTACATAAGCATATCACTAGCTCTAAGGGTATGAGTGCCATATTCAAGTTCAATAACTATTCCTTGTTGTGTGGCTAATCTGTAATATGTTGATTGCTACATATTAGTTCCAAGTTTGTGTTTTTTTTATACGTAGTGGGAACCCAATTTTGCAGATGCCTGTTCCGGAGTATAATCTCACGAATGATGGCAAACTGATCAATGCACTTTTCTGTTTCTTTCATCTTTATAATTTGTCAAATGTGAATGAGGCTCTTTATTACTCATTTCTAGCGAATTTCTTATTGACATTAGTGACCACACTAACTCAATTACTTATTACACAGACTCATTGCATTGTCCACCCAATTTGAATTTTGCTACAAGAATTATATTATGATTAAAGTATTTTAATAATGGATTATTATACAGTAATATAGCACTTACGATGTCGATATTTGGGTTTTATTGGAAAGAATTTACCCCGGCTGATTGAGATTATGAGGACTGAGTCCAACTTTCAAACCATTAATCATATCAAAAAGAGTATCTCTTCTCATTATGTTCTCCTATTTTTTCAGCAGGCAAGTGATATGTTTATGTAGACATTGCTAGTGTGGTCAAAGCTAGTTTGAGTTGTATAGAAATTTAACGTGAAAAATGTTTATTGGTAACGCCGCATGGATATGCCGCATGTACATGCCACACTCGCGACTCGCGAGTATCTTTAATATATCTAGAATTAGGATCCTACAGTTACAAATGTAGATATCTGTAACTAGATAAGGGGACCAATCTATATATATGAGCCTGCCCATAATTATAATTCTATAAGTTGCGCCCACTGAAGGTATCATGCCCTTGAAATGGGGTATGCATATGTGTTGCACGGACGTTCCCGTATATGACAAAAAGAAGGATTGTTACTATGCTATAATGGCTAACTGTTGGGTCAATTCAATGCCCAATGGTCTTTGACTAGATCTAAACATAAATTAGACCAAGTATAAAGAAGTCTTGTTGGTAAGGCTCTCTCACAGAGCATAGCCCAAATTATGTCTTAAGATATATAGGCGGGAATCTTCAAGATTGTAAAAGAGTGGAATAAAGTGCATCTTTGATAAAGTCAAAACAAGTATGAGTCGGGAGAACTCTTCACTAAAGCAAGGTGGTTGTGTTTCCAAGAATAGAAGAATTTAATGGAAGATGTACTTCACCATTGAATACTTGACACGTCCCAATAACCCCACCCTTGACAACCTCGTACGCCCCTATATGAGAGAATGTTGGTCAGAGTAAAGGGTATCTCTTCCACATTAATTGTATCTATTAAGAAGAGCATTTACTCTCACTTGAATTCGTTCTCAGAATTCACTTGAAAACTTATTCCCTGTTTAAGTTTGCTTGTTTAGAGAGTTGAACTATTGTCATTCAATTAAGTGTTAAATCCGGATAACACTTTGTAGTTTTTTTATTCACATTAATAAGAATTACAATTGAAAAGTTTATCCTTTCGTTGTTGCATTTAAATATTTTATATCTTGTTCCACAAAATAGCCAAGGATTTGAGAACAATAGTAACTAAACCAATTACCTTAGAACTTAGCGTTTTAATGTTTTATGATATTAGGATACTCATGAAATGACTTCAGAAGTCACATAATCAGGTACCATCTAAAACCCCTTAAGTTCGATTTCAGATACAAGACACCTCTGGAGTGTGAATATTGTTCCTCATTGACGAATATGGCTTATATGAATAAAATCTGCTTTTATATAGATACTAATTCATACACATGTCGGTTTTCATATATCCACTTGCAGCCCTGCTTCATCAGGTTTTTGTATCTGATCTAGACCCTTGTTTCGGCCACAATGAGGTCAGCTTGGCAGGAAAAGGGAAGCACCTGAAGAAGAAGCCGCAAAATAGAGACATTAGATGATGGTGATGGCCCCTAGGAAAATAGTTAGCGGCCGCACCGATCCCTAGAGAGGAACATGGTGCTGGTGCCACAAAATAGAGGACCGGAACTGTAAATGCTACGTTTTTAGTGACATTGACTACTCTGCTGGTTGGTAACTTTATCGATGTTTGGCCATATCTGGATGGCCATGCAAAGAATTATAGGGCGAAACAAGAAATCTTTCAACTGTCTATGCAAAGTGCAAGACATGTACACAAAGTAACTGGGTCGATTTGATGACAGCACAACATGCAAAATAAGATACCATCCAACAAGTAATATGGTAATATAACTCTTCAATAACATATTTTTCAATCATCATTTGCTTGAACCAACTATATTATTATCTTAGTACTTCAGGTTATTACATTTTATGCTGATCAAGTTTGACTCTATCTTTTTAAGCTTACTGACTGCACAATCTTTGTATGCCAAAGCTACTAGCTAATTAAATTCAGGTATACTATCTAAAATAGGCTTCCATCTTCTACTTTTTCCGTTGTCTTCATCTTCAATCGCGACAGTGTTGTTCGAGCTTTCTTTTTTCATATGTGTAACCAAATCACCTACTAAAACCCCTCCTTTTCTCAACATCATATCTAACTCTTGTTTACTTATCACCAGCTTTATCCTGACAACCCCATTAACCCCTTCTGATTCCCTCTTTAATTCTGGATTCTTCGTAGAAGGTTGTGGAAGTTGCACAACCAACAACCTATTTGCATGATCTTGGATGACTTCCATGGGTTCTTTATCTTGGATGACTTCCATACCTATGTGCATGATCTTGTTTTGTCGAATTATACAATTTCCCATTTTTTGCTCCTTTTGTTTTTTGTAGTGCTTGGTTTTTGAGTAAGATTTTTGGTTTATGACTTTTTGTATTTATAGAAATGATCTAGGAGGGTGCCTTGTAATTGATGATCATTACAGAAAGACCATATCGCACTTTGAACCCCACGCAGATTCTTCTTTGGTGCTCATGCTTGATTTTCTTGTATTGACTTCAAAAATATAATTATATCAGTAAGTTATGCAATGTAGAATTCATTAATAGGTAAACAGTTACATACAAATTTACCATTATATTGACAATATTCATCTTTAGTTTTTTAATACATCTTGTTTACACTAAAGGTAAGCAAACAGCGGACCCCTGCCTACCTGGATTAAGGTAAAATATCTTGATCCTCTTTTATATTTATTTATTTATTTATAACACCTTAATGCTTTCCTAGCTGGTTAAAAGGTTAAGTTGGCCATCAGTTTGTTTCGGTATTGGTTGTTATCACTATTTGCATATTATCATGCCTTATATATGGTAATGAAAGTGGATCACTAAAGCTTTCTGCCAAGTGCTTGACCATTTCAGTTTTAATTATGCTTTTTTTAGCACTTCCACATCTATACAACATTGGATATTTGTGGATATCCCCTTTGCGCAACAAACATGTTTATTTTCTTGAGTTTTTATTCCTCATTAGTTCTACACTAGAACATAGTATTCCAAAAACCTAGTAATGTGTTAGGTCAAGAAGAATAATATCTTTTCTGCAACTTCTCTTGCTATGATCTTTTGAGAGAGTTAGATCTACTGTACTAATTATAGTTTCATTCCTGTGACCCGGCACTTTATTTTGAGGTGGATGATCGATTTGAGTACTTCTTTTTAAAATGGGTCGGATAAGAAAGTTAGTCAAAGTGGAATGGGTTAAATCATTTTTTCTTCAGGATCAACAGTACCTAAGCGGAAGTGGGCTAAAAATGACCTGTTTAGACCCCTTTGACTGTTTCTTTATCTTAAACCTATTCCATCTGGATGAGGTTCTTTATTGTGTCTATCTATAATTTTTTTATTGACGTTAGTGACATCACTATCACAATTACTTATTGGTTTCACAAGTTTCACTGCACTGTCCACCCATTTTCTTTTACAACAAAGAAACAGATTATGACTAAAGTTCCATTTCCCGTTTTTATTATGGATGATGTGCAGTAACACAGCACTTACCGTTTCTAAGACATATTTAAGTCGGGTTATTTTTAGGTGTTAAATGGCCAGGATTTACCTCTTACTGATTCAGTTAGCTGGACTGAGTCCAACTTCCAAACCATCAAATCACATCACAAATAGTAATTAATGTTATTATGTTATTTTGACCCTTTTTTTTCAGCAGGCCGGTGAATGTTTCTGTTGACCTGCTAGGTGGGGTCAAAAGCGAGTTTAAGATGTATAGAGAATTAAGGTGAAAAATGTTTGTTGGTAACTCCATATAAATACAGGTTCACAATCGCAAGAGCAAGTACGCCTAAGCACATGGAAAAAAAGAACACAATAAGATATGTGGTTCTAAGGTATCATCTAGGGGTGGCAATTTCTGACACAACACGAAACACGACCCGAGACCGACACAAAAAAATGGATTAGGTTTGAGGCTAAACAAGTTGGGGTCAAAAATAGGTCAACACGACTGATGCGTTTAATAAATAGGTTAGGTTTGGGTTGAGAATCTCAACCCAATTCCAACCCGTCACCCGTTTAAAAATACAATTAAAAAAATTAAATGTTAGAAGTTATGTGTTTAGTTTCATTATAGTAAGACCCAACTATTTTGTGTCTCTATCTTATGAAATATCATCAATTTGGAAATGTTTTAAAATGGTATATACATACGTGTCAAAATATTTATGGTGTTGCTTACAAGGTTTTAAATATACACCTTATTATATTTAACATATCCCATCAAATTCATATTCGAATTATAACGGGTCGACACGACTCACCCGTTTAATAAACGTGTTCAAGTTAGGGTTGAACTTTTCAACACGATTAACTAAACACGTCAAGTTTGGGTTAAGATGTTTGAACCCGCCAACCCGAACCCGCCAACCCAGACACGACCCAATTTGCCACCCACTATCATCTATGCCCATCTCATGCTAGCGAGTTTAAAGATGGATATATATTAGACCATATTAGACTAGACGGACCGGCCATAATGGGTACGACCCATGTATACAATTGGGTCGGCCCGTATAGGTCTAATATGGTCTAATACGCCCCCTCAAGCTAAGGACGGGGAACGACTTGTAGCTTGGATCTTAGAAAGAGAAATTGAGGAGTTGGCAATGGCTTTGTAAAGATATCGACAATGTATTCTGTGTAGATATATGTTGAACTCGAAGATCCCCTTGAGCAACCTTTTCCAAACAAAGTGTAAATCTATTTCTACGTTTTTTGTATGCGCATGGAAGACATGGTTACCTGACAAGTATGTTGCACCTAGATTGTCGCACCATACTATAGGAGCAGAAGACGTATAAATGCCAAGCTCATGAAGAAGAGCTTGAAGCCATGTGAGTTCAGCGATGGTGTCAGCAAGTGCTTTGTATTCAGCTTCTGTAGAGGAACGTGAAACTGTGCGTTGCTTACAAGTGGTCCAAGATATAAGGTTTGAACCAAGGTAGATAACAAATCCCCCCTGGACCGTTGATCATCTGGATCCTCACCTAGGAGAAAGCTTCTAAAGAAGCATAGGGGCTACCTTTATATAAGGGTAGAACCTAAAGAACCGCAAATGAGCATACTGTGCTCAATTGTACTAGGAAGATAACGTAAAGTCGTAAAATCCGAAAGTCCGTTTGACTGCCGACCAATTATAAGTTGCCCCCACCAAAGTGTTCACGTTCTTGAGCTCTCGCTTGCACAGGTGCTGCACAATTGCACAAACGTGTGTCGACAATCAGACTCCACAACTCAACAAAAAGTGAACACTTTCTATTTTGGGGTATAGGACAGAGAAATATCGAATGCTATAAGGGCAAACCATAACAAGTCACATTTCGATATTAGTTAATAAAGAGATCACATCACTTTGGGATTGTGACAAGTCGTCCCATAATCATATATACTATCTAACATGTACCCCTAAAGTTTGATTTCAGATGCAAGTTACACCCAAACGTGACATCTATCTATCATCGTATGTGTTAGCATGTAAGTAGCTGTGTTTTGTGTAACCCATGGCCAAACTTCTAGGGCCGTCACTGATGGCTCTATTACGTGATTTAGACCACCTAGGAGAACTACGCTTCAAGAAGTAAAACATATGTTTATAAAATCTCACATGAAACTACACAGCCAGTTTCTTTAATTTGTCGTTCAAAATAAAACTTTTTTATCTATATTAATTAGCTTCTGATGGTTATTCGAATATGAATGTATATGATATCATATACAAATATGGATGTATATGATATGCATAATCTCTGTAGTTACAAGATACCGATTCACATACAAATAGGTTCTCATATATCCACTTGAAGCCTGGCTTTAGCAAGTGTGTGTTGCTGATCTAGAGGCTTCCGTAGCGATGGTATCAACTTGGGAGGGAAAGGGAAGCACCTGAAGAAGCAGTAGTAATCATAGAGACCGATAATGGTGAGGACCCCTAGCAGAGAAGCTAGTGTTGACACTGATGCCACAACATAGAAAACGATAAACGTTGTTTGTGGCACAAGACAAAGCCAAAGAGATGGACATCAAGTAAATGGATCCATTAGATGACAACAAAACATGCATATGAAGATACTAGCTAACAAGTATACTTGTTAGCTAGTATCTTCATATGCATGTTTTCTTCTATTATGATCTTAAATTATATTACAAGTTTCTGCTGATCAAGTTTAACTGTAATTTTGCAGGCTTGCAGACTATACATTCTTTGTAGTATGTTATATTATCATGGACGCTGCTAGTTCAGTTCAGGTATACTATCTAAAACAGGCTTCCACCTTCCGCATTTTCTACTATTTTCATCTTCAATCACCACAGCCTTCTTCAAGCTTTCTTTTTTCATATGAGATACCAAATCGCCGACTGAAACCCCTCCTTTTTTCAACATCACCTCCAACTCTTGCTTACTTATCACCAGCTTTATCCTTAAAACCCCAGTTCCGCCTTCTGATTCCCCCTTTATTAAGTCTGAGTTCTTCTTAGAAGGTTCTGGTAGAGGCACCGGATAATACATCTGAACATGATCTTTCATGGGTTCTTTATGTTGGGTGACTGCCTGACATGTTTGCATGATCTTGTTTTGTCGAGTTGCGCAATTTCCCATTTTAGCTCGTTTTGTTTTTATACACAAAAGAACTGGCTAATAGGATTTTCTTTTTCAGTATATAGAGAGGAAATCCTTAATTCTGAGCATTGTTGTTTGCATTAGATTTTTGATGTATTTATAGAAATAAACAGTGAGGGTGCCCTTGTAGTTTCTTTTTATTACAAAAAGACCATATCGCACTTTGGACCCCACGTAGATCCTTTGTTGGCACTCATGCTTGATCTTCTCATAATTACTTCCAAAATCCAGTTTTTATGGTTGCTTTAATAATTTATATTACTTACCTAATTGTACTTATCTTGCAATGTGAACTTAGATAATGGGTCAGCAATGACATATAAATATACTGTTAGGTTGATATATTTGCTCATTGTCATCAAGAATTCACTTTTATTGATATATGATTAACTTTTGGATTTACATAGAGGTGGAAGCAAACAGGCAACAAGTTGCGCCGCTAGCCCATAAAACGTCTACTATTTGTGGTCTAATTAATTACTGCTTTGGGTAACTATCTATGTTTTCACCCCTTAAACCTTCAAAAAGAAACTGCCAACTTACAAAAGATATTAATAAACGTGATGTAATTTTGTGACATAGAGCTAATGTGGCGTCTATATGGAAAGGAGCTTGATATGTCCTCTTTTGCAGCTAGTGAAACTCCAACTAGTTCCATTCAGATAACGAAAAGAGCAGCAACAAGGGCCCCTGCCTTCTTAGATTAAGGTAACAAATCTTGTTCCTCCTTTTTCTCGTATTTAAAATTACCTTAATGCTTTCCTAGCTGTTTAAAAGGTTAAGTTGCCCACTGTTTTAGTTGTTATATTACTGTTTGCAAATTATAGTGCCCTACGTATGATAATGAAAGTGGGCATTGCATATGGTTACAACATTAGGTAATTGACAGACACCAAAATTACAGTGGTACATCAGTTAGGATCCTTTAGGACCACTAAAGCTTTCCTACCAAGTGCTTGACCGTTGCTGTTCATGATTATGTTTTTTTCTCTTTTACATTTGCCCAGCATTGACTATTTCTGAATCTCCTTTTTGGGAAATTAATAAACGTGTTTTCTGGGACTCTTGTTAATTCTGCCTGAAAACCGCACTAGAATTTAGCGTGTTAAAAACTATCAAATAACAATTTGCATCTTAATCATGTGGTTACATGTATTATTTTTCGTAACTCTTAATCCTGCCAAAAATTATCCTACCTTTGAAGGGGTTGTCACCTACCATATGAAAATAAAAAAAGCATGCCATGTTGATAGGAGAAAGTTGGCATGCGAAACAAACTTTTTACAGAAACTTACACCCAATAAAGACAAGTTTATATGTGGAAAATGAATATGATTGCAACTTATACCATCCACTACTAAGAGGGGAATGAATATGGTTCTTTATGCTAAGTGATGTTTACTTGACATATGAGTGATATAAGCAGTATGAGGTTGGGGGTTGGAAGCTTTAATCTTTTAACATATTATACTAAGAGTGGTGGATGCAGTTGCACCATATAAGTTTTATAGGCGCCACCACGTCACCATATACCCTATAACACTCCTGTAACATAAACACTCTCCCCAATAATAGTCCTATAACACACCATAAAAAAAAAAAAAAAAAAAAAAAAAAAAAAAAAAAAAAAAAAAATACGGATACCACAATGTGATGCCAACCACATTTGCACATATAACACCAACTTACGGTGCAGTATAAACCTTATAGGGGTGTTATAGGTACCAAAATGGCACCTATAACGTGTTACCCGTCACTGAACCGAGGCCTATTAGATAAGCCACAAAGAATTCATCTGATTTATTCATTGATCAACTTGAACTTTGGTGAGCTCTTACTTTTTTGGAGGGACCATGAATCATGACAAATTAGTACGTAATTTAGAAGGTTAGATTTTTTGAAATTCCACTTAATAATTAAATTAAACTCTTTTAGGAATTTCTGAATTCCTATTGGTTGGACGGTTAAATAAGTCATGATGATAATGATATGCTAGAATTTACTGCAAAAGATTATGAATCAAGTTGGCTTGAATTTCCCACTTTAATTTTTAGGATGGAAACTAACCAGACGATTTTATAGTCTTGGACTATTTGTGTTTAAGCATGCAAAACCTGTGTTTTTTTGCTTCTATTGGTTGGACGGTAAGTAAAATACATGTTCTAGTCCACGTGGAATTGCGTAAGAAAGACGTTAGTCTTAAGTGCAGGCTTACAGCATGTATCTGGAAATTTTGCTATTAGAAAACATGTCAAACCTTAATTATGTATCGTTTTTTTCATTCTCATTTTAGATTTTGGAGTAAGTTCATTTTATATGTTTGTAACTTGTAATACTTGTTCTGATTATTGCATCTCCTCTTTGTATGCTATCACATAAAGACCCGAATACTTGTACAAATGCACATATATAATGAAAAAAAAAAGACTACCGTTTGTTCAAAATGTCTCAATATAATTACATCCTTGCACATATACAATTTCTAGGTATGTCAAGTATTTTGAGGATTTAGACTGATGATGCTCACAGCTGGGATTCTCAGCAGTTAGATGGGGCAAATTGAGCAAATGTGCTTGTAAGGTGCTATATGGGTATTCCAGGTAGACTAGTTGGAAGGGTAACACTGTTATACGAAGTACTTTTTTATAGTATGGTGCTTAGTCTTACCTCACCTATTGGAAAGAGGTAGTGGTGGAGTTTGGTCAGGTCAATGTTCCATTATCATAGCAATGTGTTTGATATATACTGGAATTGGGTGGATGGGATCCATCGTAGGGTTGTTGAGTTAAGTTTGCCTTTTCACAATTCTATGGCAACTGAAAATTCTCCCTTCTAGATATGAACCAAAGAAAGAGAGAACACACTGTTTATTCGACTTTCTTCGAGTGGCTATTAATTGCTAGTTTTTTCGTGGTCATCTAGAGGATATAAACTTGTAGTAATCTAGTCATTTAACCAAGGTGCATCAATAGACGACTAGCGTATATTTCATCTTCTTATATATGTTTTACCTTATTCTTTATATAACTTTGTGTTTTAAGAAATTATTTTATGGTCACGTGCGTTCTTCAAAATGGGCAGACACTCTTTTTAAGTGGGATTTTAAGTCAATCTAAAGTTCTAAACATTGTCTTTCACATATAGTAACCTTGGTGCAATACATGTGAGCTTATTAGCACGTACTGCCAATTATAACGTCTTAGCAAGAGTTAGGCCACATATATCAATTGGTGACACTCTTCTAAGTGGGCATCTAAGTCCTGAACATTGTCTTTTAAGTATCAACCATGACTCCTTGAGGATGAGTATTTGAGCCTATTAGCATTTCCGGTTATAACGTCTTTGCAAGAGTTAGGCCACATATATGAATTGCATGTTTAAAGTATCATTTAGACGACTTTCTAGAGTAATAAACGATCAATTTTTTTTTTTTTTTTTTTTTTTTTTTTTTTTTTTCGCATGTTGCATATACTTACTAATATATCTTTAGTGGAAGGGAAAAGGCAAGAAACTCGTCTCCCAGCCTATAAAATGAAGTCATAATATATTATTAGAATTGAATTATAATACTTAATGACAATGTCATGTGTTGTACGTCTCTGTAAAATTATTTCGTATATATGCTTATCTTTTGAGTGTAGGGTAATGGTGACGTGTCATACCATTATGAACACTCCATTTCATATTTATAATCTAATCTAAGGTTTCATAAGTATATCATAGGTCATTTGCAACAAAAAATCATATGAAATCTAGCACAATCCATGCCTTTTTCATAGACTAAGAAAGCTGCATGCATTTTCCCTTGTAATTTCCCTTACTTAAATGTTTCATTTATTTATTTATTTATTTTTTATTTTTTATTTTTTTTTCTGATAGTTTGGTCTTATTATATTCATCACATGATGTTGACTGATCGAGATTGATAAAGAGTCACATATGTAATGTAACTAATCATCGTGTTTTGCAAATCGACTTTAATTAGTCTCTCTCTTTTCGCCACCCCACTCCAAAAAAGTTTCAAGAAAAAATGGTTAAATTCTCCTGCTTCCAAAAATTCCTTACGTCTTTCTTATTCATATTTAATAGGTTTGGATCAAAATGGCATTCCAACTCGTTCAAGAGCAAATAGTATCTTTATCATAGAATTTAATCATTACTATTGTGTTTTAATGGTGAGACTGATCATCTTGTTTTTGCATCTAGCTAACTAGGCTTAATTTGCTTATTAGTACTTATTAGGCTTTGAAGGTTAGACTCGTTTAATTAATAATGACATGAATGTTTTGAGTTTGTATCTAGATACATGGACGAGCGTGTTAATCTATACGGTAAAGTTTTGGTTTATAATTGGACTTCTATATCTATTAAGCACAAAGAAAAGTTTACTGTAGTTCACAAGTTTTTTAAAGATCTAATAAACGAATCATGACAATTCATTTTTTCATCAAACTAAAAAAACCACACTTCATCTTTTTTATTAAAAATTATATAAATCTCATAGACCGTTAATCATTACGCAAAAAGAATCATACAATCATGACGAGAATTTAATCATTTTCTATAGATGGGTACTTTAATATATTTTCGACAAACTTTGTTTTCGATTTATTTTTATTTATTTTTTTATTTTTTTAAGTGTTAAAATTTTCGTTCTGAAAAAATCGCATGTGATTTATAAAATCATAATTGATTTGTTATTTTAAAAATCACAATCACATATGATTTATAAAATCATATGTGGTTTTTGAAATCACACGTGATTTTTAAAATAACAAATTACATGTGACTTTCTAGGCGTAAATTTCACCGCTACATAAAAATCGAAAAAAAAAATCCTGCGAAAATATATCGAAATACCCGTTTATTGAAAGATAAAAAAATCTCATTTCATTTTTCACTTAATAATTTACTGTTCTCAAAATATTTTATTTTTCAAAAAATGTGGAAAGATTTTTTTTATTTGATTACAAAATGTATATTTAGGATTTATTCATCGAATTTTTAAAGTATTTGTCGGTCATATATTAAGTGATGACCACATTCATATTTTAAAATCATTATCCATTTTAGATTTTGCTCTAGTAGCCACCAAAGCACATACGTCGGATTACAATATAGAAGTTATTGCATGTTATTTATTAAATGGAATACAGTAACTTTTTGTTGCATACCGAGGACAAATCTTTATCATTCATTAGTTTGATTTAATAGTGAGGATTAATATAAGTTCATGTTTTTTTCTTGTCTTCTTGTCAACCTAAGTCCATGTCTTTTTCTTTCTTTTTGTCTTTTTTATTTATTAACATTTTTTTCACGTTTTTTTTAATTCACGTTTTTTCCTTTCGCTTTCATACGTTTTTCTTTAGTTTTCGTCAATTTTTAGACGTTTTCGCTCGTTTTCATACATTTTCATCTGTTTTCTTACGTTTCGTCCATTTTTGTCTGCTTTCATAGGTTTTCATCCGTTTTTATAAAATTTTGACCATTTTCAGACGCTTTCATACGCTTACGGTAGTTTTTATATATTTTGAGACGTTTTTATCCGTTTTCATACGTTTACGTCCAGTTTCATACATTTTTGTCCGTTTTCATATGTTTATATACGTTTTCGTCCAATTTTCATACGTTTTCATCCGTTTTTATACATTTTTGTTCGTTTTTAGATGTTTTCGTCTGTTTTCAGCGGTTTTTATACGTTTTCATACATATTCGTCTGTTTTCTTACGTTTTCATCCGTTTTCATACATTTTCGTCCGTGTTTAAATGTTTTTGGCCATTTTCATACGTTTTTTAATATCACAAGTGATATTCAGAATATTACAAGTGATATTCTGAATATCACACCTTCGCAAGTGATTTTCAACTAATGTTTTATAACATGAAAATCACAAGTGATATTCTGAATATCACAACTAATGTTTTCAGACGTTTTCATATGCTTCTGAATATCACAAGTGATATACTGAATATCACAAGTGATATTCTGAATATCACAGTAATTTTCAACTAATGTTTTGTAACAAAAAATCACAAGTGATATTTAAAAAATCACAAGTGATATTCAAAATATCACTGATATTCAGAATATCACAAGTAATTTTCACGTTTTTTTTAATTCACATTTTTTTTACTTTCTTACGTTTTCGTTCATTTTACGTTTTCATACATTTTTGAATATCACAATTGATATTCTAAATATCACAAGTGATATTCTGTGATATCACGATATTGTGAATATCACAGAATATCACTTGTGATATTAAGAATATCAATTGTGAGTATGAAAATGGACGAAAACGTAAAAAAATAAACGAATACGTTTGAAAGCATAAAAACACATTTGAAAATGGACAAGAACGTATGAAAATGGATAAAAATGAAAGAAAACACAATTGATATTCTTAATATCACAAGTGATATTCTGATTATCACAGAATATCACTTTGCAATATTAAGAATATCAATTGTGATATTCAGTAACGTAGGAAAATGGACGAAAACATACGAATACATATGAAAGTGTAAAAACACATTTGAAAATAAACGAGAACGTATGAAAAATAAATAAAAACGAAAGAAAATGGACGAAAATGTGTGAAAACAAATGAAAACGTATAAAAATTGCCGAAAACGTATGAAAACGGACGAAAACAGACAAAAATGTATAAAATCGGACAAAAACTTATATAAACGTATAAAAACAGAAAAAAAACGTATAAGAACGTAAGAAAACGTATGAAAACGGACGAAAACGTATAAAAACGTAAAAAAAATGATAGATGAAAACGTATGAAAACGGACAAAAATATACGTAAACGTCTGAAAACGTAAAAAAAACTGCCAAAAACGTATAAATACTGCCGAAAACGTATGAAAACGGACGAAAGCGTCTGAAAATGGACAAAGATGTATAAAAACGGACGAAACGTATGAAAAAATGGATAAAACGTTTGAAAACAGATGAAAACTTTTTAAAATAGACGAAAATGTATGAAAACGAACGAAAGCTTATAAAAATTTATGAAAACGTCTGAAAACAGATGAAAACGTCTAAAAATGAATGAAAACGTAAAAAAAAAAAGCGGACAGAAACGTATGAAAATTGACGAAAACGTATGAAAATGGACAAAAACATTTGAAAACGTATGAAAATGGACAAAACAGACGAAAACACATGAAAACGGACGTAAACGTGCGAAAACTTAAGAAAGTGAAAAAAAACATGATTTTTTTTTAAAAAGCGTGATTTTTTTATAAAAAAAAAGCGTGAATAAAGAAAATAAAAAAACGTAAATTAAAAAAATGTAAGTTAAAAAAAACGTGAATTAAAAAGGACAAAAAAAATATTGAATAAATAAGAAAGATAAAAAGACTAAAAAAAACATGGACTTAGGTTGAGAAAAAGACAAGAAAAAAAACATGGACTTAGGTTAATCCCCACTATTAGATCAAAATAAATGGATAGTGGGGATTTGTCCCTCAGTATGTAAAAAATGAACTTTTCTCATGGATTATAATATCTATACAAATTCTAAGATGACTTTTTTGTTCCTTCCGTGCTTAGTTTTAAATTATATGTTTTTTGATTAATATAGAACATAATATGAATTCACGATGTGTCTCGAAAGTGTTGTTCACGTGAGAAGAACCTTTGTACTATTCACCGAAAGGTTATATCCTGATGTGTTTTGAAAGCTTTAAATTTATTATAACAAGTTCTATCAATTCTCTTAATTCAAAACACACAGGTAAAAGTATAACCCTCATTAGATAGTAAAGAGTTTTGGTAAGACCAGATCGTTCCACAGGGACTGAGATTATTCTTGTATATCGTTTAACTAATCAATATGAGTTTAGAAAGCGTTTTGACAATTATGTAAACTAGGATGTAATTCAAGTATTGGAGAAATATGATTACTTGAATAGTCTTTTTAACCCAGTGATGGTTAATGATAATGATCTCAAAGATGGAGTAAGTTCAACCAATAATTAGTCATTTTCATCAAAATAACATTTGATGAGTTAACAATGGTAATTCAAGACTTATGTCTACTAATCTTTGAACAAGTGTTAACAAGCTCAAGGATTAGTTGTTATGTTCAAACTATATTGTTTATGACTTAACATAAGCGATTTCTCAATTTAATTGATCAATATAGACATATATTGAAAATCATAAAATCCTAATGGATTCTTTCGACCATCCCAATTAGCAAATATAATCAAAGGTGATAAACAATAGGAACTAGTTTATCACACAACAAGGTTTCAACATAAACAAGAAATCAACAAGAGATCATAACCACAACCAATCACTTTATTATATTAACATCTCCAAGCAACCATAAAAAGTTTAGCCTAACATGGCTTTAATAATCATGCTTACAGTGGTTGAAATGAGCTACCGTCACTAGCGATCACTATAATAATATCAAGAGAGTATCTTCAACGTTATTAGAACTTTGACTTCACTTTAGCACTCCAAATGTTGTAATTCGAGAGAGTAAGACTATCAGAGCTTTATTGATAGTTGGGAAGAGAGGTGTGCGTAAATGAGACGGATTGGGGCTCTATTTATAGGCTTGGAGAGACTGATCATGCACTGAAGTACGCCGCACTTAGATTAAGGTCGGCGGGCTTCACAAGAGAGACCGGCGGACTTAGACATTAACACCGGCGAGCTTCAATAGATTTCTTGGCGCCAAAGGGTCATTAATTCAACTAAAGACCGGCGCACATTTATTAAGAGATCGCCGTACTTTATTAGACTGACTTAGATTTGCATAGGACATCATACGCCCCCGTAACCAGCGTACATAGACTATAAGAGTGGCGCTCTTTTGACTTTGAAAGGTGACATGTTGCTTTAGCATAGATTTGGCTTAGATGTGTACACTTTATCTTGATTCTTGAAGTTCTTTGTCGATCGGACCTGAAATGTATTCTCATGTAATTAAGTATCGAAAGTCCACATAAATCATTAAGAAACTAACAAATAACGCTATATAAACTATTTATAATTCGAGCGTCATCATATCCCTCAAGTGATGTTCATTTGGGAAGGGTTGTGTTGCCGATTTCTAAAAGATACAATCACTGGAGCACCAGGCATTCAGAAAAATACAAGTCCAAATATACATAGTAAGTTGAAAGGAAAAAACGCAACACACTTGCATAATAATACAATTACATATGCCTTTCAGCCATAAACTTGCAAAATAGAAGTATTAATTAATATTACATCGTGATGTAATCAAATAAATACTAAAATTATACATCATCTATCCTATATTTATTGTTCGTTTACTATCATTTTATATAAGAATCGTTGCTATCATTTCTTTATATTTTATATTAATCATTTAATGTTGTGATTCTTAGTAATTATAGAGCAATTATGGAAAAGAAGCGGCAATCAGTATTATTTGGTGCTTAAATAAAGAAATCAAGAAAGTACATCTTGAGTAGACATCTCATACAACGTATCAATGCTAATAATCGACGTATCCACTTTTGGACATACGCCATGTATAAAACTTGGTCTACATATAAAGAAATGAAGTCAACATATGAACACGGCGTATCTAGTCTTAATGATATGCCACATATGGAAGATTAGCCTTTGAAGAACCCAATTCTGGATAATAAAGAATATGGCGTATGCATTTCTACCAATATGCCGTATCAATGGCAGATAACGATCATCACAAAATAGTTTAAGAGTGGAGCCCACGCTGAATAAGCCCAATACACCGTATCAGGGATGATGGATACGGCGTATCAATACTCTGACTTAAAACTATAAATAGAGGGCTCATTCACGACTTTTAAATCATCCCAATCCACACCATGGCATTCACAAACGACTTTTGGAGGCTAAGAAGGTTAGGAAACACCACGATTCGCAAGGAGGGCATCTCGAGTATTATTTAATTTGTTTAATCATTTGGTTATCGTTTCGATGTCATTATGAATTCTACTCGTTTGGCTTTGATTAATCATTTGTATCTTGATACTGAGATTATGGGCAAACACCCTTAGGTGTTAACCATAATTATTATTATATTGTTATTTTGATTCATTTACTCTATCAAATTCATTTTCGTTGGATGTAATTTATGTCTATCATGCTCAATTGCATTTAGTTTTTGCGTGCTTGAAGTATGTTGGCTATTGTCTAGATTATAGGTTATAAATTAATCTCTTTGATTTATGATGTGTATCATAATGGTTGGTATGCGTGATAACACATAGCTTCATGGTGGTTGCCATTATGACTAGATGACTAAGGCAAGTAAGTTAGTGTGTGGCCCTTATAGATGACCATTCACGAGGGTTTAGGTAATCTCACTTGTATGTGATTGCCAAGATAGCTTATATTTAGTAGTTGAAACACTTTATACATGCTTGATCCTTATTAACATTGTGACCATTAGGTTAAGGGCATATATGTATAGGGCTAAGTAACCGTGACCATCTGGCCTAGTCTACCATAGATAGGAGTGTCCTCACAAGGCCGAATCCATGCTCCTCTAGTCAGAGTTTACATTCCCTAACTCACCAACAGAAGTAGCTTTTAGTCATTGTACTAGTAGATGAATCACTATGACATGATACGATGAACTTGGCTAACACATTCTCCTATCATAAGACCTCGACCTGACCTTCACTATAGTTATTTACTTGCATTTCTTAGTTTAATTAGTTAATTAGAAATATCAAACTGTGTCAATCTCTCAGATTGAACCCCCGTTGTAATGTTAGGATAGATAATTAGAATACCGTAGATAAAGCTTTCGTTCACTCACTCCTTGAGAATGACCCGTACTTGCCAATAACTAGCTATAACTGATTTGGTACACTGCCCCGCAAGTGTTAGTGTATAGGTTAGTTAGCAATTATAAATTTAAAACTTGATATGAATCTTACACCTTTATAACACCCAGCACATAACCAAATTCTTTGTTACGAAGTAACATTGTCTATTGCATCATTAAGAAGGAAATTAAGAAGTAACAGATTGTTCCTAGGTGTTGGTAGGAGTAGTGGATGATGGTACAATGATGGAAGGAGCCGTAGATGATTCCCCTAGTCCGAAAGGAGTCTCATTAGGAAGAATGTTCATGATACCACCCAGGCATAGACGGTAGGACTCAGCAACCTTGTACACATAAGGATAACTCTTGGTAAAACAACTCATCAAATAACCTCCTCCACTTGGTCGGAGCTTCCAAGTCCAAATCATGTGTGTATTGAAGGATAACCCTCAACTCATATTTTTTCCTACCTACTCCCACTCTCACTCCTCCAAGCCATCCAGCGGTAAAACAAGGCTAGAGAGCTCAACAGGGCTCTTCTTATATTCTTGACATTGAAGATGGCATTATGTCGAATTATCTCAGCTTTGCCAAGCTCTAGGCAAGACTCCCCAATTACTTTCTTAGATTCTGAGCTTGTGGTTCAGATTAATTTGAACTGCCACTCTTCTGAGCCAATTCATCTCTAGCTTCCTTATTCTCCCAGATTTCCCAGCGGAGGTGTTCTGTATAACATCCATCTCCTTTTCTAGCTCCTCCACCCTCTCAGTTAGTCATTTCTCCTGGCTGGCACATGAAGCTTGATCTTTCTCTAAGAGTTTGTGTTTCTCACACAACCTACTGTATAATAGAACCCCATCAGCCTTGTCCTGTTGAGCGCTAGCAAGCCTCTCGACCATGTCCCAACACCCATCATGAACTTGGATAAGTTCAGTATGATCATAACTGAGGTACTGGAACCTTCGGATTGGGTGAGATTGCTCATCCCTAAGCTTTTTCATGCCCTTCGAAGCGCTTGGTGGTCATCGAGTTCATCTATAAAATATTGCTCCGCTGGGGTGGCAAAATGGGACAACATCTCTTGGCATGTCCGCATGGAGGTGAGGTGGACGTCATCTCTCAAACTTCAGTTAGGAGAAAAGTAGGTAGAATGAATCTCCTCACCACCAGAATGACCATCTGAAAAGAAAGATTAAGTAAGAATTGAAAAACACATCTAAACTCAGTATTCCAAGCAAAAGAAAAGCCTACCTTCTCCTCCGAAAGAGTTTCCTTTAGTAATACAACCGGAAGGGGAACAGGAGGAATCAGCTGTCATCATGAAAATACACCAGATGAATTGAAAGGATAAGATAGGATAAACCACAAATACGTTAAAGGAAAATAGCATACCATAGGAATGAATAAACATTGATCGCTCGGTGATGAGACGAAAACTGTACCACTTTTAGGGGTCATTTAAGCCCAAATTCGAGATTATTTGATCATTACTGTCCTAAATCGTTATTTTGTCATTTTAGGTACTTTGTAGAAGAAATCTGGAAAAGGAAGCATTTTGGACGATTTTGGAGCGAAAAAGTGAAGAAAACGACAAAGTCTCCAAATCATGCTGAAATTGGTACCTGACGGCGTCAGGAATTGCATGTGACGCCGTCACTCATGGACAAAGAGGTGGATAAATTAAATACACGTGAAGCGCCACAATGTGTTGAGGATTTAACACGTGACGGTGTCACCAAGGCCGTCACGTTCAAATTGCAAGAGACAGGCAAGAGAAGAATAATACATGATGGCGTCAGATCTGGATCTAGGCAATACGAGAGATTTTATGGCGGCGAGTTGACGGCGTCAGGATTTACACATGACGCCGTCAGACCCAAAAATCTATATATAGTTTTCTATTTTTCATTTGTTAAAGTAGGAGAACTTTGGGATAGTTTTGGAGAAACCATAGCTCGAATTTTACCTTACTTTTAAGGGTTCCAAACCCTTGTTTCATCCATGTTTGATTGAAGATAAGTTTTCCAATAATCATTCAATATGTCTATGTGTTGTTTGATTCTATCTTATGCTTGTCTTTATTTTAACATGCTAGGCTAGGTTTTCTTTGTGTTTGCTTAGATGTAATGAAACCTAGTTATTGATTATTGGTTGGTTGTTTGTTTATAATTGTTGTGGATGAATGATATCGATGTTAGGTTTAAGAAAACTGGCAGACTTCTAATTGGTAACATGCTTAAACGTCTTAAGAAACATGATTGGATGTGTACTACGATAAATTGGTTATATTTAATGCATACGTAACTACTAAGGAGGCCATGTTAGGAGCTAGTAGTCGGCTCGACATAGGAAGAGGTAGAAGCTTATAGAGTTAGGGAAGGTCGTACACGGCCCTATGAATGGTATAAAGGAATATAACCCGTCATCCATGCAATTGTAACAAACTAATCAACTAGTAAAAGTTAGCTAGGGAGTAGTGAAATCAAAGTAAACACGTTTGTCTTATTATTGTTTTTTGCCCACATTTACTTTCGTGTCATTTTATTTTATTTTTATTGCATTTGTAGTTATTTGGGTTAGTTGACTAGCAACTAATTCCGCACATTCTTCCAAAACCCGAGATTTTTACTTGCTTTCCATTAAATATAAAAATACAAAAAGAATCATCCCTCATCTCTAGACCTAGTTTAATTAAGTTTTAACCCTAGCGAACACTATTCTTTGAGTTGAACGATCAATCCCCCGGTACTTGCCACTACACTATACTACATCGGTCAGGTACACTGCCTGGTGGGGATTGCAAGCTTCTCAAGATCCACTGAGAGGTAAAACCTTTTGCAAGGTTGCAAAACCACGCATCACTCGGTCTGCTTGGGGCCAGTATGAACGGGAGTAGTAGCTACACTAGAAGCCTCGGTATATGAGGCGCATCCTCATGGAGCGGCTGATCCAAGTTGACTTCATGATCGCCGCCATCACCCCCATCATAACTGGTAGCCTCCATATTCTCACCTCTCAGTGAGAGGTTACTCCCGCCCATTTCGGAAGCATTTAACTGATCAGAAGATCCCCTCGTGTTGGGAACTTGATTCGAGGGAGGAGTTGATATGATATGGTCGGAGTTAGAGACAATCTTGACCTTTTTCGGAGGACAGTCCTTCCGTTTCTTATTCTTTATTCTTTAGCCTCGCAAGACTTGTTTCCCAACCCGTTCAACACTAACCTTAACCTTTAAAAGATTTTGTTGTTGCTTTTTCTCTCGAGCAGCAACAATTTTGGGATCAACATGTTCAGTAGCCAGCATAATGGCGTTCTTAGCTGCAACTTCAACATTAGTGTTCAACAACGTTGTGGTATGCTCCCCCCCCCCTCGGCACGAGTTCTCCCTTACTATCTAGGGTAAAAGCTATAAAATACTATCGTACTTTCAAAAAAGTACCAAGTTAAACCATTTACTTTTTTATTGCTTACTTGACCAACGAACTTTCAAATTTTAATTTGACTTGAAACATTTCTTTATACCGTTAGTCATCATGTGGCAACGTTAGTCCTTTTACTCAACGAACATTTGCAAAGTTAGTCCTTTTATACTAACGACTCTTTTTAATTAACTAAAAATTTGGTTTTTCTTACGCTTTAATACTTATCCGCCCTGTTTTACACGTTTTGATCCGTTTTCATATGTTTTCGCCCCATTTTACACGTATTCATCCGTTTTTATACGTTTTCACCCGGTTTTACATGTTTTCATCCATTTTTACACGTTTTCGTCTGTTTTTACACGTTTTTATCCAATTTTACACCTTTTCATCCATTTTTACACGTTTTCGTCCGTTTTTACATGTTTTAGTCCGTTTTTACATGTTTTCATCCATTTTTACACGTATTCGCCAGGTTTTACACGTTTTCATCCATTTTTACACGTATTCACCCGGACGAAAACGTGTAAAAACGGACGAAAACATGTAAAAGTGGATGAAAACGTAAAAAGCGGACGAAAACATGCAACAACGAACAAAAACTTGTATAAACGGATCAAAGCGTGTAAAACCGGGCGAATACGTGTAAAATATGGATGAAAACGTGATGAGGCGAAAAATGAACCGTTTTTAGTGGGTCATTTAAGCCGGAATTGGAATTTATTTGATCAAATATTGCCCTAAATCGTTCGTTTTGTGATTTTAGGTACTTTGGGAGTGAATTCTGGAAAAGGAAGCATTTTGGACGTTTTTGGAGCATAAAAGTGAAGAAAACGGTAAAGACTTAATTTTTCTTGCTGGGAACAGTACCTGACGGCGTCAAGAGCAAAATGGATGACGACCCAGAGAAAACGTGACGGCGTCAGAAGTAGGGCGTCAAGAGTAAATTTGGTGACGACCTGGAGCAGGATTACACATGACGGCGTCACCCATGGATCTAGGCAGTCCGAGAACTTTATTGGCGGCGAGATGACGGCGTCAGATTTTTCCTCTTGACGCCGTCACCTCACAGAATCTATATATACTTTTCTATTTTTCATTCATTAAGAGAGGAACTTGTGTGGAGAATTCTAAGGCCGAACCTAATAAACCCTAGGTCGTTTGTAACAGTATTTTCAAGGGTTTTCACCCCTTGAAACCTTTCATGTTCAATTAAGATAAGTCTTCTCTCAATTCATTCAATATGTCTATGTGTTGTTTGAATATATCTTATGCTTGTCTTGATTATAACATGTTAGGCTAGATCTTTCATATGTTTGCTTAGATGTAATGAAACCTAGATCTTGATTATAGGTTGATTGTTTGTTTATAGTTGTAATGGATGAATGATTTCAATGTTAGGCTTAAGAAACCTGGCAGATCTCCATTGTGTAACTTGCTTGAACGTCTTAAGAAACATGAATCGATGTGTACTAGGTTTTTATTGTTGTATTTAATGCATGAGCGAATTCTAGTGATCTCATGTTAGGAGCTTCTTAGCCGGCGCGACATAGGAGTGAAGTAGGAGCTTATAGGATTGGGGAAGTAAGTACGCCACCCCATGAATGGTATTAAGGAATACAATCCGTCATCCACGCAACTGTAACAAGTAATTAACATGTAAAAGATATCTAGGGAGTAGTGAAATCTAAGTAAACACAATTCTACCATATATTGCTCACACCACTAGTTTAATTTAGTTTATTTTCATTTTTATTATTTTATTTTGATTGCATCTTTAGTAATTGGGTTAGTTGATTAGCAACTAATTCCGCCCACTCTTCCAATACCCGAGATTTTACTTGCTTTTCATAAAATATAAAAATACAAAAAGAATCATCCCTCACCTTTAGACCTAGTTCTTAGGCTTTCTAATCCTAGCGACACTATTCCTGAGTTGAACGATCAATCCCCTGGTACTTGTCACTATACTATACTACAACGATCAGGTACACTGCCTGATGGGGGTTGTAAGCTTCTCGAGATCCCTCGAGAGGTAAAGCCTGGTGCAATTCCCACGCATCAAGTTTTTGGCGCCGTAGCCAGGGAATATTTATTGTCTAGGTTAGGATTTTCTTTTTATTAGGTCTACTTGCTAGATTCCTTTCTAGTAAGATTTTTTTATTTTTTTTATTTTTAGGTTTTCTTTAGTCTATCTTATTTCTTCGTGTCTTTGTTCGTAACTTTTACCATCCGACATCATGGAAGGTGGTAACATCTTTGAACCCATCAACCCACCACAACAAGACCACCCACAAAACCCACCACTAGCTAACCAACCTCTTAGGCCCTGAACCCTATGAGAGTATTCTCGACCTAGCCACCAAGGCTACCGAAACACCATTGAGCTCACCCAAGGAGCCAATGTGTCTCTCTTGCGATCCGACACCATCCGGTTGGTGCAAAGCGGATGTGCATTCCATGGACTTTGTTCCGAAGATCCAAATCAACATCTCAAAGACTTCCTTAAAATCGTAGATTCTATAGACCTTGATGTTACAACTAGAGAGTCAACCCGATTACGCCTATTCCAATTCTCTCTACGTGATCAAGCTAGTTAATGGCTTGAACGTTTCCCCGCGGGATTCATCACGTCATGGGATGATCTCACCACTCGTTTCCTTGCCCAATTCTTCCTACCGGGGAAGACTGCGATGCTTAGAAATGACATTTTGATGTTTGAACAACATCAGGGTGAAACTTTCTACGAAGCATGGGCTCGTTTCAAGGATCTACTCCACAAAGTCCCTCATCATGGTATAAATCTTTGGTTATTAGTTCAGATCTTCTATGACCATGTCGACTATCACACTAAACGTACAATCGATAGAGCCGCAGGAGGTAGATTGCGTGATAAGAACGCCGAGGAGTCTTGGGCAATTATTGACGAGCTTGCCACCGATAATCAAGAGTTATGGGAGTTTAATCACACTATAAAAGCGACCATCAGCGCAATCTCGACACCTGGAGGGACTAATCAAATCTCTGATGAACTCCTTTGCAAACTTGAGGCAAAAGTTGACTATTTTGAGGAAAGGCAAAAGAGACCCTTAAGTCCTAGACGGGCTGCTGTCAATTCTGTCTCGAAAATGACTTCAACGCCGTTATCAGAGTCACCCTCTAGAGAGAATGTTGAGACTTTTCAAAACTATGCCCCACCTTATTCTCCTCCCGAGAAACTTAGCCCGGAATTTGAAGCCAGAATGAGGGAACACATGGCAACCCATTCTGAGCGGCTTGCTAGATTCGAGGAAGTAGTTTATAAACAAAAGGAGGAGATGCATGAGAAAATGAATGAGATGATGATCCTAGTGGAGGAGTATGCCAACCAGAAAACCCCTGAAAGGATGTTACTGAGGAAAGAAAGCGTCATCCCCACTACCCGGTTTGTTAATTCCATCACAATTGTCTACACGGATAATGAGAAGCAGAAACCCCTAATGAACAAACCACAGAAGAACCGCCAAAATCCCAATCCTTAAGTTACTACCTGAAACATGATATAAACGAAAACACTATAACTAATTGGATAAAGGGTGACGGGCGTAACCAATCCTCCAAACAGGGTTCAGAGAAGGAGGAAGAGGGAAAAAATGAGTATGATACATTACCTGGGGGACCGATATTCGAGAAACTATTGGTACAAAAAGTGGCTACTAAGCAGATGACGTATGGGAACTTTGAGATTCCGGCCAGCATCGGGAATTTGAAATATCTAAACGCTTTCGCTGACCAAGGATCGGAAGTAAATCTTATGCCCTTAACTATCTACACCCAACTAACGTCAAAAATGCCAGCCCCCACTCGTGTTAGGCTATCCTTCGCTGGACACTCTTACGTGTACCCCCTGGGGATCGCAGAAGATGTGTTGGTCAATGTCGCAGGATTCATGTATCCCGTTGATTTCATGATCATCGATGATAAGGGAGGTGGATGCATGCCAATAATCCTTGGGGCACCATTCCTTACCACCGCAAGAGCTGCCATTAAGTATGAAAATAGGAAAATTGAGCTTAAATCAGGAAAAAGAAAGATTAGCTTTCCCATGACCCCGCGATACGCACAAGAAAGTTTGATGAGGAGTGGGATCAAAAAAAACATTGATACATCGCCTATTCGTGTTCAAGAGAAGATACTTGCATGGGAGGCAAGAATTAAAAGTTAAAAAGAAGATAAACATGAAGGAAGCAAAATCAAAAGCAAGAATAATGAAATTCGTGTAGCGTTTGAACACAGTCAACCAACGAAGAATCATGTACCATTCGTAAACCTTGTACTCTTAAGACACTTGGAGGTAACGATACCTCCCGATAAACCGAGTCCCTTGTGGTATGGGCCTTTCACAATTGAGGGCATAAGCTAAGATGGGACGGCTAACTTGAGAAGTAAAGGAGGAGGAGAGGTGATTGCAAGTATCGACAGATTGAAACACCACCACCACGATAGTAATGATCGCAACTATATGGGGTACATCATCTCGAGAGATGAGGTCACGTAGTAACCCATGACCTTGAGTCTAGCTACAAGACTCGTAAATAAAGAAAAACGCTTCTTGAGAGGCAACCCATGTTTTGTGTGATTTTTATTTTGTTTGATTTTTATTTGTTCCCGTATGCATGCTTTATTTTTATTGTTGGTAGATCATGTTTCAAACTAAAATGGTGAAAATACTTTATTTTGTTGTTTGGCTTAGTCTTAACTTCATCCAAAGGTATTTCACAAAAGATAAGTGTAAGGGGAAACCCCAAATATGTTTTTAAGAAATAAACTTGATCATGATTCTCCACAATATTAAATGAACATGTATATTCGTATTTGTTAGAGTCAAATGCTTGTATCGAGTCATAATGATGTTTTGCAGGATTTTCCAGAAAGTAGGACAAAGTTTTTCCAGAAATTTTCCGGAAACTTAACATAAGAATTTCTGCAGGTCACTTCTGATGGCGTCAGGAAGAAAATCCTAACGGCGTCATGTGTAAAATTCTGGAAATTTTACCAGTTTTGATTTTCTAACGGAGTCTTAAAGTTTTTGTTAATTCTTTAGTTTTATAATCTCCAGGGAATCTGCAAACATCATTCCACAAGCATTATATCTTATTTTGTTTTCTAGGATTTGTTAGCATATACAGATTGCCGCCGATTTTACGCGAGGTGGCCTTGTTTGTTTTCTCAGGTTTAACAGGTTATGTATGACAAGAAGATGATTTATATTCTGGAAGGGAAGCTTTGATTGTTCATTTTCTTGGAGGAAGATCTAAACTTGTTGTCACACTATCCATACCGAGCGAATCGGGGGAGTATTTGATTTCATTCTTCTAACCTGTTTCACTTTTACATTCTTTACTTGAACATTGGGGACAATGTGCATCCTAAGTGTAAGGGGAGGGTAAATGATTATACCTTATAGGATACACTTTCACTTGAGTTTGCTTGTTTGATGGTAGGTGAGTAATAAAACTATGAGAAATACTTGTTAGTGTAATTTTAGCGCCAAATTTAAAATTTTTTACAACATTTAGGAGTGAAACTTTAGCCATAGCAAGTGTCTCATGGATAGGATTCGTATGACTAGCACAAAACCGTACTATTCAGAAAAATTTTCCACCCAAATATGTGAGGTTCGCCTTTAGATTTGATAGGAAAAGCATTTACTATTAGTGCTTATGAGTGTACCGGTAGCATTTAGATTCTAGAACTTACGTTAGTGATGCATCCCGAGACCGCTAGTGAGACTACATTCGTGTAGTAGGATTTACTACATGATAAGAGGCATTAGGATCACCCTTGTGTTAAACTCGTATCATAATTACTTGACCATTTAAGTCATATTAAGTCAACTAATTTTTCCCACGCATTAACGTTGTACTCATTTTTAGTACACGAAACCCCTAGTACACCGCTCCGAGCCTATCTTTTCGTTTCTAACTTTAAGCATCTTACTTAAAGAAAGAATTTGTTACACCCCACTTAAATGTACAACCAAATCGCCTTAGCTTTCCGTGTATGCACTCATCTTTAGTGCATTATTGTTATTTGTTAAACCCTTAGTTAATTATCTAATTGATTACATGGTTGCTAAGTCGAGTCATATCCTTGTACATATTGTTTTGGGACGATTGAGACTCATGGGCAAAGTACTTATTTTATGGAGTAATGGGGAATAACATCATTTATTACCCCCATATGTGCGTTAATCTTAAAAGATCTCCAAGTGTTTTGATTTCTTAATTCGAATCATTAGATTAGTTTATTGTAAAGTATGTAAAAATTCAAGTGTAAGGGGAATGTTCATTTCCTATGATGTATTATTTTGGATAGTAGGGTAAGAGTGTATGAAAAAAAAATCAAGAAAAAAAAGAAAAAAAAAAGCATAGAAAAAGGAAAAGAAAAGAAAAACATACGGACTACCATCCCGTTTCATTCTATGTTTATTTTATGTTTTTGTTATTTTTCATTTATTAGCTTAAGTCGAGTCTAGTCTTGGCTTAGTAACGCCATATTGTACATGTAATTAACCAAGATTGTTAACTCGCCACCAGTAAAGATTGCCTATATCCAACAAAACTGTGTATTTCATATCCCTACACCTAACGTTACAACCCTTTAAAAAGACCTCTTTGATAGTGTATCCTAGGTGCTTACGCCATGAGGTGGAGGTTTGATCCTTTCCCAAGCCTATGGTAATCTATTTTGCTATGACAGTTAGTGAGAGATGTTTTCCATTTCCATATTGTGATATATACTTTATTACACCCGAGAGATGTAAGTATCTAAACACTATTTGTGAGGTGCTAGAATATGACCTCCGTGCTTGTCTTTGGTCTTTAGTGGAACGATTATTTGTTGTAATTACTTTTATATTAGTGTTAAATGACCCCTAACTTGTATTTTGACTATAATAAAAGTGCATTTGCTTGAGGACAAGCAAATCTCAAGTGTAAGGGTATATGATGAGGCGAAAAATGAACCGTTTTTTGGGGGTCATTTAAGCCGGAATTGGAATTTATTTGATCAAATATTGCCCTAAATCGTTCCTTTTGTGATTTTAGGTACTTTGGGAGTGAATTCTGGAAAAGGAGGCATTTTGGACGTTTTTGGAGCATAAAAGTGAAGAAAACGGCAAAGACTTAATTTTCCTTGCTGGGAACAGTACCTGACGGCGTCAAGAAGGAATTTTTGACGGCGTTAAGAGCAAAATGGATGACGACCCAGAGAAAACGTGACGGCGTCAGAAGTAGGGCGTCAAGAGTAAATTTGGTGACATCCTGGAGCAGGATTACACATGACGGCGTCACCCATGGATCTAGGCGGTCCGAGAACTTTATTGGCGGCGAGATGACGGCGTCAGATTTTTCCTCTTGACGCCGTCACCTCACAGAATCTATATATACTTTTCTATTTTTTATTCATTAAGAGAGGAACTTGTGTGGAGAATTCTAGGGCCGAACCTAATAAACCATAGGTCGTTTGTAACAGTATTTTCAAGGGTTTTCACCCCTTGAAACCTTTCATGTTCAATTAAGATAAGTCTTCTCTCAATTTATTCAATATGTCTATGTGTTGTTTGAATATATCTTATGCTTGTCTTGATTATAACATGTTAGGCTAGATCTTTCATGTGTTTGCTTAGATGTAATGAAACCTAGATCTTGATTATAGGTTGATTGCTTGTTTATAGTTGTAATGGATGAATGATTTCAATGTTAGGCTTAAGAAAACTGGCAGATCTCCATTGTGTAACTTGCTTGAACGTCTTAAGAAACATGAACCGATGTGTACTAGGTTTTTATGGTTGTATTTAATGCATGAGCGAATTCTAGTAATCCCATGTTAGGAGCTTCTTAGCCGGCTCAACATAGGAGTGCAGTAGGAGCTTATAGGATTGGGGAAGTAAGTACGCCACCTATGAATGGTATTAAGGAATGCAATCCGTCATCCACGCAACTGTAACAAGTAATTACCATGTAAAAGATATCTTAGGAGTAGTGAAATCTAAGTAAACACAATTCTCCCATATATTGCTCACACCACTAGTTTAATTTAGTTTATTTTCATTTTTATTATTTTATTTTGATTGCATCTTTAGTAATTGGGTTAGTTGATTAGCAACTAATTCCGCCCACTCTTCCAATACCCGAGATTTTACTTGCTTCTCATAAAATATAAAAATACAAAAAGAATCATCCCTCACCTCTAGACCTAGTTCTTAGGCTTTCTAATCCTAGTGACACTATTCCTGAGTTGAACGATCAATCCCCCAGTACTTGTCACTATACTATACTACAACGATCAGGTACACTGCCTGGTGGGGGTTGTAAGCTTCTTGAGATCCCTCAAGAGGTAAAGCCTGGTGCAATTCCCACGCATCAAAACGTGTAAAAACGGACTAAAACATGTAAAACCGGACGAAAACGTGTAAAAACGGATGAAAACGTGTAAAAACGGAAGAAAACGTGCAAAACTGGATGAAAACATGTAAAAACAGACGAAAACGTGTAAAAATGGATGAAAACGTGTAAACCCAGACGAAAATGTGTAAAACCGCACAAAAACGTGTAAAAACGGACGAATACGTGTAAAACGGGGCGAAACGTATGAAAACGGATCAACACGTGTAAAACCGGGTGAATAATTATTTAAACGTGTGAAAATGTAAGAAAAACCAAATTTTTAGTTACTTAAAAACAGTCGTTAATATAAAAAGACTAACTTTGCAAACGTTCGTTGAGTAAAAGGACTAACGTTGCCACATGATGACTAACGATATAAAGAAATGTTTCAAGTCGAATTAAAATTTGAAAGTTCGTTGGTCAATTAAGCAATAAAAAAGTAAATGGTTCAACTTGATACTTTTTGACAGTACGTTGGTATTTTATAGCTTTTACCCTGCTAACTATGGTCCCAGTCAAAGTAGGCAAAAGCAAAAACTCTGGCATATCGACAAATGCAAAATAGATAGGATGAAAGGTATGGTTAGATGAAGCACAAATGAACTAACATTCTTACAGATTCATCATGAAATGATAAATATTACCATGCCCTTCAACATCCTTAAGAACTGGACAAAATCCAGGATTACCGAACAGTGTTAATAATTCCGCCATATATAAAAGCTTGAAGTAGGTTTTTAGAGAAGGATTACATGGGCTCTAAGTTGTTTAATGTCTCTTTCCCTAAAACCAGTCTCTAGTGATTCGTCGACCACGTTTGGGTAGTTATGCCTCCAAGCCATGGCATTCGGGATTGCTCTCCGGTTGATAAGGGAAAACATGTCCTTCCAATGTTTCAAGCTAGTAGTAGTTTCCTTAAATATTTTCTTTGATTTTTTGCTACTACGGCTCTCAAAGGAAAACCAGTGACCCTGTTTACATAACTTATAAAACACCCGGAACGGATGACAGAATATGAAGGCTTTAACATCGGATCTCAAACATGGTCGCTCGGTTTAGTCCTTTCGATGCTAAATGTGAAATATGAACCCTGAAGTATTTGATCACGGACAGTAAAAAGGTAGAAAGGGGAATCCAAACGCCACCCTGATCAAGTTGTTTAACATACATCCCTATGGTGTCGCTTGGTAATTGGTCCATTGTCATACCGTAGGGTAGAAGCCAAGGGTTTAGGTATAAGGGAATCCCGTATGTCCTAACTATCTTATCTAACTCTTGTTGCCCCATCAGGGATGCGAATATATGAAAATCAAACTTAGGAATGACGGATGCCATCTCTCCTGGTTCGTTGTCGGAAATTTAAGGGATATCGAAGGTTTAGACCTAAGAATAAATAAAAATAAGGAAACAGGACGAAACGCACCTGGCAAAAAGAGATAATCAAACTATTTCGTTCAACAGCAGAGTAACAGTAAAAGTGAAAATGTAAAAATGAGAGAAAAAGGGTATGTATAGACGATATGGGGAAAAGGAAACCTCGCAACGTATCTCACACGCGACGTGGAGCAATCTGGACCACACAATCTCTAGTGAACGACGTGTGGCGTTGTCTCGTTCCTCAAGGTAAATCATAACGTTTTAACTTATTCACCATCGCGAAACCCATTTGACATGATACTTTAATCGGCCCAATTAGGTCCATCGGGTCGAACCTTCTTAATAAATATAGAAAATGTACATAATGATTAGATTAGAGTAACACCGGAGCAACATTTTAAGTGTTGCATCATCAGTTTTCTACCGATAATACAATACTTGGTGGGAGGGATATGTTGATGTATATTTCCGGACGATGTGCTGGACGACATGTGTCTATACGTGTTCGAAGGACCTGGATCCGAAGTAACACATGCCGATGGACCGCAATAGAAGAAGATCATTCTTTTACCCAAAGATCCTTTTACCCAACAGTCCGTACTAAGGATCATACTTAAGCCGCCTATCCCGGATATTGTGGGACATAGTCTCCCACGTGGACTGACTTCTAATACATAGACTAGGTATTGGAATTATAATATTGTGACAATCATATAAAATAAACCAAACACAACAAATGAGCATAGCGGAAGCAATTACAAAATCATATAATATGTAATTAATTAAACAAACATAAAAGTAAACATACCTTTGTGATTCTAGCCCGAACAAGAATCAAATGCAATCTTCAAATCAAGAACCCTAATTAGGGTTTATGTGGATTATAAGAATTACCCCTTACCTCTTTTGTAATTCAATCCAAGATATAACCAATAGTGTGATTATATCACGTTCTTGTACACACGTACTAATTAAAGTAAATGTTTATGCAAGTAAATAATAACAAAACACCTTTTAGAAGATCAAAATCGAATCCCTAAAGGTTTAGGGATGTTTGATCGATTTTGTGACAAGAAAAGAAGAGAGAAAACTCAAGATTATTGTGTGTACAAGTGTATGGAACAAATAACCTTGAGTTTGCTTATATAGTGGAGATTACTTGGAGTCTAAGGCACAAAGGAGGTGCCTTTTGTCCTTGGCCGATCGGTTCTAGATCCCTAGAAGGGATTCCGAAACTTTCTTGACTTTCCAATAATTCACACCTATCACTTTCCTTTTATTCGTCTAACGGTCGTTAGCCATTCTTCGTTAAATACTAACGGTCGTTACTCATTATGTGTTTTATTAATAATTATATATAACATTTATAAATAATTATTCATTTACTCTTCATACGTAAAGTGTGCAATCCCGTGATCTCGAGTTCGATCCTAACATACGACTACCAAAATAATGTCCATAATCTAACAACTCCCACTTGGACATATTTTAATAGTGTAATCACATTGGTTAACGTCTTGCAACACGCCGATGCCTCTAGTACGATCTCAAGTAAGGCTCCTGGAAAAACCTTTTAATGATTTCTCATTATTATTATCCTTTTGTTTCTAATACCATGTTAATAAGGATATGGATTAAAGTCATTCCTTAATTAACCATTATGTTTCTCATTGTTTATGATTGATCAAGATTACCAAATCTTCTGAACATATTCAGGGGAGATCTTGGGTGTGGCCACACATACATCTTACCAACCCTACGAGGGGCCCAGCAGTATTAAACTCCAAAAATAAATTTGAAGGAACAAATTCTATCTTGAATACAAGCAAAACCCACAAACTTTGTAACATTTCCGAAAACAACCCTTATGACTACCAGTTACGTATAGCGTTAAGTTGTTCCACAAAAATGTACTACATTCATGACACTTATCTTGCATCTCAAGTCTGAGGATAACTTCTCATGATTTACTTAATGACAAGATCCATAAAGTAACATCATGTAGTTGGGATAAGTCCTATATTCGGTATCATTGAATATCATCTGAAATGGCGTGACTACGCATCAATATACTTGAGTATATTATACCAACCTTCAAATTTGTCTTGATTTAATAATATTCGCATGTTATTAACTGACAACGGAAAATTTTAGAATAACATTTATTCATGGATTAAACATACAAATATAGGATACAATGTGTAATAAATTAAACATACCATGTATTTAAATTTATTATAATAATCGTTTAACATCCCTTATCCAAATACTAAATCGATCAATGCATGATAACTATTGTTGATGAATTATGTCTCAAGTAATGACATTCATACTTGTTGACAAGACATAAATCATCCAACTTTGATCTATTGGAATTTTAAGAATACTTAGTTCAAGAATTCAACTATTGAAGTTCTTGTATGTGCATACTCAACTATTTTGATAATGCCATATTTCATAAAAATGTGTGACATCCTTAACCACCAATTTATGATAATCAAACTTCCAAACATTTTAAAGTTTAAAGTATTCTTGTTCTCTTAATGTATAATGCAACTATGCTTTTAGTAAGCACAACTAGTATATGTAGTCAAGGATGAAATCCTTACCATGACTAGTATTGAGTGTCACCTCAATTTCATTAGCATCATTGTATGCAACAATAATATGCTAAAAAATTTCCGTAAACATTAATATCTATTGCGTAATGTTTGATGCCCTTCAAACTTTCAAGTTTGTTGGCTATGAAAATTTTCACAACAATTGAAAAATTGTTCATCTATAGAATTTGGAAGCTGTTCCAGATTTAGGATGTGATTCTATAATCAAACATATTCTTTTAGAATATTACACAAGTTATCTAATAACTTTTAATTATATATTAATATTGCCAAATCATCTTGTAATCAAGCATGATACAACAAAACATGATGTTCATGAAAAATCTTTAAGTCATACTTAGATTTTATTCATGTCATACATATCCATTTAGACTTTCTAAATGATATATCATGTTATATTATATTCATTTACCACACATGTTTCAACAATAAACATTCATTCCAAGGTTGTATGTCTTATTTTCTAAATCTTTCAAGTAAAGTTTCATTCCAAACTATATGATTTATATGTTTTACAACATATAAATCAAAACATGGATTTAATAATTAAACGCAAGAGTAATCTTCTAGATGCATGAATTTATCCATCCATGGATTATTGCACTGTGTACACTTCTAAAGATTTATTTGAACTCATAAACTCCTTTTGATTACTTATCGTCCTCGCTCAAGTAATCACTCAAGAAAGAGTTTTGATATTCTATTGTCAATTTCATAAATATGACAATCATAATCTTTATATATTTAATGTGTTTAAAAAAGAATATTCAATCACAGTTAATTGATTAAGTGTGATTAATAATCTTGTCATAAGACATGCATTAAATACGTGCACAATATTGTCCATATGATTTCTATACAAAGATTTAAACCACAAGGGTTACCTTATCTTTAAAGAAACTCATCTTCATTTTATAGTCTAACTATTAAGATAAACCAAGTTTCTAAAATTGATTATCTTTATGGACAACATCTTAATCATTCATATCATGTACACTTTACCCAATTTCATATTTGGTAATGTATCATAATGATTATCAGGTTTACAATAATCCTGTAAATCATAGCCCTCAGCATATTAATCAAATATCTGAGATATATTGCTATTCTATGAATGATAATTCCATCATCTTGAGATTTAACATTTAAATGTCAACCTTTATTATCATGTTGAGATTTAACATTCAAATGTCAAACTTAATCATGATATTTACTAGTGTATTTTAGAAGATTATGTATCTTATAATTTTATCTTTTAAAGATCAAAACTCCCACTTGCTTTTAGTAATTTAAAGACTATCTTTAAATACTTAGCAAATAAAGAAACAATACAATGTTCTCTTTTGGGATATTACAAATACATATTGACAGTTCATGACTTAACTTTGTTAATAACCTCTTCATAAGCAGTTAAACAAATTTAGAACTTCAATTTAAGACTTAATGTGATTCATCACATTCCATCATATGATAATGTCTTATTAATCTTCTATGTTTGAGTTTTATTAAATATGTCCAAGTCATACTCAACATTCTAACCTTGATAACTTTTGGAAGAAAAGAAGTCATAGTTTTCTTTAATCAAACAATATAACAAGAGTTTGATTTTCCTAACTGAACATACCATAAACATTTGATATTTCATTAGTATTAATAATGTAAGACAATCTAACAATATTTAAGATAACCATATTCCTTTTGACTTGTCTATTTACCAACTAAGTCATTTTAATGGTATAATAATATTTTTCAAGCCAATTACATGCTTTATAACACAAGTACTTTTTACAAAGTCACTTCATGTCCATGTCTTTACAAGAAAATATAAACTGTTATAATCCCACTATACGTTATAAGTCATTTAACAATTTAATGACTTCATGTATATGTCTTAATTAAAACACATAACAAGATAACGTCTTACTTTATTATAAGTCTTGTAACAATTAAAAGACTTTATGTTTATATATTTACAATAAAACATAAACATGTTTAACTAAAGTAATTATGAACACCATCTCTTGGTTTCAATAGTATTTTCAAGTTAATTTATTACTTCACAATAATGTAAATGACATTATTTCTTCATTTATTTATGTCATTCAAAGAACACATAAATATTCAGATTGAAGTAGCATTAGATTACTTAATTAATTTATGTCATTCCATGAATTCATAAATATTCTAATTAAAGTAGTCTTGATATCATATTGACACATGTTCTAATAGGTATCTAATTTAAAAACTGTAAATTCTCATAGTTCAATTACATCAGTTGATCTGCTAGTAATGAAAATATGAAATCCACCTTGTTGTTGCAATCTAGCTAAGCTCTCACATAACATAAATTGTAACACCAAGTGTTTCTTGAATTAGATTAGTATAATTCATATTAGCACATTATTATCTTACCTTGTAGTCAAGAGAATCCATTAAATCATATCTTTATGAGTTGTTTCTTGCACACATTAAAGATAACATTTCTCCCACTTGTGCATGAAACAACCTCATATAGTTGATAAACAACACGCCATGCATTTGTTTATGTGATCAATATGATTGTGTCATAGATTTCAGCATAACAAGTAGTTATAGAACATCAATATCTAGTAAGGAAACGTACAAGACTATCCTTAAAAGTACACTTGGAAAGTAATTATCTTTAGCTACCAAGATGTCAAAGCTTGTAACTCCCACTGAATTAAAGATCATTACAATAATTTCTTATTCAGTAATAAGTACACAATACTCCCACTGAATTTGACAACATTGTAAATGTTTCACATCCAGTGAAAGAAAATAGTGTGCTTTTAACTTTCCTACACCTTTGAATGTCCATACGTAACAATTACTTATGCACTAAAGAATATGTCCTACTATGTAAATGATGGACTATCCACCAAATGCTATTAACTTGAAAATTTGGGCATGCAATTTCTTCCTTAACAGGTCTACCATCCTACAATGTACGTAGTACCTTTTAAATAGTCAAAACAACTAGTTGAATAAACTAGTTTGTCTTTTACCATTTTGCGGTAATTAGTCTAGCTTCTAATTATAATAACTCATAAAATGTCATACACAATTTTCTATTAACCAAATATCATATTTGTTACTAAGAATTTAATCACCGAATGAGGATGATAAAATGCCTATGAAAAATGTACGCAATTTTCTTAACCATTAAAAATTTGTTATGAGTTATATTAGAATTTAGACATATATAATATTCCTATTATCCTCTCTCATTTATGAAAAGGAATAGGATTGTGTCTCACTCTTCCTTCATAGAAAGGAGACTACTTTTATCTTTTAAGTAAATATTTCTTAATCAAACATTTGTTTGAAAACAGAACTAGATCAATTTACCAAAGCCCAAAGTGCGTTTACGGTTTGAACGTTGCATTAATACATTAAAACGAATTACAAAATTCAATTTCAGTATTTTCGATAATTAGATCTTTAAGAAAATAAAATACCCATTGGTAAATATTCTGTAACAATTTGCAATTTCAGGTTAATTACTATTCCCGAAAATTTAACTATTCATTTTTACTATTCACTTTTACTATTCATTTTCCGAAATTTGATTTTTATTTCATATTCTCGTGTGATAAATCATTTCCATGGAAAAATAAAAGTTTGACACTCATCAGATAATTTTCGCGAAAGTTATTAAGGAACTACACGTTTTAGGGTAAAACGTCATTCAAAAATCCTACGCACAACGAAACTCGACCACGTTAATTTTCCCCGCATCAGAAAAATGTTTGATACACTCATGATTTATTTGAGAATTAATCATGACTGAGAAAAATGTGACCAAATAAACCTCGGCCGTGAGAAACAGGAATTTTCGTTTTTAAGCACTTTTACTTAGCCATAACGTTAGCCTATACCTGCACCGCATTTCTAAGACAATTTGAGTTTTCACATTTTTGAAAAAATTCAACATATTTTTCCCTCCTCCTTTGACCAAAAATCATTCCTTGATTTTATAAATCATTCCTTGATTTTTAGGCTTACGGTTTTATGTCTTAAAGACATTAAATACCAACCGACACTAGACTGAGCCTAGTCTAGACATTGTAAGTCATTTTAAATCATAATTATCCTATTAGAAAAGTAACATTTTACTTTTCTTAATTTTACACAATATTCGTACGTTTTACGTATTACACGTTTTAGACCCGTGTTTCCAGTTTTAGCACCCCAATGGAACCTACCACTCATTTTATATTTTATTATGGAGTATTTTGACAAGTTTAGTCATTCTTTCAAGTTCCACATTTTTACGATATCCGGTTTTACGTTTTATGGCTTAATCATTTACGGTTAGCATTTTACGGAGTCAAAACTAACTCAATAACTTGGATAATATCATCAAAAACCACCTCATCCTTCCTAGAACTTGTGAACCGCCAATAGGGGGGATTCACACCCTTGTGTGGCTTGATCTCATGCTTGAAGCCCTTGGATGAGTACATGTGTTCAACTTGCTCTCCAAGCTTTGAGAAGTCAAAGAAAGGTAACCTCCTCAAGGCCATATAAAAGCCCCTCTCCTCCTCTTTTGTACGCCACACATAACACACACAAACACCCTTGCTTTAGCTACTTTACTTCCAATTTTATGCAAGAATCAAGTGCTACAACAACATATAAACCCTAGTTTGATTTTAAGTAATCAAACTACTTCCAATCTTTTGAAACTTTGGTGATTTCTCTTGAGTTTAGATCCACTCAAGTCACCTAAACCCTCATCACCAATCCTTCAAGAATACAAGTGTAGAAGGATTGTTAAAGTGAAGAGAAGCTTGTCAATCAATGTCATAATCCTTGTTCTTAACTTCCTTTCTTTAGAAAGCCCAAAGTTGTTGCTCGTAGAATCCTTCGCTATTCGACCATCATATTCACTACTTGCTACATAACTTAAGGTGAGTCATAGTCCCTGCTCTTTTAATTGTTTTATCAACTCTTTGGGGGAGAATACATGCTCGTTTTTACATAAATGCAATACTTGTTTTACTTGAACATGCTACTTGTTTACTTAAACACCAATTGCCTTACTCAATGTTTGTGGTTTACTCAAACGCTTTGTGTGTTTACATGTTACATACTTCATTATCATCATTATTTATGTGGCATCATTGTAAAAATTGTTTATATAACGGTATTGCTACGTTTATCTTTGAATCTAGATACAAGTGTTACTTTTGTTCACATAAACCAGATCATATTTGGCAGTGGGTTATAAACACACAGGTTGCAAGTCTTGTATGGGCGGGGCTTGGAACTGAGTGGATTTACGATGCCTTTGCTGGGAGATCATCATTCAAATGTTTTACATTACATTTTGTCACTAAACTCTATGAACTCACCAACCTCGTGTTGACACTTTAGCATGTATTTTCAGGTTCATAATGAACAAGGATGGCACGGAAGGGGCACGGATATTCAAGAGGGCTATAAATTTTATTATCATTCGAAAACTCATTTAATGTAAATTGTAAACATGGAACCATCTGGGACCTCATTTTGTAACCTCTGATATTTATATAATTTGAATGATAAATCTTTTAAAACGACTTAATTAGAGTTCGTTTTCTATTATTGTGACTATTGTGCCGTCGAGTAACACCCAGTTTGAATTCCACTGCATCCATGAATTGGGGGTGTTACAGATTGGTACCAGAGCCATGGTTATAGAGAAACGGGTCTAATTGAGACCTAAACTATAACCACACTTACAAGCAAAAACATTTTTATAGCCTTCCGCTCTTCGTGCCTTCCATCCTTCAGACGATTATGGACTTATTAAGCATGTTATGCTACATGAACATATTAGTAAATTGATATATACACTCTTGTCACATTTTGAGCACTCCCCATAAACGTTAGAATTGTTTTAACATTGTAATTCTTCTCACAAAATCATGTGCGCACCCACTTCTCCCGATTATGTTCCCACTCTACCTAATAACTTCCAAGTCTTACCACCCTCACCCGAGTTCGAATTTAACTTTGTAAATGCCTTCGCTTCTGATGACGAAGAAGAACCTTTCGAAGATTTAACCGACGAAGGAGAGGAGGAACCAATGCCAACTAATTTTGCGTCGAATACTTCTAATTATTTTGAACAAAATTGGGTTGAGGCAGACTCCGAGGAGGATGATGAATACGAATATGTACTAGCACCATTATCACCACCACTATCACTTCACTTTTATATCCCTACATGTGATGAGTTGGATCACTCATTATGGATCGTATCACGACCACCATTGATCCAACAAGAAAGTCAGCATGGACACTATAGCCTCTCAAACTTCATCGACTCGTACCTCTATGACACACTAAACCAAGAAGTTGCCGATCAATCAGAGCTGCTCGGACCTTCTAACCTGCAATAGACTAGTGTGATGATACTAGTTGTCTTTGGTACTACTAAATTGAATAGACTCAGTTAGTAAACTCTGTAGAATCCATGTAATAGCTAGCAGTAGTTGTAAAACGTTGTAATTACTAAACTGAAAGTATCAGTTAGTAGATTTTGAAGAAACTTGTAATACGTTTCAATCTTGTAATCAATCAACGTTTTATGAATAAAACTCTTGCTTTATGTTATCATGTGTTATGATTCAAACCTCCAACATAATTATTCTATCATTTCCCCATCAAAAATCATGCTTATTTCACAACTCTCTACTCACCAACTATTTTGAACACTACGTCAATTTCCCCCAATTATCTTACTCTTCATCTCCGAAGATGAGTATGAATATTCATTTCGTACTTTTGGAACACCAATATCATCTTATAATACACTACCTTGTAACTCACCGGCTAAGTATGAATGTTGTGTTGGGAATTCTTAAGTAGGATGATTTGTAATTATTTGAATGGATTGGGATGCCTTTTCATTTAAATAAAGAAATTGTAAATCACCGAACCATAAGTTTATATTCCTCTATTTACATTTTTTGGGATGCCTCTCTATGTAAATAAAGAATTATAAACAAGTGGGCTTATTTGTATCCGAAATAACATAAGTATGAAGTCAACCTACACTACATTGCTCGGGTATGCCATGATACCTACACTACATTGCTCGGGTATGGCATGATACCTACACTACATTGCTCGGGTATGGCATGATACCTACACTACATTGCTCGGGTATGGCATGACACCTACACTATATTGCTCAGGTATGGCATGACACCTACACTATATTGCTCGGGTATGGCATGATACCAACACTACATTGCTCGGGTATGGCATGATACCTACACTACATTGCTAGGGTATGACATGATACCTACACTACATTGCTCCGGTATGGCATGATACCTACACTATATTGCTCGGGTATGGCATGATACCTACATTATATTCGCCACAAGAAACCTACATTATAATCGCCACAAGAAACCTACATTATATTCGCCACAAGAAATCCAATCTTTTCACCGACGTCGCTTCAGCCCATGCCATAAACTGAACTTCAGGACGAAGTTCCCGTAAGGGGTAGAGACTTTAACAATTCGCAATTTCAGGTTAATTACTATTCCCCAAAATTTCACTATTCACTTTTACTATTCATTTTCTGAAATTTGATTTTTTTTTTGAAAAAAAAAAAAAGTTTGACACTCATCAGATAATTTTTATTTCATATTCTCGTGTGATAAATCATTTCCATGGCAAAATAAAAGTTTGACACTCATCAGATAATTTTCGCGAAAGTTATTAAGGAACTACACGTTTTAGGGTAAAACGTCATTCAAAAATCCTACGCACAACGAAACTCGACCACGTTCATTTTTCCCGCATCAAAAAAATGTTTGATACACTCATGATTTATTTGAGAATTAATCATGACTGAGAAAAATGTGACCAAATAAACCTCGGCCGTGAGAAACAGAAATTTTCGTTTTTAAGCACTTTTACTTAGCCGTAACCTTAGCTTATACCTGCACCACATTTCTAAGACAATTTGAGTTTTCACATTTTTGGAAAAATTCAACATATTTTTCCCTCCTCCTTTGACCAAAAATCATTCGTATATTTTTAGGCTTACGGTTTTATATCTTAAAGACATTAAATACCAACCGACACTAGACTGAGCCCAGTCTAGACATTGTAAGTCATTTTAAATCATAATTATCCTATTAGAAAAGTAACATTTTACTTTTCTCAATTTTACACAATATTCGTACGTTTTACGTATTACGCGTTTTAGACCCGTGTTTCCAGTTTTAGCAGGGTTTTAGCACCCCAATGGAACCTACCACTCATTTTATATTTTATTATGGAGTATTTTGACAAGTTTAGTCATTCTTTCAAGTTCCACATTTTTACGATATCCGGTTTTACGTTTTATGGCTTAATCATTTACGGTTAGCATTTTACGGAGTCAAAACTAACTCAATAACTTGGATAATATCATCAAAAACCACCTCATCCTTCCTAGACCTTGTGAACCGCCAATAGGGGGGATTCACACCCTTGTGTGGTTTGATCTCATGCTTGAAGCCCTTGGATGAGTACATGTGTTCAACTTGCTCTCCAAGCTTTGACAAGTCAAGGAAAGGTAACCTCCTCAAGGCCATATAAAAGCCCCTCTCCTCCTCTTTTGTACGCCACACATAACACAAACAAACACCCTTGCTTTAGCTAGTTTACTTTCAATTTTATGCAAGAATCAAGTGCTACAACAACATATAAACCCTAGTTTGATTTTAAGTAATCAAACTACTTCCAATCTTTTGAAACTTTGGTGATTTCTCTTGAGTTTAGATCCACTCAAGTTACCTAAACCCTCATCACCAATCCTTCAAGAATACAAGTGTAGAAGGATTGCTAAAGTGAAGAGAAGCTTGTCAATCAATGTCCTAATCCTTGTTCTTAACTTCCTTTCTTTTAGAAAGCCCAAAGTTGTTGCTCGTAGAAACCTTCGCTATTCGACCATCATATTCACTACTTGCTACATAACTTAAGGTGAGTCATAGCCCCTGCTCTTTTAATTGTTTTATCAACTCTTTGGAGGAGAATACATGCTCGTTTTTACATAAATGCAATACTTATTTTACTTGAACATGCTACTTGTTTACTTAAACACCAATTGCCTTACTCAATGTTTGTGGTTTACTCAAACGCTTTATGTGTTTACATGTTACATACTTCATTATCATCATTATTTATATGGCATCATTGTAAAAATTGTTTATATAACGGTATTGCTACATTTATCTTTGAATCTAGATACAAGTATTACTTTTGTTTACATAAACCAGATCATATTTGGCAGTGGGTTGTAAACACACAGGTTGCAAGTCTTGTATGGGCGGGGCTTGGAACTGAGTGGATTTACGATGCCTTTGCTGGGAAATCATCATTTAAATGTTTTACATTACATTTTGTCACTAAACTCTATGAACTCACCAACCCCGTGTTGACACTTTAGCATGTATTTTCAGGTTCATAATGAACAAGGATGGCACGGAAGGGGCACGGATATTCAAGAGGGCTATAAATTTTATTATCATTCGAAAACTCATTTAATGTAAATTGTAAACATGGAACCATCTGGGACCTCATTTTGGAATCTATGATATTTATATAATTTGAATGATAAATCTTTTAAAACGACTCAATTAGAGTTCGTTTTCTATTATTGTGACTATTGTGCCGTCGAGTAACACCCAGTTTGAATTCCGCTACATCCATGAATTGGGGGTGTTACATATTCATATAAACCATAGTATTTTCTTAAAGCTAGGATCCCAATTGACATAGTACCATTACATCAGTTGATCTGCAAGTAATGATAGTATTCAACAAGGTAATTGTCGAATAATAATTGCCAATATCATATTGCAATTCCTAGATTTATGGGATTTACAATCACAAAACTTTTGTAATGTAAGCATGTTTGATCCCCATCTTAATGCCTTGAGTCCAAGATCTCACTTCCTACTCAATTTAAGTCGTTTAACTTAAAAACTACAAACTCATAAATCCATCACATCAGTTGATCTGCTAGCAATGAATTTATGAAATTTACCTCTCCATTGCAATCTCGCCAAGTTCTCACATGACGTAAATTACAAATTCAAGTGTTCTTAATTAGATGGCATTCGACTTAATTTTATAAGGGTATTAAATTTTGACGTGTAATCAAAATAATGTATGAAGAAGCATGCATACAACTTCATAACATTGTTTTTATTAAACATTTTATTGCCAATTTACTAAGAGTAAAATAACAAAGTTTTGATTGAGGTATCGGGTTCACCAATTAAAGAATTACCAACAATTATCATCCACTTATATCGTACTTTTGCATAAGCCCTAAGGCTTAGTGTTTCAGAGAATCATTGTGGAATTGTGGTGAATTCACCCTTAAGATGACAGTGTACGTATTATAGTGATATAGGTAAGTCTAGAGTCGGCACACAAGCGGTTATAGAGAACCGGTAGGTGCATGGTCTTTAATAACCCTTCTCTACAAGCACATCAATCAACCAATCCTTTGAAATTTGACTCTTAAACCAAAACAATTTCGCCACTAATTTAGTCCATATTATTTTCTTATTCAAAAATTACCCTTTTCGTTTATAAACATGTCTAACATAATAATAAACAAAACCAAGTAATATATAATAAAAAAAAAATAAACAACCATATAAAAATATACATAACATAACAATTAAATATGTATAAAACATGTAGCCACATACAAATCTTATTCAATAGTCCTATTAATAATCAAGTCTAGGTGTATAATATATTTATTCAATTAAGGCTTTCTTTTTCTAGGAAAAAGAGCCACATACATCGATAAATCGATGGCGTAAGCCAAAACTAAACAAATACCACATAGCACATAATTGATTACTTAAAATTGGAGTTTTCCCCAATTCGACATCTATTAATAAATTTACATGTTTCGATATAACTTAACAATTAATTCATATATCCAATTTAAACCATTTAAATTATCACATAATAAAATCCATGCAAATATGCATTTTCATGGATTATGCTTAACAATTAACATATTGCACCACGATCGTTTACTAAAACGCATAACCAATTACATGACATCCTAGGGTTTCTAATCATATTAAAAAAATCAAAACCAAAACCCTAAAACCCTAAAAGGTCTAAATCGACCCAATTAAAAAATTAGGGTTAGGAATCAAAAACCCTAAAAACATGTAACTAAACGAATCAAGATTCAATTTTTATGCGTTTCGTAATTAATTACACATTATAACGGCTCTAGATGCCACTGTTGGAATTATAATATTATGACAATCATATAAAATAAACCAAACACATCAAGTGAGCATAGCGGAAGCAATTACAAGATCATATAATATGTAATTAATTAATCAAACATAAAAGTAAACATACCTTTGTGATTCTAGCCCGAACAAGAATCAAATGCAATCTTCAAATCAAGAACCCTAATTAGGGTTTATGTGGATTATAAGAATTACCCCTTACCTCTTTTGTAATTCAATCCAAGATATAACCAATAGTGTGATTATATCACGTTCTTGTACACACGTACTAATTCAAGTAAATGTTTATGCAAGTAAATAATAACAAAACACCTTTTAGAAGATCAAAATCGAATCCCTAAGGGTTTAGGGATGTTTGATCGATTTTGTGACAAGAAAAGAAGAGAGAAAACTCAAGATTATTGTGTGTACAAGTGTATGGAACAAATAACCTTGAGTTTGCTTTTATAGTGGAGATTACTTGGAGTCCAAGGCACAAAGGAGGTGCCTTTTGTCCTTGGCCGATTGGTTCTAGATCCCTAGAAGGGATTCCGGAACTTTCTTGACTTTCCAATAATTCACACCTATCACTTTCCTTTTATTCGTCTAACGGTCGTTAGTCATTCTCCGTTAAATACTAACGGTCGTTACTCATTATGTGTTTTATTAATAATTATATATAACATTTATAAATAATTATTCATTTACGCTTCATACGCAAAGTGTGCAATCCCGTGATCTCGAGTTCGATCCTAACATACGACTACTAAAATAATGTCAATAATCTAACACTAGGCATAGCTCGACTTGCTCCATCCTTATGTTGTCAAATACAGTAGTTGGGGTAGTATAAACACCCCAATCTCATTTAATGTTCAACCAATTAATTCACGTACATTTTACTCCCACATTTATTATTTAACTGTTTGGTCTATATCTATTACTTATTTTCAAGTTGGAGCTTGGTCTTGTGAAAAAACTAAAGGCGAGGCTAGCGCGTGTTTGTTGTTTGTGAGATGTCGAAGGACATTGCTCGCCAAGTCCGAGAAAACGTATGCGTGCTTCGGCCGAAGAGTAGATTATTACCTTTCACTACACTAATCAGAAAAAAAAGAACAAAAACATATCATAAAATATCATGTAAAAAGTCTCCATCTTCTTTTGCCACCCCCACTCCAAAAAAGTTCAAAAAAAAGTAGTTGATTTTATACTCTACATTAGTTTCAAACAAGCCATGTTAGGAGTATTTTATACTTGGTACAATTGTCAAAATTTATGTTGTAAAATAAAAATCATTTCTTGTAACTCCTCGCTTTTCTAAACCAAATGACCCATTTTGAAAGTTTAAAAAACACTAGGTTTATATTTCAGGATTTATAAAATTTCATATTTATGTTAATATGATAAATAAAAATGATGATTTTTCTAACTTAGCACAAAATATAGTGTAACAATGGATTGAACTGACGATCGGTTGTAGCATAGCGGTAGCCAGGTGGCCCTCCGCCCTCCAACTACAGATGTGAACTTGGTCTTAAAAAAGTGTAATAACGAATTGAAAATGATATAAGACCTATAATATACAATCATACATAGATATAGAGCTATTATGATCTCATCTAATCTCCGAGTTGATGTTAAGAAGTAAAAAAATTAAAAATCTCCTACGAGTCTGAGACTATCACACATCTTGCTGATGCTATCGCATCACTCGACTTGTAGGGCTAAGTTATAACTTGTGTAGTTTATGTTTCGTTTAATTTACATTCAGAACTGGATATCCTTTATGCAAGGTCAAGTTGAAATTTTTTTTAAACCTACCAAGAATCAAACCGTACTTCACTGGGGGACTCATTTGTAAACCTTTAAAGGCAATTTCTACAATGTTGCATTTCTCTAATAAAAAAACGATCGTATACAACTAGCGTTTGATAGCATTGAAACAAAACCCAAAACGCTATACTCGATTTGCCAAACATGTTTTATAATCCAAACACTAAACACTAGTTTCTTCAAAATGTTCCAAAATACATGGCGCCAAATATAACTCAGGTGATAATTTTGCAGCCTTTATTGTATACCGGGCTATGACAGGCCTAAAACTATCAGGCCTCATTTCAAATCCATTTAGAGACTAATAAGTTTAACTGAGAATTGGGCCCATATTTGGACCTCAATGAGATGATTTTCCATTTGATTGTTATTTGTTGAAAAAGCACAGTTACGAGCCTTAAAATCTTAAATCCATAATAATACTAACTCAGCACATGAAATTAATACAAGTACAACACCCTTTTACATAGAAATTGGCCCACTACATATGAAGCAGCATGTTTTCTCTATCTTGTCCTCACATTGTTTTTTTTTTTTTTTTTTTTGAACGAATTGTCCTCACATTGTTGACACCAAAGTTTGTATGTCAAAGTTGACCAAATTGGTTAGTGACTTTTAGTGCTTTAGTAGGGTCTTATTTATCAAAAGGCCTGTCCACATAACATGCACCATTTTGGCCAATCCCATTCACTGGATTGTTGGATACTGACACTGTTTATACTTTATATTAATGTATTACTTTAAGAAATAATAGACATGTAGGTAAAATCTTCTAACACCCGTCTGCATTTATAAGAGTATACACGGATGTTTGATTTTCACACTTTTGATTGTTAAATTCTATTGCTATTTGGCCATATAGGTTTGCAGCAGAAATAAACAGAATAATATCTAAGCGCATTTGAGCATGATGGGCGAATCCTAAGTATATAGTATATGCTTCAGTAGATACTTGTAGGCGCATTTGCTTGTCATGTACGGAGTACTCATGTTCCACTATTTCATGTTTAGCTATGCTACAAGCTATGTATCATATAGCCACGAATTCGAAGAATGTAGAGACCATTAATTAATGGATTTCATTTTCTATCTATGTTGCACTCCATCTTCAATGTATCCAATAATTTTGGACCACCACTTTATGTAGAATATGTGAATAAAGGGATGGAACAAATAGCCTAATACGGAGTACCACCAAAAATGATAATCAAATGGTTTATACTTTAATACGAGTATTATGTTAGATTCTTATGACCGAGCATCTCGGCAAGTCCAACATATAAGCTCAACTAGAGTTCTATTAATAACTAGTGATAGAAATAGTATTCCATCAAGCTAATGTGTTAATTTTGATATTATAATTTTACCAATGTGGGATTGGGGTTGCACTTTGCACACCCAATAATTTCCCTTACAAACACAAACCACCATGGGTCTGCCCTTCAACTATAGCCACGATCCTACCTTTTTTATACCTTTGACTTTTACCATCAAACACACTGCCTTTTTTACCAGCTTTTTATCGGTACAAGGTTTACCAGGATACACTAATAATGTCGAACCGGGGTCTAACCCAGGAAACACCGTTCACATCACCACTGGCCCAATCGTAGCCTTTTGGCCCATCATCTCACCAAATGCAAAATATATATATATATATATTTTTTTTTTTTAGAAAGGCAACATTTTTATAACCACGCAACAAACAAAAATACAAACCAAGGCATCCCCCTTAATTAATCAAGCCAATTAAGATAAGGAGGGACCCCAAAAAACAACAAGCACACCAACAGCCTAACAGGGCATATCCTACACTGTCCTAACCAAACAATACAGACAAGACACACTTGCAGCAAATCACCATTTTTTTTCCTTTTAAAACAGATATTGCAGCCACACTATTGTAGACAAATGCAAAGTTGCAAACACTTGAGCCTGGTACTCACTGCAGCATTACCACCAGATGGGTAACCAAACACATAGCCAAACATGATACACAATATTAGTATCATAAATCACACCAGATGACCAAAGAATCTTGAACACAGGTCCTGTAAGCTTGAAACACGATCTGAAGTTAAGCTGACATTAAGCTGACTCGACTCTTGTTCGGATCTCTTAACCATTCTTGCCAACACCAAGACCCACTTTTAGCCCGACGTGAAATCCAATGAAAGCTTTTCAACTGGATATCTTGTACTATTTTGTTTACGTTTGTCACCTTATTGTTGAAAACCCGATTATTACGTTCTTTCCATATGAAATACCCGGTCACCCATATCACTACTTGCCACCACTTTTTGTTCTCGTTTGATTGTGAAGCAAATCCATTATGTGAAAAGAGCTCTCCAACTGTAAATACATCCACGTTCCCACCCTTCCACCAATCAAAGATTTTCATCCATATACTCCATGCCATGTTGCATAATAACAAGGAATGGTTAATTGTTTCCACGTTATCATCACAACACGGGCATAGAACTGTATGTAAGTCAAAGCCTCTTTTGTCTAATTCGCTACGAACCGGGAGCCTACCTTTCAAAGCTCGCCACACAAATATGTTCACCTTATTTGGAGCAAGTTTATTCCACATTGTTTCTTGACCCGACCCATTCACTTGAAGCCACTTCTCATCCACTAGTCTTGACAAATCTTTAACGGCGAACTTTTCTTCCTTGTTGAGTGTCCACCTCCATTGATCCCTACAATCATGAGACAAGGTTATAGAATTTAAGATTCCTATCAATTCCTCCAATTCGCTACAACCCCTTCCCCTTGGTTCCCTTTTCCAGTCCCACACCCATGACCACACCCCATCGATCCAAACGCCCCTCTCCGCCACCTTTGCATCCTTTTTCCTATCTAAGTGATATAATCTAGAAAATCTATCACACAATCTCCATTCACCTACCCATCTATCTAACCAAAAATATGTATTATCCCCACAACCCACCTTTTTCACAATAGACGAAGTAAATCCTACACCCACTTTATTCATATCAAGCCCCACCCGTATTATATCATTCCACACACCCCCGCCCGCCCCATCTCTACGTACATCTACATTCCCCAACCCCCCATCACCACCGTAAATACTTTTGATTATCTTTACCCAACACGTGTCCCCCACCCCCCAAAATCTCCACCACCATTTACCCAATAAAGCCCAATTTTTTGCCCTTAGAGACCCAATATTTAACCCTCCCACCCCATAAGAAGAAAGAATGGTATCCCATTTAACCCATGCCATTTTTTTACTCTCACCCACCCCTCCCCAAAAAAAATCTCTCCTAATACTCTCAAGTTGTTTAATAACACACGAAGGCACACGGAACATCGAGAAATAGTACAACGGTAAACTACCAAGGACCGATTTAATCAACGTCAATCTACCACCAAAGGACATCGTTTTAGCTCTCCATTCGGACAATCTATTCTTGAATTTCTCCACCACAGGTCTCCAAGTGTGAACCCGTCTCATAGATGCTCCAATAGGAAGCCCCAAATACATAAATGGGAAATCACCAACACTACATCCCATATATTGTGCCATACCCTCCACCTCACTCGATGAAACTCCCACACCATATAATCTACTTTTGTTAAGATTAATTTTTAAACCCGATACTTCCTCAAAGCACTTTAGTATACACATTAAATTTTGTGCGTTTTCCTTATCCCATTCTCCAAAGAATATTGTGTCATCGGCATATTGAAGATGTGATACACATACCATATCTTCACCCACCAAAACCCCCTTGTAAATCCCCTTAGCAACCGCTTCACCAACAATCGCATTCAACCCCTCCGCTGCTAATATAAATAGAAATGGAGATAATGGGTCTCCTTGTCTCACCCCTCTCTCTAGTCCAAACTCTTTCGTTGGAGACCCGTTAACCAAGATGGACATCGATGATGATCTTAAACACGCCTCGACCCACATACACCACTTGTTACCAAATCTCATCCTTCTCATAATGTCAATCAAAAACCTCCAATTTATACTGTCATAAGCCTTTTCAAAATCTACCTTAAATATCAAACCCTTCTTATTTTTCCTTTTCATGAAATCCACAGTTTCGTTAGCAATGAGTATGCCATCCAAAATAAATCTACCTTGGATGAACGCGTTTTGAACCTCGCCTACCACATTCCCGATAACCTTCTTAACCCTATCGGCTAAAATTTTGGATACAATTTTGTAATAACAACCAATTAAGCTAATAGGACGGAAGTCCTTAAGCTCAATCGGGTCCGTCACCTTTGGAACCAACAAAAAATTTGTCCCCCAATTTCAAAAACTCATTTCACATTTTTTTTTTTAAATCTTTTGCACCAAATGCAAAATATAAGCGCAACTCTAAAACCAATTAGTGATAAAATTTGTAGCCTACCAAACTTATTTGTCAACTTTCGGATTATTTGATTTGCACACCCAAACATATCATTATAGGCATAGAGCCCAGCACAAAACTCCAAATAATAACATTTTTCTTAAGATGAGACCAAGACATGAAGTTAAAGTGTGTTTAGTCTTATTTACTAATTTGGTTGTTTGGTATCCATATGAAGTCAAACATGGAATTAGATACCATAAACATTGCCAACCCTTGATAATATTGGCCTACCACTACCATAACTTTATTCCAACATAATCAGAAGACCACAAAAGGACTACGAAATAAGTTAAATTATGTAGATACCACACCTTTATGAATGATTGTGATCAAAGTCACTAGCTATAGTGTGTATGTGGGGATGTTTATATGGTGGAGGTGGTGGACTTCGGTTATTATATTAATTTTGTGGGATAGGCGGTTGCAGTGGTTGTATTATGTCATCTGAGTAATTGTTTAGAATTTTAGCGTAGTATGAAGAGTCAGTTCAGTTTAAGAAATGATTGATGGTAAATAATAATATGCCCGTCCATGATCCTCTCCGCCTCATAATAAGTAGAGTCAAATTCTAATACACACAAAGTTTTAGGAAATTTAAATATACTTCCTACTAAAACTTTATCTCATTGGTTGAAATGTAAACTGGACACTTATTTTAGGACATCCCAAAATAGCAACGTGAACATTCATTATGGGGGACGGAGGGAGTAACTTTTGTACGTGGAATTTAATTTCATAGTTGTTTCACTAGATGGGGTGACTTATTTCTATTAAGAGATTGAAGCCAAAAGATGGGTTTGTCTTGTTTAGGACGAAAAAAGATCTTAGTTTGGGCTCGGTCAAATCAACCATGAATTGTTCTGTGTATTGACAACAGGATAACATAAGTGTAGCAGCTAGACTAAAGTTATATATATTGAAGTATTAAATCATAATAGTCATGTGTTTTGCTTGTTACCTCATTTTCTACAAGCATACATAGTGCTTTATGTTGCATTATTCTATGTGGGTAGAGCATCCGTCCATTTTGTATTTGCGATCTAGACTCAAACGGGTTTAGATGAATTTATATACAAAAGTAATAACTTGTACGTTGATGTTAGTCTAATAAACTCGTTTGACCCAACATGTAGTTCTTCAACAACTTTGAAGTACGCTGGGTCCAACAAGTTTGTTAGACTAACATCAACGTATAAGTTATCACTTTTTCATACAAACTCATTTAGACCTGTTTGCGTCTAAATTGCCATGTCAATATAGCAGAAAAATGTTTAAACTTTTCTTGATAAATATAGTCCCAAAATCTATGTTTATAATTTTAAAAGTTGTGTTACATTATTAAACATATATACATTATTCATTTGTACTAAACAACAAACATTCACACATAATAACCACTTTCAACCATTTTGATTCACCATTATCTTGTGCATAGTTTTTTAATCTTAAAGATAATTTTTAAGGTTACTTTCGTCATAACCCAAAAGTCAAAGAGAATGAAAGGGCAATTGAAGATCTTTTAATTCAATGCAAAAGATAAATAATCACATACTATCACATTCGACATTGTACAAAATTTTTGTGGGAGGGTCATGCATCTAATACTCTTTATCATAAGCAATAAAAATTACACTATAAATAATTTTAAGCTAAACAAAAGTAACACAAAGGTATTTTCGGGTGTTACACGTACCAAAAAAATTACAGTTTTCGAAAAAAAAATACATTTTGTGACCACGGGCCACACCCGGCTCCCAAGTGGTTACTTCCCTGAACCTGTAGCCTTTTAAATGAATATGATTAGTCAAATTCTGCACGGCGTTTTTTGGAATTCTGAATAGACATTGTGGGTAGGGCCTTCACAGGTTCAAAACTACAAATATTGTTGGTTAGGCTTTAATAAACTCAAAGACCCACGTTGAATGGCTAAGATTTATTTGGATATCACCTAAACATCATTAATACATAAAAAATAGAGTAATGAACTAATGATACGAGTAAATAGCCTTCTAATAATATTACTAAAAACATTTTAACTGATACATGTGTAACAAAACGAGATTGAAATATACCTGGTATTAGAAAACAAGATAAAATTAGAAGGATGTATCGTTTAAACATTAACACTTTGTTTCGGAAAATATACTTGCATACAATTTCGCATAAGATGTAGTATTCCTACACAAAACAATAGTATGTCATAACAAATATTTTTAAATGGTACATAATACATGTCCTGTGATTAAGAATTTTTTGAAATGGTCATAGTCACCACATGCTTTAGATGCATCTAGCAATCCTCCAAAAGCTTTCTTGTACTATCTATATATAGACAACAATCAACTATGCCATATGCAAGTGATCATAATATGAATGTTTTATAACACTATTCAAGGCACGAATCTATCTCCATTATATTCATCCATGGCTACTCAAGTTGTTTCCTTCTTCTCCATATCAACAATCTTCTTCCTCGCAACATGTGCTAGTTTCGGTATGATCCTTACATCTCTATATATGTTTGTACGTATTCCTATTACTATCGATACGTACACAAAGTAGTATTGTTAGTTACATCTGATTTGTTTTCATTCGCAAATGTTGTTCTGTCGTGCTGTAGGATGCCTAAAATCATGACAATGCTCTTAGGAAATGTATGGAACAAGATATAAACCTAAGTTCTAAATCTATATATATGCTTCTATATGACACATTTATACCTTCAACCTAACTTAATCGTAAAATTCACACAAACGTCACTACAAACCTACCTTCTATCACATCTACACCACCACCTCTAAAGCTTTTCACTGCAGACGCTCGATATTTACTGTGTTTTATAAATGGCAGTATTCTAGTTGTAAGCTTGTGCTATTATATATATATTCTAAAAGGGATTTGGGGTATGTGAGTGTTTTGCACTGTTCATGCTACAGTGTAGAACAGTGCAGAACAGTGCTTTTTTTTTTTTTTTTTTTTTTTTTTCCCGTTTGCTACAGTGCAAAACAGTGCCCAATTTTTTATTATTATTTTTTTTTTTAGTATCAACTTTTTTTTTTTTTTTTTTTTTTTTTTTTTTTTTTTAATATAAAAGATATGCACCACCCTCTAATTAAATTTTCGTTTTAGACCATGAGGTTATGAATCTATTGCAAAGTTAGTCCGGCCGTTTCCTTAAATACTAACTTTGCAACATACCAACAATCTCAGGCCGTAAAAAAAATACTATTTTCAGAAACACTTTACGAAAATAGTACTTACGGTTATCAACCTTTTGCATATTTAGTCCTTAATAACAAATTTTTTTTATACAACCGTTTAATTTCGAGTTTAGATTAAACAAAACATTCCCGCAGCAACGCGCGGGTAAACCCACTCGTTTTGTCTGATATCGAACGTATGGATATTCTAGCAAGTTAGCAACGAAACCTTATAAATACTTTTTGCAATTATGCATATAGAAACCATTAAGTTTGAACTAAATGTCAAGAATACTATTAAAAAAGGTCCTTAAAATTTGCTAGTTTGTTTTGATGATTGTTACAAACATGCGTTTTGAGAATGTTTTTTTGCATTTAATGTTGGAATGACAGTGAACGGGGGAGGACCACAATTCACTTACGTAGGCCAAACTGGACCAAACAAATGGGGGAGTCTAAACTCAACATTCTCGGCATGCTCCAAAGGAAAGCATCAGTCACCGGTCAACATTGTCAAGTCAAAATGTGTTACTGGTCGACATTTGGAGCCATTAGACATCGAATATAATGTTGTTGTTAATGCTACTCTTGTTGACAATCTCTTCAATGTCGCGGTTTGTACCCTTTCGTAAAAAATTAACTTTTATAATCTCTAGTTTTGACTATTATCATGGTCAATAAAAGGAGAATATTGGTGCAGATGAATTATGATGGAAATGCAGGAGCGTTTAGATTGAATGGTAAAAACTATAGTCTAGTACAAATGCATTGGCATTCGCCTTCTGAGCATCAACTAGATGGCAAACGGTATGTCTTTATTTTCTTCTTAAATATATTTTTTGACATTTAAAGTCAGCCTGTAAATGAAACACAAGGTTATTATTCCTATAGGCTAGCTGCTGAGCTCCATTTGGTTCACAAGGCTGCTGATGGTGAAATATCTGTTATAGGGGTTCTTTACCGCTATGGTCATCCTGACCCTCTTCTATCCAGGGTTAGTGCTCACTCGTCTTTATGAGAAACTTTTACATAACATGTGTGATACCTAATTTATATGAAAAAACTGCTTACTATGTTAAACAAAAAAGATTATTGTCGTTATATTTAGTGAAGTGCATGTATGATGTTTTAAAAAATAGTTTGAAGTAACCAGATGCTATGTCGCAAGAAAGATGATAACAAATACGAGCAATTGATCAAAAAACTGTTGAACAAAACAGATACAATCCAAATTGGAGCAGTTGAATGCGGTTCATAGCTCATCTAACAAACAAGCTCAAGTTACTATCGGAACCATCACCACAAAGGAAATTAGGAAACACTCACGCAAGTATTACCGATATGTTGGATCTTTTTCCACACCTCCATGCACCGAAGGAGTTATTTGGAACATTCTTGGCAAGGTATGAGAGCCAAAACGTCTTGAATATCACCAATACAACTTAATTTCCCTTGTTTTATAACATTTTCTAACAGCTCTAATGTTCGGGTTAATTGAAAATTAAATTATAGGTGAGGTCAATTTCGCGAGAACAAGTAAAAGAGTTAAAAGCACCACTGATTTTCGGATGCAAGAGAAATGCAAGACCTGCTCAACCATTGAACGGAAGAAAAATAGAGATGTATGATGATGTGATGACCCATTGATAATGTTTGAACTTGTAACAGTTTAGGATAAAAAAAATGTGCCACATTCCCTGTGGATCGTGTTTCTAATTATATGTTCCATATTTTTGAGTGTGTTTCACCTGTTTTCCTTCCACCGCACTCGTCTTTGCAAAAGATATCAAAGTGGTCTCATGATAGAATATTGTAAGGATACAAAGTTCTTGCATATGCATATTCGGATCCAGAGGTTTTAACTATTACAAGTGTGTTTATACCGATCTTTGCACATCGCATCCAGAATCCAATAAAATGTTATAACATTATTCTAAGTAAGATCGGTTCTTTGGTTTTCCACTCCGCTCCCTATCTAGTTCTTTGGTTTTCCATTCCAATATGAGTTTTGCACACCCCTAATAGTCTAAAACTAGTTGTTTTGTGTGATAAAATCGAGCTTAGAGTATTGTTAAACAAGTAAGTTACGTGAATTGGATCAAGGAATTCATCTGGAATGTCAGCAAAAATTGCTTCAGCATCAATGGCTTCAGATGCAGCATCTTTCTTATTACCAAGATCATCAAACGCCTGTATCATTCTTGGATCTTCACCAATTCTTCTAAGAACATTTGCAGCTTCTGTGAATAACTGCATAGGATCCATATTGCATACCATATCAGGATCTTTAAGCAACAAATATGAAAAACCTTGTTGACCCATTGGTCCACAATATGAGATATAAAAATATTAAACTGTACCCGGTCATTATTGATGACGTATAGTCTATATATGGGCCACAAGCCCAAATATTAAACATTTCTAAGGCCTAAAGCCACCATGCGTGGGCTATTATAACTTGGGCCGCATTGATAATGGGATTGGGCTCACGTAGACCCAAGCCGAACTAAACTATATACGGTATAGATAAGGATCTTCTATCTATGGAATAGATATCCTTGACCCGGATAAGCACCACGTGTGCGAAACGTAAGGAGCACGAACCCTACAAGGATTCTGCGCCTATATAAGGAATGACATAATTCTCATTAAAGGTACGATTCACAAACCCTAAAACTCTTTACAAAAACCCTAAATCGATTACTTACTCTCACGCCGGAGTCTAATCGTGGGAGACAATCTCACGATAAGCCTAACGGTGTTGTTTATTCTCTTAGTGCGCAGGTTTCAAGCATTAAGAAGCGAATTGATACGAGAGCAAGAGCCCATAATCAGGAACGCCCAACTTTTGTATCAACAAGTGGCGCCATCCGTGGGACCCCTACTAAAAACTAAGGAACTAGAATGACGAAAAATAAGAACTCAAGCCAGCGGACTCCGCAGCCGGAAAAGACACGTGACCCCCAGAGGAAGAATCAACAAGATTCGACCCCTAGGCAGACTGCTGGGACAACCAGCGCACCTGGTCACCAAGAGGCGGGAACAACCCAACCTCTTCCAGCGGTAGAATTGCCTATAAGGACTACCCAGGCCACCACAGTGGTCCCAAGCGTTGAGGAACTCCAGCGCACCCTCTTCACTACTCCTCACCAAACTGTACCTACGGTGAACAACACTGTACCACCGGGCGCGCCTAACCGAGATAGGGTGCCCAACACTGAGGCAGACATTCTTGCAGCAACTGAGGACACACCCAACCTAACGTTGGGAAATTTTGTATCCCAAAATTATGACACTCTAACTGCCCTCATGCAAGAAGAAGTAAGGAGAAGGTCAAGTACGAGCCTACAAGCTCGGCTTAATTTTGGTCCGGAACGCGAACCATCACCACCGCGCCACCCACGAGGAAGACGCGCAGATAACGAAAAATGTACCACTATCCACGATAGGTTGGGTACGACATCTGATTCACAATACTCAGAGGAATACGAAGGCAGCGAGAGGCGCACTAATGTTCACTCCAGACTTGGCAGTCGAGGGATACAAGACCGATTAGGACCTCAGCATTCACCAAGCCAAGGGTCCTCCAAATCTGGAAGCAAGAGAATTCACGACAGATTGGGGAAAAGAATGTCCCCAAGTGAAAGCCCCTCAAGCTCTTCTTCTGAAGGAAGCCGGCGCAAGCGCCGAAAAAGAAACTACTCTTCTTCCAGTGATTCCTCGGACAACGAGGATAGGGAGACAGGACATTGAAAATCAAGAGGAAGACGCCGCGAAGAAGAGAATGAAGACATATCTCTTCCATGGCGACGCCAGAAAATTGATGCGTTTACACAACGCATCAGCGATTACTCAGACCACAAAAGGAGGCGCATGCCCACTAACGTGAAAACATATGATGGAACAGGTGATCCGGATGATCATCTAAAGGTTTTCAAATTAGAAGCTACTATCGAAAACTGGCCGCAACCTGTGTGGTGCCATATGTTTAATTCTACATTGGTAGGGAATGCGCGCACATGGTTTAGCAAACTCCCACGACGGAGCATCGGGGGGTTTGAAGAGTTACGGAAAGCATTCCGTCTCAACTTTACCCAAAGAAAGAAGTGCACTAAAAACCCTGTTGAACTAGCCAGAGTAAAACAGCGCCAAGGGGAATCAACCAGTGCTTTTATGGAACGCTTCAAGGATGAGTGCATACAGGTCAAAACGTGTCCCGAAATTCTAAAAATTTCAGGGTTCATGAATGGGATTAACAATCCAGAACTTATCCGAAAGCTAAATGTCAAAGTTCCCTAAACTTTCGATGAGCTAACAAAGCGCACAAGATCCTTCATACAAGGAGAAGCAGCCGCTGCGGACAACAAAAAGGGTTACTCAAATTATAGGCAACAAGAACAGCCTAGGAGACAGTCCAATTATCAGAATAACAACCGCAGCAGGAATTACCGCAGTGGAAGAGACAATGACAAATATACCCCTCTCACAAAAACGCCGAGGGAAATATTTGTAACGCAAATTTCCCAAAACCTCCACCAATGCGTACCGCAGAGGAAAAACGCGTAGGGAATGGATACTGCGAATGCCATGGTCAAAAAGGCCATACAACTAACGAGTGCGTCTAGCTACGACAACTAATTGAAAAGTTAGTAAGGGGAAGGCATAATGGACCACCTTGTAAAAAACATCAAAGAGGGAAAGGACAAACAAAGGAACGGGGGCAAGAAAGAACCTCCCAAAGAAAAAGCTGACATCATATACATGATACAGTCATGACAACGCAAGATAAAACAAAAAGTCATTCAAAAATTCTCTCCAGAAAAAGAGATATCCTTCCCTACTCTAGCTGCGGACAACGCAGTGGTAGAACCCCTAACTATTGAAATACATACGGGGGGACATGATATCCACCGCATGTACATTGATGGAGGAGCATCCGCAGATATCCTATACGATCATTGTTTCAAAAGACCACGACCTGAAATCCAAAGTCAATTGATACCAGCAACAACGTCGTTGACTGGATTCACAGGAGAAAAGATTTGGCCTATGGGGCAATTGCGCTTGCTAGTGGTTGTAGGAGACGAACAACACTCAACAGCAACATGGATAAATTTCATGGTAATCAAGTCTCCCTCACCATACAATGGCATCATTGGGAGACCTGGGATATCATCCATGCGCGCTGTGCCATCCACAGCACATGGGATGCTCAAATTCCCAATGGAAGGAGGAGTCGTTACCCTCTACAACACAACAGTATTACCAAAAGAATGCAACGCAGTAACCACTGAGGTGGAGAATATTCCAGAACAACGCACAGAAAAAACACCAAACCTAAAGGTCGCTATTCACCCCGATTACCCGGACCAACAAGTTTCGATTGGAGGATCTTTATCTGACAAAGGTAAAGCAACCGTGTGCGCACTCTTGCAAAAGAACCTAGACATCTTCGCATGGGAACCAAAACACATGACAGGAGTGTCACGCTCTATTACAGAGCATAAGCTACAAATCCGACAAGGATATCCCCCAATACGACAGAAGAAGCGCGGCCAGGCCCCAGATCGTGCAAAAGCTATTCTGGAAGAAGTACACAAACTCGTAGACGCAGGCATCATGCGCGAAGTGTATTATCACGATTGGCTCTCTAACCCAGTAATGGTAAAGAAGAGCGATGGCAGTTGGAGAATGTGCGTGGACTTCACCGACCTTAACAAAGCATGTCCACAGGACTGCTACCCACTGCCAGAGATAGACTGGAAGGTAGAATCCCTGTGCGGATATCCTTTTAAATGCTTTCTAGACGCATATAAAGGGTACCATCAAATACAGATGGCAGTCGAGGATGAAGAAAAAACAGCTTTCCACACCAGTCAAGGAGTTTAGTGCTACACAAAAATGCCTTTTGGCTTGAAAAATGCAGGCGCAACATACCAACGATTGGTGGACACAGCTTTTGAGAAACAAGTAGGTCGAAACTTGGAGGTCTACGTTGACGACCTTGTCATCAAAAGCCACACAGAGGATGAATTGGTGCGCGACATCGAAGAAACGTTCAAAACATTGGGACAAATAAACATGAAGTTAAATCCCAAGAAGTGCACATTTGGCGCAACTGAATGCATGTTTCTCGGATACTTAATAGAAACTGATGGAATCAAGTCTTGCCCAGAAAAAACAAAAGCTGTTATTGATCTTCCCTCACCGCGCACACTCAAAGAAGTCCAGTCATTAAACGGAAAGTTAGCAGGGCTAAACCGTTTCTTATCTAAGTCAGCAGACAAATCACTCCCTCTCTTTAAAACACTTACAAAGTGTACTAAGAAGGGAGACTTCCGTTGGACCGAAGAAGCAGAAGAAGCTTTCCAACAACTAAAACACCATCTGGCATCTGTTCCCAAACTTGTTGCACCGCGACCAGGGGAAGAGCTAATCATGTACTTATCGGCAACTCATGGATCAGTTAGCGCAGTACTATTGACAGATAGGAACTCCGTCCAGACACCCATATACTTTGTAAGCAAAGCACTGAAGAAGACAGAGACTAACTACAGCGCTATAGAAAAGCTGGTCTTAGCTCTAGTATTCGCAGCCAAAAGACTGCGCAGATACTTTCAAGTGCACCCAATAGCTGTAATTGCAGATCAGCCAATCAAACAAGTTATCTTTAAACCTGACGCATCAGGGCGGCTACAAAAGTGGAGTGTACTGTTAAGTGAATATAACATCTCATATAGACCGCGCACTGCAATCAAAGGACAGATATTAGCTGATTTCATCGTTGAGAAGCCAGATAGCGATAGTCCAACCTCTACAACCAAAACAGATCTGCAGGAACCCTGGATTCTGTTCACATATGGGTCTTCATGTGTAGATGGATCAGGCGCAGGCCTCATTCTCACAAATCCAGAAGGTATCGAATTCACCTATGCGCTGCGCTTCGAATTCACAGCCACAAACAATGAGGCAGAATACGAAGCCCTACTAGCTGGACTGCGCATCGCAATCCAAATGGGTGTACGAAACCTGGAGGCAAACGTAGATTCTCGGCTAGTCGCCAACCATGTGCTAGGTGAATATGAAGCCAAGGATGAGCACATGATCCAATACATGGATAAGACCAAGTCCTTAATTAAAAACTTCGACAGGTTCACAAAAAAACAAGTGCCTAGAGGGGACAACAGGAAGGCTGATGCGCTTAGTAAGATCTCATCCACAAGCTTTGCGCACCTGTCAAAACAGGTATTGGTATAAACCCTACAAAACAAGTCAATCTTGGAGATGGAAGTATCCACAGTGATAGAAAAACAAGGTCCTACATGGATGACACCTATCATTGAATTCATTAACAAAGGAGTCTTGCCACAAGACCATAAGGACGCTCGAAGAGTGCGGTGCACAACGCAGCGATTTGAGCTACGAGACAACATACTCTATCGACGCTCTTTCTTGCAACCATGGCTCAGATGTGTTGGACATCTTCAAGCAGACTATGTACTCCGAGAAATCCACGCTGGATCATGTAGCATGCACTCAGGGCCGCGATCTGTGGTAGCAAGCGCTCTACGGTCGGGGTATTATTGGCCAACTATGCACGCGATCTGATAAAAAAATGCAACAATTGTCAAGTACACAGGCCAATTCCGCGCCGACCACAACAAGAGCTAACACCCATTACCTCACCATGGCCATTTTACAAGTGGGGCATTGACATCGCAGGACCTTTCCCAGTCGCAGCAGGAGGGCTAAAGTTTCTCATCGTAGCCATAAATTACTTCATAAAGTGGATTGAAGCAAAGGTGGTGGTGAGCATCACGGGATACCAAGTCAAACGCTTTGTCTGGGACAACATTGTCTGTCGCTTCGGACTACCTGGAGAGATTATATCAGACAATGGGAAACAGTTCTGCGACAACCCATTCAAAGATTGGTGCGCGCAATTGAACATCACGCAACACTTCGCTTCAGTAAAACACCCACAAACCAATGGTTTAGTTGAGCGCGTAAATCGCAGTCTAGGTGAAGGAATAAAAGCGCACCTTGACAGACACAAAGGAAGGTGGGTGGATGAGCTCTCACATGTCTTATGGGCGCATCGCACCACAATCAAAACCAGTACTGGCGACACGCCATTCTCCCTTGTCTACGGAACAGAGGCCGTCATACCAGCTGAGATAGGAATGCCAACTATACGAACAGCAGAGGTCAACGTCACAACAAATGACGAGGAGCGGCGCATAGACTTGGACTTACTGGAAGAACGACGTGAACGCGCAGCTATACGCGAAGCAAAGGCTAAGGCAAAAATGAAGAAGTATTATGATGCAAAGGTCAAACACATTTCCTTCAGGCCAGGAGACTTTGTATACCGTGCCAATGATGCGAGCCACGCAGAAGACACAGGCAAGCTCGGACCTAAATGGGAAGGACCCTACGAGGTCACTGATGCGCTCGGCAACGGCGCATACAGGCTGCGCGATATGGAAGGTCACAACCTAGCGCGCACTTGGAACATCTGCAATCTTAAAAGATGTTATTTTTAGGCGAGGCTACGGCCAATACACAGACACCTTTGCACTTTAGGATGTGCCCAATAAGCGTTTGTTTTTTCCTTTCTTTCTTAGGAATTGTATTTTTACTTTTTCAAAACTTGCAAGTATCAATAAAATGTTATGGTTTTTAGCTAACTCCATAACATATTTCACTTTATTGCGTACATACTTATATATGTCAATATTATTATCTTATATTTTTGCCTACATGGCGTGCATGCACTAATTAAGACCCACGAAGGCATAAAGGATGAGTAAACCTACTAATTCACTCGTTGAGTAAGAGGGTTGCAAACCCATCACGCATCCTTGCTAAGCACCTTACTTTTGAGATGTTGAGGTAAGTTTTCTGTGCGCATCCCACGAAGGGTGCGCAAATATTAAGTACACCGTACAAAGCTTAGCAAATAACGAGCCAAGACACTTGGTCAAATAATAAAACTTAGCAAACATTAATGCAAGTATATTTTTAAGTCACGCACTTAATTTATGCATAAAAGAGTATCTTATTCAACATTTTTACACAAAATTACAAGCAAAAGATACACTTTGTCATTTTACACAATACATATACAAAAAACACCCTACACGCTATGGCGATGCTCAGGGCTATCTTCCGGTGCAGCAGAACTCCCCGCCTCTTGAAGCTTTCTCAAGAACAATGCATCCTTGGGAGATACGCTTGGCACACTCACAGGAACCCCATCAGACCTGGGAATATGTGCAGCGCCCACACCGCATAATACTGCCTTGCCCTTAATACCTTTCTTTTGGGCAGCTCTCTGCGCGTGGCGCTCCAGTACCTCCTTCAGAGGAATTTCCCTCTCAAGGGCAAAAGGGTTCAGCATATGGCGAGGCTGCACAAACACTGGAACCTGCTGCTGCGACTCATCGGGCTTGAGGAAGTAGTCCGGTTGCGCCTCTGCATACTCCAAAATATGGCGCTCCAAGGTCAACCCCGCCATAATTACCTTTATGGGGTTGTCTTGGTCGCGCTCCAAGCGTACAATGTGAGGCAGCTCGAGAATTTTCATCCCCTCTATAGCCTGCACCAGCTCGTCATACGCACCCGCGTTATAGCCAGGTACCTCAGTTAAGGCCTTGCTCAATAACTTAGCCTCATGGAGATCCTCCATAGCCTGTGACCTCCCACGCTCCACCGCACACTGCACCACCTTCCCAAAGGTACCCAACACCTCTTGGGACTCCAAAGTGCCCATAGCGGCCAGGCGCAGTCCATGACTGATCAACCACCTACATCAACAAGGACAACTTGTGTTAAAGAAAAACATAGCAACAAAATATAATAAAGCATCAAAAGCTGAAAAGGAAGTACCCGCGCTCAGCAATGGTCGACATCAGATGAGGGTATAACTCCTCATCATACTCTATGCTCAGGCCACGCAGCTTATTCTCCTGCACCTGTACAATCTCCTCCATGCGTTCCTTGAAATTAGCAATGTTCGCGAAGTGCTCCTCCTTCTTCTCCTCCAGATACCTTACTGCCCAAGTAAGGTTGGCCTTGAACTGATGAAGTTGTCCGCGCGCCTGCTCCAGCTCAGCCATCGCGGTCAACTTCTCATTGGTGACCTTCTCATTGTACACCCTGAAGGACCCCACTTCCGCCTGCGCTTCAGCCAGCTGCGCACGGAGCATAGTTATCTCCTCATCTTTTTGGGTGAGAGTGCTACTCTCCCCGACGTACCTCGTCTTCAACTGAGCCACCAGCTCAGTTTGACGCGCAGCAGTAGCAGCTAACTCATCCATTAGTTGTTGCGCAGATACGCCCTCATCAACCTTTGCCCCCTCCTCCCTGTTTTCATTCTGCGGAGGGGCCACTGTATCCACGAAGGCTCCATCATCCTTCGTGGCATCATCGCTACAATAAAAAAAAGCACACTGTTAGAAAAATATTACGACAAGTAATATACATAATATGCGACAAAATACTTACATAAATGGCGAGGCCTCAACAGCCTTCTTATCCGCGCCAGGAGCGGATGTCTCTTCCTCCGCAGATGACTCTGCATCTCCAATAAGGTAGCGTCGTCTCTTAGAAGTACCACTGCTACCGGCCTCTCCTTTGCGCTTTAGGTTCTGCGCTACCTCCTCCTTCAGCACCTCATCAGGTTTTAGGATCTCCACACTATCCGAAGATTCGGAGTGTACCTCCTCCACGTGCGCTGTCTCCACAGCGGGCGCCACGCTCTGAACAGGCGTTACCTGGAGAGGTGGCGAATCTTCGCGACCAACATCCCCCAGCACAGTCAGATGACCCTGGGTCGCTTCCAGAAGTGGCTGCTCGTTCTCCCTCAGAGGGCGCACTCCCACAGTCACCTGCTTTGGCTTCTCCAGCTTTACCACAGCAAACAAATCCATCTCTGTGCACACAGAAACAAACAGCAAAAGAAAGGATTAGTTACTAAACATGCGCATATAGAAATAACTTACATGATTAGAAGCAGAAGGGACGAACACCCACCCCGGCCTTCCTCATCAATGAAGGTTGGCACCTCATCAACACCACCGAAGTAATTGCGATTCAACCCCACATGCACCAAAAACTCCTCTGGACAAGGGTTGATGGGAATGCGGTTGGCATCAAGGGTTTGCGCATCGGTCAAACTATAGGAACCGGGTGCGGGGCGCCTATCCCTTGGCAACGTGTCTTGCGTATAAAACTCAAAGGGTGATGGAAACACTACGTCATCAACCTAGAAAAAGTACTCCCTCCAATGCCTCAGGGAGTCTACCTTCTCAGTATAGCACTGAAGCGCCCCCGCGCGCTTCGCAAAGGACACCCAGCCATGCGACCACGTTGTGTGGTAGAAGGCGCGGAACAAGGCAATGGTCGGCTCTATCGCAAGTAAACGGCAGTTTACTTCAAAATTCGACACCTTAGCCGCACCTATACAGTGCAGCTGTGAGATGTGAAGACGATAATGATTGAGCAAATCGCTCAGGAAAATAGATATAGGTACGCGGTAATTCGCGTACTCGAAAAAACGCGTGTATAGTCCTATTTTCCCTTCGGGGAAATCGGCTATACACGCATCAACATCTAGAGCCTCTGGATGCACATCCAGAGAAATGAAATAGTCAGACGAAAACTGCCGCACATCATCCTCACTCATCGCAGAGCGAAAATCTTCTAATTGGGCAACCATTTTCATAAATTTACTAAGATACGCACACAAATTTACCTAATAAAACAGTTACTTTCTTTGCACAAAAACGATTCGAAGAAGGGTGCAAGGGTGAGTATGTATTTTTACTGTGTGTTTTAGGTAAAAAGGGGGCAGTGACTCTTATATAAGGAGTCCAAAAACCCTAGATGACGCCCACGTGGATCCCACTCACAAAACGTGTGGTTAGAAACCGAAACGGTACATGCACTTTTTCCGTTTTCCGAGGGACACGTGGACACAACCCCCGATTTTCGAGGCATCTCTTGGAAATATCTATGACTAGGTACATTGTACTCAATATTGGGCGGCAATATTGCAAAGTTCTCCCGCCACGCTTACCGCTGTTGTGACTAGTCTAGCATCCGCAGCTACGAGCCGCGCACACTAGACTGGGGGGACATGATGACGTATAGTCTATATATGGGCCACAAGCCCAAATATTAAACATTACTAAGGCCTAAAGCCACCATGCGTGGGCTATTATAACTTGGGCCGCATTGATAATGGGATTGGGCTCACGTAGACCCAAACCGAACTAAACTATATACGGTATAGATAAGGATCTTCTATCTATGGAATAGATATCCTTGACCCGGATAAGCACCACGTGTGCGAAACGTAAGGAGCACGAACCCTACAAGGATTCTGCGCCTATATAAGGAATGACATAATTCTCATTCAAGGTACGATTCACAAACCCTAAAACTCTTTACGAGAACCCTAAATCGATTACTTACTCTCACGCCGGAGTCTAATCGTGGGAGACAATCCCACGATAAGCCTAATGGTGTTGTTTATTCTCTTAGTGCGCAGGTTTCAAGCATTAAGGAGCGATTTGATACGAGAGCAAGAGCCCATAATCAGGAACGGCCAACTTTTGTATCAACAATTATAGGACCGCCCATCCTTTGTGAAGGCAGATGGGAAAATATTCTCATGATAGCCTCTTGCCAGGTGAACATATACGTTGAAAATATTCAAGACAGGAAATAATAAGAATTACAAACATATTGCAGTAATGGCATGCCAAAGAAGATCCACACATGAATCTTATTCAGATTATGCACTACATACCCTGACTTCCATATTGCTCTATACCATCTTATATGCATAAAACCACAAATTCTCACAAACGTAAAACGTAATAATGCTCAATATGAGATGTTGCAAACATACAAACCTGCTTTAGCAACTGTTTTGGGCGAAACTCGTATTTTTCAGGATCCTTCAAGCTTAAAGATTTCTTCTGAGGTCCTTTAAGTTGTAATAGCAAGTACTTCAACATGCTGGCAACACTTTCAACCTCCAAAAAAAATAAAATAAATAATATATATATATATATATATATATATATATATATATATATATATATATATATATATATATATATATATATATATATATATATATATATATATATATATTATTTTATGAGGTGAGGGTGGGAGAGTGGGACTTGGGATAGGGCTGCAATCGAGTCGAGCCGAGCTCAAGCTCAACAAGGCTTGAGCTTGGCTTGAAAGAAAAACACTAGGCTTGAGCTTGGCTTGATAGTGTGTCAAGCTTTCATCATCCAGGCTTGAGCTTGGCTTGAGTAGGTTCGAGCAAAGCTTGAGCTTGGCTTGAAAAGCTTGAATGAATACAAAAATATTTTATTCAATAGCTAAACTCAACAATAAGTACATGTATTTTAAGTAAGCAACAGTAGCAACATAATATTAAGTAATACTTGCGTAAATATTTACATATGGAGTACTTGCGTAAATAGATTGATGATGCTAACACTTAACAATGGCAAGATAAAAAACACAGATGACAGATACATGTATATAATATAGATTGATGATGCAACACTTAAGATTATTAAATTAAAAATCTTGATAATGATAAATTGATAACTGAACTTACGAATACTTCTGGAAAAAAAAAAGAGAAACTTTGGACTTGGTGGCTGAATGAGTGGAGGAGATTGAGGAGACGCTTAGATTAGATCATTAGAATACAAATCGTTTGGACGTTTGGTAGGGTTAAAGGTTTCTAGAATACATTATCCAATATTTACGAACTAAGCCCTTATAAATTATAATTAGCTTAATAACCAAATTTGTTCCTAATTACTTATATGAAATTTAAATGAAAATATCTATATTAAAGCTTGATAAAAGCTTGATACGAGCTCGAGCCAAGCTATCCAAAGCTTGAGCTTGGCTTGTTAAATATTTCGAGCTAATTTTAGGGCTTGAGCTTGGGCTTGAGCTTGATAAAAGCTTGACTCGATCGAGCCAAGCTCGAGCTCGAGCTCGAGTTACTTGATAAAAGTTTGACTTGATTGCAGCCCTAACTTGGGAGGCACTAGGAGAAAAAAAGATACCATTTCAGGTAGCAGGAAAGGAGCAGTAATTTGTTCTGTGCTAAAAGCCAACATGCTCACATCTTCCATGGCCAACTTCATGTCAATCCTGAAAATCTATTTAAAAAACAGCCATAACTTCCTTCTTAATGTGTATTCTTTAAAAACAAAAATCAGAATTTTAATAAGTATATGGAAAAGACGAACATTTTATTGAGAATGGAAAAGTCTAGTTCTCTCCTGCCTCTCTTGTGCTGGTCTTTGTTGCCATTCGACAGTGTTAGACATCTCAGCTTCCAGTTCTTTGAGTTCAACGATTAGTTAAAAAAGAAGTTATAATTTATTGTTAAAGAAACAACAAAGTTGAACACTCATACATACTTGATAAATAAAAAGAAGTTACTCCGTATAATTTAACGATTAGTTAAAAAGGCCATAAAAAGATTCTGAAAATAATTCGTGACCAAATATTTTAGTATTTTTTAACTGTCAAAAGCTTTTTACGATCTATCCGGATTCTTGAGTGAACACTCGTGATACTTGTTTGGGAGATCCAAGAATTCAGTAGCAGTCAAAAATATGTACCGGATCGCAAGGAGTTAAGACTTAAGACTACCTTCCACATTAAGCACGTATCAAGCTTTATCACTAATTAATTTACAATGTATATCGTTTTCCTTTTTTTTTTCCCCCTCTCCTCCTCCTTCCTAGAAAAATTATACAAGAATCAATGACATGATAAGAAAAAATCTACGACCATACAACTCCACCATCAATTGATTATACTTTAAACAAAAACGCACAACTATCAAAATCATACCTATTGTCATTCATGTCATCATACCAAACGCACCCTAAAGGTATTTGTTTAGTGGGCCCAATAATAAATGGGTATATCATAGTTATAGACTCATTATCAACCAATATGATATTTATTAAATCCATTTCGTGGGCTTCTCTCTTTTCCACTACAAAATTCAAATATTTATACAATTTTTCATACCATATTTTGTCATCTAAACATAAACAATCGTAATCATACATTTTTTCATATCCATTGTCATCCTACCCAATACTAAATCCGATACCTATTGTGATTCTTAGCAACAAACCAAACGGCCAATTAATCTTATTCTAAAATTATGTCAAAAATCAGTAGGTTTTTTTTTTTTTTTTTTTTTTTTTTTTCTCGAAATGTAAATTGTCCAAAAATTGAATGTTTAGCACACGGTCCAGTGAACAACACGACAAAGGGATTTTTTTCCAATGGTGTCGCCATTTTTTAATGTAAATTGTCCAAAAAACATTCGCTCACCGTTTGTCCCTTGACGGGCGTTGTATTTTTTAGCGAGTGAGATTTTTATGATGTGTTATGAGACTCATTTGCGCCTATAACATTTATAACTGAATAGGGTGTTTTAGTTATAGTGATGTCATTGCGTGTGTGCTGAGGTGATATCCCAATAATACTTATTAGGTTGCCACCGCACCTAACTCTCTTACAAGCATTGTTTAGCTTTAATAATATGCACCTCAAAACTATAATTTTGGGTCAGCCCTCCCTTATAAAGACAACGGTAAAATGCATGTCTTGTTTGTTCATGTTACAGGTGCGAGTTTTTGACTCAAATATGACTCCCGGCCATTTCCAGACTAAGGGTGTTCTTCAGTTCGGTTTTCGGGTTATTCGGTTAATTTGGTTTGGTTAATTCGGTTAAAAGTTTTTTTAGGGTCAAACCAAACCAAACCGAATTCAAATTTGGTTTTCGGTTCGGTTTTGTTGAATTCTAGTTCGGTTCGATTTTCGGTTTAACCGAATTACACACTTTATTTAATATATATATATATATATATATATATATATATATATATATATATATATATATAGGATCAAATAGGAAGAATAATTAAAATAGGAATGATAAGAAGTAACCACAACCACACATTTTAGATGCACCTACAAAAGTGGATGCATCTCTCTTCAAATTTTCCCTCCTAATTTGAAATGTGTGGCTAGAATTACTTTTTACCCTTCTTATTTTAATTATTCTTCTTACTTGATCCATTTTCTATATATATATATATATATATATATATATATATATATATATATATATATATATATATATATATATATATATACGCAAATAAATTTAGCTAAAAAAGTTATTTCAAACATAAATAGTATTTTTTAATATTAGGATAAAATTTTATTGTTATTTATATAAATATAAATATAAAAATAAATATAAATATAGCATTTTATTGATCTTTTAATATATATAAATATATATAAAAAAAAATATAAATTTATATGAATTCGGTTTTCGGTTTTGATTATCAAAACCATATCCAAACCGAGAACCGAATTAAAAGTTCGGTTTTTGTAAATTCGGTTCAGTTTAGTTTGGTTCGATTATTTTCGGTTCGGTTCGATTTCAATTTTCGATTTATTCAGATATTTCAGTTTTTCTGCTCACCCCTATTCCGGACTACCCCAAATGTGTATTTGAATTCTGGACCATATAAGTACATAATCACAAATCCACCGAGTTACTATTGTTATGGTCTAAGCATAGGCTAATGGGCTGAAGTTTATAGCCTATGGCCCAATCCCAATCCGAGTTAGTATATACTCTACAGTCCAATATTTGGATGGTTTTTCTACATACGTTTTCTAAGAGGTGTTTGTTTGAGGATGGTTTTAGCATGCTAGAATCTCAATATTACTCAAATGCCTATGATTCATTTTGATGAGCTTAATATTAGGTTATTTGGAGTGAAATGAATCCGTGGAAATATAACAAAAATTTGGTCATCTGTTATTCTCCCCTATCATGTTTGCTCTTTTCTTATTAACATACCCACAAAAGTAGAGCCCACAAAAGTAGAGCCCGTTCACTCGGGAAATAATCACCAACCAGGGAGGAAGAAAATCGAGAAAGAGGATCCGGGAGTTGTGTTCCGGTGCCAGACTCAGCTCCGCGGTATAAGGGAGAGGCATTCCCCATGCTCCCAAAATGTTCCGATAATAAAGCAATTTAGACATCTATGTGTTATTTTGTTCTTCAAGAGGAACAAGGCATTATTTAGGCTTCTTTTTTTTTTTTTTTTTTTTTTCCTTTTTATTATTTAGCTTATGCTATGATAAAGAATAATGTCCCTCTAGACATAGGGTTGGCCAAATAGCATGTCTATTGTCTAGTAACAAGGTTGGCACACATTTATGACCAATAGACCATGGCATAACCCTTGTTCGTATCCTTATGTTGAAATACCGCCATCATGTAAAAAACAGTTAAACTTTAATCGAAGATCTATGTAAATTCATATCTGTAAACATAGTCAGATCCAAAGCAGGATATATAAATTATTGCCGGCAATATTATTGGTACTTCTGTCCCTCAAGGGGACACCAAACTTTGTTTTTTAACAAGTAGTTATGCCCCACAATATATTAGAAGCTATTTATGCATCTAAGCACTAAATGCTAGCAACTACAAATGCTACGTACATTTTGTGCAAAATATTTATTGTCCGGGGGGGGCAAAAAACAAAGAAACGAATTTTGTAATCGCTCTTTTAACAAAAGTTGATAGAAACAAGATTTTTCGACACATATCGACCTAACAAACACCATAAATTGTGCTACAAGCATAAGGGTATAATGAGATCAAATCTAATATATCCAAACTAGGGAAAGGCAACATCACCCGTGTGACGGTATCGTGATCATCATAATATGTATTATTGTTACAAACATATTTGGCTGATTGGCTCGTATTAAGTTAGCATCTTCAACTTAATGGACTGTGTCCAAGTCAAAGTACCGTATACATCAGTACATAAGCCTCCTAACAAACTGATTTTTATGAATTGATGTGATTGTTATGTAATACATGACATAGTCAATCAAAAGAGTTAGTAAGAAGCTAGATTTTAAAATCTTAGTTTTACCTAATGAACTTTATGTTTAAACCACTAAATATATAATATAATGGGCCTCGTGTTCAACCACTCACTCCAACAATCCGATGCCTCGATGTTAAAATCACTATTGTCTAGTGATGGTAGATGGCGTGATCATCAAGAACTTAATTAATCAAAGATTGTTTAAACTCATTTTCTTTTATTATTAAGGAATATAAAATATTAATATTGGTTTGAAATCCACATGTAGAAATTTGCATCCCTGAAAGAATCTTTGGTTTAAATTATGAAAGTTTGCAACTTTGCACGTTAAGATAAATATGCGGCACATGTAACAGTGTGCATAGTACTACACACACACACTCATATGATGATTTTTTCCAATATTTAGTATAAACGTATGTAACACTGTTCCGCACTGGATAGCTTATAATGGAACTAAGAAAAACCTCATTAATTTTTAAGCCATCACATATTCACATGCAATTGGCAATTTAGCGGTCAAAGACATGCAGGCTGCAGCTCGAAAGCGCAAGTCAGAAGTGAGAAGCTCATATCTAGATCACATGCTTCTTGTCGACTCGATCTTACATACATTTACCTTCTCTATGTTGGCTATGGGATAAACCACTCGAGAACCTGGTGAATAGATCGCTTTAAGTTTTTTTTTTTTTTTTTTTTTTTTTTTTTTTTTTTTTTTAAATATACATCCACTTAACGAAAATGATTCTACCATGACCAAAAATATATCATAAAGGATTAGGATTTTCTCAAGTTGATATTAACATTACTAATAATGTTCCTTACAATCAAAAGGAAAACTAAGTCCTCTATAGGTTTCACTACTCTGTTTGCGAAAAAAACATTACCGGCTATATTGATATCAACTTGAGACGATTACAATCCGATCAACGTAAAATTATATACAAGAAACACCTCTAAGCAGTAAGCGCATGCCATAACCAACACTAACAAAAGGCATATATAAAATAAAATGAGATTTTTTTATTTTTACTTTTATATACAACAAAAAACAATAGAACAAGTATCAAACCACGGTAAAAAAAATAAAAAAATACCGCAAAAAACCAGTGGCTTAACACTTTTACAGCTAGCCCATTCTCCTTTTTACCGTGCCATACAAGCATCAAATATCCTTCCCGTTGACCCTCTTAAAAGTCAACTCTCCGGCGATCCATGAGTTTTTCTCCCACCGTAACAACCACATCGAAAAAACGACGTCATCCTCCACATAAACCCGGTTCGACCGGTTCTCTCACTTCCTCCGGGTTTATTCATCTTTCCAATACCCCGTTTTGATCTAACTGTACCTAAACACGAGACCTTCGGAGACCACGGCTCATTCAAGACTTTCTCCGGTTCATTTCCTATCGAATCCGATCTTTTCGGAAACAACAAAATATTCGCTATTTTACAGTTTCTGGTTTTTGTTTTTGTATCGACTGGTTTGGACTTCAAGAAAGCCGAAACATGTACAGAATTAGTGTTTTTTGTGTTTTGAACCAAGGTGATTGGGTTGGAGTTAGGTTTGATGGATTCGTTACGTTCTAAGAAAGCGTTACGATCGAACCAGTCGAATTCGGCGTCTTTTGAGAGCCAGAATGATTCGGGTGGGATATCGAAGTCGCGTGATTCGCAAGTGATGGGAGGGATTGGTGTTGCTGAGTTAAGTGGAGCCATTTTTGTCAAGTATCATGAGATAGATGTGTTTGAAGGAAGAAGAAATATATAAGGTATTTGTTTAGTGTAATTTATGTATTGGTGGGAGGTGAAGAAAGAATGGTTCATGCATGAGTCTTGTGGATCAATTCAAGACTCCCTTAATTTGTCAAATCCTATTGTGTGGACTTTGTATTGAATGTAGTTATTTAATGTCAAGTCTGTCATGCTTTTGAGTAGTGATAAATAGGCCTACTAAATAGACCTATAAATAGGCTTACTCCATTCACATTTTGACAAGTATTAAAATCACTCTTTCTCTCTCCTCATATTCACCAATCAATTTTGAATTACACCAATCAAATTTGTAAGTCTATTGTTAGGTTCATTACTTAAACCTACAAATCATTTTTCATGATTTTTTTTATGGTGTGTTTTGGAAAAGACCTAAAACAGAAAAGTTTAAAAAAAAATATTTACAAAACGAGGTGTTACGTTTTGATTGGTATCTTTTGTAATACGGAGTTATTATTATTATTATTATTATTATTATTATTATTATTATTATTATTAACTCGATCAAAATATGACACTTCAATTTTTGTGAATGTAATTTTTTATACCTTTTGTGGTTGTAGCATATCTCATCTTCTCGATTGCTTTCAACCACTTCTCCTTGAAAGTAAAGGTAGGAGCAATTAACGACGGAATGTACATATGCGAGTGAAGGTGTCGGACAATTGGAGGCTATTTTTGCTTTCAGTAAAATCGGACAAAACATTGACTAAGTTGATTTAATTCGCATGAGAGCGCTTCAGGACAATCGAGGTGTCAAACATCATCATTTTGTCTGTTCGAAACTTTCTTTCAATTGCTGGCAACCCCCCTCCCCCAACCCCCACCCTACAAAAAATGAAAAAGAAGTTTATCGCTAAAAATAACACTACAAAAGTGAGTAGTAAGCAATAGCACTATTTTTCTATAAAGATATTTGGTAATGTAAATGTAATTGTAATCATAATTTAAAAAAATAATAATAATAAATAAATAAAATAAAAATAAAAAAATTGAATAAGGAGCATTAAAAAAAACAACTTTTGAATAAGGAGCATTCCAAAATTAAAAAAATAAAAAAATAAATAAAAAATAAAATAAACACTACTTGTTGCTTGTTAAACGAGTATTAAAAATCATAACGCTCACCGTTTATCGCTTCTAAATGCTCCTAAATGTTTTACGTCAAAAAAAGTGTGCCTGCAATTTCAAAATTGTGAAGGTTTCATTTATGATTTGGCCAAAACATAAGGACATATATGGAAATTACAACTCTTTTTTATTTAAAGTTTAGAAAATTAGAGATGCGCAAAGGTATCATTTGAAAAACTAAAGAAAGAATCTAAAAAATGGTGTAAAAGTCATGAATTTTGAAATGTTGAAGTTTCATTTGGGGGGAAGAACTTTAAATATAGTTACCCTCCTTTAAACAGTTTTAGTAGTAATGTAATACGCAGGGTTGGCAATTTTAGACATGACACGATAAACAACATGAACACGACACGAAGTTAAACAGGTTTGAGTTGAGGATAAACAGCTTTGGGTAAAAAAATATGTCAACCCGTCTAACCCGTTTAATAAACGGGGCGTGTTTGTGTTAAGTAAGTATTAAATAGGTCAATCCATGAACCCGTTTAAGTATATAAGCCACTAAAATTAAAGTATATAAGCCACTAAAATCAAAGTATGTAACTTGGATTTTATGTTGGATTTGGATTCATGTATTTTGTTATGTACTTAATATATGAGTGCATTACGATTATATTCAGATATCATTGAAATTGTCGCGTAGTTATTTCTATGTTATTTTATCATTTTTTAGATCCTTGTATCATTTTGCATTTAAACTAGTTAAATTCACAAACCACTAACCATATTCACCGCTTAACCTATTTACTTAAACAGGTTAAATGGGTTACACATGTTATGTAGGTCTGGGTTAGGGTTGAGTTTCTTGACACGATTAATAAATTGGTCATGTTTGGGTAGAGATTATAATAACACGTCAACTCGCGAACCCGAATAGGTCAACCCAAATACGACTCGATTGTCACCCCTAATAGTACGTAACAAATTTGGAATGAGGAACTGGGGTTTTAATTGCCATAAAAAAATAAAATAAAAGTCTCCCATAACTTGTGAATAGGGGTGTTAAGCGAGTCGGGTTGGTCAGGTTCGGGTCAATTCATTTCAGGTCGCATCAAAGTCGGGTCAAGGCTAAAAATAACATACACGAACCGAATCGAACCGAACCTTTAATTATGAGTAAAATGATAACAAAATTGCCTATTTGTACTAGTTTAAAGAAATAATTTATTAAAATTAAACTAAGAAACCCTTATTCGGGACGACCCGAACCCGAGTTAACCATCGTAGTTAATACCCACCCTATTTAGTATTTGGGTTACTCGGATTGACCTGAATAACCGGAATAAATTACTGACCCGAGTAACCCGGCCCGAATAGGCTTAATCGGGTTTGTGTCCTGGTCGGGTTCGGGTCGGTCAGCTTTTTGACACCCCTACTTGCGATTTCAAAAACAATCTCTAGGTTAAATCTAGAAACTATTTGCGTAATGAACACTTGCGATTATAGACACAATTCTACAGTCAAATCTGGTGACTGTTTGCCTGACGAAAAATTACATAAATAGTCCTTGGAGTTACCTACCAATTTTAGAAACGATCTCTGAGTTAAATTTAGAGAGTGTTCATCAGCGAAGCGGGGGTAAAAGTCCTCGTTATGATTAATAATGTTGTTCCCTTAAAAATTAAAATAATAATAATAAATAAATAAATAAATAAAAATAAAAAGTGCTTAGTAATTAACTTAAGATTTTTCGGTGTATTTAGAGCATCCATATTAGTCTTTGGGATCATTAACGTTACGTCAACGCCATATCAACATATACATTACTATTTTTAATCACATTTACCTTGTAATAGTTACTGCTCTCGGCCTCATGAGTCATGACCACCTGCAACGATGACCACATTTGATCACGAGCCAAATTTTCACAACACTGAGCAATTATATATATACTAAAGGATAAGAGGTTACTGTAGCAGCTACAGTGCTTGCTACAGTGGACGCTACAGTACTTTTTTTTTTAACAGTATTAACGGTCGTTAGTTATTTAACGGCTGTTAATTAACGACCGTTATCTTAAACATTTAAAAAAATATTGTACACACTTTGTCCTTCATCTCAGCGGTTCATTGCGAATTTAGTCCTCGCATAATTTACATAAATGGTCATTCATGTTATACATCAATTGTAAAGTCAGTCCTATTTGTACAGTACTAACGGTCATTTGTTATTTAACGGCTGTTAACTAACAATCGTTATATTTAACATTAAAAAAAATTGTATGCAATTTGTCCTTCATCTCAGCGGTTCATTGCAAATTTAGTCCTCACATAATTTACATAAATGGTCCTTCATGTTATACATCAATTGCAGAGTCAGTTCTAGGTAACTAACTTTACGTTAAGTAGCTAACGATAATAAAAATATTTCGCAGCAACGCGCGGGTTGCAAAACTAGTTAGTAAGTATTAGCGGGTGCTCTTGTAGGGGATCAACCTCCTTCAAACTTATTGCAACTTTGTAGGATCTATAACATTTATATTTTTATTTTTTTATAATAGTTTACTTTTTTCAGCAATGAACATACATAATAGCTGTTTTATTAATTTATAATTTAATTTTTTTTTTAACAGTATTAAGAAACCAGTATGTGAAATTACTATCGAAGAAAAATAGAGTTTGGACCACTGAAGAATGTTTTGGTTGGCCAACGTCCAACAAAACAAAATACAAATCCTGTTCAAATTTTGTTTATTCAACTACTATTGCTTTGAATTTTAGGAAAATAAATTCTACCATTTTGGTAAGAGAGTAGTTGTGATATATTTACTAAACTCGGAAAAGGATTTTATCAAAATAAATTATGTGTTTACTGCAGATTAATTAAAGTTATAAATTACCACAACTATGTGTAGATTGTAGTTAAACAAACTCAAGTTTATTCATCTTAACTGATGTCCGAAAACATACCAATTATTTTAGAGTACTTAACAAAGTATTATAAACTAGAGATGTGCCAATACTTCATTCAAGTAAACTAGCTCGTTTATTATGCTCCGGCACAAAAAAGGTTTCTTTTAACATCTTGTAACGATATTTAGTTTTCAAAAATAACTAATTGCTAACAATAACATCAAAGGTTGTCGTTAAAATGTTTTATTTTACTACAATTTCTTATAATATAATTCATCCAATCACAATCAATATTAATTGTATATAATATTTATGAGATTTTCTCTACTTATTTCAAGATTATCATCCAATCAGAATAATTTAAAAAAGATACTGTAATGAAAATTATTTGCTTCACGACAACCTTTAGGGCTGTTATTATAAAAATGCAAATTAACTCGATCTCTTATTTTTAGATCACGTGTCGTCAGACAAATTGTTCGGTTGTATGAGCCATTTTTTTTTAAACACCATGAGATTGTCGGTTGTCTTAATAAAAAAAGATATGATAGTTTATGGACGATAATCAAGATGATCCTAAATTCATTATTTAATTGAAACGGTGGACATATCGAATAATCTTCATAATGCAGTTGTTAGATGATTAATAAACACTAATAATATGTAGTCACATGTCATTCGAGTTCTAATAAGTTGTTATTATACATTTCTATGGCTAATAAGTTGTTATTATACATTTCGCGAAATTGATGAATAACTGTGATGAAATTAAAACAAATACAACGTTACAGTCTCTGTAAAGCAGTAGATAATGAAAATTATGGTATTGTAATTGTTGTTAGAAATAGCTAGTCACTGCCTTGCTAAATGGGGCATTGATGTTTGTCAACTTTTTTCAAAAATGTTGTTGTCGATGTTTACTATGGTTTTCTGTGTTATTTCCCGCAATTTACGTTATTGAAGTGATGAAGTCATTCTCAAATAAAATTCAAGCTGTATATACGACCACCATAAATTTCCAATCAACGAGACTTTTGGTACTATCTAGTTGTTGGTCAACAGTACGATCAACATCTTGCACAGTCACTATCGCTGCGATGGTGAAGTTGTGTAGGTGTCCGAAAATGCATTAATTAGTCATTGCACAAACATTGTTTACATATGTTGTGGTTATAAGCCCAGAAAATGGTTAAGATAATCAATAGCCTAACTACGTATCAATGAAGGTTACCGGATATCACTTAGAATCGTGTTATCACTTTTCAAATTAAACTATTCGACCCTAATGTCTGGGTATCACGAATATCTACTTGGGATAAGACCAAATGTTTGTTAATGATTTAGGCACAAATCAATAACCCTTTGCGTTTAAGTGTTATGTGTTTTCTGTATGTCTCTCATGCATGATTTGATCTTCCTATATATAGGCAAGATTACTCAACCCTAGTCAATGGAATTAAGAGTGATTAACGGCCCATTAATCCCACTTAGTTTGCCTCCATAATAATAGGTATTAGTGGTTACATGACCAATTAAACGTGATCATGAGTGCAGATGTAACTGTCATTTGAATAGGTCAAATCAGTTACATATAGCACTCTATCAGCAGAAACTCTGCTCATCAGCAGGATCGTGACACTGGTAGCAGGAACCATCAGCAGGAACCAGTACTCAGTAGGAACCATCAGCAGGAACCAGCTATCAGCAGTATCCTGCACAACCACTATATGAGTCAGGGTGTTCAGGGACCTGATGGGTGTACACTCCGTACCTCCAAGCCCATTACCAGGTGTGAACTAATCCCACAAGTGCACTAAATTTTCCAACAATCCTCCCCAAATTTAGTTCACTACCTTTGCATGAAAATAACCATAATACAAAACAAGTGCATAAATGAAAATATCCTGAGGATTGAATTTCCATCTTAGTACATTACACGTTCAAATATTCGAGAATCAGGGTGTTCTAAGAATTAAACCCTTCAATCCATTTGAATACCTGAAGATAAAATACACACAAGTTTTCAAACACTTAAACGCTCCTGACACTATACAAGCCATGTGTCCATATCCAATTCATAAATGTTGTAAAAGCTAAAAGTCCATAGCTTCTTGAAGCGGCAAAACTTCAACATTCACATAGGTGGTTCCTCTTTATTCATGCTCCTGCCAAGCACTTTTTCAAAGAAAATTAACCATTAAGAAGTAGTGACTTCATCCTCCTTTTCAGCAGGTTCCAAGCACAAACCTTGGGATGTTTGTAAAACATGTGCTTCAGTACACTGAATGTTCAGCTTTCCACATTGAACTCAGCTCCCAAGTTTCCTCAGGAGGGAGTTGGGTGTCTTAGCATTCAGTGACTAAGTTGGACTTTAAACCCATCCCTTTAGCAGACTTTACAACCAAGTCTCTAGCAAGACCCTTCGTCAAGTGATCAGCTAAATTCTGTTGAGATCTAACAAACTCTATAGAGATCACACCATTCATGATAAGTTCACGAATCATGCTATGTCTGACACCTAAGTGTCTAGACTTCCCATTGTACATCTGGCTATAAGCCTTTACCAATGTAGCAGCACTATCACACCAGATAGAAATAGGTGTTATAGGTTTAGGCCATAATGGAATCTCAAGAAGCAAGTTTTTTAACCATTCAGCTTCTTTACCAGCAGCTGCTAAGGCCACAAATTCTGATTCCATTGTTGAACTGGTGATGCAAGTTTGCTTCTTGGATGCCCAAGAAATTGCACCTCCACCAAGTAGGAATACCCAGCCACTGGTAGACGAATTGTCTTCAGTGTTACTGATCCAAATTGCATCAATGTATCCTTCCAACACTGAAAGATAGACAGTATATGAGAGACTATAGTCCATAGTTCTCTTCAAATATTTTAGTACCCTCTGAATTGCTTGCCAGTGCTGAGCACTAGGATTACTAGTATACCTGCTCAGTTTACCCACAGCAAAAGCAATGTCAGGCCTTGTACAAGTTATGTCATACATCAGGCAGCCAATCACCCTGGAATACTCAAGTTGAGATACAGCTTTGCCAGTATTAAGCATAAGCTTCTCAGTGGTATCCATGGGAGTACTCACTGGAGTACAATCAAAGCAATTAAATTTCTTCAGTACCTTTGATTTGTTCGATTTTATAGTGTATGTTTGTTTTTCCGAAGAAACACTCGTGAAAGTATGTTCTCCGGGTCGTTATGTCCCAACGAAGGTAAGACGGCGATTGAGTCAGCCTGAGTCGCGTTATTGTGAAGTGAATGGGAAAATATAATTAAGAATTTTTAAAGTTTTTAATCTAAAGGAATTGAAATAGCAATTAAAAACAATAAAAGAGTAAGAGATTTAAAGCAAGAAAGAAACTACTAAGACGGAAAAAGATTTTAAAAACAATATGTTTGCTAAGCGACGTGAATAAGTTCATTAAGTGTGGGTCAAGGATTGACGACGAATTATTTTTCTTAGACAAGATTATTTTCTCACAACGTTGGTTTATTTTGAAAATAATCCTTTAAAAAGATAATAATTACTAGATGTGTAATTTGATTATTCTCCGACTTTTGCCCTTCAAATAATAAAACTACAAGTCTAAATAATCATAACGATTATTAATCACAATCTCTTTTAAGTAATCCACGCTTAACTCACAAACTCGTGCCACCAAGCAAACACAAATTAACTACTCGAAACTCATATTAATAAGATAAAGTTACTTGATAAAAGAAAAAGACTCGATAAAAGAAACAAACTAGATAAGCCAAACTAAAATTCGGCAGAGTTTCGCCTTAGCATAAAGCATAAGAGAACCTCACTCGATAAACGATGAGGTATAGATTATCTAACTCGATAATCTTGGCTAACTCGCCAAAAAAAATAAAACTTGGTAAAATCTGAAACTCGATAAAAAAAATTAAAAAAACTCAAACTCGAAAACAAATTAGAAACACTAACTCGAAAATTTTCTTTTATTTGCAACTTAGTCCCTAAAACCTAACTCGACAAATTTTTTTTTTTTAGAAATCAAACTCGGTAAGAATTGTTTTTGCAAAAATCAAACTCGGTAAGTTTTTAAAAAAAAAAAAGATAACTCGATATTATTTTTTTAAACTCAAACTCGGTAAAAAATGAAAATATCAAAACTCGATAAAAAAAAATTGCAAACAAGTCCCTAGAATGAAAATGTTGTAACTCGAAATTTGTAACTCGATACTATTTCTATTTTCGGTAATATTTTTTTTTAACTCGATAACTCTTTTTTTAAATCAATCAAACTCGATAAAAAGTTTTAAAAAAGCTAACTCGATAAAATCGTAACAAAACACTATTTTGATCCAAAATAAAGCCTAAAAACTAATGTTTTTCACCAAATTTAACACTAGACTAACTAGTTTAACCATAAACTTTAATTCCCACCAATAAAAACAAGATTTAAACAACTAAAAATTAAAGATTTTTAGAAAGATAAAGCTTTTTAGAGAGAGAAAGTAAAATAAAACACATACTTCAATAAAATAAAACTATACTACTCCTACTACTATGAGGACCAACTCTCAACAACCAACCTTTCAAAGTTGGTGTTTAAGGGGTATTTATAGGCTAGGGGCTAGGACTTCTCTAATCTTATAGTTTGTTGCATAATTAGCCCCTAGACTTTTACAAAATATGAGAAAACTACTTAAAACATATTAAAACGCTACAAATGCAATTAAATACTACACGTAACGATCTTGTAACTTGGAGGAATTGAGTTGACTTTTCTTCCAAAGTTCTTTTGTTATTCTCTGAATCTCTAATGATTACTTTTGTCATTTTAGGCTTTTCTTGGATAAATTTCTTCCTCGGCTTCGGCTTTTTACCTTTTTCCAATCTCGTGCTCGTTTTTGTCGGTTTTTGCTTGATTTTTGCCTCTTTATGATATATCCGTACCTGCACGTTCACAAACATAAAAATACACATTCTTTGGTATATTGTTAGCAAAATTAGTCTATTTGGGTCCACTTTTGGCTATGAAAAGGTATGTGAATTAACACATACCAACCTTCTCAATGTAATGAGACTGAGAAATTGATATACCATTGCTTTCATGTTTAATTCTTATACCAAGGATAACATCCGCCTCCCCCATGTCCTTCATGGAGAACCTTGATGACAAAAATTCCTTTGTCAGGTCAACTTGATTATGGTCAGTGCCAAAGATCAACATGTCATCAATATATAGGCAAATGATGACTCCTTTACCAGATTCATCAAATTTGCTATAAACACATTTGTCAGCCTGGTTAAGAACATAACCATTAGACAAAACCACTTCATCAAACTTTTGATGCCATTGCTTAGGTGCCTGTTTCAATCCATATAAAGACTTAATCAGTTTGCACACCTTGTTTTTATTGCCAGGCAAGATGAAGCCCTGAGGTTGGTTCATATAAACCTCCTCATCCAATTCACCATTCAAGAAGGCTGTCTTCACATCCATCTGATGAATAATCAGATTGTGAATTAATGCCAAAGCAATCAGCAGCCTGATGGTACTGATACGTGCCACAGGGGCATGAGTATCAAAGTAGTCTATCCCTGACTTTTGTTTAAAGCCCTGAATGACTAGTCTAGCCTTGAACTTCTCAATAGTTCCATCTACCTTCATTTTCCTTTTGAAAATCCATTTGCAACCAAGAGGTTTGCATCCTGGTGGTAGATCAACCAACACCCAAGTGTTGTTGCCCATGATAGAGTCAATCTCATCCTTTATTGCCTCTTTCCAGAAAGCAACATCCTGGGACTTCATTGCTTCTTCAAATGTTTTGGGATCATCCTCAACAATGAAGCAATAGGAGTATTGGTCAGAGACCTCATTCCTTGTACCTTCAATTAAGTATAATTGAAACTCAGGTCCAAATGACTTTGGAGTCCTGACCTCATTCCTTGTATGCCTTGGAATGCTCAGCATATCCAACAAAGATGCATTCAATGCATCTTTCACCCAGAGTTTTTATCTTTGGATCAGGGAGTCTTACAACTGCCCTACAACCCCAAACCCTGAGATAATTCAGGTTGGGTTTCTTCTTAGTCCAGAGTTCATAAGGGGTAACTGATGAGGCGAAAAATGATCCGTTTTTAGGGGGTCATTTAAGCCCGGAATTGAATTTATTTGATCAAATATTGCCCTAAATCGTTCCTTTTGTGATTTTAGGTACTTTTGGAGTGAATTCTGAAAAAGGAAGCATTTCGGACGTTTTTGGAGCATAAAAGTGAAGAAAACGGCAAAGTCTTAATTTTCCTTGCTGGGAACAGTACCTGACGGTGTCACAAGTATCTTAATGACGGCGTCAAAAGGAAAAACAAGAGGTGAAGAGTATGGAGTCCATGACGGTCCAGAACACTTTTGCATTAGGGCGTGACGGCGTCACCAAGGCCGTCACGACCCCTTAACACGTGACGGCCCAGAGGAGAAATGCTCTTGACGGCGTCAGATCTGGATCTAAGCAATCCTATTTTATTATAGGCGGCGGGTTGACGGTGTCAGAATTTTCTTCTTGACGCCGTCACCTTAGGAAATCTATATATAGTCTTTGTAATTTTCATTCATTAGGGAGGAGAATTTTAGGGACGACTTGAATAAACCCTAGCTCGACTTTTACAGTATTTTCAAGGGTTTTCACCCCTTGAAACCTTTCATGTTCAATTAAGATAAGTATCATTTCAATTCATTCAATATGTCTATGTGTTGTTTGAATATATCTTACGCTTGTCTTGATTTTAACATGCTAGGCTAGATCTCTTGTGTGTTTGCTTAGGTGTAATGAAACCTAGATGTTGATTATAGGTTGATTGCTTGTTTATAGTTGTAATGGATGAATGATTTCGATGTTAGGCTTAAGAAAACTGGCAGACTTCCATAGTGTAACTTGCTTGAACGTCTTAAGAAACATGAACCAATGCGTACTAGGTTTTTATGGTTGTATTTAATGCATGGGCGAATTCTAGTGATCCCATGTTAGGAGCTTCTTACAGGCTTGACATAGGAGTGAAGTAGGAGCTTATAGAGTTGGGGAAGTACGTACGCCACCCCACGATTGGTATTAAGGAATATAACCCGTCATCCACGCAACTGTAACAAACAATTAACCTATAAAAGATATCTAGGGAGTAATGAAATCTAAGTAAACACAATTCTCCCATTTATTGTTCACACCACATTAGTAATTAGCTTTATTTACATTTTTGTTATCTTATTTTGATTGCATCTTAGTTATTGGGTTAGTTGATTAGCAACCAATTCCGCCCACTCTTCCAAAACTCGAGATTTTACTTGCTTTTCATAAAATATAAAAATACAAAAAGAATCATCCTTCACCTCTAGACCTAGTTTTTAGGCTTTCTAATCCTAGCGACACTATTCCTGAGTTGAACGATCAATCCCCTGGTACTTGTCACTATACTATACTACAACGATCAGGTACACTGCCTGGTGGGGGTTGTAAGCTTCTCGAGATTCCTCGAGAGGTAAAGCCTGGTGCAATTCCCACGCATCAGTAACCTTGTTCCTTTTATTTGAAACCCTATTTAATAAATAGCAACCTGTTAACATGGCTTCACCCCAGAACCCTTGACTCAGTCCTGAATAGGACAACATGGAATTAACCATCTCCTTCAGTACCCTGTTTTTTCTTTCAGATATACCATTTTGTTGAGGAGTATAGGGAGCAGTCGTTTCATGGATTATACCAACAGACTGAAAATACAAAGTATCCATGTACTCACCTCCCCTATCAGTCCTGAATCTTTTGATCAGTGACCCAAGTTGCAACTCAACTTCAGTTTTAAATACTTTGAATTTATCTAATGCTTCATCCTTGGTATGTAATAGATAGACATAAGAAAACCTAGAAGTATCATCAATAAATGTCACAAAGTACTTCTTGTTCCCCAAAGAGGGAGTGGCATGCAAATCACAAAGGTCACTGTGTATAAGCTCCAAGAGCTCAGTCTCATGTTTTACACCTTGAAAGGGTTTCTTAGTTATTTTGGTCAACATGCAAGTTTTACACTTTTCAGTGTCCATGTCAAATGCTGGGATTAACTCATCTTTAGACATATCTTGCATCCTTTTAAAATGTACATGGCCAAGTCTAGCATGCCACAGGGTAGAGTCATTCAGTTTAGAGGTTGGCATAAAGGCTGAATTAACAATGTCAGTGACAACATTAAGCCTGAACATTTGATTACACAAATAGCCAAAACCAATAAACACACCATGTTTAGACAAAATAAATTTATCAGATTCAATAACTTGTTTATATATATCCATGATTATTCAAAACACTACTTGAAACCAAGTTCTTTCTTATATCAGGAACATGAATAACATTAAACAAAGTTACAATCTTTCCAGAACTAAAATTAAGATCTACACAACCACGACCATGCACCAAGGCTGTTGACTCATTTCCCATGTGAAGAATAGAACCATCATTCAGTGACTCGTAAGTCTTGAACCATCTTCTATCTTTGCACACATGAACAGTTGCTCCAGAGTCAACCCACCACGCAACATCATCATCCTGCACATAGTTAGATTCAGATATATATGTAACATAATAAACCTGAAGAGATTCATTAAACATATTCTGACCTTTCAGTGAGTTGGCAGAACCACCACTCCCTGAGCCACTAGTGCCTGAACCATTGGTTTTACCACCAACCTTAACACCTTTGCAATCCTTTTTAATGTGACCCGATTTGCCACATTTCCAACAAGTAGGTGTTACCTTCTTGTTAGGATCAGCCCTTATGCTATCCTGATGTTTACTTTGCAATCCTTTTTAGTGGAATTGTTATGTTCCACCATATTGACAATAGATGCACCAGTAGCATTGCTACTTTTTGGCTTGTCATTATCCTGCACCCTGAGGGATTCCTCAATACGCAGATGACTACCCAACTGAACCAATGTCAGTTCTTCCTTCTTATGTTTCAAGGTATGCTTGAAATCTTTCCAAGAAGGAGGGAGTTTGTCAATGATACAAGAGACTGAAATAGCCTCATCCATGTTCATTTTGTGTTGTGTAAACCTTCCAAGTATTCCAAGAAGTTCATTGTATTGTTCCATGACTGGTCTTGAATCAGTCATTTTGTAATTTGTGAAATTACTTACAAGAAACTTCTTACTTGAAGCATCCTCAGCCATATATTTGGCATCCAAGGAATCCCACGGTTCTTTAGAAGATTCAACATTCTGATAAATGTCAAAGAGAGAATCAGACATACCATTGAGAATTAAACCTCTCCATACATAGTCATCATTCTCCCATTTGCTTCTTTTCCTTATTTGTTCCACAGTAGCATCATCCCCATTATCTTCAGGAATAGCATTGCTAAGAACATACACCACATTCATGCTTGACAGCAAGAAGTGCATCTTCTTTTGCCATCTTCTGAAATCAACACCTTCAAACTTTTCCAATTTGGAAAAGTTAGCAGCCTTATGCCTCATAGCAGCAGCCATAGATTATCACAAATAGTTTACTTTGATTGTTGGTGGTTATGAGCCCAGAACAGGGTTAAGATAATCAATAGCCTAAGTACGTACCAATGAAGGTTACCGGATATCACTTAGAATCGTGTTATCAATTTCCAAAGTAAACTATTCGATCCTAATGCCTGGGTATCACGAATATCTACTTGGGATAAGACCAAATGTTTGTTAATGATTTAGGCACAAATCAATAACCCTTTGCGTTTAAGTGTTATGTGTTTTCTGTATGTCTCTCATGTATGATTTGATCTTCCTATATATAGGCGAGATTACTCAACCCTAGTCAATGGAATTAAGAGTAATTAACGGCCCATTAATCCCACTTAATTTGCCTCCATAATAATAGGTATTAGTGGTTACATGACCAATTAAACGTGGTCATGAGTGCAGATGTAACTGTCATTTGAATAGGTCAAATCAGTTACATATAGCACTCTATAAGCAGAAACTCTGCTCATCAGCAGGATCGTGACACTAGTAGCAGGAACCATTAGCAGGAACTAGTACTCAGTAGGAACCATCAACAGGAACCAGCTATCAGCAGTATCCTGCACAACCACTATATGAGTCAGGGTGTTCAGGGACCTGATGGGTGTACACTCCGTACCTCCAAGCCCATTACCAGGTGTGAACTAATCCACAAGTGCACTAAATTTTCCAACAACATATCCAATTATGAAATAGCAACAAGCCAATAAATGAATAAAGTACCAGTAAAGGCATGTTATATGCAAAATGCTGATAATTGGCAACAGTGACCTATTATTAGCATAATTATAGATTTGAAACCAACAGAACGAGTCGCGAGCTCTATTATAGATTTGAAACCAACATGGTTAATGTTGGTAATTTCTAGTGTATTTTAAGTGATTGTGTGTTACTTGAAGTCAACGGTCTTATAAAAGTTTAGCTCAAGACGAGTTTGAAAGTGCCGAGTACACACTCATTGCCCGACAAAGACGCGAGTGAGAGCCCCTTGTTCTCGTTAAAACACAACAAGCGCATCTTTTTGTCGACCAACGCGATGGTTGGTAAACAAGCAAAAATAATTGTTTCGGTTGGTGATTATAATCACAATCGTGATCTCATTTGTAGGACATAACAAAATCCAATATTCTAACGTTTCTGATTGATTTCTCGAGCTTTAAATTTTAATTGCCAATCTCTCTTATCCGATTAAGGATTTTGTGAATCTGAGACATATAAGGTCGAAATACTTTAATATGAAACTAATTACACGATTTACATTGATATCCAGATTATAAACCTTTCACGGTATATTTCAAACAGTTTATATATCCAAATTATGGACGGAGATGAAGTAGATACCGGCATGAATAAAAAAAGGTCAAATTTGTATATCACTTATTATGTTATGTATAAAATTATGCATGGTTATAGTACGTGGTCATAGACTCATAATATCTTTCATATATTAATCCCAGATAGAACGTCTAACTTCATAAAACTAAGGCTAGCACAGAAGAGCACATGACCCAGTCGGTGGTGTATCTCCCAGTCGGTCGGGCCTTTTGTGGCTCTTCGGTCGCGACCGAAATGAAGCAAGAAAAGAGAGACAATCGGTCTCAACCTCGACCGAGTTTCATGTCCATATTTTGTTGCTTTTTGATCCAAAAGGTTACCCCATAAATGTTAATACCGTTAGAGCTAAAAAAAATAAATATATATATATATATATATATATATATATATATATATATATATATATATATATATATATATATATATATATATATATATATATATATAGACTACATAAACACACTTCAATTCACACAATCTCATTTCAAAAATTCCATATATTTTCGAGATATTTTTTGCCGATTCGGATGATGAAAATGAAGTTAGTACCGAGTTTTTGCTGTTTGCGGAAGATTGTTGGGACGCTTATCAAGCGTCACAACCTAAAGAAACACGAAACCATGTTACTAGGGATCGTGTGGGTGCTCATGACCGTTTAGTGACTGCTTACTTCTGCGCTAACCCAACATACGGCGATGAACAATTCTATAATCGTTTCCGAATGAGCCGAAGACTATTCACACGAATTGTAAGAGAGGTAACCGATCATTCACCTTATTTCCAACAAACTCCTAGTTGTGCGGACGTACTTGGTATTTCTCCATTGATAAAAGTTACTTCGTCAATTGGCATACGGAGTCAATCCTGATATGCTTGACGAATATGTGCAAATGGGTGCGTCAACAGTTCGTGAGTTTCTCTATAGATTTTGTGAGGTCATCATGGAGTTATATGGTCCAGAGTATTTGCGAAAGCCGACGGTTACTGACGTTGACAGACTCTATGAGCATCACCATCGAGTTCATGGGTTTCCGGGGCTGATAGGAAGCATTGATTGTACAAATTGGCCGTGGGAGAATTGCCCACATGCTTTAAAAGCTCAATTTTGTAGGAGTGATCAAGGGAAAACTCCTTTCATTTTATTGGAAGCGATCGCCTCTCAAGATTTATGGATTTGGGATGCGTTCTTTGCTGTCTCTGGGATGAATAATGGCGTAAATGTTTTACGTGCATCCCCTCTATTCAATGATCTCAAAACGGGGAGAGCACCGGATGTGGAATTCTTTGCTAACAACATGCCTTATAAACGGGGATATTATCTTGCTGATAGGATATATCCGGAATACTCTGTTATTGTGAAGTCCATTAAACATCCAGGGACGCATGATGACGAGCGTCAATTGTATAAGAGGATGCATGAAGCAGCAAGAAAAGATGTGGAACGTCCTTTTGGTGTACTAAAGAGAAAGTGGCTAATGATTAAACATCCGGCTAAAGGGGTTGACAAAGAGCGTCTTGGACATATTATGTACACATGCATCATATTACATAATATGATAATTCAAGACGAAGGGCGGGCGATATCTCCCGAATTCTTTCCAGCGAAGAAGCACCGTTCTTATGATCCCTTAAGAACTCATGAGGAATCACTGGAAATTACTAGAGAGATATGCAATAGAACAACTCATCTTAGCCTCAAAGCCGATTTGGTGGAAGACATTTGGCAGCATCATAATCCAAACTAGTTTAGTCGTTTTATCGTAGTGTTTTTAATGTTATTTGAATTCTATTGTAATGTTTTTATTTTATTTGAATTAATATGTAATGTTTTAATTATAAATGAAATTTTAGTTTGTGTTAAAAATGTTTAAAGAAAAAAAAAAATTGAACTTGGTCGCCCTTACTAGGGTACTGAATCGTTTGTAAGTCGCTGGATAGAGAAAGCTGACGTGACAGAGAAAAGGAGGAGGATTAACCCTCTCTTCTGTGTCTAGCCTAAAAGAAGAATTATATAAATCAGTATTAAAGATTCAGTTTGGTGAGTTGCATGAGTAATGATGCAAGGACTATCGTTAAAACTTATACTCTAATATAATCAATCTTTAATTTTCATTTGAAATAGTATAATATGATATTGATAGTGAAATGTGATGACTTATAATGGGATTGACCTAGTAAGTTAATACGACGCGCTAACAATTAGGAAAACGATACACGATAAAATAAATTTACTATATTTGAGCGACCAAGTAATTGACTTAGACCTTATTAGTTTATAATCTTGGTTCCCCAGATTAACTAAAAAAGAAGAATACCTGTAAAATGACTTGAAAAAAATAAAAACTTTTCAAAAAGTTTCTGAAACGTTTCTCTAAGATAGAGGACGTTGGTACATCAAAAAGTTATGAATGAAGTTTGTTTTTTTTGTTTGTTTTTTTTTTTTTTTTTTTTTTTTTTTTTTAATTTTGATATTTTATACATTTTTCTCGGAAAAAAAACGAAATCTTAATGCACAAATTTCTTTTTGATGCATAAAATTTTTAGTTCTCTATATGTTATGGAGAATGTAATTTTAATGCAAATAGTAAAAGAAGTTGGATGTAAAACAAATTTTTGATGCACAAATTGTTGATTTATGAATTTTTAATGTATAGATGTATTTTTCTTTTTTCCTTTCTTTTTATAAAAATTGTATACTTTCATAAAACTTTCTTTACAGCTTTTTATCCACATTAATCCTCTATCTTGTGAAATTTTCTTAAACTTTTTAAACACTTTTAGTATTTTGAATCTTTTTTACGTTTCTAACGAATATTTAAATCTTTTTATTTTAAACTACCGTAAGTTTATATTATTTTTTAGCTTACAAACCACTTTGATTATTACTTTTTCTTAATCTTGACCCATATTCAATTATAAGATTAAATTTTTTTCCTTACAAACCACTTTAATTTAAATGTAAATGTACTTTTAATTTGTTTTTAAGATTAAAGTTTCAAAGTGATGTTACACTTTAGGTTTTCTCCCATTTAAAAGCTCTTTTCTTGTGTTCTGAGTACATGTTGGAGGGTATGTTTGGCAAAACTAGCTGTAAGTTGTATGCTATAAGCTGTTAACTGTAAGCTGTAAGCTGTAAACTGCAAAACTGTTAACATGAGCTACAAGCTGTATCTTTTTTTCAATAAAAGTGTTTGGTAAGTTAGCTGTTAAATATAATTTTAAAATGTAAAATGACATAAAAGGATATATTTATAATTCTAAACAAATGTTTGGAGGGTATATCAGTAATTTAAAGTTTTAACAGCTTCATGAATCAGCTTTTCATTTATGAGCTATTTGTTTGAAATAAAAGCTTGAAGTTAATGTATCCAAACGGAGCTACTTATTTTAGAAGAGATTATTTTGTAACAAAAAGCTAACAGCTCCTTAAAAAGCTCCTGTCAAACAGGCCCAAAATATTACTTCAGGGGGTTATCCAAGCCATTAATGAGCATGCTTAATTCTTTCTATAGTAAGATTGGAGTTATAAGGATGTTACACTTCAGTTTCAGTAAGGTAACGAATCATGAAATTTTTTCAGACGAATACGAGCTATACGAGGATTGTATGTCATATGGATTAACGGGAGTTGTATGTTTCGATTTGTATCAGGTGACAAGGGTCTAAAGGTTGTTTAGAGTTAGAAATTTGTCGAGGATGCAGTTGGTGTAAGAGGATTTATTAGTAATAGTTTTGGATTAGTATTTGTATTAGACCATGTGTTAGGGTATAAATATAGAACATATGTAATCTCACATTATGAATATTATCAATAATAGCTTTGTTGAGCTCTCGTTGTTCGTGAATCGTGATATCGTTTCATAAAAGTGAAAATTTGTTTCTCTTATTTTCTGCTTTCTTTTTTTAGTTTCTTTACTATTAAATTTTTTACTGTTTGCTACAAGGAAAAAAAAAGTGTGTTTTTGTTTATTAAATCTAAACCTATCCATATCGATTTATATTAACGATTAAACATTTGTGGTCCATACTAAATCCTTTTGTCCAACTTTTTTTCTTTGTTTGTAACTTCAGCATTGTGGTCCAAACTAGATCCTTTTGTCCGTTTTTTTTCTTTGTTGGTAACTTCAGTTGACTAAAGCTTGATTGTTTTCACGTTTTTTTTTACCGACTCTAATGAAAGTTGAATGCAACATAGGTTCTTTTAGCCAAAAAGAAAAAATAAAATAAAAATCGTTTGATCATGTTTGGTTTAAAGAAGTCGCTTGTTTTGATTGAAGATTCATTTAAATTTGGTATTGGTTGGAAACAAAATTAAGTTCGGTTGTTTTATGTTTGTTTTGTTTCTTTAAAGTTCCCCATGTTTTTTTGTTCTATACACCTAAAATCGATTAAAGCTTGACCAGTCTCCACTAATAGTTGACTAAAGCATGACCATTCCTTGTTTCTCTTAAACTTGATGTGGACAAACCTAATTATGCCGTATAGTGTTACTTTTTCAAGAATCACTGTGAAAGTTTTGATGTCCTAATGCATATCATTGATGAATCTACAAGTTCTTCTACCAAGAGTCTTCATTCTGCTTTGTTTGCTGAGTTTCGAGACAGTTTGAGCATTTGTTCTCCTCTAGCTCCAACTAGGAGGGCTGTTTGATGGTTTATTACTAATACTTTTGGATTAGCGTTTGTATTAGATTATGATTGGTATAATTTATTCTCAACCTATGTGTTAATACAAAACAATATGTAATATCACATTATTATTACCAATTAATATATAATGTGTCACATGATATAGAGTCTAAGATCCTAAAACCTAAAGCTATGAGAGTTGACTCGCATACATTTACTTTTTGTTGATACACATTATTCATGTTTTGCATAGCTGTAAGGCTGCACACACTAATACATATTCAATCGATCATTCCATCAAACACTCGATCAATTCTTAGTGTGGCACAAAATCACCACTCGATCAATCCCTCCTTTTTTTGGATGTGGGTCGTCCAAGCTATCTAGATCGCCCAACTTTTGTGTGTGTCTTTGTGTTTTAATTAAATGAAAAAGTATTTTTGTGAGGTATTTTTTTGTAGTATAGGTCGCCTTACTGTGACAACCAATCGTTGGTGAGAGAAAACTGACATGACAAATAAAATGAGAAGGATTGACTCTCATTACTCGCCTAACATGTATGTACATTTTGTTTGTTTATTTTTTATGTTAGATGTGTGCAAATCAAAATCGATGTGCACAATTCACCTCCTTTTGATACGAAACTTTGCTAAAAAGGACAAAGACGATGCAGGTTCGTTGAAGATTAACCATATTCGGTCAATAGATCATGACAAAAGTGCAAATCAAAAAGAATTTTTCATGCCGCCTGTACCATCGCTTAATTTTACATGTCAGAATTTCCTAGAAGACACCACCTTTATCAGTGGAGGCCCAATACAATCTCTACATCTTTTGGTGTCATTTAAAGGCTTAAAAATTGGCCCGTTATACTAAAAGCTTGGTTAAGACAATATATCATCTAATAAACTTACGACTTCTGATGTAACATTGATATTATTTCGTACGTGTACAACCAATCTTAACAATGGGTGCTTAAACATTTTATTACTTTTATGTTTTATATAGCATCGACCCTAAAACAAAATCGGGATCAAAAGTTTTATCAACTATAGCTAATCGATTCCATCGTGTCTTCTTTTGAGTTAATCAATCACTCGATCATATCTTGTTCCTCTGATACTAGCCCTCATATAACTTTTACCTGCCAAAAAAAAAAAAAAAAGTTTTAGAATAGTTAAACCAAGTACTTAAAAAGAAGACTTGGGCACAAATATATATTGCAGAAATTAAAAGTGATAGAAAGTAAAACTTACTTCGATTGGTTCTATTTCTAGCACCGATAGTAAGAGCAGGAATGAAAACTCCAGTCCCTTTGCTCCTATTTGTCCATAAATTCAAAAGCCAAACGGGTACTAAGCTTGTAGGATTCTCGTTACCATGTTTCCAACAAAAGTAGCTTTCGTGTTGTTGCTCCGAGATTGAACTTTGTCTATTCATCCAGATAGAAGTCGATAGTTTGGAGTTTGTACTTCCAACAAAATCATCTTCATTCTCGTCATCGGCTATCAATGCCAATATTCGTTTTTCCAGCTCAAAATAAAAAGAATCAAAGTCATTGCTCGTGTCGATTTCTTGGCTGCGGGTAGTTATTGTGTTTGAATCCATATGTTTATTTGCTAGTTCTTGTGTTTGAATTAATGGTTTGGAGTTGGAGTATGCATATTTTATACTACTTGTTTTGAAGTTTATATAGTTGTTGGTTTGAAGTGTAAACGTGTGAATGGAAAAGAAAGTTAATTTGTTTCCTTAAATATAAAACGATGTAAATTTAATCAAGTGATTTAAGGTTTAATTGCAGGTTGACCGTTTTCCTCAAGATTTTGTAATTTGGTTTTCACACTTGGATGCTTACTTTGTCGAAGCTCCATTTCAATTTGCAAGCTCATATAGTTGGTGTTTTACTATGTAATCTTATTTGTTTCTATTTTAAAATGATCCTCTATAGATAAAAAGAATAAGTAGTTTAACAAAAACATATTCATTACAACTATACGGTTTTATGTGCATAATGAATGAATGAATTTTACAGCGATAAATAAATAATTATCTTTGCGATATTGTAGTTAATTTCGTGTGAAACTTATGCATAAAATGTAAAATAACCAAAATTTGATAATGAAACTTGTAACACACGATAATTTAACGCAAAATAAATAAATAAATAAATAAAACCTTAGATTAACCTCGTCTTGGCTAAAAGATTGTTCAACAACGTTATCAACATTAAATGAAGCAAATATTTCTTATAAATTCTAGTTGTTTTGTAAAGAGATATTTCCACGCGTTGCAACAAATCGATTATTATGTTACCAAACCTGCCACACGTAGATCACACATGATTCTAAAGTAGAAGGATATTATACAAGTTATATTGATATTTGATGTTAACTATAAACTATTGACATCAAGTGCATAACGGAATAGATATTTGATGTTAAATATAAACTAGAGTTAATTACTTAAATCGTTCTTGTGATTTATCGGGTATAAGTGTATAACGAATTTAGTAAATCATTGTATGTTTAGTTGTTGGTCAAAATTTTTGCTTCGAGTACACAAAACTATTACAGTAAGTGTTAGGTTTTTTCGAATAGATCAATCAAGACTACTCTTAATATTCACAATTTGCAATTCCAGTAATCTATTAAGCTACTTCAAAACACAAAGTTAGACAACCAACAATGCAACAAATGACTAGCACCACGTCGTCCAGAATCAATTGAGAGGTGATATACTCGCCTACTTATAAATTTAGTTGTAGAAATATTTTTGTTTCTTTTATTTCCTGTTTCTAGATTCCTTGAGAAAGGAATGGGGTTTTGTTTTTTTCTAGAGAAAAGTTGAGAATTCTAAAACCCGTTTAAATTGAGTTATGTTTTTCCTTTTTGAAAAGATCACTTCAAGTTGCGACCGTAGTTGGCGACGGCGAGCAAAGGCGGAGCTTAGTGACTTTTTGTGAGAGGGTCAAACATGTTATTCTTCATATGTAAAAGGACCAACTTGTAATACATATTTCTTTTATTATATAAAAATACACTATGAGACAAAGTTGTAAGAGGGCCGCAACCCCTTCCAATCTCTTCATAGCTCAGCCAGTAACAACGAGGATGAAAGGTGGATGATGGTACGAGGTAAGATTAGGGTTAGAATATGAGATAATCAAACTAGGGTTGCGCATCGGGCCGGATCCTGACCCGTCCCGACTAATCCTGATCCCGAAAGTAGACGGTTTTTTGGCCCGTCCCGAAAGTAGTCGGTTTTTGCTTGTATTTTGTCAGTTTTTGGCCTGTCCCGAATCCCGAAAATTCTAAAAATCCATCCCGATTCCCAACCTCAAAAGCTATTATTCAATTTCGGGACTATCGATTTATGTCAAGATCGAGTCGGTTATCGGGACTCGGGCGATTTTACTGACCCTTAAATTAAACAGTCTTTTTGTATGGAAAAAAAATTTTAAAAAGTACATTGAAGTTTTTGTTTTTTTTAATTAAAATTTAAAGAGTTTTTCTAATATATGCCCCCAGGGCATATGTTAAGTACATCAAAGTATACATGGGACTCATTGAAAAGTATAAAAAACACATCTAATTTGTGGATACCTGAGTACTTTTTGGTACTTTTAAATGGGTCTCATGTATATTTTGATGTGCTGAACATGTGTCCTGAGAGCATATGTTAGAAAAACCCAAATTTAAAAAGTGAGAATTTCACTTTTTTATGAAAGTTGTTAGATAAAAATATGCTTAAACAGCCAGTTTTTCTATTTATCTTATAAAAAATAATTTATAAGAAAGAAAATATTGTTACCAACAACTGTAAACAATCAGTTTGGTAAATATTTCTAAAATTGACTGCATATCCAACCATTTTTACCAAAATAGTACTGTACTACACGAAAATAGAAAAAATCACTCACTCACAACTGAGTCAGTGACGCACTTCCCGAACACACCCCCACCGAATACCCTCACTCCCACAACCAATCACACCACTCCACGTCACTACAAAATCCTAATCCAAACATCCCATCACAGTCCATCACTAGCCCCCTACACCCTCACCACACCAGATCCCACCTCTTAACACGCACGTGTCACATCATCAACATTATAACATCTTACAGTACACAACACAACCCCCATTTCTCTCTCTAATCACTGAACCAAACCAAAAAAACACACACACAGTTCTTCACACAGTGAGTGTGAAACACTAATTTAAGCTTATTCTGAACCTATTATGGCGGGAAAAAAGCGTAGGAAGCTTAGATTGTAAGTCAATTGCGTCAATTTGAGCTCGATTTGGGAAATTTGGGGAATTTGGGGTTTAGGGTTTGTAGATGTGAGATCTGTGGTTAGTTGTGTAATTGAGGTGATGAAATGATTAATTTGAATGAATTTGGATTGAATTTGATGTGATTTATTGGAATTGGATGTGATTATGTGATTGAATTGTATTAATTTTGGGGTTTAGGGTTTTTAGATGAAATTTAGGGTTTGATTGTGATTGATGTTTAATTGTGGAATGTATGAATTTGACAATTATAGCATAAAATATGAATTTGTATGCTTTTTTTTTTTTTTTTTTTTTTTTTTTTAATGATAAGTTGTGGCAGTTTTGTGTTATCTAAATTGCTTATCTGCTTATTGTGTGGTAAAATAAGCAGATCAGACTCTCCTCTGCTTCTGATTAGCAGACTCTGCTCTGCTTCTGATTAGCAGACTCAGACTCTGCTTTTGCTCAGAGTTTGAGTCTGCTAATCAGAAGCATACTCTGCCTCTGCTCAGAGTGTACTCTGCTTTTGATAAGCAGACTCAGACTCTGCTTCTGATAAGCAGACCAGACTCAGCCTATGATAAGAAGGCTCAGAGTCTGCGTGTGAATCTGATAAGCAGACTCGGACTCTTTTGATAAAGCAGACTTTGATTAGAAAATCTTATGAGTAGACTCTGTTAAGCAAGTAGTAACCTGCTTCTTTCAAAGTATTAAAGTAAAATTTTGTTTAGTTTTATTTTTATTTATTATTTTTTTTTTATTATTATTATTTTTTTTGCATCGTATGCATAAAACCTTATATAAACAGATTGTATTTACAAGTTTCAACAAAATAAGCATATCTGAACGCTATTTCCCGAGCACTTTTTTTAAACATCTTATAAGTGCTTATTTATAAGCATAAACAGAATAAGTAAGCAATCCCAAACATTCTCGTATACTATATGTGACCTAAAAGTTCATGTTATGTAATTACTTGATAGATTTGGCAAACACTGCAAAAATCATTATTGTGAGTTTGTCACTTCAAGTGGTCATTCTGTAGTAGCTTTGGGGTTATGATGTATTAGGGTGAACTTGGGAGTACACATTGAAATTTTACACCCATGTTAATATTTTTCCATAATTTATATGAATTTGTTTGAAGGTTGTCAGATACATTTACGGATAATAGGAACGTGTCATTGAATGAAAATAACGAGCAGGAGTATCGTGAGTCATGGTCTGATCTACCGGTAGAGCTTTTGGAAATAATAATTTCTCAATTAACATTAAGGGATAACATTCGGACTTCTAAAGTCTGTAAAAGATGGCTCTCTGTAGCTTTGTCAGTTAGAAAAGTAAACAAGCCGCCATGGCTTATGTACTTCCCAAAGCTTGGTCACCTATTTGAGTTTTATGATCCATCAGAACGCAAGACTTATTCACTTGAATTGCCGGAGTTACATGGATGTAGGATTTGTTACAATAAAGATGGTTGGTTGCTGTTATATAAACCAAGAACAATGCGTGTTCTATTCTTTAATCCCTTTACACGGGAAATGATTAAGTTACCTAGATTTGAAATGACTTATCAGATAGTTGCCTTTTCCTCCTCCCCCAAGTCTCCCGACTGTATCCTTTTCACAGTTAAGCATGTGAGTCCTACGGTTGTTGCTGTGAGTACTTGTCACCCAGGAGCAACTGAGTGGACCACTGTGAATTACCATAATAGGTTGCCATTTGTTAGCAGTATTTGGAATAAGCTTGTTTTCTGCAATGGGCTCTTCTATTGTTTGAGTTTAACCGGATGGCTTGGAGTTTATAATCCAGTCGAGCACACATGGAGCATTCGTATTGTGCCGCCACCACGGTGTCCTGATAATTTCTTTGTGAAAAATTGGTGGAAGGGAAAGTTTATGGCAGAGCATAATGGGGATATTTTTGTTATATACACTTGTTATAGTGAAAATCCTATTATTTATAAGCTAGATCAGGTGAATAAAGAATGGGTAGAAATGGAAGATCTTGAGGATGTGACACTATTTGCGAGTTTCTTGTCATCCCATGCAAGAACTGACCTTCTTGGAATGATGAGGAATAGTGTGTATTTCTCTAAAGTTCGTTTTTATGGAAAACGATGCATTTCATACTCTCTTGACCGCCAACGATACTACCCACGAAAACAGTGCCATGATTGGGGAGAGCAAGATCCGTTTGAGAGCATTTGGGTCGAACCACCTGAAGATCTTTCAAACTTCAACTGGGAAGGCTAGTTAAGCAGGTAATGATTCCTTGTTTCTCTTCCTATGCTGTCATGATTTCTATGTAATTAGTGCATTAGATATTACAAAGTTAGTCTGGGAACCATTTGCAGTCCCCTGCCCTTCCTTTTGTTAGACGTAAAAGTTGTTGTTTCTAGCTTAGAAACCGTAGATAAACTACCTAAAAATGGCACATACCCAGTTCAGTTATCAGAAAGAACGTTGTACAAACTAAATGTCTTGGTTTTTCTAAACTAAAAACACAAACTTGAACATATGATACAAATGTGCGATTTGTGTATCTGAATCAACTTGCAAAGCACTAAAGGTATTGAGCAAATCAAAGAATCAAGTGTGGCTGGTTATGTTATAGATTGTTTTTTCTTTCTGTTTGTTGTCAAGTCTATTTTATTTTATTTTTTTGGCTAAAACGTGCTTGTTCTATGCAGTGTTGTTTGAGCAACCGTGAAATAAATCTACACGAAGTGCTCCTTTGGCATATGTAAAACTCAATAAGTAGGATGGAAGTAACCTGAGCCTCATTTATATTAGGAAATCATGTTAAACCTGAAGCAGAGTAGTGCCGGACGAAACAGGTTTTTTAGCTTCCAAAATGGTTGCCAGTGACAATGCTAAGCAGCAGGTAGCAGTTTGAAGTGCTCAAGTGCAGATTACTTAGCTATATGGTATATAGATCATTATGTAGAAGGATAGATAAATTATCTTATCTTTTGACACTCTTGTTATATGTACCATAGCTTTAACCCAAAACTTGATGCATTTGGCCGTGGTGGCAAATTGGTATTGTCAGGATCTTTGTTAATTCTAGAGTTTTTAATTGCATGTTTACTCATTTAGTATTCAAATTTGTACAATGCTTAGGGTATTAAGAAAAGAGAGGTGATTCGCCACTACCTAATTTATTTCATACACATTAGACGTCTCTTGTTAATAGTTATACCATGTGTGATACATTTGATTAGTTGTAGCATGTGCGATACAATGCATGTACCTTTTGTTTGCGAGTGAAATTATGTTGTGTACTTGTGTGTAAAACACTATTTGAAACAATAGTTCAAATCAATTAGACCTGTAAAAACCAAATCAGGGGTATTTGATTGGGGTGCTTCTTTCTTTTCTCAAAACCAAATATTTTAGTTCGTAAAACGTAGGAAATTTAATGTTAGGGCGTGTATATGGTGAGTGTCCTCAAACCTCAACATTGAAACCACTCTCAGTGAAAAAACATGCAGAAAACATGTGAAAATCAAACATCATCCCGGGTGAAGACTACCAGTGGCGACCGTTCATCAACGTTGAAACCAGACTAAATATAACAAAATCAACAATCATATCGGTCTGAACAAGCCACTAATATCTGTCTGTTCAGAATCAAGCCATCAATCTAAATATGAATCTTTGATTTTTTTTAATATAAAAAGGAGATTTAAGCGCTGTGTCATGCTCTCAGTAAGTTCAGTCCAATTCTGGTTCTGAATTACAAAAGCAAAAAATGGCTTTCAAAAGTATACCGCACTAAGAACCAAACTAAAGACCACTCGTAGTTTTTACAAAATCTACAGCCAATAATTTGTTCAAATATAGCCGACTCCAGACGACGCAGGCTCATACATCCTATCAATCTGGATGGATTCAAACACAGCCCTAAGCAGTATAACATGTAGAATTAACAAATGCAGTCTATGCTATCGCTAACGACCAAACTAATTGAAACCAGAACCGAAACAGTATGTGACATTATAGTCCTTGTTCTGTTAACATGTTAGTTTCAATATAGAAAACTTGGTGGTTCCAATTTGGTTCTAAACCATACATGCTATGGTTACTAGAAAACTGCACAGTGATTGTCTGCAACTTTAGGATGCAACATTTGAGCAACAAACACCTTGAGAATTTCATGAAACAAAGACTTGTATATTAACACGACAGAGTGCATAATAGTTTGATAATGTCAAAGCTTAAGAATTTCTACGACAAGACCATTGATACCAAATTTAAGCAAAGTGAAGCCTAAGAAACAAAGAGATAAAAACATCAAAAGAAAGAAACAGGCAAATTCATCCACCAAAGTCTGCATCGTTGATTTCTGCTGCTTCATTTATAACAATGCCTCCTCAAATAAACAAGTGCCTGTAGTCTCCATTAGCATGTTGACACAGCTGGTTGAAATTATTTGTATCTGGAATATCAATATACAAACATATAAAGATATCATTTATTACAAAATATATTTCAACGTGCAAAGAGCATACAAATAAAGTAAACTACATTGTAGACATATATGAACCAATTCTAGCTTAACTGCTGTTAAGATTAGGAGGTGAGGATGTGTATTTAAATAATATTTTTTTAGGCTGCTTAATGAAAACAAACTGTTAATGCAAGACATTCTACCATTTATGCCCCTATGTTGAATTTAAGATGACCTGAGAAGACGACCATGTTTGCCAATTTGGCTATTCTGCAACTACCTAAACAAAACTTAAACATGCTACATGTTGTCAGATACTCTAAATGTTATTTCTCTCTGGCATTTGATTGTCATCGTTGGTGTATTTTTGGCATTTAAGTATCGAACATGTTTTATCATTTAGATCATGTGTAAATAATCTAAAGTAACAACTGCGTATCTCCCTGAGATAGGAGTACATCAATAGTATTGTCAAGCTTTTTGTTTTGCTTCATCTAAGTTAACAATGTCCAAAGCCGACATTATATCCAACTATTACACCAGCAAGATAGCTACTATAGAGATAACGATAATTATGCAAATAAGCCATGGGTTCATTTCCTAATGACTACTGAGTATCAAGAAAAGTGCTCAGATGGTCAACAATCCAATTGCACACAAGATATTCAAAGAACAAAGTTGTTACATGGAAAAAATCTACACAGATCCGGTAGTCTAAGGAAATTTTCATACAAAATTAAGCCAACTAGTCCATATCAGAGAAATAACATATGTATAGCTTATATTTGAATTATCAAATTTTCTGATAGCATAAGAATCATCTCTTCTGTAAAATAAATCAACTATAGTTTGAAAGCATGTATCTATTTTTGGCCTAATGTAGGGATTAATTAGATTATAATTTAGCGCCAACTAATAGCAATCAACTAGCAAAAATCAATTAAAAAAAATGAACATATACAATCTACTAGACCATGCTTCAAATGAAACTAACATTAAACAAAAGGAACTTTCGATCTGTGAAGAAAAGCCATACCGAACGAATCACCAAAGTTAGTCACAATCTCAGCAATTATAGATTGAGGACTATCAGCAACACCAATGACTTCAACAAAAGTGGTAAGAGGCGACGGAACATGTCCCTTTACAACAATTTGTTTTTCATCGGTCGATCTCCCAGTCACACCACTAGCATCAGCCCTCACTACCTGGATCACTGTCCTCACTCTTCTGCCCACATAACTCGCCATGAAAGCACCATTCACGATAACAGCTGGGTTTGATGTATCCATCTCCTACATAATCATTAAAAATTCAAAACACCCTATTAATTCACCAAAGCAAAAACTAAACCAACAAAAAGTTTTTAAATAGATGACTTCTATTGTAACCAATCTATCTACAAGACTACAAGTCAATAATCTTTAAAACAAACAAATAAAACATCCATACAGCAAAACATTGGTATGTTGACAAATTTGCCCCTACTTTTTTGTACTCTTTTTTGGGTTACCTTGGTTTCCAACGACATTTTTGGCAGACTAATCCCAGGGCAACTACCATTTTGGATAGCCCGGATTCGGCTCAAGTTCACCTCCGTGGCCACAAGGGGATTAACTTACTTTCTTAAATACCAATACAAATAACGTACTTTCAAATTGCGTCTCAATATGAACAATTTTGACATGTAAACACTTGAAAATTACCTTTCTTCAGCAAAATTATTCAGATTAAAACAAAATTTGGTAAAACATTATTCACATTGTTATTTAAGAAAAGTTACATGCACTGCAACACCAAAATAAATCCCCCTCCTTGGGGAAAACGTCAGGTTAGGCCGCGTATATCCGAGTCAAAGACTCGCCCTCCCAACTCCCAAGTAACCTAAACATGAAAAACCTCACCAGTTTAACCGTTTAAAATAGTCATTTTATTCATTAACAAAATCCCATATAGATATCAAACTGAAGGCAATAACCCACAAAGTAATTTCATCAAACACTTGGTGTGCATAAATATTACACTAGTAAAGCATAATATCAAATTCTAAAAAGATATCACTAAATCATATAACTAAAATCATCAATAAAAAATAAGTCCAAAAGGGTATTCAAAAATATCATCAACAGATCAAAACACAAATACATGTATATGAAAAATGGGGTTAACAATTAATACCTGTTAAGTTTGATGAATTAGAATAATGTTTTTGCAGATATGAGATGAGAATTAAAGGTGGATTGAGGGCTTTTGAAATGGGCTTTATTTTTGCTTTTGGAACCCTAAATAGACAAATGGCGGTAAAAGTTCCCGCCAACCCGTAAAGTTTTATGGGCCGGATGCAAATCAGGCTGAATGTGGTTTGTTTATGAGTAAATTGCAAAAAAAAGTCCATGTGGTTTGGTGAAATTGCAGGCATGGTGTTTGCCTTTTTGTAAGTCCAATGACTTTTCTTGTGAACATTGGGTTGCATAGTCGGTCCTTGGCTAAAGTTAAACTAAAGTATGTTGGTATGATATTTTTGTGTAGAACCATTTGTTGTATGAACAAGAGTTTGAGCAAATGAAAATAACCGATGTTCATTAGAAATAAAGACATGTTTACACAATCTTTACGTGAGTCAACTAATAGTACCCATTTGTACATTACGATTGCTTTGTCTCACTTAGTTGTTAAGGTAAAAGGCTTTATGAGGGATAGTTGCGGAATACTATCTTTGGTAATGACAAATGTTACTCTTCAAGTTATGAAGAGGAATATTCCACTTAGAAGAGGAGGAAGTTTCTAGTGGTGAATCAATTGCTTACTAACCTCCCTTTATATACTAGTGAGATACACTGTTACTCTGTTAGTAGTTATAAGAGAATAGTGATATCTAAACTAGAAGTAAGGTACACGTGCACTTGTGTGGCTAGAGATGCTTTATTCTTCTGACAACTTTGTACATGTAAGTTGCTTCCCTTGCTCTTGATGAGTCCTTATCTTCCCAAGGGTTTTCTCGCTTTGCATTATCTCAAATTGTTCCCCCCTAAGCATGTCTGAGAACTTCAGCCAGATCCTTCGATATACATTAGCAAGTATCTTGAAGTATACTCTAAGTGTATCTTATCAGTGTAATCGGTTCTTCTGGATGGCTTAAGATGATAAGTCTTTCAGAGACCTAGAGACATTTGTCAGTCCTCCAAGACTCTGATTTTTTGTATCTCCTTGCACTTTGCTAGCTGACTCTGCATCAGGTTACAAAGTATTCATTCAGTTTGGACTTCGACTTTCACGAAGCTTAACTGTTTTCACCAAGAAGTATACAACATATCTGAGTTGTTATCCCATGATATGTGAATACTCAATAAGTCTCTTAGTCATAACCGTTGTTCTTTATATCAGTGATTGTAACAAAATATCCTTTGGTCATGGGAAAATAAGACAAAGGTATTTTAGTCATTTTAGTTTAGCAAAAGATTTTGCAACTTAAATTTCCCTAAAGACACAGTATCTGCATTTTTTGAAAAAGTAAAGACTACACATTGATTTTGACAGAATCACATAGACGAATTGTGAAATTTACTCCTTGTTTACTTTTTTTTTATTTTTTACTTTCTAGATGAGATAAAAAAAAGTAATATTTTATAAGGTATTGCAACATATGCCCATGAGTAGGGCTGAGCAAACGTCCAAAACCGAATTGACCTGAGAACCGATTACGTGAAATACATGAACCGAAACGAACTGATGAGGCAAAAAGTGTACCACTTTTAAGGGGTCATTTAAGCCCGAATTCATGATTATTTGATCAATTATTGCTCTAAATCGTTCCTTTTGTCATTTTAGGTACTTTTGAGGAGAAATCTGGAAAAGGAAACATTTTGGACGTTTTTTGAACATAAAAGTGAAGAAAACGGCAAAGTCTCAAATTCCTTGCTGGGAACAGTACCTGACGACGTCAAGCCTCAACACATGACGGCGTCAAGAGTGACAAAAGAGGTGGATGCGGAACTTATAACGTGACGGCCCAGAACATTTTCTTAGTTAATGGCCTGACGGCGTCACCAAGGCCGTCAGGGTCCAAATACTAGTGATGGCCCAGAGCTTATTTCTACATGACGGCGTCAAAAGTGGATCTAGGCAATACGAATTTCAACTTGGCGGTGAGTTGACGGCGTCAGAGGCTAACACATGACGCCGTCAGGATGCTATGTCTATATATATTTTTCCAATTTTTCATTGTAAAGTGTGGAACAAGTTGTGCACAAACCCTAGGTCGAATTTCCTGCATATTGAAGGGGTTTCAAACTCTTCTTTCTTCCATGTTTTAATAAAGATAAGTTATCCAATAATCATTCAATATGACTATGTATTGTTTGATTCTGTCTTATGTTTATCTTTCTTTTAACATGTTAGGCTATACTTTTATTGTGTTTGCTTAGATGTAGTGAAACCTAGATGTTGATTATTGGTTGATTGTTTGTCTATAATTGTTACGGATGATTCTATTCGATGTTAGGCTTAAGAAAACTGGCAGACTTTCATTGGTAACTTGCTTGAACGTCTTAAGAAACATGATCGGATGTGAACTACGATTTTTGGTTATATTTAATGCATAAGTGAATTCTAATGATCCCATGTTAGGAGCTTCTAATCGGCTCGACATAGGAGTGAAGTAGGATCTTATAGAGTTAGGGAATATTGTACACAACCCTACAACTAGTATTAAGGAATAAAACCCGTCATCCATGCAATTGTAACAAGCTAATCAACCGGTAAAAGATATCTAGGGTGTAATGAAATCTAAGTAAACACAACTTTTCTCATTATTGTTTCCACCACATTAGTACATTAGTTTAATTTTCATTTCTTTTATTTTATTATCTTAGTTTATTGGGTTAATTGGCTAGCAACTAATTCCGCCCACTCTTTCAAAACCCGATATTTTACTTGCTTTCCATAAAATATAAAAAATACAAAAAGAATCATCCCTCACCTCTAGACCTAGTTTAGTAGGCTTTCTAATCCTAGCGACACTATTCCTGAGTTGAACAATCAATCCCCCGATACTTGTCACTATACTATACTACAACGATCAGGTACACTGCCTGGTGGGGGTTGTAAGCTTCTCGAGATCCCTCCTCTCGAGGGATCTCGAGAAGCTTACAACCCCCACCAGGCAGTGTACCTGATCGTTGTAGTATAATATAGTGACAAGTACCGGGGGATTGATCGTTCAGCTTAGGAATAGTGTCGCTAGGATTAGAAAGCCTAATTTACTAGTTCTAAAGGTGAGAGATGATTATTTTTGTGTTTTTATATTTTTTAGAAAGCAAGTAAAATCTCGGTTTTTGAAAGAGTGGGCGGAATTAGTTGCTATTCAACTAACCCAAAACTAATATATAATCAAAATAAAATACTAAAAATGAAATTAAACTAATTATTACAAGGTTGTGAGCAGTAATTGGAGAAATTGTGTTTACTTAGACTTCACTACTCCCTAGATATCTTTTACACGTTAATTACTTGTTATAATTGCATGGATGACGGATCGTATTCCTTAATACCATTCATGGGGTGGCATACATAACTCCCCAATTCTATGAGCTCTTATCTCCTCCTACACCATGACCCAGCACAACTATAGGGATTGTAAACAGTGGCTCATGCATTAAATACAACCAATAAAGACCTAGTACGCCTCAGTTCATGTTTCTTAAGACGTTCAAGCATGTTACCATTTGGAGATCTGCCAGTTTTCTTAAGCCTAACATATAAAATCATTCATCCAAGACAAGAATAAACAAGTAATCAACACATAATCAATATCTAGGTTTCATTAGATCTAAGCAAACACAAGAGAGATCTAGCCTAGCATAATGGAATTGAGACAAGAACAAGATATAGACAACCAACACATAGACATATTGATTGAATTAGAAGAACACTTATCTCAATTACAATGCAAGGTATCAAGGGTTTGGAACCCTTGAAAAACCTGTAAAAGTTGCACCAAATTCGTCTTTAGGGTTTCACCAAAACTTCTCTTCTTTTAATGTAAAAACTAGAAAACTATATATAGGAAAACTGGGCTGACGGCGTCAAGACAACCATGTGACGCCGTCACCCCGCCGCCAAATACTTCCTCGGACGGCCTTGATCTACTTATGACGGCCTGTGTGACGCCGTCACCAACCACAGTATTTTATTCTTGGCCTTTTGACGCCGTCAGGATGACTTTTGACGCCGTCATCAACTACGGGATTTTATTCTTGATGTCTGACGCCGTCAGGGTGTAACTCTTGACGCCGTCACCTAGTGTATCCAGCATGGAAAATTGATACTTTGCCGTTTTCTTCACTTTTATGCTCCAAAAACGTCCAAAATGGCTTCTTTTCCAGAATTCACTCTCCAAGTACCTAAAATCACAAAAGGAACGATTTAGGGCAATATTTGATCAAATAAAGTCGGATTCGGGCTTAAATGACCCCCTAAAAACGGATCATTTTTCGCCTCATCATATACCCTTACACTTTAGATTTGCTTGTCCTCAAGCAAATGAGCTTTTATTCTACTCAAAAGACAAGTTAGGGGTCATTTAACACTAATATAAAAGTAATTACAACAAATAATCGTTCCACTAAAGACCAATAGACAAGCACGGAGGTCATACACAAGCACCTCACAAATAGTGTTTAGATACTCACATCTCTCGGGTGTAATAAAGTAATATAACATTATGGAAATGGAAGATATCTCTCACTACCTGTCATAGCAAAATAGATTACCATAGGCTTGGGAAAGGATCAAACCTCCACCACATGGCGTAAGCACCTAGGATAAACTATCAAAGAGGTCTTTTAAAGGGTTGTAACGTTAGGTATAGGGATATGAATTACACGGTTTTGTTGGATAAAGGAAGTTTTACTGGTGGCGAGTTAACAATCTTGGTTAATTACATGTACAAGATGGTGTTGCTAAGCCAAGACTAGACTCGACTTAAGCTAATAAATGAAAAATAACGAAAACATAAAATAAACATAGAATGAAACGGGATGGTAGTCCGTATGTTTTTTCTCTTTTTCTTTTTTCTATTTTTTTTTTCTTTTTCTTGATTTTTCGATTTTTTTTTTTTTTTTTTTTTTTTTCATACACTCTTACCCTACCATCCGAAATAATACATCATAGGGGATGAACATTTCCCTTACACTTGAATTTTTACATACTTAACAATTAACTAATCTAATGACTCGAATTAAGAAAATCAAAACACTTGGAGTACTTTTAAGATTAACGTACATATGGGGGTAATAAGTGATGTTCTTCCCCATTACTCCATAAATAAGTACTTACCCATGAGTCCCAATCGTCCCAAAACAATATGTACAATGATATGACTCGACTTAGCAACCATGTAATCAATTAGAAAGTTAACTTAAGGTTTAACAAATAACAATAATGCACTAAAAATGAGCGCATACACGAAAGGTTAAGGCGATTTGGTTGTACATTTAAGTGGGGTGTAACAAATTCTTCCTTTAAGTAAAATGCTTAAAGTTAGAAACGAAAAGATAGGCTCGGAGGGGTGTACTAGGGGTTTCGTGTACTAAAAATGAGTACAACGCTAAGGGTGTGGGAAAAATTAGTTGACTTAACTAGCCAAGTAATATAACTTAAATGGTCAAGTAATTATGATACGGGTTTAACACAAGGGTGATCCTAATGCCTCTTATCATGTAGTAAATCCTACCACACGAATGTAGTCTCACTAGCGGTCTCGGGATGCATCACTAACGCAAGTTCTAGAATCTAAATGCTACCGGTACACTCATAAGCACTAATAGTAAATGCTTTTCCTATCAAATCTAAAGGAGAACCTCACATTTTTGGGTGGAAAATTTTTCTGAATATACGGTTATGTGCTAGTCATACAATCTCCTATCCATGAGACACTTGCTATGGCTAAAGTTTCACTCCTAAATGTTGTAAAAAATTTTAAATTTGGCGCTAAAATTACACTAACAAGTATTTCTCGTAGTTTTATTACACATCTACTATCAAACGAAACAAACTCAAGCGAAAGTGCATATGTAAGGTATCATCTTTTTACCCTCCCCTTACACTTAAGATGAACATTGTCCCCAATGTTCAAGTAAAGAATGTAAAAGTGAAAAAGTAAAGAGAATGAAATCAAATACTCCCCTGATTCGCTCGGTATGGATAATAGGATGGCCAGGTTAAATCTTCTTCCAAGAAAACGAACAATCAAAGCTTCCCTTCCAGAATATAAATCATCTCCTTGTCAAACATAACCTGTAAATCCTGACAAAATAGACAAGACAACCTCGCGTAAAATCGGCGGCATCCTATATAAGTTTCTAAATCCTAGAAAACAAAGTAAGATATAATGCTTGTGGAATGAAGTTTGCAGATTTCCTGGAGATTATAAAACTTAATAATTCACAAAAACCATAAGACTCCGTTAGAAAAACAAAACTGGTAAAATTTCCAGATTTTAACTCCTGACGCCGTCAAGAGTAAAACTCTGACGCCGTCAGAATGGACCTGCAGAAATTCTTATGTTAAGTTTCCGGAAAATTTCTGGAAAAACTTGGTCCTACTTCCTGGAAAATCCTGCAAAACTTCATTATGACTCAATACAAGCATTTGACTCTAACAAATACGAATATACATGCTCATTTATTATTGTGGAGAATCATGATCGGTTTGTTTCTTAAAAACATATTTGGGGTTTCCCCTTACACTTATCTTTTGCAAAAATACTTTTAGGTTGGAGTTAAGACTAGGGCAAACAACATAGTAAAGTATTTCCACGTTTTATTTGAGAAACATGATCAACCAACAATAAAAACAAAGCATGCATACGGAAGCAAATAACAATCAAACAAATAAAATCACACAAACATGGGTTGCCTCCCAAGAAGCGCTTTTCTTTATTTACGAGTCTTGTAGCTAGACTCAAAGTCATGGGTTAACGTGTATCGCTTATGCTCACATAACCAAGTGTGAGCCACCTAATAGTCGCCTCATCTTTCTTATAATCATCTCCTAACTCTAAGCATCCGCGATAGTACCTTTTATTTTTTTCATGAGTATACTTAAGTCCTTTTCTCTTATCATTTTCACTCAACATTTCTATAGGCGGATACCTACTACACTTTTCCATGGAGAAGTCCTTGAACCTAGGGTGTGTGCGGGGCATTTGATAAACAAAATCTTCATCCCCACCCGAGAATGTAATTAACCCTTCTATGAGTTTTTCATCGAGGTTGGTCAACCGTTTGAAAGGTTTTCCAAACACAACTTGGGTCAATTTATCATCAATAAATTCTCCTAGATTCTCCATAACCATGAACTCATCAAGATAAACCAAACTTCCTACAAACACATGCAATGGTATTGCCCTAGCCACAATATTTTATCCTTTGTATTCTAACTCATCTACCATGATTTTATTGTATTCATTGCGTGAGATTATGTTCATTGGGAGAGATGAGTTAAGATAAGCGTTAAAGCTTTTAAATTCGATCTTACAAGGAAATTGCATGTTAAACGAACTATCGCACTCAATCCTAGTTCTAGGGTCGACATACCTAAGAGGGTTTATTACTTCTTCCATTCTATCCTCATTAATCACATCGCCATCATCAAGATCCTCATCGGAGTCTGAATAATAAAAAGGACTAGCCCTATGGTCATTATCATGATCAGACTCTTCTAACTCAGAATTATTGTCAAAGTGGTGGTTGGGTGAGAGGTCAGGTGGGTTCTCATTTTCTGCTAAAGGAAGTGGGGCGGGCATTTGGAAGATCCTACGACGAAAAACACGAATAACAGGGATCGAACGATCAATGTTATTGTTATCCATCGAAATTGTTTACGAACAAAGAACACAAAGAAATAAGATAGACTAAAGAACACCTAAAAAATAAAAATAAAATCTTGCTAGAAAGGAATCTAGCAAGTAGACCTAATAAAAAGAAATCCTAACCTAGACAATAACTATTTCCCCGGGCTGCGGCGCCAAAAACTTGATGCGTGGGAATCGCAACAGGCTTTACCTCTCAAGGGATCTCGAGAAGCTTACAACCCCCACCAGGCAGTGTACCTGATCGTTGTAGTATAATATAGTGACAAGTACCGGGGGATTGATCGTTCAGCTTAGGAATAGTGTCGCTAGGATTAGAAAGCCTAATTTACTAGTTCTAAAGGTGAGAGATGATTATTTTTGTGTTTTTATATTTTTTAGAAAGCAAGTAAAATCTCGGTTTTTGAAAGAGTGGGCGGAATTAGTTGCTATTCAACTAACCCAAAACTAATATATAATCAAAATAAAATACTAAAAATGAAATTAAACTAATTATTACAAGGTTGTGAGCAGTAATTGGAGAAATTGTGTTTACTTAGACTTCACTACTCCCTAGATATCTTTTACACGTTAATTACTTGTTATAATTGCATGGATGACGGATCGTATTCCTTAATACCATTCATGGGGTGGCATACATAACTCCCCAATTCTATGAGCTCTTATCTCCTCCTACACCATGACCCAGCACAACTATAGGGATTGTAAACAGTGGCTCATGCATTAAATACAACCAATAAAGACCTAGTACGCCTCAGTTCATGTTTCTTAAGACGTTCAAGCATGTTACCATTTGGAGATCTGCCAGTTTTCTTAAGCCTAACATATAAAATCATTCATCCAAGACAAGAATAAACAAGTAATCAACACATAATCAATATCTAGGTTTCATTAGATCTAAGCAAACACAAGAGAGATCTAGCCTAGCATAATGGAATTGAGACAAGAACAAGATATAGACAACCAACACATAGACATATTGATTGAATTAGAAGAACACTTATCTCAATTACAATGCAAGGTATCAAGGGTTTGGAACCCTTGAAAAACCTGTAAAAGTTGCACCAAATTCGTCTTTAGGGTTTCACCAAAACTTCTCTTCTTTTAATGTAAAAACTAGAAAACTATATATAGGAAAACTGGGCTGACGGCGTCAAGACAACCATGTGACGCCGTCACCCCGCCGCCAAATACTTCCTCGGACGGCCTTGATCTACTTATGACGGCCTGTGTGACGCCGTCACCAACCACAGTATTTTATTCTTGGCCTTTTGACGCCGTCAGGATGACTTTTGACGCCGTCATCAACTACGGGATTTTATTCTTGATGTCTGACGCCGTCAGGGTGTAACTCTTGACGCCGTCACCTAGTGTATCCAGCATGGAAAATTGATACTTTGCCGTTTTCTTCACTTTTATGCTCCAAAAACGTCCAAAATGGCTTCTTTTCCAGAATTCACTCTCCAAGTACCTAAAATCACAAAAGGAACGATTTAGGGCAATATTTGATCAAATAAAGTCGGATTCGGGCTTAAATGACCCCCTAAAAACGGATCATTTTTCGCCTCATCATATACCCTTACACTTTAGATTTGCTTGTCCTCAAGCAAATGAGCTTTTATTCTACTCAAAAGACAAGTTAGGGGTCATTTAACACTAATATAAAAGTAATTACAACAAATAATCGTTCCACTAAAGACCAATAGACAAGCACGGAGGTCATACACAAGCACCTCACAAATAGTGTTTAGATACTCACATCTCTCGGGTGTAATAAAGTAATATAACATTATGGAAATGGAAGATATCTCTCACTACCTGTCATAGCAAAATAGATTACCATAGGCTTGGGAAAGGATCAAACCTCCACCACATGGCGTAAGCACCTAGGATAAACTATCAAAGAGGTCTTTTAAAGGGTTGTAACGTTAGGTATAGGGATATGAATTACACGGTTTTGTTGGATAAAGGAAGTTTTACTGGTGGCGAGTTAACAATCTTGGTTAATTACATGTACAAGATGGTGTTGCTAAGCCAAGACTAGACTCGACTTAAGCTAATAAATGAAAAATAACGAAAACATAAAATAAACATAGAATGAAACGGGATGGTAGTCCGTATGTTTTTTCTCTTTTTCTTTTTTCTATTTTTTTTTTTCTTTTTCTTGATTTTTCGATTTTTTTTTTTTTTTTTTTTTTTTCATACACTCTTACCCTACCATCCGAAATAATACATCATAGGGGATGAACATTTCCCTTACACTTGAATTTTTACATACTTAACAATTAACTAATCTAATGACTCGAATTAAGAAAATCAAAACACTTGGAGTACTTTTAAGATTAACGTACATATGGGGGTAATAAGTGATGTTCTTCCCCATTACTCCATAAATAAGTACTTACCCATGAGTCCCAATCGTCCCAAAACAATATGTACAATGATATGACTCGACTTAGCAACCATGTAATCAATTAGAAAGTTAACTTAGGGTTTAACAAATAACAATAATGCACTAAAAATGAGCGCATACACGAAAGGTTAAGGCGATTTGGTTGTACATTTAAGTGGGGTGTAACAAATTCTTCCTTTAAGTAAAATGCTTAAAGTTAGAAACGAAAAGATAGGCTCGGAGGGGTGTACTAGGGGTTTCGTGTACTAAAAATGAGTACAACGCTAAGGGTGTGGGAAAAATTAGTTGACTTAACTAGCCAAGTAATATAACTTAAATGGTCAAGTAATTATGATACGGGTTTAACACAAGGGTGATCCTAATGCCTCTTATCATGTAGTAAATCCTACCACACGAATGTAGTCTCACTAGCGGTCTCGGGATGCATCACTAACGCAAGTTCTAGAATCTAAATGCTACCGGTACACTCATAAGCACTAATAGTAAATGCTTTTCCTATCAAATCTAAAGGAGAACCTCACATTTTTGGGTGGAAAATTTTTCTGAATATACGGTTATGTGCTAGTCATACAATCTCCTATCCATGAGACACTTGCTATGGCTAAAGTTTCACTCCTAAATGTTGTAAAAAATTTTAAATTTGGCGCTAAAATTACACTAACAAGTATTTCTCGTAGTTTTATTACACATCTACTATCAAACGAAACAAACTCAAGCGAAAGTGCATATGTAAGGTATCATCTTTTTACCCTCCCCTTACACTTAAGATGAACATTGTCCCCAATGTTCAAGTAAAGAATGTAAAAGTGAAAAAGTAAAGAGAATGAAATCAAATACTCCCCTGATTCGCTCGGTATGGATAATAGGATGGCCAGGTTAAATCTTCTTCCAAGAAAACGAACAATCAAAGCTTCCCTTCCAGAATATAAATCATCTCCTTGTCAAACATAACCTGTAAATCCTGACAAAATAGACAAGACAACCTCGCGTAAAATCGGCGGCATCCTATATAAGTTTCTAAATCCTAGAAAACAAAGTAAGATATAATGCTTGTGGAATGAAGTTTGCAGATTTCCTGGAGATTATAAAACTTAATAATTCACAAAAACCATAAGACTCCGTTAGAAAAACAAAACTGGTAAAATTTCCAGATTTTAACTCCTGACGCCGTCAAGAGTAAAACTCTGACGCCGTCAGAATGGACCTGCAGAAATTCTTATGTTAAGTTTCCGGAAAATTTCTGGAAAAACTTGGTCCTACTTCCTGGAAAATCCTGCAAAACTTCATTATGACTCAATACAAGCATTTGACTCTAACAAATACGAATATACATGCTCATTTATTATTGTGGAGAATCATGATCGGTTTGTTTCTTAAAAACATATTTGGGGTTTCCCCTTACACTTATCTTTTGCAAAAATACTTTTAGGTTGGAGTTAAGACTAGGGCAAACAACATAGTAAAGTATTTCCACGTTTTATTTGAGAAACATGATCAACCAACAATAAAAACAAAGCATGCATACGGAAGCAAATAACAATCAAACAAATAAAATCACACAAACATGGGTTGCCTCCCAAGAAGCGCTTTTCTTTATTTACGAGTCTTGTAGCTAGACTCAAAGTCATGGGTTAACGTGTATCGCTTATGCTCACATAACCAAGTGTGAGCCACCTAATAGTCGCCTCATCTTTCTTATAATCATCTCCTAACTCTAAGCATCCGCGATAGTACCTTTTATTTTTTTCATGAGTATACTTAAGTCCTTTTCTCTTATCATTTTCACTCAACATTTCTATAGGCGGATACCTACTACACTTTTCCATGGAGAAGTCCTTGAACCTAGGGTGTGTGCGGGGCATTTGATAAACAAAATCTTCATCCCCACCCGAGAATGTAATTAACCCTTCTATGAGTTTTTCATCGAGGTTGGTCAACCGTTTGAAAGGTTTTCCAAACACAACTTGGGTCAATTTATCATCAATAAATTCTCCTAGATTCTCCATAACCATGAACTCATCAAGATAAACCAAACTTCCTACAAACACATGCAATGGTATTGCCCTAGCCACAATATTTTCTCCTTTGTATTCTAACTCATCTACCATGATTTTATTGTATTCATTGCGTGAGATTATGTTCATTGGGAGAGATGAGTTAAGATAAGCGTTAAAGCTTTTAAATTCGATCTTACAAGGAAATTGCATGTTAAACGAACTATCGCACTCAATCCTAGTTCTAGGGTCGACATACCTAAGAGGGTTTATTACTTCTTCCATTCTATCCTCATTAATCACATCGCCATCATCAAGATCCTCATCGGAGTCTGAATAATAAAAAGGACTAGCCCTATGGTCATTATCATGATCAGACTCTTCTAACTCAGAATTATTGTCAAAGTGGTGGTTGGGTGAGAGGTCAGGTGGGTTCTCATTTTCTGCTAAAGGAAGTGGGGCGGGCATTTGGAAGATCCTACGACGAAAAACACGAATAACAGGGATCGAACGATCAATGTTATTGTTATCCATCGAAATTGTTTACGAACAAAGAACACAAAGAAATAAGATAGACTAAAGAACACCTAAAAAATAAAAATAAAATCTTGCTAGAAAGGAATCTAGCAAGTAGACCTAATAAAAAGAAATCCTAACCTAGACAATAACTATGTGACGCCGTCACCCCGCCGCCAAATACTTCCTCGGACGGCCTTGATCTACTTATGACGGCCTGTGTGACGCCGTCACCAACCACGGTATTTTATTCTTGGCCTTTTGACGCCGTCAGGATGACTTTTGACGCCGTCATCAACTACGGTATTTTATTCTTGATGTCTGACGCCGTCAGGGTGTAACTCTTGACGCCGTCACCTAGTGTATCCAGCATGGAAAATTGATACTTTGCCGTTTTCTTCACTTTTATGCTCCAAAAACGTCCAAAATGGCTTCTTTTCCAGAATTCACTCTCCAAGTACCTAAAATCACAAAAGGAACGATTTAGGGCAATATTTGATCAAATAAAGTCGGATTCGGGCTTAAATGACCCCCTAAAAACGGATCATTTTTCGCCTCATCAGATCCCTTGAGAGGTAAAACCTGTTGCGAGGGCGCAATTGCCACGTATCAAGTGTAACACCCCCAAAATACCGCAGTGGAAGACTGTGTTACTGGGGTGCTACTTCATAATACAAAGTACAAGTTATAGAAAACGACCTCTAAATGAGACGTTTTGAAAAGTTACCATTCGATTAATGAATTCAAAGTTACAAACATGAGATTCCAAAGTATGATACATAAATGTATACAAAATATTTTTAATGGTAAATGATAAAAAGCGTAAGTCTTCAAAATATGCAGCTTGACTCCAAGTTCCACGCACTAGCTATCACCTTACTAACCTGAGATAAACATGCTAAAGTGTCAACACAATGGTTGGTGAGTTCATAGAGTTTGTCTTAAAATAGTTGAAAAGCCTTAAAGACTATTCGCACAGCAAAGGCATCGTGAATCCACTCAGTTGCAAGTCCCGCCCATAACAACACTTGCAACCTGTGTGTTCACAACCCACTGCTAACATATAGTATGATTAAGACATGTATAAGTTCATCACAACAGTTAAGCAATTAGTCGTGAGTCTACACTTCATCTCCAAAGACCTCACTTGGGAGCCAATTCCCAAAGACAACTGGGAGCCAATTCCCAAAGACAACTGGGAGCCAATTCCCAAAGACAACTGCTAGCCACTAAATAAAATAACGCAATTAAGTATAACACAGTCATGTATGTATGCAATCAAGTATAAATGTTTTGAGTATTTGTACAAGTAAGCAAGTAGTTGAGCATGTATCTCCCCCAAAGAGTTAAAACAAGTATTGAAAAGAGTAGGGGCTATGACTCACATTAAGCTTATGAAATGAGAAATGAAAATGGTAGTTGAATCGCGAAAGTCTCTAAGAGCAGCCTATAATAGAACGTTGCGACTTAGGTTTGGAGTAACGTCTAAGAATACGAAGAATTGCCTATATATGTCTTGCATAATGTTCATGATGTAGTACTTAGTATATAGTGTAAGTCTTTGAATATAAATGGTTTATGAAACATGTATAGGTTGTATATCTCTTACTATCGTTCGGGCCGACATAATTCAGAAGTCATGGAGTAAATGTTCGAGGAGCCAGGACACTTTAATTCGTAAATCCACAACTCATCTCGACGGCTTACTTAATGAACTCCTCACACGAGGCTCCCTACTATTGTAGTATTTGATAAAATATATATAAGTTTTTGATTCGAAAAGTTACATGGTCTTTAGCCGTGGCTTTGCCGTGACCTTGGTCATTGTTACCATGGTCTTGAGAATCAATCTTGGCTTTAGCCATGGTTGTGGTCTTGGCTTTAGGTCATTAGACCTCTTGGTCTTATTAAACCATAACTATTATATAGTAACTTTGGTATATAAAATAGCTGTTAAGAAACTGAAGAAAATCTCATTCGTTATTGGTTTTCTGGAAACGTGCTCTTGAGTTTTTGAAGAAAACATGATTCTGGACAACTTTCGTGTTTTAACTTTTTGATGAAACGGACCAGAAGGGCCTCTTTTTGCGTGTTTAAGGTTCTGTCACAGAAAGTTTGAGACAGTTTTGCCGTAAAGATTTTAGTAACTTCTAATAACCATAACTTGTTTTATTAGTTTTTATACATCATGAACATAATACAAAGACCATATATAGCATGAAAGAAACATAATAAGCATGAAAATGATATTGAGCAAGAAAGTGTAATAGAGTTTCTTACAACTTTTGGCTTTCTAAAGAAAGGAAGTCAAGTGTGAAACTAGGACACTAAACCTATGCTTGCAAACCCTTCACCACAACTCTTGAAACCCTTGCTAGCCTTGATATAGACCTTGTGAAAACCATTTAATCTCAGCCCCTAACACCTTGTGTAGCTCCTAATTCAACCATGGAATCACCAAACAAACTCTTGATTCATGTAGAGACTAACTATGCCTTCAACTTTGGTATGTAACTTATAACTTGGAAATCAAAGGATCAAGGTTTATGGATTATGTGTGTGGCGTTTTTATGGAGATGAAAGGAAGGGATGAGCTAGCTTTTATAGTGTAAATGAGGAGGTTAGGAAGGTGTTAGGAAGGTGGATATTTAGGAAACTTAGCATGGAAGTTTAGACACTTGTTTTCATCCTAGAGTTTAAGGCATGAGATCAAGACACATATTAGGTGAATCCCCCCCCCCTCTAAGTCGGCCAAGGCTGATCTAGGGTGACTAGATGAGTAGTCATGGTCTTATCTAAGTTACGGAGTGAGTTTTGGTCCCGGTAATTGCTAACGGTAAGTCGTTAAGTCCTGAAACTTAAAACCGGGTATCTTAAAAATATAAAACTTATAAATATGTTAAAACTTATCAATATACTCTATAATAAAATATAAAATGAGTGGTAGGTTCTATTGGGTTGCTCAAACCCTGCTAAAACTGGAAACACGGGTCTAAAATGCGTAATACGTAAAACGTACGAAAGTTGCGTAAAATTGAGAAAAGTAAAATGTAACTTTTCTAATAGGATAATAATGACTTAAAATGACCTATAATGTCTAGGCTGGGCTTAGTCTAGTGTCGGTTGGTATTTAATGTCTTTAAACTTAAAACCGTAAGCCTAAAAATCAAGGAATGATTTATAAAATCAAGGAATGATTTTTGGTCAAAGGAGGAGGGAAAAATATGTTGACTTATTCCAAAAATGTGAAAACTCAAATTGTCTTAGAAACGCGGTGCAGGTATAGGCTAAGGTTACGGCTAAGTAAAAGTGCTTAAAAACGAAAATTCCTGTTTCTCACGGCCGAGGTTTATTTGGTCATATTTTTCTTAGTCATGGTTAATTCTCTAATTAATCATGAGAGTACTAAACATTTTTCTGATGCGGGGAAAATTAACGCGGTTGAGTTTCGTTGTGCGTAGGATTTTTAAATGACGTTTTAACCTAAACGTGTATTTCCTTAATAACTTTCGCGAAAATGATCTGATGAGTGTCAAACTTTTATTTTGCCATGGAAATGATTTATCATACGAGAATATGAAATAAAAATCAAATTTTGGAAAAGTGAATAGTAAAAACGAATAGTAAAAATGAATAGCGAAATTTTCGGGAATAGAAGTTAACCTGAAAATGTGAATTGTTACATCAAGTTTTTGGCCCCGCTGCCGAGGAATAGTTATTGTCTAGGTTAAAATTTCTTTTTATTAGGTATACTTGCTAGATCCCGTTCTAGTAAGATTTTTATTTTTAGGTTTTCTTTAGTCTATCTTATTTCTTTGTTTCCTTTGTTCGTAAACTATCTCGATGGATAACAATAGCATTGATCGTTTGATTCCCATTATTCGTGTTTTTTGTCGTAGGATTTTCCAAATACCCGCCCCAATCCCTTTAGTGGAAAATGAGAACCCGCCTAACCTCTCGCCTAACCATCACTTTGACAATAATTCTGAGATGGGGGAGTTTGACCATGATAATGACCATAGGGCTAGTCCTTTTTACTATTCGGACTCCGATGAGGACCTAGATGATGGTGATGTAATTAATGAGGATATGACGGAAGATGAGGTGGACCCTCTTAGGTATATCAACCCTAGAACAAGGATTGAGAATGATAGCTCATTTAATATGCAGTTTCCTTGTAAAATTGGATTTAGGAGCTTTGATGCCTACCTTAACTCATCTCTACCAATGAACATAATCTCGCGTAGTGAATACAATAAAATTATGGTAGATGAGTTAGAATACAAAGGAGATAATATTGTTGCTAGGGCAATGACATTGCATGTGTTTGTAGGAAGCTTTATTTATCTGGTTGAGTTCATGGTTATGGAGAATCTAGGAGAATTTATCGATAGTAAGTTAACCCAAGCTGTGTTTGGGAAACCCTTCAAAAGGTTAACCAACCTTGATGAAAAACTTATGGAAAGGTCAATTACATTCTCGGATGGGGATGAAGATTTTGTTTACCAAATGCCCCGTGCACACCCTAGGTTCAAGGATTTTTCTATGGAGAAATGTAATAGGTATCCACCCTTTGAAATGCTAAGTATGAATGATAAAAGGAAAGGGCTTAAATATCCTCATGAAAAGAATAAAAGGTATTATCACGAATGTTTAGAGCTAAATGATAACTATAAGAAAGATGAGGCGACTATTAGATGGCTCACACTAGGGTATGTGAGCATAAGCGACACACGATAGCCCATGACCTTGAGTCTAGCTACAAGACTCGTTAATAAAGAAAAACGCTTCTTGGGAGGCAACCCATGTTTTGTTTGATTTTATTTGTTTCCGTATGCATGTTTTATTTTTATTTTTGGTAAATCATGTTTCAAACTAAATTGTGAAAATGCTTTATTTTGTTGTTTAACTTCGTCTTAACTTCATATAAATGTATTTTGCAAAAGCTAAGTTTAAGGGAAACCCATACTTGTTTATAAGAACAAAAATGATCATGATTCACCGCAATATTAAAAGAGCATGTATATTAGTAATTGTTAGAGTCAAATGCTTGTATTGAGTCATAATGATGTTTTGCAGGATTTTCCAGGAAATAAGGCATGGGTTTTTCCAGAAATTTTTCGGAAACTTAACATAAGATTTTTCCAGGAACATTCTGACGGCGTCAGGAGTTACAACCCGACGACGTCAGGTACCAAAATTATGAAAATTTTTGCGAGTTTTGTTTATACCAGAGTCTTAAAGTTTTTGTTAATTCTTTATGTTAATACAAATATCGCATAAAAACGTTATTTATATTTTACGATCTTTGCTAAGTTTTGTTAACGACAAAGTGTAAACTTTAGTTTTTAGTAAAACATACTTTTAGTTTAAAGACTTGCATAATTAGACATTTGCTACATTTACATTTCTTATAAAACACAACACTTTTTATATTTTTTAAAATAGAAAAACATTACATTTACATATTACTTAAAATAGTAAATGTTAAACATCACATCATGCATTTATGGTAAGTTTGTGTGTTTGACTTACCATAAGCTCTTACACATCTTTGGATGCATTCTACTTTGATTCAATGTGTATTTGACTATAATTTAGTTGATGTGACTTTGGTTGGTTTGGAAAGATTTATTGCAAAACCTTCTGTCAGCCTGGCGGAACCTTGGAGGTACACGGGCGAAACCCATCTGAGGGTTCTGCCGTATCCGCCAGACCTGCTGAAGGTTTTGCTATAAATGCCAAGCCATTTGTTTGAATTTTCATTTTTATCACTTCTTATCACATTTCACACACATACATTCATATCATTCATCTAACCCCTAAACATTTCATTTTGATGTGAAGTTTCTTTTGTAGCAAAGAAGTTCACAAGTTCATATAAAGTTACAAGTATTCAACACAATGTTGCAAGACTTGTTAGCTTAGCATCGTGTAGACTTTGTGTAGTTTACACTTCATTTGATTGTGTGTTTTCAGTTGTGATCGGTTAGTATTTTAGGCCTTAAAATACATAGTGTGACGGGAGTTGTTGTACCCTTGTAAAAGAACTAACGGGAGTGGTTGTACCCTTGTAAAAGAACTCGACATCTAGCTTAGTGTCGGTAATCGTGTAAGCGACGTGTAAGGTTTTCTCCGCCGGTGAAAGGAGCTTGTTGACTAGTGAAAGAAACTCTCGAGTTGGATACTCGGGGCGTGGACGTAGGGCAAGGAAAAAGAGTCCTTGTAGCCGAACCACGATAAATACTCGTGTTGTGGTTTGATCGTTTCTTTCTTTATACTTGCATGTTATATATATTGTCTTTGTGTTCATATCTTTGATTAAACGGAAAGTTTCAAAAGATAATTAAACGAAAAACCGGTAAAACTATTCAACCCCCATTCTAGTTTTCCACACTTTAGTTTTATAAACTCCAGGAAATCTGCAAACATTCATTCCACAAGCATTATATCTTAAATTATTTTCTAGGATTTTTTAGTATATATAGATTGCCGCCGATTTTACGCGAGGGTTGCCTTGATTGTTTTCTCAGGTTTAACAGGTTATATATAACAAGAAGATGATTTATATTTCTGGAGGGAAGCTTTCAACGCTCATTTTCTTGGAGGAAGATCTAACCGTGTTGACACACTATCCACACCGAACGAATCAGGGGAGTATTTGTTTTCATTCTTTTACCTATTTTACTTTTACATTCTTTAATTGAACATTGGGGACAATGTTCATCCTAAGTGTAAGGGGAGGGTAAATGATGATACCTTATAGGATACTATTGCAATTGAGTTTGTTTGTTTGATGGTAGGTGTGTAATAAAACTAAGAGAAATACTTGTTAGTGCAATTTTATCGCCAAATTTAATTTTTTTTACAACATTTAGAAGTGAAACTTTAGCCTTAACAAGCGTCTTATGGATAGGAGTTGTATGTCTAGCACAAAACCGTATCATTCAGAAAAATTTTCCACCCAAATATGGGAGGTTCCCTTTAGATTTGATAGGAAAAACATTTATTATTAGTGCTTATGAGTGTACCGGTAGTATTTAGATTCTAGAACTTGCGTTAGTGATGCATCCCGAGACCGCTAGTGAGACTACATTCGTGTAGTAGGATTTACTACATGATAAGAGGCATTAGGATCACCCTTGTGTTTAAACCCGTATCATAATTACTTGACCATTTAAGTCATATTACTTGACTAGTGAAGTCAATTAATTTTTCTCACACCTTAGCGTTGTACTCATTTTTAGTACACGATACCCCTAGTATACCCCTCCGAGCCTATCTTTTCGTTTCTAACTTTAAGCATTTTACTTAAAGGAAGAATTTGTTACAACCCACCCAAATGTGCAACCAAATCACCTTAGCCTTCCTTGTATGCACTCATCTTTAGTGCATTATTGTCAAATGTTTAAACCCGTAGTTAATTATCTAATTGATTACATGGTTGCTAAGTCGAGTCATATCTTGTACATATTGTTTTGGGACGATTGGGACTCATGTGTAAAGTACTAGTGTTATTGAGTAATGGGGAAGAACATCATATATTACCCCCATATGTGCATTAATCTTAAAAAGTACTCCAAGTGTTTTGATTATCTTGATTCGAGTCATTATAATAGTTTATTTTAAAGTATGTAAAAATTCAAGTGTAAGGGGAATGTACATTCCCTATGATGTATTATTTTGGATGGTAGGGTAAAAGTGTATGCAAAAAAAAAAAAAAAAAAAAAAAAAAAAAAAAAAAAAAAAAAAAATCGAAAAAATAAAGAAAAAAAAAAAATACGGACTACCATCCCATTTTATTCTATGTTTGTTTTAAGTTTTCGTTATTTTTTATTTATTAGCTTAAGTCGAGTCGAGTCTTGGCTTAGCAACGCCATATTGTACATGTAATTAACCAAGATTATTAACTCGCCACCAGTAAATATTGTCTTTATCCAACAAAATCGTGTTTTCCATATCCCTACACCTAACGTTATAACCATTTAAAAGACCTCTTTGATAGTTTATCCTAGGTGCTTACGCCAAGTGGTGGAGGTTTGATCATTTCCCAAGCCTATGGTAATCTATTTGCTATGACAGGTAGCGAGAGATGTTTTCCATTTCCATATTGTGATATATACTTTATTACACCCGAGAGATGTGAGTATCTAAACACTATTTGTGAGGTGCTAGTGTATAACCTCCGTGCTTGTTTTTGGTTTTTAGTGGAACGATTATTTGTTGTAATTACTTTTATATTAGTGTTAAATGACCCCTAACTTGTATTTTGATTAAAATAAAAGCGCATTTGCTTGAGGACAAGCAAATCTCAAGTGTAAGGGTATTTGATGAGGCGAAAAGTGTACCGCTTTTAAGGGGTCATTTAAGCCTGAATTCGTGATTATTTGATCAATTGTTGCCCTAAATTGTTCCTTTTTTCATTTTAGGTACTTTTGAGGAGAAATCTGGAAAAGAAAGCATTTTGGACGTTTTTAAAGCATAAAAGTGAAGAAAACGGCAAAGTTTCAAATTCTTTGCTGGGAACAGTACCTGACGACGTCAAGCCTCAACACGTGACGGCGTCAAGAGTGACAAAAGAGGTGGATGTGGAACTTATAACGTGACGGCCCAGAACATTTTCTTTTTTAATGGCCTGACGGCGTCACCAAGGCCGTCAGGGTCCAAATACTAGTGACGACCCAGAGCTTATTTCTACATGACTGCGTCAGAAGTGGATCTAGGCAATACGAATTTCAACTTGGCGGCGAGTTGACGGCGTCAGAGGCTAACACATGGCGCCGTCAGGATGCTATGTCTATATATATTTTTCCAATTTTTCATTGTAAAGTGTGGAGCAAGTTGTGCACAAACCATAGGTCGAATTTCCTGCATATTGAAGGGATTTCAAACCCTTCTTTCTTCCATGCTTTAATAAAGATAAGTTCTCGAATAATCATTCAATATGTCTATGTATTGTTTGATTCTATCTTATGTTTATCTTTCTTTTAACATGTTAGGCTAGGCTTTTATTGTGTTTGCTTAGATGTAGTGAAACCTAGATGTTGATTATTGGTTGATTGTTTGTCTATAATTGTTACGGATGATTGTATTCGATGTTAGGCTTAAGAAAACTGGCAGACTTCCATTGGTAACTTGCTTGAACGTCTTAAGAAACATGATCGGAGGTGTACTACGATTTTTGGTTGTATTTAATGCATAAGTGAATTCTAATGATCCCATGTTAGGAGCTTCTAATCGGCTCCACATAGGAGTGAAGTAGGATCTTATAGAGTTAGAGAATATTGTACACGTCCCTACGACTAGTATTAAGGAATATAACCCGTCATCCATGCAATTGTAACAAGCTAATCAACCGGTAAAAGATATCTAAGGAGTAATGAAATCTAAGTAAACACAACTTTTCTCATTATTGTTTCCACCACATTAGTACATTAGTTTAATTTTCATTTCTTTTATTTTATTATCTTAGTTTATTGGGTTAGTTGGCTAGCAACTAATTCCGCCCACTCCTTCAAAACCCGAGATTTTACTTGCTTTCCATTAAATATAAAAATACGAAAAGAATCATCCCTCACCTCTAGACCTAGTTTAGTAGGCTTTCTAATCCTAGCGACACTATTCCTGAGTTGAACGATCAATCCCCCGGTACTTGTCACTATACTATACTACAACGATCAGGTACACTGCCTGTGGGGGTTGTAAGCTTCTCAAGATCCCTTGAGAGGTAAAACCTGTTGCGAGGGCGCAATTCCCACGTATCACGAACCGAACTGAATATGATCGGTTCGGTTTAGGTGTGTTTTTATCTGTTTTGGGTCAAAACGAACCAACATGAAACTGAAAATAAGAAAACATGAAACTGAGACCTAACCGAAGGGCTATCGGGTTGGCTTGGTTTTTGCCGGTTTGGCTGGTTTTTTCAGTCCAAAACTGTTTTTGGGTCATCCATGCTCAGCCCTACCCACGAGCATGTTACATGCAATTATAAACCTTAATTTTTTGTACCAAAAGATGCATTACACATTAAATAAGTTTTAGAATTGATGAAGTTAAACACGATTTATAATATAATGCATTAAAACTTGCTTTTTTTAAAATGCGCCCATTCATCTTAACAAAACACGATCTATACTATATATAATGGAAGAAAGCATTTTCCTCTATTAATTGTATTTTTAAGTTTTAAGAAATATAAATTAATATTCAATATGTACGAAGATTTTCATGTAATTTATAAAGTATGAAAGTGTGTAATTTTTGAATACCGTAATTTATATAAGCAATCTCATATTTATTATTAATCATATATTGCAAATTCTAATTATACTTCCGATGTATACACGTTATATAATATGTTGACGAACGTACATTACACAACATTTAGTGATTAGCAAGTAACTTTCACTACTAATCATCACAACCTTGTAATACTACTAACTATTGTTTTCGTATTGTTATTGCATCGTTCCATAGGTACTTGACATTTTAATTTAAAGTAAGGTGCGATAAAGTTTTTCCCAAAATATTCACCATGTATAAAGTTATTATCACGAAAAACATATATTCAATAAATATTGTTCGCCAAAAATTTTGATGGCAGGTGGCCTGCTAGTTCTATATAATAAATGAAAACACATTACTGAAGTAATTTCTTAAAGAAAATATTTGAGAAAATTGGATAGACCAATTAGAAGAACCTCAATTATAAAAACACAGATCTGAATTATAAAATCTAAAAATCATTAAAGGTAAAACACGTTTTTAAATTGTAAACTCTTTAAAGAAAAAGCTTATTTATAAAAATTTAGTTTTATATTCTGATTAACGAATACAATTTGACATCAAGCTCAAAATTTTATAAAACAATTTAACAGTAAACTTAATTTTATTACTTAATGTAAAATAATCAGCTTCACATAAAATCTTTATTATTATTATTATTATTATTATTATTATTATTATTATTATTATTATTATTATTATTATTATTATTATTATTATTTTAAATTAAATTAAATTTATTTTAATTTTTAATTTATTTAATTTATTTATTTTTAATATTTTTTTAGTATTATTTCTAGTATTTTAAATGATATTAAAATAATTTGAATAGTGAAACATTGTAGTAATTTTGTCTTATGCTCGTTATGAATTATCGTAAAACTTGTTGAACAACCCTATTTATCATAAATTATTTTTACATCTTCTACAAAATTATGAGATGCATATCGTTCATTTGTTGTTTCCCTTGACTGATATAAATTGTATCTACACAGCTACACTTATATACTACATATAAAAAGAAAATGTATTTATTTAAAAACTCTCAAAATGAAAACTAAAAAAAGACTAACATACCCCTTGTGCTTAAAATACTCTTTCTATTAATGAAATCTTTTGTATTTCCTTTTATATTATAACGTTTCCATAAATCTATTTTGACTTGTTTTTATAGCCATCAACAAACTTATTTTGAAAATTTGAATTGACGACTTTCATTTATGTATGCATCACAATCAACACTACTATAATATATTCATCTTTTATCATTTTGCTATTTGTGGTCGTTTTCCAAAAATAGAAAATAAGTGAGTCAATTAACAATGATGTCATTGTTGAATAATCTTCTAGCCAAGATGAGAATTCATGAAGGTTTTAATTTTATGACATAATTTGCCAGCTATATGTAGTAAAAATAAACTTTGCACGAAACATGTAATCACAATATCGCAAATTCTCGCGTCGTTGTGGTCGCTTGGTCCTTACTAATTATAGAATCACCTCTTATTCCTTTATGAGCATTTAATGATAATTAATTTCCATGGTGCTATTAGTTTTACATTTAAGAACTAATGGTCTTTATATGTTTAAAAATTTTAAACACTTTTGACTGACACGAATTTATTTTGGTCTTAATCTTAGTATTACTTGACTTGTTTAATATAGACGAATAAGGTACAAATAATGCAAATTAACTTATTTTTAAGGTTTTATTAAAAGGGTCAAAATTATATCTTTAATAAAATACCTTTGTTATAATGAAATTAGAAATATCTTACTATTTTAGAAAAAAAATTACAATTACAAATAAATGTTGCAAATTAATGTTTGATAACAAGAAAGACATATACGGAGTAGTATATAAATAACGTCAAAATACAAGGTATTTGCATCCCACACATTGTATTCACTATAATCCACTACCCTCATATCTTCCTTCCTCTCCAGTTATTCAAAATGAAGGTGGTGTCTAGTGTTGCTGTTATGGTGGCAATGATGGTGCTTCTTATGGCGAACGTGCAAGTGACTGATCAGGCTACGTGTGAGGCTACATGTGACGAGAAAGCGTTGTTGGATGTATGCGAAGAGTATTTACGAGGTGGTGGATTTCCAACGGGAGAATGTTGCAAGGTATTAGCGGAACAACAACCATGCATATGTGGTTTCCCGGATTACCATGATTGGCCTGGCCTCTACAAATGTTGTGGCAATTGTCATGTTACCATGCCACGATGTCCCTAAATTACTTTATGTGTTTGAAAATCTATGACTGATAGGTCGTTGTAAGGAGATGGTTTCTTTGATCTATTAGAATATATGTTCGTCTATTTCAATTGCTTTGACGTATTTCAATAAGGAAAATGATGGGATGTTTAAATTATGTGCCTAAATAATGCCTAAACATGTGTGGCATTATCTTGATTGTTTGTGAAAAAATGAGTCTCCTGGTTGCAGCTATTAAGATGATTTCATGCAAGTTTAGCCATAAATTTAGACACATCTTTATGCTTCCCAATCATGACTCTTTTAATAAAAATTTATCCTTTAATGTAAGATGTTGTAGAACAATTAGAAGGTTTTGTTTCGTACATTAAAAATGATATATAGCCGACGCATAGCGGCAAAAAACCTGTTGCGTTGATGTTGTGTGTGTTTTGTTTTGAGTATGTGCGTTATATGTGTGGTTTAATATGATGCCAGTATTTATTTATTTTTTTCTCTCTTAATATCAATTATTATTTTTTCTTTTTTGATTTCATGTCATCTCCATAAAAATGCCTTTGTTTTTCCTCAAATAAATGGTTAAAGATACCATGATAATATTAACAATAAAATTAACGAATATAATTTTGAACAAAATTGTTAAATACTATGGTCATGCTATTTCATCATTCAAAGTAATTTGACCAAGTTAGTGACTTTAAAAGTATATTTAGTTTTAGTTTAGCATTAAAAAAAATAAAAATAAAAATAAAAATAAAAATAAATAAATAAATTAATTAAAGATTTGATTAGAACCAATAGATATTTGTATTAATCTTGAAAATTCTTTAGCCACGAAAATTGTACGAATATTCATGCCACCAAATTCATAGACGAAATTAATGATTTTGAAAAGTTAAGAAAGTGAAACGTGAAAAAATTTAAAATGAAATGTCGAAAAAAAATGTTGAAAACATATGTTTTAAAAGGAAATTATTAATACACATCGAAAACCGGATTGATCCGGGACAATTTAAACCCGGCGGGTTGACCCGATTTAATTTGACCCATTTTTTCGACCCAACCCGTTGGGATAACCTGGTTTAAATTGACCTGTGTTTCGACCTAAACGATTCAACCGGTTGAACCACCTAGCCACCTAGGTGGATGACCTTACTCATACAAAAGAAGGTCGGCAAATACCCGAAAATGAGGTTCAATAGTCAACTAGAAATCTTACAAGAAGATCATCAGGGGAAGTGTATGCAACAAATGACCATGTCAGCTTGCACACAACACTCTTCCAAGAAGGGCCTACACGGTCTCATGACGAACACAAAGTTCTCAGGTGAACTTCTCAAGTCAGACCGATTCCAGAAAACAAAGTTCAAGGTAGCTCAGAGGGTCTCAGGGTACAAACTCGGGTGGATGACCTCACAACACCAGTGCCACACAATAGACAATGTGCTAGGGTACGTCAGGGAGAAGGATTGCATTACATCCAGGTCACGCCAGCTGTATCGGCTTACCTGGAGCAACTCACATAGTGTCGGCATTCCATCCAGGTCTATAACAGTTAGAAGCTTGAGGTTCCTAGGGACATTCATCCTGGTACAAGGAACCGTGTAGTGTTTGACTTGGTGTATGGGTTACATTTCAAAAAAAGAAGTAATGTACTATGTTTTGAAAAGTAACGTCAATATAATTTGTTGTACATGCTACACTTATTCTTCATTAATCAAAATGTAGCCGCACACCATGTAAAATCTTTTATATATTTAGTTTGTATGTGCAATTTTTTATGTATAAAATTATAAATTGATATGTAATAAATAAGGAAGAAGAAAGTCAATGGTTTAAATAAAATTAAGTATTTAAATTAATAATTGATTGCATTGAGTTTTATGAGTAGGGATAAGTTAGTATAACAACATTATTTATTTTTAAGTTTTAAGCAAACATGTTTTCTATTTATATGTAGTATACATAAACTTTTACCCGTTAACTAAATAAAATATGCAATATATAAAGTGGAATAGATAGAGGAGTTTGATCGAGTTTACCATATTACCTTTTAAGAATAAAATTGTTATTGTTACAAAAATTAAAAAAGATAGGTAGTAATAATTATGTTTTTTTTTGTTTTTTATTTCGGAAGAGTCCACGCGTAGCGATGGGGCACAAACTTAACTCCTTTGTATACATGCAAAATGTTGGTCTCTCTACACATGTGTGTCATTATAAAAAACAACCATGTGCTTATTGTAAGGAAAAGTTGTGGTATTTATATGAACGGTATATCTAGATGTGTTCTTTTAACAAATCTGAGATATATTCACGTCCTCAAAAATGTCAACACATTGTTTTTAAAAAATAATATTGTTCTTTTCTTTACGTATATATAACACTATTAATGAAATTTTATTCAGCTATAATGTATCCATTTGTTTTGTCGACCAAGGATATGAACAAAATCTTTGTCGACTTAGACTGATCGACATTATGAACGTCTAAAATATCATACAGTCAATGTTTGTGGACCTACAAAGTGATTGCACAAAAACGATGTACAAGTCTCGAAATCTTAAGATTATCATATGTACAGTATATGTAATGCATTATTTTTTTTGGAACGGCATTTTATTAAAACTAGCAAGAAGCTAGATCAAACGGAAATAAGGTAAGGGTTCTTAAGCCAATCGTCCCATTTAAGCGACGCTTTACATCTAAACTTACACCAATTAAAAGACAAAGAAATTAAATTATCTAGTATTATCGCCTTCTTCGGAATCTTGCTATCGAACAAGATCTTGTTTCTAAAATTCCATATTAACCACCATAAGCCATAGTAGACACCTTCCAACATACCTTTCAATTTGTTTGGAAGCCTAATTGAGACCACCCACGAACGCCATTCTTCATACGAGCTCACGTCTACGAAATCAACGTTCCACCAGGTGGTAACCTTGCGCATAAGTTGTTTTGCCATATCACATTGGTAAAACAAATGTCTCGTTGTTTCCACACCTTGATTGCACACCGGACACATTATAGAATCCATGTCCATGCCACGACGAGAGAGGTTAAATCTCGAAGGTAACGCGTCCTTTTTTATCTTCCAAGCCATGATGTTCACCTTATTTGGAACGGATTTAACCCATCTTGTATAAGTACCTACCTCCTGAAAGCGCTTATCATCAATTAACTTGCGAATAGAAGAGACCGTGAATTCTCCATCACTCTCGAGCGACCAATGATATCTATCCTCCTTAGGCATCATATGTAATGCATTATTGCTTATGTAATAATTTATGATTGATAAATTTATCTTAAAGCTTATCACCTTAAAAGATAAAATCAGAGAAGATTGATTCATGTATATTTTAATTTCATATTATCAAGAAAACTATGTTAAGCAACATAAAACCATACTAATAAAATACTAGACACTAATAATAAAATTAATAATCATGAAGAAAAAGGCAACCAAAGCAACACAAACCATATACTTTCTTTGTCTCAAAATAATTTACCTTCGATAAAAAACACAGAGTTAAAACTCAAAGAAACTTATTACAATAATAACATTTGTTTAATTTGGGTGCATCACTATAGAATCGACTTGGGATGTTTGAATTGGCATACAAATTGGACGATTTTTGACATGTTCATTTTAGCCACTTTTTAACATTTAACACACAAACTATGCATAACTCAAATCCGCTCGGTTATAATAACTTCTAAACAAAATGGAGTTGTTGATATGAGTATTAACGATTATGAGTTTGATATGTTATTTACTTTTTTTTTTCTTTGTAGATGTTTATTACTTTAAAGTTGTTGCCATGTTATTAGTTGTTAAGAAAAATGAAAACGAAATTTGCCACCATAAAATTAGACATAAATACTATAGAGTGGACAATATTTTTAAACATACCGTACAATGGCAATTAAGTTTTTTTAAAGACAGTTACTTGGTCAAAAACTCGTGGTGGATAGAGTCAACAAACTCTTACAATTTAATTAGAAAGACTTATAAACACAAAATATATATATTGTAAAAAATTAATGTTTGATAACAAAAACCTATCTATAAATAATCTGTGAAAGTCCCTCACAACCATTATTCAACTATACACAAGTCACACTCTCATATCTTCCTTCATCTCCCAGTTTATTCAAAATGAAGGTGCTGTCTATTATTTTTGTTATGGTGGCAATGCTTGTGCTTCTTACGGCGGAAGTGCAAGTGACTAAGGCTGCAAACTGCCACGAGAAGGTGTTGCTTGCTGAATGTGGAGAGAATTTACGAGAGGGAGGAATGCCATCGGCTGCATGTTGTGAGACCTTAAGAGACCAACAACCATGCATATGTGGTTACGATGACCAAAGTAACTGGCCTGGTGTCCCCAAGATTTATGGTTTTTGTGATCTTCCTATGCCAGCTTGTTAAATGATGAATTTTATTTTGATTGAATTTATGAAGGATTTGTAGTCTCAAATGTTGTTTTAATGCAATATTACGTGTTGATATTATTTCTATCATTTTGATTTAACTCATGCTTGATTTCGTTAGAGGTTAGTAAACACACGAGTTTGTCTCGTTGGTATTCTTGATAGCTAACTTTTATCGGAAAATTACCAAAACAGTCATGAGTCATGCATGTTTAATCATTCCATTTAAGAAAAGTTTATTTTTTGAAAAAAATTAAAAATAGTCATTAGACCCCTGTGTCGCAAGGGTCGCATGGACAAGGTGCTACAACCCTAAACGGCTAAACGTCCATTTGATTTTTCATTTTCTTTATTTTTTATTTTTCTAATAAAATGATTAAATGTGACTCTTTAGTAATTTTGTAGTCCATATGTAAATTGGTATCAATAATATGCAATTTAGAAAGACGTTTATTTTTCTTCATATAAACTAGATGAATTCGTCAGTAATTCCGTACGGTTGTGCCATCACCCTTTCCCAGTGTCCTAAAGTTTACAAGCTAATAGGGTTACGTTTACCAACCTGATTAAAAACATAAAAAATATTACTAACTATTTGCGGCGACCTTGCTACACTTGCTCTTTTTCTAATTTTTGTTTGCTTTATAGAACAGTCAAATGTCCGCTACCCCTTAGTCTACGAGTTTCATATTCACCATTGATTTAGAGTCTTGGTTCTTATAGGTTATGTTAAATGATGACGTACTGACGAGTCCTTGCTAGCCGCTCCAAGCTCGATCTTAGCTTGAGGACATTTGGGTAGGTTCGAATTTGACTAAGTAAATCGACAAGCTTTCATTATGCAGGATTAGTTTTGAAAATATTAGTTTGCGACCAAGAACCATAAGATGTCCAACTTTATAACTTTGTTAATTTGGTCTACAATTTTCATCCAGTTGGTCATTTAAGTTTCTGGATCTTTACTAAGTGATAAAAAATGTTGCAATGTTGTAATATGTATGAAGTTTTTACTATTGAAAGTAGAATCATAATAAAGTTACAAGCTTGTGTTTGAAACAACTATGCATGCAAATCTCTGGTGCTTTTTGTCACAATTTTGTTGGTGAATTATAACACTAATTTGATTGCTTTAGTGTAATTACATGAATCACCAATTGCCATATGCTAACAAAAGTTACAAGCGGGAAATACCCATGAACGACACATTGACATCTTTCCAACCACTATTTAATTGGCACTCAGCTTGACTGCATTAAATGATCGAAAAGCGAGGTATTAATTAGCACACTCCCACAAACATATTATTCTATGGCATTTAAACATTTTTCACAAGCTGCATAACTACATGTGTGGAAGTGTAGCAATTGGGGCTTATACAAGTGTACAACTACACAGCGTGTAGTAGCTTCGCAACAGAATACTTGAATACTACAATAAGCTAATATGTTATTTTATTCTGATAATACAGTAAGCTAATAGGCTTTGCTAGTGAACAAACAACTGCATTAATCTTCTTAATACCACCCATATTAGCAGCTAATCTAGCAACATTTTCAACCATTACAAAATGCGTTTCGATACCACAAAGGGTTTGTAGCCCAATTTGTTAAATGTGCTTCAATTATTTGGGAAAAGAAGATGACAAGCCCAAAAACCTAAAAAAAACAAGATTATGTTTACGAATTTGTAAAAGTATGATAGTTTAACTACATAAAACTATATATGAATGCATCTATAAATTTTTAAAACTCATTTGTTCAACATATAAAACCGTAAAAGTATAACATGAATATTACAATCAGTTACAAAAAAATCAATGCAAGTAATCAACCATAACTGTAAGTTAATAGGGTAAATCGTATCTCGGATTAATCAGAAACGTGGTATATAAATAACATTACAATGAACATTCTAGACCTTGGGCCTTAGCCCATACTAATATTACAAGGACTCGGACTCTACTCTAGTATATCGACTAACACTCCCCCGCAGTTTGAGCGGGATGACATCGAACACTCAAACTGTTACGAAACTCCTGAAACAAGAAGAAAAAGAAAATATAAACGTGGTGACTGGTTATCACAGAACCAACGGCCAACCACTTAAAGGAAACAGGTGGTGACTGGTTATCACAGAACCAACGGCCAATCACTTAAAGGAAACAGGTGGTGACTGGTTATCACAAAACCAACAACAAACCACTTAAAAGATTTTTTTTTTTTTTTTTTTTTTTTTTTTTTATGAAAAGATAATGCTCCAAAACTAGAAAGTAACTGTGACCAAACATAATAATATAACTTTTCCTGTTTTGTAATCTCACTCTCACTCTAGAAACGCAGACCTCAAAAAAAGTAGATCTACTTTTCTTCTCAAAAACCAAACACTCACAACTCTCCTTTTATTTCTTCCTTAACCAGTCACACGAGAAAAAAATAAGAACAATAAAGCCAACTAGTATTTTCGTTTTACACCAAACGGAAGTATTTTCACAAATCACATCTTCTTTACATCACAGACAAACTCCAGAAAACCATGGCCGACACCACCGAGTTCCTGAAAACAGTTACCGGTCGATAGGCCGATTAAACCGACGATGAACCGGAACTACAACCAACGATGGACACCAAACAAACAAACAAGTAAGTCGACTGGTTATCACTTGAACCAACGATCAACAAACAAACAAGGAGATGCGACTGTTTTTGTTTTTGGTTTTGGTCAGTTGTGGCCGGCCGGTGAATGTGACGTATGTAACCACGGCGAAAAGATAGGTTTCGGTGAAGGGGTGGTTGAGAGGAATGAAAGGAGAATACGCAGTCTTATTAGAAAATAAAATCGACAGAGCTTAATGTTTAAAGGTAGCCCTCCGAACCTCCGGCGTGTAGCCGGCGGCCGGAGGCGGCGGCAGAAGATTAAAGTGGCGGAAAGATTAGGGATTAGGGTTTTGTGGATCTTAATGGCCAGATACCATGTAAGTTAATAGGGTAAATCGTATCTCGGATTAATCAGAAACGTGGTATATAAATAACATTACAATGAACATTCTAGACCTTGGGCCTTAGCCCATACTAATATTACAAGGACTCGGACTCTACTCTAGTATATCGACTAACAATAACAACAATACTCCTCCAAAATGCCAATAAATGGCGCGAAACAACATTTAGTTTCATCCAGTTTCATTGCTTCCTGTGACCACGTGCTTTGTTGAAACTGATGGTGGTGTAGCGTGGTCTGTTTGCGATGGCATTGTTGGTGCTTCTCACGGCAGATATGCAACTAGCCAAGGCATTGTTGCAACAAAGAGATGCTAATGAGCAACTGTGGGTGACTCTAATTAATACTCTTATTAAAGCATCTCATTAGTTAAAATTATAATAATTTATTCACATTATACAACCAATTAAAAACATATCTACCAAATTAAAAATAATAAATTAAAACACATCTTACTAAAAAGTACAATAAAATTTTCACAATATACAATTTAAACAAGATACAATATAATCCAAAATATAAAATAAATAAACACACCAATTAATGTTATGTTTAAAATACACTAAAATGAAAAGTACATGTTATTATACAAATTAATAAAACACACAAAATTTCATACAAGCTAACAAGTTGATGGTATATATAGTTTTGAAAACCGGACTGGACCAACGAGTTTAACCGGGAACCGATGTCGCCATCGGTTCGGCTAGACAATAAAAGACATCCGAAAACGAACCAGAGAGGACCAGTTGAAACCGATACAAATTGGTGAATCAGGTCTAATCGATATCTATTTCTCCGGTTAATCGTCACAGTGTACCCGCCGTTGCGACGCGCGGTTACCCTGCTATATATATACTATATATAAAGAAAAACAAAAAGTAAAAAGTGAAAAGTTTAAACTAAAAAAAGAAATGTTGAAAACATATACGTAGTATTTCAAAAGGAAACTATTAATACATATCGAAAACTGAGTTGACCCGGGACACTTCAAACTCGGCGGGTTGACCTGGTTCAATTTGACCCGTTTTCGAACCAACCCGTCGGGTTGACTCGGTTTAAATCGACCCGTTTTTTGACTGGAACGTTTCAACCGTGAACCACCCGGGACAAACCGGGTTTCAAAACATTATGTTGAATCACCAAATCTTCAAACGTTTATTATTTTCGTTTATAACCCATAATTTTTTTTTAAACAAAACTATCTGTCGCTATAAAATCCCGTTGCTATGCACAAGTACTCTTTTAGTTATATTATTATACGTTTAAGTTTTTTTGAACTGAAATTATAAATTTTGAAGGATACATTCTGCATATGTTCAGCTAGATATGATTCATATCATATGACCTCTTTTTTAGTTTACTTGACTTGTGTCATTTTCAACTGTAATAGAATTATTAGACAGGTATATAAAAAATCAATTTTAAGTTGGAAATAATAGCTGATGTGCTCTCATCTTATTTGTGTCCACATATATTGGCTTAAATTTCTAACTTTCTATGGAGCTTAAGTTAGGACCATGGTATGTATTTTCCATGACTTTACTATAATTTTAGAGTTTAAAGTCTATACGGAATTACGAAAGCTACTTGTGACCCACGTAAAATTTGACCGATATGAGTAACGGTGACAACGGTTTGGTTTGGGCCGGTTTTTGGCTAAACCGAAACCGAACCGAAATATTCTATTTTTATAGAACCCAAAACAGAAAGCGTTCAGTTTGGTTTATTTGGTTTATTATCGATTTCGGTTCATTTTTTGTTATTTCAGGTTTTAACCATTTATATTTGGGTGTGGCCAATTTGTACAAACAAACTTGTTTTACGTAGAAGATTGGTTATTCTTCTTTATTTTTTTGTCATATAAGCCTAATAATGTTTATCCCATATCCATACTATTACACACATATAGATAAGACACATACACATGCAAGTCATATGTTGTTTAGATCCTTGTTTCCATTTTGCATTCTTCTTGTTCACCTCAACAAACCCGTCAGAATTAGGACCATCACTAGGACGATGGACACTCTTCTTACGTGGCTCCTTCGTACCGTTTGGACAAGTATCCGTCAGATGCCCAAATATAGAACAAACTCAAAAGATACCATTAGTAATACGGCTACAACTTCTTCTGGTAGGGAACATGGGAATTCAGATGGTATAAATCTTGTTACTCTTTAAAAATCGTTTGAAGCGTTGAAGGAAACTGACAATATATTTGAGAAGGTGGCGAGTTCAAGGGAAGATAACGTTGGGGACACCGTTAAGGAGGCGGGATAAGTTATGGAAGATAGTGTCAGTGATGAGGTCGAAGATGTATACGGTGAGACTGCTACTTTCAAGGCTAGTGGAGGTGCAAATGATGCTAGTTTTCTTGAAGACGAAGAGTATGATATCTATGACACTTATGACCTTGATGGTTAATGAGCAATTGACATTTTGTGAGGCATACAATATTAATCTTCGAAGGAAACATAGTCGATAGTCTTCATTTGTGTGTGTTTAGTAGTTGTTAATAAGTTTGGTTTTTTATTCTTATGAAAGGTTTAGATTGACGCTTATATGGTGCGTTTGTTTCCCTAGAGGGCAGGGGCGAAGCTTCATAGGGGGGGGGGGGGGGGGGGGCGCCCGACCCCCCGAAATTTTTTTTGCGATGTATGGGGTATATAGTTTTCGTGTAGAAAAATTTCGGTATATTCGGTTTCGACCCCCCAAAAATTTCGGTATACCTGAAATATAGCCTTAGGAAAAAAAATTTAGATCCCGACCCCCCACTTACAAAATCCAAGCTTCGCCACTGCTAGAGGGTTGAGATGTGAGATTCACATACATCATTTGTATTATTTTTTTGGAGTAATATTTTTACGAGGGTATCACCTCCTTTACCAAATAATACACATGGTATGATCCCTATAACATATATATTGATATATTTATTTATTTATTTATATTATATTAATTATATAATAAAACCGGTTCGGTTCGGTTTTACGGTTCGGCTTTTGGATGAAAACTGAAACCGAATCGAATTTTTCGGTTTCGCAAAGGAAAAACCAAACCATCGGTTTTTAGTTTCGGTCGATTATTTTGGTTCGTTTTTTCCGGTTTTTTGTTTGGTTTCGGTTTTTCTAATGAACCCTAAACATGAGTGCCTGTCCTTCGTTTTCGTATTACTCACGTTGTTATTTGTGCTGACTTGCTGTTATTGCCTTGTTTCATTTATGCTTGTGTAGTCCAAACTTTGATGATGTATATGCATGGAGGGGGAGAGGCAAGCACTTCTCGAGTTCAAAGAGGGTCTCACTCATTATCCATCCTATCTTCCTATATTCTCAAAGTTTATTCAAAATGGAGGCGGTATCTAGCGTTGTTGTTATCGTGGAAATGGTGGTGCTTCTTACGGCGGAAGTGCAAGTGATGGGCTATAAATTGCGACGATGATGACAAGAAAGTGTTGCTTGATGAATGTGAAGAAAATTTACGAGAGGGTGGAATGCCATTGGAAACATGTAGTAAGATATCAGGAGAACAACCATGCATATGCAGTTACCCATAGCACACTAATTGGTCTGGTCTACCCAAAATTTGTGATTTTTGTCATGTTACCATATATGCCACCTTGTCCACATGAAATAACTTTTGATTTGCATATATGTGTTAATCTTCTTCCATTGTTTTAATACAATTTATGTTTGATAATCATTCATTAGGGGATGCTAAACAAGCGAGTTGGACTTATCACCATGGCAGTTAGAAAATCCCTTCTTGATATATAAATATTGGAATGCAGATTAGGTGAAATCTCCATCCATAACATTTTAATTTGTTAAATTGTGCTTCAATTATTTGGGAAAAGAAGATGACAAGCCCAAAAACCTTACAAAAACAAGATTATGTTTTTTTATACGAATTTGTAAAAGTATGATGGATAAAACTACATAAATACAAGAATCATGAATACAACTATAAATTTTTAAAACTCATCATTTGTTCAACATATAAAACCGTAAAAGTATAACATGAATATTACAATCAGTTACAAAACAATCAATGCAAGTAATCAACCATAACAACACAATACTCCTCCAAAATGCTAATAAATGGCACGAAACAACATTTAGTTTCATCCAGTTTCATTGCTTCTCGTTCACTACCACATTCTTGTTGAAACTGAAGGTGGTGTAACCAGGAGATGCTAATGATCAGTAACATTGCTATAAATTTATACATTTAAGCTTTGTAGGAACTGAAATTATAAACTTTTAAGTATACAATTCTGCATATGTACAACTAGATATGATTCATATCATATGTACAGCTAGGAGAGTTCAAAGGAGTTAACATGGATACGGATGGTATGGTCATTTCTCATCTTTTCTATGCCGATGATGCTCTTATTCTAGGCGAGTGGTCGGATCTTAATGTGACTAAGTTGGCGAGAATTTTGAGGTGCTTTTACGCGTGTTCAGGATTGAAAATAAATGTTAATAAGTCAAATATTTATGGGATTGGTACATGTGATATAGAGACGGACAATACGGCGTTGGTTTTGGGTTGTCAACGAGGTGTCATGCCTTTTGACTATTTGGGTATACGGGTGGGAGCTAATATGAATAGAATTTGTAATTGGAAGAGAGTGATAGAAGTGTTTGAAGCGCGACTTGCTTCATGGAAGGCAAATCTCTTGTCGATTGGTGGACGTGTCATTCTCATTAAAGCGGTTCTTGAAAACCTTCCGATATATTATTTCTCGTTGTATAAAGCTCCGGGGAAGGTTTATGATACCCTTGAACGTATTATGAAATGGTTTTTATGGTCGGGTTCGAGTGATTCTAATAAAATACATTGGGTTAATTGGAATAGAGTGACTACTCCAAAGAAACTAGGTGGTTTGGGGATAAAACGGTTGAAGGAGATCAATGAAGCGCTTTTGTTTAAGTGGGTTTGGAGGTTCCGTACCAATCCTAATCCGATGTGGCGTCGGGTGGTGGAAGTGTGTCATAAAAACAACAACATGTGGGACGTTTTGCTTGTTAATAAATATGCAGCAGGTTGCTGGAAATCTATAGTCAAAGTCGGAGGTTCCTTAAAGGTGAATGACATTCTTTTGCACACCCTTATTCGGGCCAAGGTTGGTGGAGGGTCTTCAGTTCGTTTTTGGTTAGACATATGGTTGGGAGAGGGCGTGTTAAAAAATAGGTGGCCTCTGTTATACCGGTTAGAATCGAACAAGAACTGTTCTATTGCGGATCGGGTCACATTTCGGAATGCTGTTGGGTGTTGGAAGCGGATTGGTTAAGTGACATCTCTACTGTCGATGAGTTTGAAGCTTGGCTGCAGCTATCCGTTTGTGTTGAACGTATGGACTTTCCGGCTATGGTTGATAAATGGGTTTGGGTTGGGGAAAATAATAAGCCGTTTTCAACGCAATCTGTCCGAAAGGTGATTCAAGATGGTGTAGATTATGGCTCGAATTTTGTTTTAAAGTGGGTCTCGTGGGTTCCATTAAAATGCTCTATTATGGTTTGGCGGGCGGAAATGAATAGGTTGCCAACCAAAATGGAACTGGTCAAGAGGAATGTGGATATTACGAATACATTGTGTTCGTGGTGTGACCATTGTGAGGAGACTACCAAGCACGTTTTGGCAGATTGTATTATAGCTTCCAATGTTTGGGATAGAATAAGTAGTTGGTGTGGTTTGGCTCCGATATATGCTTTCGAGGTCAAGGACTTTTTGGGAGTGTACAAGACGGTGAAGGGAGACAAGATGAGAAGAAAGATTGTTCACGGGTTGATCATGGTCACTATGTGGAGTTTATGGGTTACGAGGAACGACACGATTTTCAATGGGAAGAAGCCTAACGTAGGGGATATAGTGGCGAAAATAAAATCGATCTCCTTTTTATGGTTGAAGAATAGATCTAATTGTAATAGGTTATTGTGGGAAGATTGGGTTCGTTCCCCTTTGTACATGTTGTAGTGGTGGTTTGTGTCCTCCGGCCCTTGCTTTGAGGACCGGTTGGTCGTTTTTTGAATGAAAATTTTTTTTCAAAAAAAAAAAAATCATATCATATGACCTCTTTTTTTAGTTTACTTGACTTGAGAGTTGTGTCATTTTCAACTGTAATAGAATTATTAGACACGGTATATCAAAACTTAATTTTTATTTGGCAATAAATATATAATGTACTCTCATCTTATTTGTGTCCACATATATTGGCTTTCTAATTTTTGTGAAAGCTGACTTAGGGACCATGGTATAAATTTTCCATGCGTTTACTAGATTTTTAGAGTTTAAAGTCTATATGGAATTACGAAAGCTACCTGTGACACGTAAAGAGTCGAGTTTATAATGACTCACGCATTTAGTTGTGAAACCAAAAAAGAAAGTTCTTTCTTAGTTTATTTTCTTTGTAATTCGACCAATATGAGTGCATGTCCTCCGTTTTCGTATTACTCACGTTGTTACTTGTGGTTACTTGCTGTTGTGGCCTTGTTTCGTTTATGCTTGTGTAGTCCAAACTTTGATGATGTATTATGCATGGACGGGGAGAGGCAAGCACTTCTTGAGTTCAAAGAGGGTCTCATTGATGAAGCAGATCGACTTGCTTAGCTTCTTGGGTAGGTGAAGAGAAAGACTGTTGCAGATGGGCAGGGATTGTTTGTGATAACGTTACTGGTCATGTTCATGAGATTCATCTTCGCGCACTTGATGGTGATTGTCAAGGTTATGAATTTGACGAAGCTAGATTAAAGCAAATGTTGAAAGGGAATTTAAGTTCATCACTGTTGAGTTTGAAGCAGCTTAGACATCTCGACTTGAGCTGCAATGACTTTCGACAGAAAGTTCCTAAGTTCATCGGTTCCCTTGAAAACATAAAGTATCTTAATCTCTCGTATTCAGAATTTTCAGGGACCATCCCTCCTCAATTGGGGAATCTTTCACAATTGAACGTCCTTTCACTTGGACAGCTTTGGGAAGGAACAAGCGTGATGAATATGCCGTGGTTGTCAAGTCTCCATAAATTGCATCACCTGGATTTGAGGAGTGTGGATCTTAGCAAACTCGATTGGTTTCAGGTAATCAACACCCTCCCTTCTTTAGCCGAACTCCATCTGTCTCATTGTCAACTCGTGGACATGCATCACCATGTTTCTAGTCTTAACATCACATCCCTTTCCTTGCTCGATCTTTCATACAACTATTTCAATAGTTCCTTGCCACTTTGGATCTTCAGTATAACCAGTCTGGTTTCATTGGATCTAACTCGATGTAATTTTCATGGCCCTATTCCTAGTAGCTTCCGTAACTTGACTTCCCTTCAGGTGCTTCACGTCTCTGAGAACGATTTCATGAATTCTTCATCAGTACTTGAAGAGTTGTCTAATAGTAATCTGATTTCGTTAGATATTAGTTCTTGTGGTGTTTCGAGTTCAGTGCTTGATTCACTTCACAACTTGACCTCTCTTCTTAGCCTTGACATATCAGAAAATCAACTCACCAAGACACCACTTAAATCACTATGTAACTTTTGTAATTTAAAAGAGATTGATTTGTCAAGCAATTACGATTTTCAGAGTAAAAGTTTAATACACCTTCTTGAAAGTTTTCTTGAGTGCAAGACATACTGACACCTGCCTTGGAGTCATTAGTCTTGAGATCCATGGGACTTTCTGGTCAACTCCCGAGTCAACTAGGGAAACTAGTACATTTGCAGCACCTGCGGCTTGGTAATAACAACATTGCTGGTATAATTCCAGATTCCACACGAATGTCATCTTTTCTAAGGACATTAGATCTTAGTAATAATCTAATTTCTGGTCATATTCCCTTCTGGATTGGACAATTGTCATTGTTGGAAGTGTTATTTCTTCAAGATAACAAACTGAATGGCAGCATTCCCGACTTTATTGGACGATTCACATCGTTGAAAGATCTGGATCTTTCATATAACCAATTGGAGGGCAGCCTTCCTGACTCTATTGGACGATTGTCATCGTTGAAAGATCTGGATCTTTCATATAACCAATTGGATTGCCGCCTTCCTAAAAGCCTCGGTGAACTTTCAAACTTGGAAGATTTAAGTTTTTCTTCCAATTCCATGACCGGTGTTGTGACAGAAACTCATTTTGCCAAACTTGTGCTTTTGAAATATCTTTCTGGAGGAGGCAATAACTTAATACTAAGACTACGACATGCGAACTGGATTCCCCCATTCCAGTTACAAAGTCTGAATTTGAGCTCTTGGCGTTTAGGTCCTCAATTTCCGTTGTGGCTGCAATCACAAAATGTTTCATATCAGTGGGACATAAGCAACACTGGCATTACTTCATCCATGCCTCCTGATTCATTTTGGAGATCATTACCCAAACTAGAAATGGTGGATATGTCACATAATCATATCCAAGGAACATTGTCGAGTATCCCTGAATTACCGTTTTCACTCGACTTGAGTTCCAATGATTTTTCGGGAAAATTGCCTCACCTCTCTGCTGATAGTTTGCTTCCATGGCTTTTAGATCTATCAAATAATTCCTTTGAGGGATCATTACACCAAATGTTGTGTCCCTATAAAGATGATTTCGTGGAAGTTCTTAATTTAGGAAATAATCGTTTGTCGGGTGTCATTCCTGAATGTTGGGAGAAGTGGACGGGTTTGGAATTCTTAAACTTGAAGAATAACAATTTGTCTGGCGGTATTCCAAGAACTTTGAGTTCTTTATACAAACTGCATTCGTTGAACATGCATGGAAACAAGCTCTCGGGGAGATTACCTGATTCTTTAATGAACTTAACGAACTTAAAAATCCTTCAACTTGGTGGAAATGAACTTGTTGGAAGCATCCCAACATGGCTTGGGAGCGAACTCTCTTTTTTGACACTTGTCAACCTTAGATCCAACAAATTTGATGGAAATGTTCCTACCGAGATCTGTTATCTTGCACATATCCAAATATTGGATCTTGCTGACAACAATCTGGTAGGAAATATCCCGAGATGCTTCAACAACTTCAGTGTCTTTTCTGGGAAACAAAATGCATCATATTACTCTTATATGTACAGAGTAATTGGCAATGTGGCTCCAATTACAACTAGTGATTCATTGGTGATGAAGGGACGGGAGGACACCTATAGCACTATTCTTCCACTGGTGTTGTTGTTGGACCTTTCGAACAACAATTTATCTGGGCACATCCCAAGTGAGCTTACAGCCCTCACGAAGTTAAAGACGTTGAACTTATCAAGAAACCATTTGACAGGGACGATCCCAGAGAATATTGGAGACATGAAATCGCTTGAAACATGTGATTTTTCGATGAACAAGCTTTCTGGAGAACTTCCATTGAGTTTGTCACACTTGAATTTCTTGAATAGCTTTAACGTGTCCTACAACAATTTGACAGGAAGAGTTCCATCAAGTACACAACTTCAGAGCTTCGACGAGTCCAGCTTCTTTGGCAACCAACTTTGTGGAGCTCCACTCGCTGACCTTTGTATGGAAGTTGAAGGACCTGGTACGAAAGACCATGAAAAAGACGATGGATCACATGGAACAGAGTCAGCAGACTGGGGCTTTGTTATTAGCATGGTGCTTGGATTTATTGTTGGTTTTTGGGTCATTGTGGCTCCTTTAATAGTCAGCAAATCGTGGAGGATTGGATATTTTCGTTTCTTGAGTAAACTTAGGTATATGGTCTACGATATTATTCATAAGTACTGTTTCAGCATCTTTACTAAGTGATGAAAAATGTTGCAATGTTGTAATATGTATGAAGTTTTTACTATTGAAAGTAGTATCATAATAAAGTTACAAGCTTGTGTTTGAAACAACTATGCATGCAAATCTCTCTGGTGCTTTTTGTCACAATTTTGTTGGTGAATTATAACACTAATTTGATTGCTTTAGTGTAATTACATGCATCACCAATTGCCATATGCTAACAAAAGTTACAAGCGGGAAATACCCATGAACGACACATTGACATCTTTCCAACCACTATTTAATTGGCACTCAGCTTGACTGCATTACATGATCGAAAAGCGAGCTATTAATTAGCACACTCCCACAAACATATTATTCTATGGCATTTAAACATTTTTCACAAGCTGCATAACTACATGTATGGAAGTGTAGCAATTGGGGCTTATACAAGTGTAAAACTACACAACGTGTAGTAGCTTTGCAACAGAATACTTGAATACTACAATAAGCTAATAGGTTATTTTATTCTGATAATACAGTAAGCTAATATGCTTTGCTAGTGAACAAACAGCTGCATTAATCTTCTTAAAACCACCCATATTAGCAGCTAATCTAGTCACCTAGTTACAAACCAATCCCTGACAAAGTATCAAACAAGTAGCATCTTCTTCACTTCTTGCAACATTTTCAACCATTACAAAATGTGTTTCGATACCACAAAGGCTTGTAGCCCATTGGTACCACGAGATAGTGTTTACTAAGCTAATTGACTTGGCCTTCAAAAACATTTTTCACAAGTTGAATAACCACCGGATGGCAGTGGTTGGTGGTGGTGGCGGGTGTATGTGCCGAAGGTGGTGGCGTTGAGTGGTGGTGGTGATTAGTGATAAGTGGCGTTGGTGGATGTCGGTGGTGGGTGGTTGTGGCATTGGGTGGGTGTGGTGTGTGGCGGTGGTGGTGATGGACCAAATGTGAAATACTCAACAAACCACAAAGGAAATGTAGTTAACTCAATTAATTTTTATAGTTCGCCTTTTCTTTATTTTTTTTTCACAAAAATGTTTGACTTCTTTTTGGTAAAAGACAAAATAGAGTCGCCCAAAGTATATATGCATAAGTTTCTTAAAACAAAAATGATAGATGGGCCTAATAAATAGGCCTAAACATGGACCTAATGCATTAATGACAAGTACATTTGATCAAATGTACTTGTCATTAATGCATTAGGTCCATGTTTAGGCCCATTTGATCAAATGTACTTGTCATTAATGCATTAGGTCCATGTTTAGGCCCATTTGATCAAATGTACTTGTCATTAATGCATTAGGTCCATGTTTAGGCCTATTTATTAGGTCCATATATCACATCTCTTCTTAAAATGAAAACTCAAGAGTACTTGAAAAGTATCTTACAAAAAAAGTCACTCAAAATGCAATAAGGGACATCTGTCAACACTTTAATTGAGCGACTGTCGCCCGTGCCTATTTAGGGAAGTTATGTTTTTTATGTCTAGAAAAGGTGAACAATTTGGGCGATATGAGCATTTAGAGAATTTGCTTTTTAAGAAAAGATCGTTTTTTGAGAAAAATAAAATTAGTTTTTATGTACGCGTGTCGCGTTGAATAAAGTCGTCGCATGAATGAGGTACTACAACCCAAAATGTCAATTTTGGAGTATTTTTTTTAATTAAATAAATAGGTTAAATGTGACTCATTAGTAATTTTGTAATTCATATATAAATTGGAATCAATAATATGCAATTTAGAAAAGACTTTGTTTTTCATATAAACTAGATGAAATCGTCACTAATTCCGTAAGGTTGTGCCATCTCTCTTTCCCGCAGTGTCCTAAAGTTTACATGCTAATAGGATTATGTTAACCAACCTGATTAAAAACATACTACTACTAACTATTTTCAACGACCTTGCTACACTTGCTCTTTTTTTAATTTTTGTCATTTTGTGTGATTTATAGAACAGTCAAATTTCAACTACCCCTAAGGCCATCTCCATTGCATTAGACTTGTTTGGGTGCAATAGACTGCCAAATCATTGCCACGTCCTCTTTACACTCTTTATGCATCAGCGCCCTCACAATGCATTCAACATTTATAAGTAATTTATTATAATAATTAAATAAAGGCACATGTATCATGACTACAAAAATACAAAGATTGTGGGCTCCCTACATTAAACAAGTACTCCCTCCGTCTCAAATTTATTGTCCACATTTCCTTTTTGGGATGTCTCAAAATAATTGTCCACTTTCCTTTTTAAGTAAAAACTAGAGTATATTTTAAGGGAATATTCTCATTTAGTAGTTGAGATTTATAGAGGCCCCATTTTTATTAAACTTTGTAATTTCTCTCTCATGACAATTAATTTGAGATGGAGGGAGTATTATTTATCTCCTTTTCAGAGTATAATACTCGTGTGTTGAACTTGAATTCAGTCTACACATGACATGTCAAGTTTGCAATGGATTGAACTTTAAAAAGACTATTATACGTATGCCACATGGCCCATTGTGGATGCCCTAAGTGTACGAGTCTCATATTCACCATTGATTTAGAGTCTTGATTCTTACAGGTTATGCCAAATGATGACGTACTGACGAGTCCTTGCTACTTGCTAGCCGCTCCAAGCTCAATCTTAGCTTGAGGACATTTGGCTAGATTCGAACTTGACTAAGTAAGTAAGTAACTCGACAAGCTTTCGTTATGCAGGATTAAGTTTTGAAAATATTTGAGTTTGCGATCACGAACCATAAAATGTCCAACTTTATAACTTTGTTAATTGGTTTTTAAACTCTGCCTATGAGAGTACTTGGTCTGCAATTTTCATCCAGTTGGTCATTTAAGTTTCTGGATTTAGAGCTTGTGGGCCTGGCGCCCTGGCCTGTCTGAGAGTGTGTCACTGTGTTGGTCTCCGAAAGTTATATGGCCTTGTGTTTGGGTTTTTCTTGTATTCTTGTTTTGTTTATTTAGTTTGTAATTTAGTCATTGTATTTTTTTTTAATAGGATTCACTATGTTTAATCATCTTATTGATACAGATGCTTTTATTTTGTAATTTCGTTGCATTTTCGCTTGGTTAATATATTGCTCTTCAAAAAGAAGTTGGGTTTAAACGAGGGGGAATTCATCGATACCCAAGCACAAAGTTATATAAGCACTTTAATAACATCCCACATGATAAAATATCACATACTCTGTTGGAAAATTTAGTGCACTTGAGGGATCAATTCACACTTGGTAATGGGTTTGGAGGTATGGAGTATACACCCATTTGGTCACTGAATCCCCTGACTCAATAGTGGTTATGTTTTGATTCTACTGATAGTAGATTCTGCTGTTAGTGTGTTTCCACTGATGTGTTAATGTTACCACTGCAAGGGTTAATGTTTCCACTGATGTGTTAACATTACCACTGCAAGGGTTAATGTTACCACTGCAAGTGTTAACATTACCACTGCTAGTGATAATGTTTCCACTGATAACCACTGTTCCCTATTATTATGGAAAGTATTATGATATAATTAATGGGCCGTTAATTATACATAATTCCATGGGCTAGGGTTTTGAGTATTCTCTATTATAAATAGAGGTCACATCATTCTGCATGGAGATACGTTTACAATACGATTAACACAAAACCCTAAACACTTCTATACGCTTCTGGTTCTTGGTTTGTGCCTAAAACAAGAACATCACTTGGTCTTATCCCATAGAGATATTCGTGTAACCCAGGCATAGGGTCGAATAGTTTCTATTGGAAAGTGATACCACGATTTCAAGTGAATATCCGGTACCTTAATTGATTATCTTAACCCTAATCTGGGAGCAGTTATACAAATAACAACCAACAATCAATAGAAACTATTAGTGATAATCAATGGCTGCTGCTATGAGACAAAAAGCTGCTAACTTTTCCAAGTTGGAAAAGTTTGAAGGTGTGGATTTCAGAAGATGGCAGAAGAAGATGCAATTCTTGTTGACCAGTATGAATGTGGTGTATGTTCTTACTACTGAGATTCCAGAAGATTTTGGAGAAGATGCTACTATGGAACAGATGAGGGCAAGGAGCAAGTGGGAGAATGATGATTATGTTTGCAGAGGTTTAATTCTCAATGGTATGTCTAATACTCTATTTGATATTTATCAGAATGTTGAAACTTCACAAGAACTATGGGATTCCTTGGAAGCCAAGTATATGGCTGAGGATGCATCAAGTAAGAAGTTCCTTGTAAGTAATTTTAACAATTACAAAATGGTTGATTCTAGACCTGTCATGGAACAATACAATGAACTTCTTGGTATACTTGGTCGATTCACACAACACAAGATGAACATGGATGAGGCTATTTCAGTCTCTTGTATCATCGATAAACTGCCTCCTTCTTGGAAAGATTTCAAGCATATGCTTAAGCATAAGAAGGAGGAGTTAACTCTTGTTGAGTTGGGCAGTCACTTGCGTATTGAGGATTCACTCAAAGTGCAAGACATTGACAAGCCAAAGAGTAGCACTGCTACTGTTCCATCAGTTGTCAATATGGTGGAGCATAACAACTCCTCCAGGTACAATGATAATAAGGGAAAGCGTAAGCATCAGGATAACACCAAATCTGATCCTAACAAGAAACCTAAGGTGACTTGTTGGAAGTGTGGGAAACCTGGACACTTCAGGAAAGATTGCAAGGGTGGTAAAGTTGGAAACAAATCCAATGGATCAGGCACAAGTGGAGGGAATGGTAACACCAATTCTCTGAAAGGTCAGAATATATTTAATAAGTCTTTTGAGATTTATTATGTTACATATATATCTGAAATTTATTTTGTGCAGGATGATGATGTTGCTTGGTGGGTTGACTCTGGTGCAACAATTCATGTGTGTAAAGATAGAAGCTGGTTCAAGACCTACGAGTCAATGAATGATGGTTCTATTCTTCATATGGGAAACGAGTCAACTGCCCTGGTGCATGGAAAAGGATGTGTTGATTTGAAGTTTAGTTCTGGAAAGATTGTTTCTTTGTTTAATGTTTTACATGTTCCTGATATTAGAAAAAAAAATTGGTTTCTAGTAGTGTTTTGAATAATTGTGGTTACAAACAGGTTATTGAATCTAATAAGTTTGTTTTATCTAAAAATGGTGTGTTTATTGGTTTTGGTTATTTGTGTAATCAAATGTTCAGACTTAATATTGTTCATGATAATATTGATTCTGCTTTTATTTCTACATCTAAACTTTATGATTCAAACCTATGGCATGCAAGACTTGGCCATGTACATTTTAAAAGGATGCAAGATATGTCTAAGGATGGGTTAATTCCAGCCTTTGATATAAACACTGAAAAGTGTAAAACTTGTATGTTGAACAAGATAACTAAGAAACCTTTTCAAGGAGTAAAACGTGAAACTAAAGTTTTGGAGTTAATTCACAGTGACCTTTGTGATTTACATGCTACTCCCTCTTTGGGGAATAAGAAATACTTTGTGACTTTTATTGATGATGCTTCTAGGTTTTGTCATGTTTATTTATTACATTCTAAAGATGAAGCATTAGATAAATTTAAAGTATTTAAAACTGAAGTTGAACTGCAACAAAGTTCCCTGATCAAAAGATTAAGGACTGATAGGGGAGGTGAGTACATGGATACTTTGTATTTTCAGTCTGTTGGTATAATCCATGAAACGACTGCCCCTTATACTCCTCAGCAAAATGGTATTTCTGAAAGGAAAAACAGGGTGCTGAAGGAGATGGTTAATTCCATGTTGTCCTATTCAGGGCTGAGTCAAGGGTTCTGGGGTGAAGCTATGTTAACAGCTTGCTATTTATTAAATAGGGTTCCCAACAAAAGGAACAAAGTTACCCCTTATGAACTTTGGACTAAAAAGAAACCTAACCTTAATTATCTTAGGATATGGGGTTGTAGGGCTGTTGTAAGACTCCCTGATCCAAAGCAGAAAACTTTGGGTGAAAGAGGCATTGAATGCATCTTTGTTGGATATGCTGAGCATTCCAAGGCATATAGGTTTTATGTTATAGAACCTAACGAGTCTGTTTCAATTAACTCAATAATTGAATCAAGGGATGCACTATTTGATGAGAACAGATTCTCATCTATCCCTAGACCAAGTCAAAGGATTCCAAATGGAACCAATGACAATGGTGTTTCAGAGGTTCCTGCTGATGAGGTTCCTGCTGATGAGGTTCCTGCTGATGAGGTTCCTGCTGATGAGGTTCCTGCTGAGGTTGTGGAACAACAACCTGAACCTGAGCTCAGAAGGAGCAACAGGGTCAGGAATCCAAAGTCATTTGGACCTGAGTTTCAATTATACTTAATTGAAGGTACAAGGAGTGAGGTCTCTGACCAATACTCTTATTGCTTCATTGTGGAGGATGATCCCAAAACATTTGAAGAAGCAATGAAGTCCCAGGATGTTGCTTTCTGGAAAGAAGCAATTGATGATGAGATGGACTCCATCATGGGCAACAACACTTATGTGTTGACTGATCTACCACCTGGTTGCAAACCTTTAGGTAGCAAATGGATTTTCAAAAAGAAAATGAAGGTAGATGGAACTGTTGAAAAGTTCAAGGCAAGACTAGTTATTCAAGGCTTTAAACAAAAGTCAGGAATAGACTACTTTGATACTTATGCTCCAGTGGCACGTATCAGTACCATAAGATTGCTAATTGCTATGGCATCAATTCACAATCTGATTATTCATCAGATGGATGTGAAGACAGCTTTCTTGAATGGTGACTTAGATGAGGAGGTTTACATGAACCAACCTCAGGGCTTCATCATGCCTGGCAATGAAAACAAGGTGTGTAAACTGATTAAGTCTCTTTATGGACTAAAACAGGCACCTAAGCAATGGCATCAAAAGTTTGATGAAGTGGTTTTGTCTAGTGGTTATTTACTTAATCAGGCTGACAAATGTGTATATAGCAAATTTGATGAATCTGGTAAAGGAGTCATCATTTGTCTATATGTTGATGACATGTTGATCTTTGGCACTGACCAAAATCAAGTTGATCTTACAAAAGAATTTTTGTCATCAAAGTTCTCCATGAAGGATATGGGGGAGGCAGATGTTATCCTTGGTATTAGGATTAAACATGAAAGTAACAAAATTTCTATCTCTCAGTCTCATTACATTGAGAAGGTGTTAAAGAAATTTAATTACTTTGATTGTACTCCAGTGAGTACTCCTATGGATACAAGTGAGAAGCTAATGCCTAATACTGGCAAAGCTGTATCTCAACTTGAGTATTCTAGGGTGATTGGCTGCTTGATGTATGTCATGACTTGTACAAGACCTGACATTGCTTTTGCTGTGGGTAAACTGAGCAGGTATACTATTAATCCTAGTGCTCATCATTGGCAAGCAATTCAGAGGGTATTTAAGTATTTGAAGAGAACTATGGATTATAGTCTCTCATATACTGGTTATCCTTCAGTATTAGAAGGATATACTGATGCAAGTTGGATCAGTAACACTGAAGACAATTCGTCTACTAGTGGCTGGGTATTCCTACTTGGTGGAGGTGCAATTTCTTGGGCATCCAAGAAACAAACATGCATTACCAGTTTAACCATGGAATCTGAATTTGTGGCTTTAGCTGCTGCTGGCAAAGAAGCTGAATGGTTGAAAAACTTGCTTCTTGAGATTCCATTGTGGCCTAAACCTATAGTACCTATTTCTATCCGTTGTGATAGTGCTGCTACATTGGCAAAGGCTTATAGCCAGATGTACAATGGGAAGTCTAGACACTTAGGTGTCAGGCATAGCATGATTCGTGAGCTTATCATGAATGGGGTGGTATCTATAGAGTTTGTTAGATCTCAACAAAACTTAGCTGATCACTTGACGAAGGGTTTGGCTAGAGACTTGGTTTTAAAGTCTGCTCAAGGGATGGGATTAAGTCCAACTTAGTCACTGAATGCAAGGATACCCAACTCCCTTCTAAGGAAACTTGGAAGCTGAGTTCAATGTGGAAAGCTGATCGTTTAGTGGACTGAAGCACATGTATTACAAACATCCCAAGGTTGTGCTTGTTACCTGCTGAAAGGAGGATGAAGTCTTCACTTCTTAATGGTTAATTTTCTTTGAAAAAGTGCTAAGCAGGAGCATGAATTAAAGATGAACCACCTATGTGAATGTTGAAGTTTTGCCGCTTCAGGAAGCTTTGGACTTTTAGCTTTTACAACATTTATGAATTGGATATGGACACATGGCTTGTATAGTGTCAAGAGTATTTTAGTGTTTGAAAACTTGTGTGTATTTATCATCAGGTATTCAAATGGGTTGAAGGGTTCAATTCTTAGAATACCCTGATTCTCGAATATTTGAAAGTATATGTACTAATGTGGAAATTCAATCCTCAGGATATTTTCATTTATGCACTTGTTTTGGTTTGTGTTTGAATTTACATGCAAAAGTAGTGAACTAAATTTGGGGAGGATTGTTGGAAAATTTAGTGCACTTGAGGGATCAATTCACACTTGGTAATGGGTTTGGAGGTATGGAGTATACACCCATTTGGTCACTGAATCCCCTGACTCAATAGTGGTTATGTTTTGATTCTACTGATAGTAGATTTTGCTGTTAGTGTGTTTCCACTGATGTGTTAATGTTACCACTGCAAGGGTTAATGTTTCCACTGATGTGTTAACATTACCACTGCAAGGGTTAATGTTACCACTGCAAGTGTTAACATTACCACTGCTAGTGATAATGTTTCCACTGATAACCACTGTTCCCTATTATTATGGAAAATATTATGATATAATTAATGGGCCGTTAATTATACATAATTCCATGGGCTAGGGTTTTGAGTATTCTCTATTATAAATAGAGGTCACATCATTCTGCATGGAGATACGTTTACAATACGATTAACACAAAACCCTAAACACTTCTATACGCTTCTGGTTCTTGGTTTGTGCCTAAAACAAGAACATCACTTGGTCTTATCCCATAGAGATATTCGTGTAACCCAGGCATAGGGTCGAATAGTTTCTATTGGAAAGTGATACCATGATTTCAAGTGAATATCCGGTACCTTAATTGATTATCTTAACCCTAATCTGGGAGCAGTTATACAAATAACAACCAACATACTCCATTCATGTATACATTGAAAGGGTGCGTTTGGTACCCATTTCTGAAAATCAACTATCACTATGAAAGTGATAGTTGGTGTTTGTTTAGGGTGTCTGGGCCCACAACTATTACTATGAAAGTCCATTATTTTTCATACTCCATATATGACTAAAGAGTGGGGAATGAAACTTTCATAGTTGAGTACTATCAAACTCATACCCATTGTCATTCCTACCGGCATACCAAACGCACCCTAAATAATTTGGTTATAATAATAAACTACCTTTAATTAATACGGAGTTACTTATTATTTTGAATAGAACTGAAATATTGTTAGGATCTAATGAGTAGAATTTATAACTACAAATATTGTTAGCGTGCTCTGTTTCCGACGGCATTGTTGGTGCTTCTCACGGCAGATATGCAACTAGCCAAGGCATTGTTGCAACCGGGAGATGCTAATTAATGAGTAACTTTGGGTGACTCATTTTAGACATTGCTATAAAATTTATAAATTTTGACGGATTCAATTCTGCATATGTTCAGCTAGATATGATTCATATCAAAATCAATTTTAAGTTGGCAATAATATCTATGTGCTCTCATCCTATTTGTGTCCACATAAATTGGCTTTCTAAGTTTCTATGAAACTTAAGTTAGGGACCATGGCAAGTATTTTCCATGAGTGATGACGTATACTCTATATTTGGGCCACGAGCCCAAATGATAAACATTACTAAGCCCCAAATCCACCACGAGTGGGCTATCATGACAAATGACTTGGGCCATATTAATAACGGCTTGGACTCACGAAGCCCAAAGCCTACCAAACTAACCGGGCATGAGATAAGGATCTTCTATTTACGGAATAGATATCCTTACCCCGGATAAGCATTACGTGTGCGAAGAGTAAGAAGCAAGGAACCTACGCGGTTTCTACACCCCTATATATAGAATGATATATTCTCATTAAAGGTACGATTTACATAATCCCTAACTCTTCTACAAACCCTAAAACCGATTACTTACTCTCACGCCGGAGTCTAATCGTGGGAGACAATCCCACGATAAGCCTAATGGTGTTGTTTACTTTCTTAGTGCACAGGTCTTACAAGCACTAAAGTTCTAATTGGTACGAGAGCAGGAGTCCAAACAAGGTAAGCCCAACTTTTGTATCAACAAGTGGCGCCATCCGTGGGACCCTACACTAAGAACTCAAGACCAGAATGCCAAAAAACAAGAACTCAGGACAGCGGACGCCGCAGATGGAGAAAACACGTGATGATTCGCAAAAGAAGAAGCATCAAGCTTCAACCCCTAGGCCAATATCTGGAACAACTAGTGCGCCTAGTCACCGCAAATCGAACATAACTCCAACCCCTACCACGGTAGAATTTCCTTTGAGAATAACCCTAGCCACTACCGTGGTCTCAAACGCTGAAGATCTTCAGCGCACCCTTTTTACCACTCCTCATCAAACGGCACCCACAGGGGACAACACTGTACCGCCAGGAGCACCTAATAGAGAGAGGGAATTTCATGCGGATACAGAAATCCTCGCAGTAGAAGAGGATACACCTGAGTTGACATTGAACAACTTTGTGTCCTAACATTATGAGGCTTTGACTAGTCTCATACGAGAGGAAGCAAAAAGAAGGTCAAGTCATAGACTTGATACAGCATCTAACTCTCAGTACTCGGAGGAATACGAAGGTAACGAGAGGCAAACCAATGTCCACGCTAGACTTGGTAGCCGAAGGATGGAAGACAGACTAGGACGACAACGCTCACCGAGCATAAGTGTCTCAAGGTCAGGAAGCAGAAGAATCCATGATAGGTTGGAGAGGCAATACTCCCCAAGTAGAAGCCCTCCAAGCTCAGACTCCGAGGGAAAACGGCGCAAGCGCCATAAAAAAACAATTCCTCTTCAAGTAACTCCTCGGACAACGAGGATAGAGAGACGGGACATTGGAAGTCTAAAAACCGACGTCGATACGAAGAGGATGAAGATATTTCCCTTCCTTGGCGTCGTCAAAAGGTTGATGCGTTCACGCGGTGCATCAGCGATTTCTCAGACAACAGGAGAAGGCGCATGCTCGCCAACGTTAAAACATATGACGGAACAGGTGATCCTGACGATCACCTAAAAATTTTCGAGTCAGCGGCCACTATCTAAAATTGGCCACAACCTGTGTGGTGCCATATGTTCAACTCTACCTTAGTAGGGAATGCACGAACATGGTTCAGCCAGCTTCCACGACGAAGCATTAATGGGTTTAAAGAATTGCGGAAGGCATTCCGCCTAAATTTCACGCAACGAAAGAAATGCGCAAAGAACCCTGTGGAACTAGCCAGAGTGAAACAGCGCCAAGGGGAATCCACAAGCGCTTTTATGAAGCGCTTCAAGGATGAATGCATACAAATCAAGGCATGCCCCGAGGTACGAAAAATCTCAGGATTCATGAATGGGATCAATAACCCAGAGCTGATACGGAAGCTAAACGATAAAGTACCCCAAAGCTTTGATGAGCTAACAAAGCGTACCAGATCCTTCATCCAAAGGGAAGCGGCGGCGGCGGACAGTAAAAAAGGTTACTCAACCTTTAAACCACAAGAATAGTCTAGGAGACAATCCAATGACCAAAGTGGCAACCGCAACAGAAATTACCGCAACCAAGGTAGTGGACGGGATAACGACAAGTATGTCCCACTCACAAAAACTCCTAAGGAAATATTCGCAGCAGAGGGAGCGAATTTCCCAAAACCTACACCTATGCGCACCCCAGAGGAAAAGCGCATAGGAGGAGGATACTGCGAATACCATGAATCGAAGGGTCACAGTACTAACGAATGTGTCCAGCTACGTCAACTAATTGACAAATTGGTGAAAGAAGGAAAGATGGACCATCTTGTTAAAAACATCAAGGAGGGGAAAGATAGACAAAAGAATGGGGCTAAAAAAGAGATACCAAAGAGCAAGGCTGACACAATATACATGATACAATCATGGCAACGAAAGACGAAGCAAAAAATCAGCCAAAGGTTTTCCAAAGGGAACCAAATCTCTTTTCCCACTCTCACTGCGGACAACGCAATTATAGAACCACTCACCATCGAGATACAAGCGGGGGGTCACGATATCCACCGCATGTATGTTGACGGAGGAGCATCCGCGGACATCATGTACGAGCACTGCTTCAAGAGGCTACAACCTGAGATACAAAACCAGTTAATTCCGGCCACGACGTCGCTGACTGGATTCACAGGTGAAAAGATTTGGCGCATGGGACAATTGCGCATACTTGTAGTAATCGGTAATGAATACCATTCCACAACAGCTTGGATGAACTTCATGGTAATCAGGTCTCCCTCGTCATACAATAGCATTATTGGGAGACCAGGAATATCAGCTATGCGCGCGGTGCCATCCACAGCGCATGGGATGCTCAAATTCCCAGTATAAGGAGGTATCGTTACTCTCTACAATACCACTGTACCCCCGAAGGAGTGCAACGCAGTGACAAACGAGACTCCGCACGCCCCAGAACAGCGCACAACCAAGGTAACAAACCTGAAGGTTGCAATCCACCCAGATTATCCTGACCAAGAGATATTAATTGGGGGATCACTTACCGACAAGGGCAGAGCAGCTGTGTGCGCAATACTGCAAAAGAACCTAGACATCTTTGCATGGGAACCCAAACACATGACTGGAGTGCCACGAGCAATCACAGAGCACAAGTTAGAAATCCGACAAGGATATACTCCAATACGGCAAAAAAGCGCGGACAAGCTCCAGAGCGCACAAAAGCCATCTTGGAGGAAGTGCACAAGCTTGTAAACGCAGGAATCATGCGGGAAGTCTATTACCACGACTGGATTTCTAACCCAGTAATGGTAAAGAAGAGCGATGGTAGTTGGAGAATGTGCGTGGACTTCACCGATCTCAACAAAGCATGTCCGCAAGACTGCTATCCTCTACCAGAAATTGATTGGAAAGTAGAATCCTTGTGCGGGTATCCCTTTAAATGCTTCCTCGACGCATACAAAGGATACCATCTGTTAATACAAATATCGCCTAAAAACGTTATTTATATTTTACGATATTTGCTAAGTTTTGTTAATGACAAAGTATGAACTTTAGCTAAATAGTAAATCATCACTTTAGTGTTTAAGTCTTGTTTAACTAATGTTTACATTTCCTTTTAAACAAAACATTGTTTTTATTTCTTTAAATAGTAAGTGTCTTGTCACATCTCATTTATTTCTTAAAATAGAATTGTCACATCACATTTATGGTAAGCTTTGTCAATATACATTTATGGCAAGAAAGAGTGTTTGACTAACCATATGTTTGCTTGCAAGTTTTGTGTTTGACTAGGTGTAATGAGATGTGACCTTGTTTGGTTTGGAAGATTTAATGCAAAACCAACTGCAGCCCTGACGAAACCCTGGGGGTACACGGGCGGAACCCATCTGAGGGTTCCGCCTGATCCGCCAGACCTGCAGAATGGTTTGCTATAAATACCAAACCATTTGTTAGTTTTGAGTCACCCCTTTAGGACATATTTTCACATACTCTCTCAACTAACTCAGTAACATTTGACTTGTGTGATTCTCTTATGTAGCAAGGGGCTTCACAAGATCATTCAAGAAGTTACAAGCTTCAACTCTAAAGTTGCAAGTCTTGTTAGCTTGGTCATGTATAAGCTTTGGTAGTTTATACTTCAGTTGTGTCATGTATGTAGAAGTGATTGGTTAGTATTTTAGGCCTCAAAATACGTAGTGTGTTGGGAGTGGTTTGTTGATATAAATAAATGACTAAAAACATTATTCATATCTTTCGATACCTCTATGTTTTGATAATCACAAAACGAAAACTCATCAAAGCAAAGATCATGACGTAAACAAGTATTTAGTAGTAAATATTCACCTTCACCATCTAATCACTTAAGGTATGAATAAACAAAGTGTTTAATGCATTATAAGATCAAAGGAACACTTTTGTTAATTACTAAATATTTATAAAACGTCACAAAACATTTTATATCTTTTATAAAACATTTTGGTATTATAAGAATATGTTTAATTCATTACAAATTTATGAATTCAAATTTTCAACCAAAAATGGCAAATCTAATCCAGAAAAATTTCCCTCACAAAAGGACAAGAAAATCCAACGTTCAGGAGGGCGGCCCCCTTAATTATACTAGGCGGCCCCCTTAATCATTAAGGGGACCGCCCACTAATTAAGGGGACCGGCACGCTCCAGAACAGTATTTTCTGGCCCTTTAAATACTGGATCATTCCACATATTTTTCTCACCTTTTTGCACTAAAAACTTTCTGATCTAAACATCCATTCCCATCATCTAAAAATCCTTTGATCTTACATACATTGATCTTTGTTTCAAAGTGATTCAAGCCTCAACAATCAAGTGCAAAGAGAAGAACACTTCTATTAGAAGTGTTACAACTTAGTATCATCTTGCTATCTAAGTTGTTTGTTTATTTCATCTTGTAAATCTTTCATAGTTTGGTGAATAAGGTGTATGTATTAGTTAGCTAGATTTAGATATAAAATCTAGAATTGTTGTAAGTGTAAAGTGGAACTTGAAGTGAAGAAATAGTGTTACATAGTAGTGGTGATAGGAGATATTAGAAATAGTGGTTAGTAGTGAAGAAATTGAAGCTTCCAAGTTAAGAAGATATTGAAGTTTAGAAGTTGTGAAGACGTTTGAGACTAGAAGTTGTGAAGACACTAGAGCATTGAAGTTGTGAAGAAGTTAGAGCCTTGAAGTTGTGAAGGTGCAAGTTCTTGAAGTTGTGAAGAAGTTAGAGCCTTGAAGTTGTGAAGGTGCAAGTTCTCGAAGTTTTGAAGAATTTGTGAAGGCATGAAGATACTTGTGGTGTGAAGAAGTATAGAAGAAGTAAATTGGTGTGAAGTAAGTGTGGTGTGAAAATAGTTATGAGATTGGTTCTAGCTACGATTAGAACTCGACATTTTGCTTAGTGTCATAAATCGGTGTAAGCTTTGGTGTGTACGGTTTTCTCCGCCATAAGGGAGGTTATTGACTTAGTGAAGAAAACTCTCGAGTTCGGTGCTCGGGGAGTGGAGTAGGGCAAGGAAGGTTTCCTTGTAGCCGAACCACTATAAATCCTTTGTCTCTCGGTTTGATCTTTCCATCTCTCACTCTTTGCTTGCTTACTAATTAGCTTTTCGTATATAGTTATAATTGTGTGTTGTGCAAATATTGATTTCACATAAAGATCAAACTAGGTTCTATTCACAACATTAATTTTACATAAATAAACTATAAGTATATACACTTTTAAAACACATATACATATATACAAATACAAACATATATTTATAAGAGATATATAATTTCATAATTTCTACTCAACATTTTTCATAAGTTGTGTTTATATGATAAGTTTAAATAAACTTGTATCTACAATTTAGCCTCAAAGGTTTTACGGTTATCATCAATTCTTTAGAAGCAAAACTTTTATTAAAACGAAAAAGACGTAAAACTATTCAACCCCCCCCCCCCCCTTCTAGTTTTCCACAATTGGTATCAGAGCCACGTCTAGCAAGATTTTTAAAATAGATTGTATTTTAAAACTTGTAACGATCTATGAAATTTGAAAAATATTTAGAAGGGAAATTTACGCAACAACCACCATTATTTGAAAATGATTATTTTCTTGAATGGACAAATAAATTTGAAAATTATGTGAAATCAATAGATCTTGATCTTTGGCATATCATTTCAATTGGTGATCTTCAACCAACTAAAATGGATTTTGAAAATCAATATAATAATCTTCAAACAAAGATTGATAAAAATACTAAAGCTAAATTAATAATTTACAAAACTCTACCAAGAGTTGAATATGAAAGAGTACTCTTTTGTGAAACGGCAAATGATATTTGGAAATGTCTTTTAAAAATTCACCAAGTGAAATGTAAAACCAAAGATGATAAACTTGATGTTGCACAAGAATTAGTCACTCTAGAAAATTTGATAGATAAATATTTGATTGAAATAAACATATGTACTACTAGTTCAAATGTGATCATTGAAGGTATCAATAAAGAAGAACACATGTGTCAAATCCGAAGAAAGAGTGTTAATAAATTACGGTGCAACAAGGACGCAGAAGATGATGAAAATATGGCTTGCAAGAATATTCAAACAAATTTGAATACAAGTATTGATGGCAAGGATTATATGCTCCAAGATCCAAGCGAAACTACAAACAAAACATGGAGCGACATGGACAATGGAATTGATCACCGTATAGCATGTGAAGAATGTACAACTACAAATAAGGTACAATTCAAAACCAAACATTTTTGCTATGATCAATTTATATTAGAATTTTCAAAAATGGAAAACAACTTCAAAAATTTTTGCAACATTAACTCAAAAATTATTTTTAAAAATAAATCTTCTACATCCACTGAAAACAACTTTGAAAAAGAAATAATTTTAGAAGATAAAATGTCTAGACTTGAAAGTAATATTGAAATTGATCTTGAATGTAAAAAATGTCAAGACTACAAACATGAAATTAAAATGGAAAATGAAAAAGCAAAAACATTGGCAAAATTCGAAAATAGCTCTAAATCTTTAAAATATCTTCTCAACATTCAAAAGTCATTTTATGATAAAACCGGGTTAGGATTTACTGCAAATGATTCTTCAACAAATATATCAAAACAAATTAAATTTGTTAAACCTGGTGGAGAAATTTAGAACTATTATTATTTACATCCATTGTTTATTTCTCTAGTCAAGAAAGTCATTGTTTGTTTGTTAAATCCAACTATTAATGAATTCTTGTACTTCTCGACGACATCCTCATCATGTGCATTTAAATGCATTGGATGTTCTATACTAATCATCTCGGACCCATGAGTATCTGGGGACCAAGCTCCTTTTCATGTTTAGGTAGTAAACGAGCGAAGAAACATTTCTTTCGGAATTGCTCTCTTTGCTTTCACACATATGAAGACTTGTGTATTGGTTTCTTGTTGTGGTCTTTACTACCTCATGATGAAGGGTTCAAGCGCTACTACTCTTATTCTTCACGACTTTGGATGCTCATTGTGTTTGATTACGTGTTTCGGATCTTACTTCCTTGTATGCTTTCGCGTTATGAATGTGACTTGCTACTGTGAAGATGTCTACTTTATTTCTTATGCCCATCCTTATGGTTAAGCTGGACCTCAGATAAGTTTTCTTTTCAAAGACTTGTTAATTACATAATATATCAAAGTATGCCATAATTAATATATTAATATGATTAAATTTATAGGTTGCCATGTTCTTGTATCATTAATACTAATGTATGTATATATGTAATTTGACTTGTTGATTCTCTTATTCATCATTTATGTTGGATATCATCTATGATCAATAGTAGAATGCTTATCATATAGACTTAATGACCGTTTGTGTTATACTAATTGATGTGCTTTAATTAAGACTAGTTAGCATTTAATTTTATGATTAATTGAATATATATATATATATATATATATATATATATATATATATATATATATATATATATATATATATATATATATATATATATATATAGAATCTGGATCGATTTAGATGGTTTTTATTTTGAGAAGATTGAGAAGCTTTTCAAAAATGATAGATTTTTTACTTTGATTCATGTTTTTCAAACATAAAACTCATTTTAATGTGAAATAAAATTCAAAATGTGTAAAAAAATTTTGAATCAATGTTAAAAATCTCTCGATTTTGTGATATATGTAGAATACTGAATCATCTATACAAATTTAATGAATCATCATCATAACTCGATTTTTACAATGATTTGTGAATCAAATTTGTGATTTATAGATTCGATTCACCATAAAATGATGTTTACTTGTGAATCAAATCAAAAACATGAATCAGTTTGTTCAAACGAAGATTTCTCAATCTTCTCAAAATAAAAACCTTCTCAATGGAACCGGATCCTATATATATATATATATTAATATTGTAACCATAGATGATTAGCTTTATTTCTCATTATCTTATTGTATTAAGATCATTAGAATTTACCATCATTCACCTATGCCTTTAGTTGCCATTAAAGATGATTATGTGTGACAATGGGATTAACCGATTCTCTTGAAAATGATATGCTTCTACTTCAAATCCTTTACTTGTGACTTTTGCTATCAAAAATAAAATATCATGTTTAAAACTTCTCACTTTGAAAAATAATCTTTCAAATATCTATTTAATCCTACTTCAAACAACATATTTAACTATAAGCTACCATAACTTTATTTTAATCAAAATCAAGATTTGAAAATTTTTGTTATCCAATTTGACAACATGTTATGAAGCAAAACTCAATTTTGTTTTACTCTAGTATGCACTTGAATTTATTTTGAAGCATTGTTGAATAAAACTAAAAACGTTTTCTTAAAACCATATTTGACTACCTCACATGTGTCATACACTTCTATAAAATGACATTCACAATTTAATCAAATCATTTCATGAGAATCTTGGTTTGCCTATATGGATCTTGTTTGTAACAAATCTTGAAGTCCATACAATCATTACTTCTAATTTGTCACTTGTAGGCACTCATTAATATGTTCAATCTAGCCCATATATTATCTTGTTGATATAGTAGAATATATGGTTAGCATATTTTATTGCCTCCTTAGTTGTATAACTTAATTGACCAATAAGTAGATTGCATGAAAATTGGTAATTACTTGTCTACTTTATTTGTTTTTATAACATTCCCTATATATATGATTAGTACATCCTATATTGCCTCAAGGAATTGAACTTACTTGAATCCAAACCCTAAAACACAACCTTTCTGAAAATTTTCTGCCAAAAACCCAATACTGGCATTCTGGAATTCACCAGATGGGCAGCCCCCTTAATTATATAAGGCGGCCCCCTTAATGATTAAAGGGACCGGCCCCTAATTAAGGGGACCGGCCATCTGATGGTCGGGGTTACTATTTTCTTTATCACTTTTTGACCATTTTCACCCTATATTTCCCAAAGTTCACAAACATATTTTGTCCCATACTATCTCCCAAAATTTACCTTCCAAAACAACATTTTTCATACACTATAAATACCTTCTTCCCATCATAAATACCATCACATTCAAACATGTCATCTCCCAACAACCAAAAACCCAAGGTTTCAAGAACCGCAAGGATCTCCGTCAAACCCGTTTGGAGGAGGAAACTTGATTCTTGTCACAACTCAAGTGATGTTGTTTCAAGTCAACAACCAACTAAACCTCAAACCCACACTAATTATTCATCCCACAATCTACCATCTACTCTTGCTTTTATGAATGCTTCTTCTAATGATGAGCATGCACAATCCCAAAACAACAATCCCAATCTCACAACCAATACCTCTCATGTTGCTCATTCAACAAAAACACCATCCACTCATGAACCATATCTTCCACCCATATCATGTTTTCATGATTATCCAAGCTCAACCATGTCTCCACCATCAAGAGTACCACCACCACCTCCTTCAACTTCACATGCCATTCCTATGTTGCATGTTCAAACCATCACCCAAGACAACTATCATGCTCCACCACCATCACCTTCCTCCAAACACTTGAAGTTCGTTGAGGAGCTAAAAGAAGCCCATGAGCTTAGTGCTCTTTTAGCATTACATCTTGCTCAACGCAATTTGGATCCACCTCAATCAAGCTCACCCTCATCACTACACCACTCAAACCAAATTGAGAAGCATGTCAACAATTGCCCTTGTTGCATCTTCCTCCAAAAACAAACAATTGCTTTGAATGAGCACTTCACTTGGATTGAGTATCTTCTTACTAGATCTCAACAAACACAATCACTTGAACAACATCAAAACCTTCAACCAACAAACCCAATTTCAAATCCACCACCTCCATGCTCCACATCTCCAAACTCACCAACATCCATGCAACCAAAAGTTTACCTCCACTAAACCACCAAGCATTTTATATGCTTATGTTTCTCATTTTCAAATAAAACTCCTCAACCATTTTGGGATTCAAGAAAGTTTGGTGACACTCTTTGTTGGCACATTAGAATGTTCTACTTAGTTTAGAACTCTAGTTTTATGGCTTTTGTAACAATGATTATGGGTTGACATAATCATTTTCTATTATTGAACGATTTAATATGAGTTTCTAATTCTCTATTGCCATGCTTATTATTAGTTGATATTATGCTATGTATTTTTGCTTGTGCATTGCTTGTGCTTCTAAAATTTTTCTTGCATGAATTCCAATACTCGAACCCTTGGTGCCCTCGAACGAGGGGGAGCATACATCAAGGGGAAGCTTTCATGTTATTGGCTTAAACCTTTTTGATTCTACAAAAAGGGGGAGAAGTGAATATAAACTCACTAAATACTTGTCTAAAAACTAATTTTTGAATTTAATGAGTTTAGGTTTTGTAATCATCAAAAATGGGGAGATTGTTGATATAAATAAATGACTAAAAACATTATTCATATCTTTCGATACCTCTATGTTTTGATAATCACAAAATGAAAACTCATCAAAGCAAAGATCATGACGTAAACAAGTATTTAGTAGTAAATACTCACCTTCACCATCTAATCACTTAAGGTATGAATAAACAAAGTGTTTAATGCATTATAAGATCAAAGGAACACTTTTGTTAATTACTAAACATTTATAAAATGTCACAAAACATTTTATATCTTTTATAAAAAAAAATTGGTATTATAAGAATATGTTTAATTCATTACAAATTTATGAATTCAAATTTTCAACCAAAAATGGCAAATCTAATCCAGAAAAATTTCCCTCGGGAAAGGACAAGAAAATCCAACATTCAGGAGGGCGGCCCCCTTAATTATACTAGGCGGCCCCCTTAATCATTAAGGGGACCACCCACTAATTAAGGAGACCGGCATGCTCCAGAACAGTATTTTCTGGCCCTTTAAATACTGGATCATACCACATATTTTTCTCACCTTTTTTCACTAAAAACTTTCTGATCTAAACATCCATTCCCATCATCTAAAAATCCTTTGATCTTACATACATTGATCTTTGTTTCAAAGTGATTCAAGCCTCAACAATCAAGTGCAAAGAGAAGAAAACTTCTATTAGAAGTGTTACAACTTAGTATCATCTTGCTATCTAAGTTGTTTGTTTATTTCATCTTGTAAATCTTTCATAGTTTGGTGAATAAGGTGTATGTATTAGTTAGCTAGATTTAGATATAAAATCTAGAATTGTTGTAAGTGTAAAGTGGAACTTGAAGTGAAGAAATAGTGTTACATAGTAGTGGTGATAGGAGATATTAGAAATAGTGGTTAGTAGTGAAGAAATTGAAGCTTCCAAGTTAAGAAGATATTGAAGTTTAGAAGTTGTGAAGACGTTTGAGACTAGAAGTTGTGAAGACACTAGAGCATTGAAGTTGTGAAGAAGTTAGAGCCTTGAAGTTGTGAAGGTGCAAGTTCTTGAAGTTGTGAAGAAGTTAGAGCCTTGAAGTTGTGAAGGTGCAAGTTCTCGAAGTTGTGAAGAATTTGTGAAGACGTGAAGATACTTGTGGTGTGAAAAAGTATAGAAGAAGTAAATTGGTGTGAAGTAAGTGTGGTGTGAAAATAGTTGTGAGATTGGTTCTAGCTACGATTAGAACTCGACATTTTGCTTAGTGTCGTAAATCGATGTAAGCTTTGGTGTGTACGGTTTTCTCCGCCATAAGGGAGGTTATTGACTTAGTGAAGAAAACTCTCGAGTTCGGTGCTCGGGGGGTGGAGTAGGGCAAGGAAGGTGTCCTTGTAGCCGAACCACTATAAATCCTTTGTCTCTCGGTTTGATCTTTCCATCTCTCACTCTTTGCTTGCTTACTAATTAGCTTTTCTTATATAGTTATAATTGTGTGTTGTGCAAATATTGATTTCACATAAAGATCAAACTAGGTTCTATTCACAACATTAATTTTACATAAGCAAACTATAAGTATATACACTTTTAAAACACATATACATATATACAAATACAAACATATATTTATAAGAGATATACAATTTCATAATTTCTACTCAACATTTTTCATAAGTTGTGTTTATATGATAAGTTTAAATAAACTTGTATCTACAATTTAGCCTCAAAGGTTTTACGGTTATCATCAATTCTTTAGAAGCAAAACTTTTATTAAAACGAAAAAGACGTAAAACTATTCAACCCCCCCCCCCCCCTTCTAGTTTTCCACATGGTTGTACCCTTGGAAAAGAACTCGACATCTAGCTTTGTGTCGGTAAAAGTGTAAGCGACGAATGGGAGTGGTTGTACCCTTGTAAAAGAACTCGACATCTAGCTTAGTGTCGGTAAAAGTGTAAGCGACGAATGGGAGTGGTTGTACCCTTGTAAAAGAACTCGACATCTAGCTTAGTGTCGGTAAAAGTGTAAGCGACGTTGTAAATGTTTTCTCCGCCGGTGAAAGGAGCTTGTTGATTAGTGCTTATAACTCTCGAGTTGGAAACTCGGGGCGTGGATGTAGGGCAAGGAAAAAGAGTCCTTGTAGCCGAACCACGATAAACAATCGTGTTGTGGTTTGATCGTTTCTTTCTTTATCTTTGCTTATTACATGTTGTCTTTTAGTTAGAATTGCTAATCACATATAAAGCTTTTCAAAGAATCAAACAAGTAAAGTCATGTTTATATCTTTAAACCAATGTAAAGCTTTTCAAAGAACTAAACAAGCAAAGTTAGGATCATCACACGTAAAGCTTTTCAAAGAATGAAATAAGTAAAGTTAGAATTGTAATTCACATATAAAGCTTTTCAAAGAATCAAACATATAACTTTGTGTTTATATCTTTAAGCAAACGTAAAAGTTTTTAAAGTATAGTCAAGCTAAAAAGGATTAAAAAAGCGGTAAACTATTCAACCCCCCTTCTAGTTTTCCACAATTGGCATTAGGAGCTACGTTACTCAAGATCTTTAAAATAGAATGTATTTAAAAACTTGGATCGATCCATGGATTTTGAAAATCTCAAAGAAGGGCAACCTATTCAAAACCCACCGCTATTTGAATAAGAAAACTTACTTGAATGGAAAAGTTATTTTGAAAACTATGTGAAATCAATTGATCAAGATCTTTGGCATATTATTTCTTTTGGTGATTTCAAATCAAAGAAAACAAGTTTTTGAAAACCAAGATAACTATCTTAAACTTGATAAAAATACTAAAGCTAAAACAATGATTTATAAAGCTTTAGTACCAAATATGAAAGAATGTATTTTTGTCAAACGGCTAATGATATTTGGAAAAATATGTTAAACTTTCATCAAGAAATATGTCAAGTAAAAAACGATCAATTTGATCTCACATATGAATTAGAAGTCTTAGAAATATTAATAGATAGACATTTAGTTGAGATAAATACATGTACTACTAGTTTAAATGTTTTAAATGAAAGTGTAAGTGAAGATGATTACTCATGTCGAGCTCTTAGTGGACTTGCTTACGATTCATGGAATAACACGGATGAAGATGAAGCCAACCATCCGGTTTGTGATTCTCTACAAGATAAAACATCAAGCAAGGTACATTTTGAAACCAAACACTTTTTGCTTTAACAAATTTATCCTAGAGTTTTCTAAACTAGAAAATGAGTCTAAACGTTTATGCAACATGAACCTAAAAACTATCTTCAAGAATGAGTCCTCAAAATCTTTTAAGAATATCTTTGAAAAGGAAATCTTGTTAGAAGATAAAATGTCTAGAATTGAGAGTAATGTTGAAATTGATCTAGAATGTAAATTTTGTCTAGATTACAAACATAAGATTAAAAAGCAAAATGAGAAAGGAAAAATATTAGTTAAATTTGATGGAAGCTCAAAATCTCTTGAAAAGATTGTTGAGGAGTCAAAGGTTGTTTAAAGATAAAACCGGATTAGGATTTAACTCAAAAGCACCATCAACTAGTAAAACAAAACAAGTAAAATTTGTCAAACCTAGAAGAGAGATTTAGAGATGATTCAATCTCTAATAGAAACTCATGATAAAAGGATTAAGATTATCATGCTCTATGTTTTTATATGATTATCTAACCTTCTTGGATGCATGAGTTATTGAGTTTCAAAGTGTGTCGTCAAACCAAGATTTTACGTGTAGTGTTTATCCTCTTGATAGCATCTCTATGCAATTTAAAAGGTACGCATTACTCCAACTTGACTTTGATTGTCTCCTGTTTCTAGCATTATGTGTTGGAATATGTGTTATTAGTAATACTCTAAAGTGTTTACCTGCTATTAGTAATAACTAAGATTAGATTCTATGCAACAAGGAATTTCGTCATTAGTACTAGTAGGAGATATAAGGTGTTTTGGTTCTTTAACCATCAAGAGATAAACACGAGAAACTCTTAAGTGAGTCTCACTCAACTCTTGCTTACAAGTAAGCTAACTAAGAATTTCCTAAGTGTTAAAATGTCTAACACTTTTGTGATGCTTGCAAAACAAACCTTTGTTAAACAACATTCTCAAACACCATACTTTGAGTCTTAAATTGTGTTTTTCTTCAATCACTCCTTTATGATAATCTCACATAAAACACACAAAGTGAAATAAATCACATTAGCATACATTAGGATGTGTGAAAGAAAATGAGTTTTTAACATCTAGGATTTACTCATCAAATGTGACACTTAGTCTCATGATGTTGTACCTCTTGGACTTTCTCAAAACAAATAAGAGTTCATAGTGTCTTAAATAAGAAAACCCAAAGAGTCAAGGAGTCGTTGAATATAACATTTAACGAGTGGTCTCCTCCTTCTAAGATATCATATTTGGGAGATGATAACTTAGTCGAAAGTCCAATGATGACAAGACAAGTATGTTGTGAAAAATATTAAGAATAAAAGTACAAAATAACATCTTCTCACCTTGAGTCAAACATTGAATCATGCAAAATTGACATAAGTTATAAAACTTGATTTATAGGTCATAGTTGTGTCTAAACAAAATCAACAAAAACAGTTTTTGGAATTTAGAGTAAAACAACTAGTGAAACAATATAGATATTTCGAAGTAATCATGTAATTATAAGTGTCAATATTTGAAAGACTTTTTGATAATAAAAGCAAGCTTCAAAAGCAAGGGATTTTAACTTAAAAACATTCCTAGTTACTCTCTTGTTCTCAATAGTTAAGACATTGATGACTTATCAAGAATGAGATTAGTAAAACCGTAGGTAAAACTAAACATAGAGAAATGTATGGAAGTATACTTGTTCTCACAACAAAGAAATCCAACATTATGTTTAGTGCTTGTCTATGTGCTCGTTTTTAGAGAAGATCCTAAGACAACTCTTTCGGAAGAGCTTGTTTGGATTCATCAAAAGGTACTACACAACTAGGATTATGGTATCCCAAAAGAACGGGGATAGAAGCCATAGTGTATGCCAAATGGAATTATGTCGGTAATAAGTTGATAAGAAAAGCACAAGTGGTACTTGCACTTTTATACTTACTTACCCAATGATTCTCCAAAAAGCTTAAGGTTCTCTAAGTTGTATCGGATGGAGAAGCACGTCAACAAGTTCCACTTGAACAAGAAAATTCGTGTCAACAACTTATCAACATTGTTATCCCTTCAACAAAGGAAGCATCGACTTCAGCGACAATCCAATCCATTATTTTCTTAATTGACATATTGTGATCCGTCATCATCGCCTTGGTAAAAATGTTCATTGAGGAACATCTTAACTAAGAAAGTCTTATACGTTAACCATTCTGTCAACGTTTTCACTAAACCTCTTAAATGAGAAGCTTTCATCATCTCTAGACTTAGGTAAAGACTCATAAGACTTAAAACCTTAGTTTTGAACATTAGGATAAAACCACAAAAATCAATAGGAACAAGAACAAATATCAATAGGGTTTCATCCTTAAACATTTAACACTTAAGTTCACTTGTTCTTTCACCGTCATCTCATCACATTCACCTTGTGATATATCTTAGCCCATAAGCTTCACAAAATGAGTAAAACTTCAAGCATCTTCCTCATAACCTTTCATCACTCAAACCTCAAACAATCATTGTGAAATGAGAAACCGAGTTATCCTTTGTCCTATCAATATCGATTCATCCACCATTTCCATGCCCTCAAAGAAACCAAGAGTCAATATCATCTTCACCAATAACTCCACCTAGTCATCTTCACAAGAAGATTCCACAATGCAACCAAACAAGTGTGTCATCCCCACTATAACCTAACCTATTAAGATTAAACCACCTTTCATGATACATAAACCTACGTTCACCCTTGTGTCGCTCTTTGTAACAAAGGGCAATTGTCATATCCATACACTCATTAACATATCTGTCTATGTCATCAAAAGTCAAGTGAATTTCATTATGAAATGCGTCTTTTCCACTTTCTAGCAAGTGAAGAACACAAAGAAGATATCCATGCTTCAAGTGTTGTCAAGCAATCACCACCTCATTTCACATATCCACTCTCGGTCGTCAACCATACTTTACCACCGTTCACCACATTGTTAAAACAAATGAAAAACGTCATTGAAACATCGCTTGCATTATAAAACGTTTTTTAGCAACAAAATGAGTCAAGATAATCGAACCTCCACATTGTTTTCTTGTAGGCACACACCAGAACATACACATTACAATAGTCGTTTACTTAGACTAAAATGTGAAATTTTGATTTTCTAGGAATCATCATGCCTCCTCTAACCCACTACGACCACAAGGACACCATTAAGTACCTACCCTAAAACCACAAAACCAAAGGTCTTACTCAAACTCAAATCGATGTTTTCAAAGCCTTAGAAAAACCATACGTCCATGAGGGTAGAACCATTGATCCATCCTTCTTAGAAGGTACAAACCTCTACACGGAACTTTCCACAATCAACTTTGAGTGTCTCTTAGAGATAAATGAGCCTAGGTGTCCTAGGTTTATTTTAGAATTCTATACATCCGTCACTCTCTCCATGGATGAGTATGGTCGCATGTCTATTAACTTCATTGCTAGTAGTCATCAAGACTCCTTCTCTCTCGAAGAATTTGCTCAAACCCTAGGTGTTCCAAACCGTGGTATTTGCATCTACTCCAACAAGCATTCCCTCTCAACTCTTGACACACTCATTGACCGAGTCCATCCCTATGATACTCCTCTTGTGTCCAAGGATGAACTCCGTGACCACCTCTTCATTAGGACCACCAACACTAGGAGAACTAGAACCGGAAATGAGGTCATGAAGGACCCATATGAAATGGAACTCAATGAACTCAAGCCCCAAATTCAAGAAATGGGAAGAACTCCTTAGAGCCAATGTCATTAGCACCATAGGAAACCGTGATCACATCAATGTTTGTCTTTGCTACATGCTCTACTCCTTCTTCATTAGGCAACCCTTCAACCTTGCCTACTTCATGACCAAGAGAATGGCCGACATTCCCGTGCAAGGCACAACGGCTAAGCCGTATGGAATGCTCTTGACCCGTCTCTTTGGGTTCATCTCTCCCATTCCATCAACTCCTAGAGGTCTTCACCTAGACTACTCTATCGTTCCACACACCCTTGTCCCACTAAGTGATAGGAGAGTCTACAAAGCCCAAGGAAAACATTTTCCAACTCTAGGCTTTGCCCAACTCTAGGCTCCCACCTCTAGAATACATTTTCCAACTTTCGGATATTCCAAATGAGTCGGCGGAGTTCAAGCAAACAAAGGGGATGTTCAAAAACATCGAGAGATTTCTTGAAATGCTCAAGAAGAAGATTGACCGTCTATGAGAGCGGGTGTGTAGGAGTGTTTGGCACTAGGTGCTATTTAAACAATTTGGTCGTTTAAACATTATGTGCTATGTATTTGTGTGTTGGTAGGATATTTGGTACTCTTTGGAACTTGTAGGAATTAACAATGACGCAGGAAGACAACATTTGGCATGTTGTCAAATTTTCAAGTTTATGATAATTTCACTAAGTATAGTGAAATTCGCTAGCCCCCGGTCAAAGTCCAATGGTATGCGTCTTTACAAGTCCAATTTTTGCATTTCCTAACCATATATGAATTATATTTTTGTTTTTAGAAGTTTTCGAAAAATTTGAAAATCGTCTCGCGGGTCAAAATGCGGACTGCCAAGTTTTTCAGGTCTGGCGGATCTGGCGGTACCCAAAATTGGGTTCCGCTAGTGTAATTTCTGGGCAACCCAGAAATGGCCCAACGGACCAGACGGAACCCAAAACAGGGTTCCGCCTGTGTACCGTGAGAGTTCCGCCAGTCACCTGCAGAAAATTTTTGTCATTTTTCTTAAGTTCAAAACTTGTAAAGTGTCAAACCATTATCCTAAGTGAGAAACATCTTCCATCAACTCCAATAACCATATTAGAACAACTCTCACTCACTAAAACAATTAGGAAGCCACTTCCCTCCAAAAATTCAAATTCAAACATAACTAACCCAAGGAACCCTTTTTAAAGGATCCTTCAAACCATTGAAACATTTTCAACCAAATCACATCCCATGATCACAAAGCATTGAGTGCATATGTTGATCTTTCACTCCACCTAATTCCATTGGATTGACATCAAATCATTTCAAACTTCAATATTGGTATGGAACACATCAAATCCAAACACTCCTTCCCACAATTTTTTTAGGTTTGATAACCTTAGAATACACCCAAAAATCACACCTTCACCTTCACCTTCACAATCTACGATCTTTAAACCATTTTAACAATGACTTAGTCAACTATCACCTCTCAACCATCAAGACCCGTTCGGAAAACCGCCCGGATAAGTGTCAAACCACTTTGGTCTAACCAATCCATCAACCTAAGCTCTTCATCCTCGGATGAATTCCCCTCACCAATCAAAAATGAACATTTTCTAAACCTTGCATCTCCATCTCCATCACCCTATGAACCCAATGAGCTCACCACTCCAACACCATAAATCACCAACACTTACACCAATGGAACTTTTCCATACACCACCAACATCATCACATCCACTATTGGAAACTTTTGAAAACCTATCACCTAAACCATCAAGCCCTCCATCATTGTCACTCTTTGACACCATTGCCAAAATGGAAACCCAACAACAACCAATGTTTCAACCAAATGAGTCATTTGATGATGCACCTCATCCACCGTCATTGCTTGAGAGTTTGGCTTACCGTTATGCTAGACCCTAAATTTTTCCAAATGATCAAGGTTATACACACCTACAATCATTTGTGTTTCACCCCATTTACAAACACCTTCATGGTAATCCTTTCGGAGAACCAAGCTTACACCATTTTGTTCAACAACAACAACCACAATAACAACAACCACCACAACAACAACAACTGCCACCATCACAAGAACCTTCCCAACACTTTGAATCTCTATTGTCTTGGTATAAGAAAATAGAAGCATCTCAATGATTTTCCACAAAGACCAACAAAACAACCACCTTTCACAAATGAAAAACCAAGGTCATTGCTTGACCTAAATGAGTCTTTTGACCACAACCAACCACCACAACAAGAGTATCACCACTCAAAACCGTTGTTGTCTCACTCATCTCAACCTTAGAGTCTCCAAAATGAAACAAAAACCGTTTCTTTTGGAAAATGTTTTCCATTTTAAACCAACAAACCAAAACTGTGTCACCTCCTCAACCTTCAAAACAAAGCCCACTACAACCTCCAACACACATTTTCATCCTTAAACAACCTTAGCCTTGTTTTTGGAAAATGTTTCTCATTAAGGAAAATGAGGGTTTCCTTATAGGATTTTATGTTCTTAGTTTCTTTTTATTTTTCTTTTTTACTTTTAGAAGTAGGATGTTTTCTTCCTAATTTCTTGTCATTGACTTTCTAAGAGTCAAAATTTAACATAAAATGAATTTCTTTCTACTACAAGGTGTGCATTGTTTGTTGACCAATTAGGTATGATGAGTAAACTATACTCGCTATGGTAGCATACATATATCTTGTGTTTTAGAAACTCACCTTTCTTTTTGTAGGATCATTATCCATGTTTTCTTTCCTTGATACTCCATTTAGGGGAGTAATATTCAAGGGGGAGCATGAGTATTGCATTATTCCGCTTCGCAACTCTTAGTTGTGTTTTAGACACGAAATGCTTTCATGACTTGTCTTGTGCGGAAACTAACTTTTCTTTTGTAGGTTCAAAATCCATGTCTCCTCTCTTGGCACTCCATTTAGGGGGAGTATCATCCAAGGGGGAGCATGTGCATATTTTCGCTTCGCTACTCTTCTTTTTGTTTCGACAAAAAAGGGGAGAATTTATATTAAACTTGTCATCATATTTATACTTTCGCTTCGCTAACTCTTAGCAAAAACAAGTTTTAATACTAACTTTATAAGACTTAACACTAAATATTTATGGCTTACTTTTAAATAAAGTTTATGTTTTGTCATCAACAAAAAGGGGGAGATCGTTAATACAAATATCGCCTAAAAACGTTATTTATATTTTACGATCTTTGCTAAGTTTTGTTAATGACAAAGTATGAACTTTAGCTAAATAGTAAATCATCACTTTAGTGTTTAAGTCTTGTTTAACTAATGTTTACATCTCTTTTTAAACAAAACATTGTTTTTATTTCTTTAAATAGTAAGTGTCTTGTCACATCTCATATATTTCTTAAAATAGAATTGTCACATCACATTTATGGTAAGCTTTGTCAATATACATTTATGGTAAGAAAGAGTGTTTGACTAACCATATGTTTGCTTGCAAGTTTTGTGTTTGACTAGGTGTAATGAGATGTGACCTTGTTTGGTTTGGAAGATTTATTGCAAAACCAACTGCAGCCCTGACGGAACCCTGGGGGTACATGGGCGGAACCCATCTGAGGGTTCCGCCTGATCCGCCAGACCTGCAGAATGGTTTGCTATAAATACCAAACCATTTGTTAGTTTTGAGTCACCCCTTTAGGACATATTTTCACATACTCTCTCAACTAACTCAGTAACATTTGACTTGTGTGATTCTCTTATGTAGCAAGGGACTTCACAAGATCATTCAAGAAGTTACAAGCTTCAACTCTAAAGTTGTAAGTCTTGTTAGCTTGGTCATGTATAAGCTTTGGTAGTTTATACTTCAGTTGTGTCATGTATGTAGAAGTGATTGGTTAGTATTTTAGGCCTCAAAATACGTAGTGTGTTGGGAGTGGTTGTACCCTTGGAAAAGAACTCGACATCTAGCTTTGTGTCGGTAAAAGTGTAAGCGACGAATGGGAGTGGTTGTACCCTTGTAAAAGAACTCGACATCTAGCTTAGTGTCGGTAAAAGTGTAAGCGACGAATGGGAGTGGTTGTACCCTTGTAAAAGAACTCGACATCTAGCTTAGTGTCGGTAAAAGTGTAAGCGACGTTGTAAAGGTTTTCTCCGCCGGTGAAAGGAGCTTGTTGATTAGTGCTTATAACTCTCGAGTTGGAAACTCGGGGCGTGGATGTAGGGCCAGGAAAAAGAGTCCTTGTAGCCGAACCACGATAAACAATCGTGTTGTGGTTTGATCGTTTCTTTCTTTATCTTTGCTTATTACATGTTGTCTTTTAGTTAGAATTGCTAATCACATTTAAAGCTTTCCAAAGAATCAAACAAGTAAAGTCATGTTTATATCTTTAAACCAATGTAAAGCTTTTCAAAGAACTAAATAAGCAAAGTTAGGATCATCACACGTAAAGATTTTCAAAGAATGAAACAAGTAAAGTTAAAATTGTTATTCACATATAAAGCTTTTCAAAGAATCAAACATATAACTTTGTGTTTATATCTTTAAGCAAACGTAAAAGTTTTTAAAGAATAATCAAGCTAAAAAGGATTAAAAAAGCGGTAAACTATTCAACCCCCCTTCTAGTTTTCCACACCATCAAATTCAAATGGCCTAGGAGGATGAAGAAAAAACAGCCTTCCACACGAGTCAAGGGGTATACTGCTACACAAAAATGCCCTTTGGCTTAAAAAATGCAGGAGCCACATACCAACGGTTAGTGGATAACGCATTCGAGAAGCAAGTGGGTCGCAATTTGGAGGTCTATGTCGATGACTTAGTCATAAAAAGCCATACCGAAGAGGAATTGATGCGTGACATCGAGGAGACGTTTAAGACATTGGGACGAATAAATATGAAGTTGAACCCCAAGAAGTGCACTTTTGGAGCAAAAGAAGGCATGTTTCTGGGATACCTAATAGAACCCGATGGCATTAAACCTTGCCCAGAGAAAACAAAAGCAGTCATCGAACTCCCTTCACCGCGCACACTAAAAGAAGTACAGTCACTAAACGGCAAATTAGCCGGACTAAATCGATTCTTGTCCAAATCAGCGGACAAGTCACTTCCTCTCTTTAAAACACTCACGAAGTGTACAAAAAAGGGAGACTTTCGATGGACTCCAGAAGCGGAAGAAGCTTTCCAACAGCTCAAACAAAACCTAGCAGAGCTACCCAAGCTTGTCGCACCCCGACAAGGGGAGGAATTGATCATGTATCTATCAACGACCTCTGGAGCAGTCAACGCGGTACTACTGACAGATAGAAACTCTGTTCAAACACCTATATACTTTGTAAGCAAAGCGCTCAAGAAGACAGAGACTAACTATACCGCAATGGAAAAACTGGTCCTAGCTCTAGTATTCGCAGCTAAAAGACTGCGCAGGTACTTCCAAGCGCATCCAATAGCTGTAATCACAGACCAACCCATCAAGCAAGTTATCTCTAAACCTGATGCGTCAGGACGGCTACAAAAGTGGAGCGTGTTATTGAGCGAGCATAACATATCTTACAGACTGCGCACTGCGATCAAGGGACAAATACTGGCCGATTTCATCATTGAGAAGCCAGATGCTGATACTCCACCAACGAAGATTGATGTACCATTACAAGAACCATGGGTTCTATTCACGAACGGATCTTCGTGCGCAGAAGGATCAGGAGCAGGTCTTATCCTCACCAACCTAGATGGAACAGAACACACTTACGCACTGCGTTTTGAATTCATAGCCACAAACAATGAGGCAGAATATGAAGCATTACTGGTTGGACTCCGCATCGCAACTCAAATGGGCGTACGTAACCTAGAGGCAAATGTGGATTCCCGATTGGTAGCCAACCACGTGTTAGGTGAATATGTGGCCCAAGAGGAACACATGATTCAATACCTCGATAAGACCAAGTCCCTGATCAAGAATTTTGACAAGTTTTCCATCAAACAAATCCCACGAGGAGAAAATAAAAAAGCAGATGCGCTAAGTAAAATCGCATCTACAAGCTTCGCACACCTGTCAAAACAGGTATTGGTGGAAACCTTGAAGAACAAATCCATCTCTGAGATGGAAATCTCCACAGTGATAGAGGAAGAAAATCCTACATGGATGACAACCATCACGGACTTTATTAGCAAGGGAACACTCCCCGAGGAACAAAAGGACGCTCGACGGATACGGCGCACAGCGCAAAGATTCGAACTTCGAGATGGTATCCTATATCGGCGTTCATTCTTACAACCGTGGCTTAGGTGCGTCGGACCTCTTCAGGCAGACTACGTACTCCGAGAAATCCACGCTGGATCATGCAGCATGCACTCAGGACCACGGTCTGTTGTAGCGCGTGCCTTGCGATCCGGGTACTATTGGCCTACCATGCACCGCGACGCGCGAGACATGATTAGAAGATGAAACGACTGCCAAGTCCACAGACCCATTCCGCGTCGACCACAACATGAGCTAACACCCATCACCTCACCATGGCCATTCCATAAATGGGGAATTGACATTGCAGGACCCTTTCTAGTCGCGGCAGGAGGACTGAAGTTCCTCATTGTCGCCATTGACTATTTCACCAAATGGATCGAGGCAAAAGCAGTGGCAAGTATCACATGCAACCAGGTCAAACGATTCGTTTGGGATAACATCGTATGCGGCTTCGGACTACCTGAGGAAATTATTTCGGAAAACGGAAAACAATTCTGTGATAACCCATTCAAAGACTGGTACGCGCAGTTAAACATCACACAGCACTTCGCGTCTGTTAAACATCCACAAAAAAATGGATTAGTAGAACGCGCGAATCGTAGTCTGGGTGAAGGAATCAAAGCGCGCTTGGACAAACATAAAGGAAGATGGGTGGAAGAACTGTCGCATGTTCTGTGAGCCCACCGCACAAAAATCAAAGTCAGCAATGGCGATACACCATTCTTTCTCGTCTACGGGACAGAAGCTGTTATACCAGCAGAGATTGGAATGCCAACAATCCGTACATCGGAAGTCAACGACACAACAAACGATGACGAACGACGCATTAACTTAGATCTGTTAGAGGAACGACGCGAAAGGGCAGCTATACGTGAAGCAAAAGCTAAATCAAATATGAAGAAGTATTATGATTCAAGAGTCAGAAGCACTTCTTTCAAACCAGGAGACTTTGTATACCGCGCCAACGATGCAAGCCACGCAGAAGACACGGGCAAACTCGGACCCAAATGGGAAGGACCTTACGAGGTCACAGAGGCATTAGGTGACGGTGCGTATAAAGTGCGCGATATGAAAGGCCACGAGCTACCGCGCACCTGGAACATTTGCAATCTCAAGAGATGCTACCTTTAGGCTACGGACCGCACACTGACACATCCCATGATGGACGCACTTTAGTAAGTGCTTAATAATTGTCTGTGTATTTACTTTTCCTTTAGGAAATTGTCTTTATTTTTTAACTTGCAAGAATTAATAAAACGTTGTGGTTTCTAGGTAACTCCACAACACACTTTAACATTATTTCTTACATCATTCATTTATGTTTCAATTCTGTTTATTTATATTATTGCCTACAAGGCGTGCATGCACATATTAAGACCACACGAGGGCAGACAGGATGAGTAAACCTACTAAAATACTCGTTGAGTAAGAGGGTTGCAAACCCATCAGCATCGGATCACGTATCCTTGTTAAACACCTTACTATCAAGACGTTGGAGTAAGTTATTAGTACATCCCACGATGGATGCACTTCAACGCACACTGTGCGCGTTTAACAAAACATGGATTCAAGACAATTGACTCCTATAGAGTGGTATTCGCAGTACGCTGCATACCACCGCACGGATTCAAGACAATTGACTCCTCTAGAGTGGTATTCGCAGTACGCTGCATACCACCACACGGATTCATGACAATTGACTCCTAAGTTCGTACACCAATTAACTAACTCCATACACGACTATGACTGTAAGTTTAATACGCATCCACACGATGAATGCGCAACAACGCACACTGTGCAAACATATACGAACTAACAAACCAAGACCCTTGGTTCCTCAATATGATAAATGTAGCACGCTACATACCTGCACGTTTGTTAAAGTTATGGACCACAAACGTTTCTTTGCTAAGTTACGGACTTAATATGTAAGTTATGGGCTCAATACAAGATATTATATGCACATCGTAACTCTTGTAAAGTCTTTCACGTAACAAAGACAATAAAATTCTAAGTGTAAAACGATGTATATGTGCCAAAAAGCTCCATACTTTCATTCAACAAAAAACTACGAGTTTTTTACAAAGTAATGACTACAAGTCCTAAGTACATATCTACAAACTATGAGCACGCTTGGGGGAACGCTCCGGCTCAGCAGAACTTCCAGCCACTTGGAGTTTCCTCAAACGCAACGCATCCTTAGGAGACACGGTCGGCACACTCACTGCAACCCCATCTGACCTAGGGATGTGCGCAACACCCACACCACAGAGAGTGGATTTCCCCTTGATACCTTTCTTCTTGGCCGCCCTCTCTGCATGGCGCTCCAAAACCTCCTTCAGAGGAACCTCCTTCTCAATAGCGAAGGGGTTCAGAATGTCACGCGGCTGCGCGAATCCTGGAACCTGCAACTGAGACTCATCAGGCTTCAGGTAATAATCGGATTGGGCCTCCGCGTTCTCAACTATGTGCCTCCCAAGAGTTAGCCCCGCCATTATTACGGTGATGGGACAATCTTGGTCGCGCTCCAGCCGCGCAATATGTGGAAGCTCGAAGAGCCTCATCCCCTCCATCGCCTTCACAAGGTCCTCATACGCATCAACATTGTATTCAGGAACCTCAGCGATAGGAACGGTCAGTAGCTGACCCTCAGCAAGCTCTTCCACAGCCTGCGCCTTGCCACGAGCAACGGCGCACTCCACCACCTTACCGAAGGCACTCACAACCTCCGGAGATTCCAACGTGCCCATGGCCGCCAGACGCAAGCCATAGCTGATCAACCACCTGTACAAACAGAAGATGCGTTAGAAAAAAATATATACAAGTAAAAACAAAGGATAATGTACGACAAGTACCTGCGCTCCGCAATCATGGACATAAGATGAGGATACAGCTCCTCATCATACACTATGCTCAACCCGCGCAGTTTTTCCTCCTGCACCTCCACAGCACTCTCCACTTTCTTGCCAAAATCAGCAAGCCGGTCGCAGAGCTCAGTCTTCTTCTCCTCAAGATACCTCAACCCCCAGGTTAGGTTCGACCTATACTGCTGCACCTCACCACGCTCACGCTGCAGTTCAGCCAACGCAGTCAGTTTCTCATCAGTAGCCTTCCTCGCGTACTCCGCGGAAGCCAATACCTCTGCCTGCGCCCCAGCCAACTGCGCCTTGAGCAGGGCAATTTGCTCATCCTTCTGAGCAAGGCTGCCCCCTCCACAACAGCCTGCGCCTTTTGCTGAGTGACCAACTCAACCTGGCGAGCAGCAACAACAGACAGTTCCTCCACCACCTCCTGCGCAGACATCTGTGCTACGGCCTTAAGAGGCTCCTCCAAGCGAGCAGCCTGCGATGATGCTGCACGCTCAGCAAACACCACATCATCATGCGCAGCATGGTCACTACAAAACAAAGAAGGAACCGTTAGTACGAGGATGTGGCATATGAGAAATAACAAAGTTGTAAACACTTACACAAGAGGCGGGGACCTAGATAGATCCTTCTCCGCGCCAGAAACGGACACATCATCCGGTGCGGACGACTCTTCGTCATTAACCACATGGCGCCTCCTCTTGGAGGTACCAACGTCATAGCCACCAGAAGGCGCTTCCTTACGCTTCTCGCCCTGGACCTCCACCACAGGCTCCAAAATCTCTACGCTGTCGGAAGAATCAGCATGCTCTTCCTCCACTACGTGAGATAGCTCTCCAGTGGGAGGAACACTTTGCACCGGTAGCACAAAAATAGCTGCAGGTGGAGAGGCCGCACGAGCAAAAGGCCCAAACACTGCCAGATGCCCCGCAGTAGCCTCTAAGATAGGCTCCTCACCGTCCCTCAGAGGGCGCACTCCCACTGTCACGCGCTTAGGCTCCTTCAACTTCACAAAGGCAAACAAGTCCATCTCTGCGAAGGACAGAAACAAATAACAAGGACAACTTAGTTATTCAAGAAAAACATATAAATACTTACTTTACAGAGGCAAAGGCAAAAAAGGATGAACACCCACCCTGGATGTTCCCATCAATGAAGGTTGGAACCTCGCCCGCACCATCAAAATAGTTGCGACTCAGCCCCATATGCACCAAAAACTCCTCAGGATAGGAGTTAATGGGAATGCGGTTACTATCAATCGTATCCGCATCCGTAACGCTATATGAACCAGGGATAGGACGCTCATCCCTCGGTAGCGACCCTTGAGTATAGAACTCAAAGCGCGGTGGAAACACAGCATCATCCACATAGAAGAAATATTCCCTCCAATGCCTTAAGGAGTCTACTTTTTCGGTATAACATTGAAGGCGCCCTGAGGGCTTTTCAAAAGAAACCCATCCGTGCGACCACGTCGTGTGGTAAAACGCACGGAATAGGTCGACAGTCGGGTTGATGGCAAGTAACCGACAATTTATCCCAAAGTTGGATATTTTCGCCGCACCTATACAGTGCAGCTGTGAGATATGAAGTCGGTAAAAATTGAGCACATTGCTAAAAAATATGGATATGGGTACGCGATAATTCGCATAATCAAAAAAACGCGTATATAAGCCTATCTTCCCATCGGGGAAATCAGCGATACACGCGTCGACATCTGGCGCCTCCGGATGGACGTCAAGAGGAATGAAGTAATCAGAAGAAAACTGACGTACGTCATCCTCATCCATCTCAGAGCGAAACTCGTGCAACTGAGCAACCCTTTGAAAGTATAACAATATATGCTAGATTGCGCACGCGCAGTTACCTAACAGAAAAGCAAGATCGAAGAAGAAAGCTTTGATAAGTTTAAAAATGGCGGAAATGTTTTTACTATGTGTTTCACGGTGAAAGGGGGCGGTGACTTTATAAGTCTCTAAAACCCTAGAAGGAGCAACACGTGGATCCCACTCACAAATCGTGTGGCTAGGAAACGAGAAAGTACAACACTTTTTCCCGTTTTCCAAGGCACACATGGACACACTCCCCGTTTCCCGAGAAACGAGTGAGATATTTAGGGACTAGATACTTAGTTCTCATATTTGGGCGGTAAATCTTTAAATTTTTCCCGCCACGCTTACCGCTGAACTCACTAGTCTAGTATCCGCGGCTACGAGCCACGCACACTAGACTGGGGGGACATGATGACGTATAGTCTATATTTGGGCCACGAGCCCAAATGATAAACATTACTAAGCCCAAACCCACCACGAGTGGGCTATCATGACAAATGACTTGGGCCATAATAATAACGGCTTGGACTCACGAAGCCCAAAGCCTACCAAACTAACCGGGCATGAGATAAGGATCTTCTATTTACGGAATATATATCCTTACCCCGGATAAGCATTACGTGTGCGAAGAGTAAGGAGCAAGGAACCTACGCGGTTTCTACACCCCTATATATAGAATGATATATTCTCATTAAAGGTACGATTTACATAATCCCTAACTCTTCTACAAACCCTAAAACCGATTACTTACTCTCACGCCGGAGTCTAATCGTGGGAGACAATCCCACGATAATCCTAATGGTGTTGTTTACTTTCTTAGTGCGCAGGTCTTACAAGCACTAAAGTTCTAATTGGTACGAGAGCAGGAGTCCAAACAAGGTAAGCCCAACTTTTGTATCAACAATGAGTTTACTAGAATTTTAGAGTAGTCTATACGGAATTACGAAAGCTACCTGTGACCCACGTAAAGAGTCGAGTTTATAACAACTTGCGCATCTAGTTGTGAAACCAAAAAAGAAAGTTCTTTCTTAGCTTATTTTCTTTGTAATTTGACCAATATGAGTACTTGTCCTTCGTTTTCGTATTACTCACGTTGTTACTTGTGCTTACTTGCTGTTTTGGCCTTGTTTCGTTTATGCTTGTGTAGTCCAAACTTTGATGATGTTTTATGCATGGAGGGGGAGAGGCAAGCGCTTCTCGAGTTCAAAGAGGGTCTCATTGATGAAGCAGATCGACTTGCTTCTTGGGTAGGTGAAGAGAGCGACTGCTACAGATGGGCTGGGATTGTTTGTGATAACGTTACTGGTCATGTTCATGAGATTCATCTTCGCGCACTTGATGGTGATTGTCTATTTATATATGAGGAAGCCAAATTAAAGCAAAGGTTGAAAGGGAATTTAAGTTCATCACTGTTGAGTTTGGAGCAGCTTAGACATCTCGACTTGAGCTGCAATGATTTTGGATAGAAAGTTCCTAAGTTCATCGGTTCCCTTGAAAACTTAAAGCATCTTAATCTCTCGTATTCAGACTTTTCAGTAACTTTCCCTCCTCAGCTGGGGAATCTTTCACAATTGAACGTCCTTTCACTTGGACAATACTTTTCACTTCGACAGTTTTTGGAAGGAACAAGCGTGATGAATATGCAGTGGTTGTCAAGTCTCCATCAATTGCATCACCTGGATTTGAGTCATCTAAATCTTAGCAATCTCGATTGGTTAGAGGTAATCAACACCCTCCCTTCTTTAGTCGAACTCCATCTGTCTAGTTGTCAACTCGTGGACATGCATCACCATGTTTCTAGTCTTAATATCACATCCCTTTCCTTGCTCGATCTTTCATACAACAATTTCAGTAGTTCCTTGCCACTTTGGATCTTCAGTATAACACTACACCAAATGAAAGCCTTTGGGACGGGGCAAACAAATGGGACGACATATGTTGTCCCAAATGGACAAAGGGTCCCACTTTCTTCAACAAATATAGCAGTCAACGTGAATGTTTTGGCCCACTCATTTTGGAACGACAATGTCGTGCCAATGGTTTAAAAATCAATTTTATTTTACATAAAAACCAAAGGAACGACATTGTCGTTCCTTTTTTTTTTTTTTTTTTTTTTTTTTTTTTTTTCATTTATCTGTTGTGAAAAAATTAATTTTATTTTACATAAAAACCAAAGGAACGACAATGTCGTGCCAATGGTTTAAAAATCAATTTTATTTTACATAAAAACCAAAGGAACGACATTGTCGTTCCTTCTGTCCTTTTTTTTTTCATTCGTTTTAATAATGTCGACCTAAACGTTTTTGGGACAAGGAAAATGGTACAACCAAAAAGGGTCGAGATTGTCGACCCAAATCGTTTGGTACGACCCCACTTCATTGTTTGGGTCGAGATTGTCGACCCAAATCGATCCCATTTTTGTAGTGTAACTAGTTTGGTTTCATTGGATCTAACTCTATGTAATTTTCATGGCTCTATTCCTAGTAGCTTCCGTAACTTGACTTCCCTCCAGGTGCTTCATGTCTCTGAGAACGATTTCATGAATTCTTCATTAGTATTTGAAGAGTTGTCTGATAGTAACCTGATTTCGTTAGATATTCGTTCTTTTGGTGTTTCGAGTTCAGTGCTTGATTCTCTTCACAACTTGACCTCTCTTCTTAACCTTGACATATCAGAAAATCAACTCACCAAGACACCCGCTAAATCACTGTGTAACTTGTGTAATTTAAAAGAGATTGATTTGTCAAGTAATTTCCATACTCAGAGTATAAGTTTAACATACCTTCTTGAAAGTTTTCTTGAGTGCAAGACACCTGCCTTGGAGTCATTAGACTTGAGCTACTTGGGACTTTCTGGTCAACTCCCGAGTCAACTAGGGAAACTAGTACATTTTTTTTTGGGGTAAAAGGTCAACGACCCGGTAAATATATTACTCCAAAAAACGTTTAAGTACAATGGATATGAGTGAATCTCATATCTCAGCCCGTTACATAGGCGAAGAGCTTACATAACAAGATACTTCCTATTTTCAAAACAAGAAAACAAACCATAAATCACATGATAGTATTGACTCTGACAAAAGATAAACTACTTCCTACGACCTTGGAGATTAACACCATAAAAGGCACTAAGAGCATCCAATTCACCTGGAAGATCATAAATTTGCTTCGAATAATCATCATAGTCATACTCATCTTCACGCTCGTGACCACCACCACCAAAGAGATTTGCTGATTCATCGAACGTGTTAATAACCTCTTCCTCTTCGCTATCAGAAACCTCAACCACACCCACCCTTGAAAATGGGTTAGTCCTCTTAGTGACAGAGGTAGACGGAATAGGATGACCAGCATCATCCACAAGAATAGCTTTCCCATCAATCAGTAGCTCTTCAAGCTTACTAATTTTCTCAGAAATAGGAGTAGAACCAACTTCCATAGTTTCCATTGAATCACTCACAAGCGGTTCTTGCATAACACTCACAAGAGGGACTTGTGATGTAGTACCAGTCTTAACCGACTCATCATTATTAACTTCCATTGTACTGCCAGCATCTACCTCCATGTTAGTAACAACCTTAGGAATACCAAAACCATCAGTATCATCCATATTAAGAGCATCAAACTGATTAGAAGTAGTGATCTTGATTCCACTCATACTAGCCACATCAGAAGCCTTCTTCTTACTGACACTAGCTTTCTTTGGTTCGGGAGGAGTCTTTTTGGGCTGATATTCAAAATGCTTACCCACAACAGGTTTAGTAAAACCTCCGCGACCCGGATTCGAACCAGCTTGCTTACCCTTCTTCTTATTGTTAACAGTCTGAAAACCATCGTTTACATTCTTAGAAGGTTGAGCAGTCGGTATCACACCCTTAGGACAATCCACCAAAACATGTCCAAACACCTTGCATTTATCACAGCGAGGCGGTTTCCATTCATATTCCACACGGATCTTCTCAATTGTCGAACCCGAACCGTCAAGTAAAGGAATCTCAACAGTAAGGCTGTCCCTAAGTACCTCATCCGACTTCACTTCAATCATACATCTAGCAAAACTACTCCTACCCCAAGATTCTTTGCACATCTGACTAGTAAAGGCATCCAATCTCTTGGGAGTCCCAATCAAAGTAGCAAGCAAACTAAGCCCGTCATCAGAAAACATCGCTAAAGGAACATCATGAAATTTAACCCACACCGGAATGTGAGTTAAATCCTCTTTCAACAAATTGGTATTCAAAGTCCAAGGTTTAAGAATAATAGGAACATTACGGATCAACCATGGACCATTATCAAGCACATCATCAACACCTTTCTTCGAAGAAAACTTGAAGAAGAAGAACCCCTTAGCGTTCATCATTACCTTTTGTAACCCATACTTAGCCCACGCATTGCGAACATAATAATCCACAACAGGAAAAGCAGGACGCTGACCAAGGAAATATCCATAGAGGGTATTCTCAAACCTCGTGTTCACCTCTTCCACTACCTTCATTGGGACTGAAAGGTCAACATTATCCTTCTTATTGCTGCTTTCTAATCTCCGAAAATTAGACACGTGTTTCTGAGATTCATTAGAAGCAACACCCGCATAAGAAACCGACTTCACTCCATTACCACTAGACGAATCACCCTTAGGTGCAGTAGGGATAGAAGTAGCATCAGATGAGGAGGCCATATCAGTAGCAATATCATGTTGAATTTTGTTCATGGCTTCATCAAAATTCTTATGCGCATTAGTAATCAATTGTTCCACATGACGCTGTGTAGAAGCATCACAAGCCAAATTCGATTCAAGTGTAACACTAGGCTGTTCCAAATCAACCATATCATTATCTGTATACCCTTTATAAGGCCCTTGTGACACATTACCAACCAAAGTATCACCCTTATCCCCAATATTCCCATTCGAATCATTTACATTATCATCAAGTGAAACCGGCTTCACTTGATCAGGCGCATCTTGGTGAGTGGAACTTTGAGGATTAACGACCCTCATAACTTGCGTAGGCTGAGAAACATCGATGTTCCCCACCTCATCTTTCTTCAACCTTTTCATACGATCAGCCAACACATCCATATCACTAGGAGCATTAGCAACCTTCTTAGCTTGTAAAGGACTCAAAAAACCCCTCTCCATCTCTCACAACCAGCAGCCAATCAACAAGCAAATTAAAACCAAGCCAAACTAGCAATAGCGATACCAATAAGGAAAAGAAAACCCTAATCTTAGCGATTAGGGTTTATACCAAAACAAATCAAGAGCTAACCTCCCACCATACTCGAAAATCGATTAATAATAACTAAGAAGAGTAGAGAACAATCGATCTTAATAAAATAAGAAAACAGAATCGACAAAGATAGGTCGGCAAAAAACAACCTCAACGCAAAACGGAAACCCTAAGAAAAAGCGATCCAATTAAATCGACCAGAACGTGCAATCACTCCAAAACTGGACCAGAATAAACCTAGGACAGATTAGAGCAATAAGAACGATTAAGGGATAGGATCGATCAGAAGGGATGATAAGAAAATAGCGAATAAGGGATGTTAGGGTTTTGGGTCGCAAAAATCGCCAGAGAGAATTCGGTTAGGGGTTTTTTTACGTGGTTATAACAATATTGATGGTGTAATTCCAGATTTCATAGGAAAGTTATCTTTTCTAAGGACATTAGATCTTAGCAATAATCTAATTTCTGGTCATATTCCATTCTCGATTAGGCAATTATCGTTGCTGGAAGTGTTATTACTTTCATATAACAAACTGAATGGCAGCATTCCTGACTCTATTGGACGATTGTCATCGTTGAAAGAGCTGGATCTTTCATATAACCAATTGGAGGGCAGCCTTCCTAATAGCCTCGGTGAACTTTCAAACTTGGAAGATTTAAGTTTTGATTCCAATTCTATGACCGGTGTTGTAACAGAAACTCACTTTGCCAAACTCTTGAGTTTGAAACATCTTTATGGAGGAGGCAATAAATTAACACTAAGACTACGACATGCGAACTGGATTCCCCCATTCCAGTTACAAAGACTGAATTTGAACTCTTGGTGTTTAGGTCCTCAATTTCCGTTGTGGCTGCAATGGCAAAATGTTTCAGATTTATGGGACATAAGCAACACTGGCATTACTTCATCCATGCCTCCTGATTCATTTTGGAGATCATTACCCAATCTACTCTATGTGTATATGTCACATAATCATATCCAAGGAACATTGTCGAGTATCCCTGAAAGATTGCGTTCACTCGACTTGAGTTCCAATGATTTTTCGAGAAAATTGCCTCATCTCTCTGATAGTTGGGTTCTAAGTCTTTTAGATCTATCAAATAATTCCTTTGAAGGATCATTACACCACATGTTGTGTCCCAATGAAGAGGTGGGTATGCAATTTCTTAATTTAGGAAATAATCTTTTGTCGGGTGTCATTCCAGAATGTTGGGAGAAGTGGATGGAATTAATGTGCTTAAACTTGGAGAATAATAATTTGTCTGGCAGTATTCCAAGAAGTTTGGGTTCTTTATACAGCCTACAATTATTGAACATGCGTGGAAACAAGCTCTCCAGGAGATTACCTGACTCTTTAATGAACTTAACACAGTTGAACATCCTTCAACTTGGTGGCAATGGAGTTGTTGGAAGCATCCCAGCATGGTTTGGGAGAGAACTCTCTTTTTTGACACTTGTCAACCTTAGATCCAACAAGTTTGACGGAAATGTTCCTACCGAGATCTGTTATCTAGCAGATATCCAAATATTGGATCTCGCCGACAACAATCTGGTAGGAAATATCCCAAGATGCTTCAACAATTTCAGTGTCTTTTCTGGGAAACAAAATGCGTCAGAAGCCAGATTTATGCACCTAGTTACAACTAGTGAGTCATTGGTGATGAAGGGACGAGAGGATACCTATACAACTATTCTTCCACTGGTGTTGTTGTTAGACCTTTCGAACAAAAATTTAGTTGGGCACATCCCGAGTGAGCTTACAGCACTCAGGAAGTTAACTACATTCAACTTATCAAGAAACCATTTGACAGGGACGATCCCAGAGAAAATTGGAGACATGAAATCTCTTGAAACATGTGATTTTTCAATGAACAAGCTTTCTGGAGAACTTCCATTGAGTTTCTCAAGCTTGAATTTCATGAGTAGCTTCAACGTGTCCTACAACAATTTGACAGGAAGAGTTCCATCAAGTACACAGCTTCAGAGCTTCAACGAGTCCAGCTTCTTTGGCAACCAACTTTGTGGAGCTCCACTCGCTGACCGTTGTATGGAAGTTGAAGGACCTGGTACGAAAGACCATGAAAAAGACGATGGATCATATGGAGCAGGGTCAGCAGACTGGGGCTTGGTTATTAGCATGGTGCTTGGATTTATTGTTGGTTTTTGGGTCATTGTGGCTCCTTTAATAGTCAGCAAATCGTGGAGGATTGGATATTTTCGTTTCTTGAGTAAAGTATGGTCTACGATGTTATTCATAAGTGGGTGTTGATAATGCCACATATAAAATTACTTCACACACATAAAAATCATGCATAATGACAAAAAATATTTTGTCCTTATGCATGATTTTTATGTGTGTGAAGTAATTTCATATATGGCAATATCACTTGCCTTCATAAGTACTGTTTCAACATCTTTACTAAGTGATGAAAAATGTTGCAATGTTGTAATATGTATGAAGTTTTTACTATTGAAAGTAGTATCATAATAAAGTTACAAGCTTGTGTTTGAAACAACTATGCATGCAAATCTCTCTGGTGCTTTTTGTCACAATTTTGTTGGTGAATTATAACACTAATTTGATTGCTTTAGTGTAATTACATGCATCACCAATTGCCATATGCTAACAAAAGTTACAAGCGGGAAATACCCATGAACGACACATTGACATCTTTCCAACCACTATTTAATTGGCACTCAGCTTGACTGCATTACATGATCGAAAAGCGAGCTATTAATTAGCACACTCCCACAAACATATTATTCTATGGCATTTAAACATTTTTCACAAGCTGCATAACTACATGTATGGAAGTGTAGCAATTGGGGCTTATACAAGTGTAAAACTACACAGCGTGTAGTAGCTTTGCAACAGAATACTTGAATACTACAATAAGCTAATAGGTTATTTTATTCTGATAATACAGTAAGCTAATAGGCTTTGCTAACCAACTGGGCTTTCTCAGTTTGCCACTAAGGGTAATCTTAGGAAGTTATCCTTGGAGAGGTCTCAGGTTTGAGTCTCACCATGGACCTTCAGGGGCCCAAAAAAATAGAAGCAGGATATGGTTTATCCCCTAAGGAGAAAGGTTCGATGCTTGCATACTGCCCAATTGGATGTCACTGTGAGCTCGAATCACTAATTACTAACTCGCCGTTTAAAAAAAAAAAAAAAAAAAAAAAAAAAAAAAGGCTAATAGGCTTTGCTAGTGAACAAACAGGTGCATTAATCTTCTTAATACCACCCATATTAGCAGCTAATCTAGTCACCTAGTTACAAAACAATCCCTGACAAAGTATCAAACCAGCAGCATCTTCTTGCAACATTTTCAACCATTACAAAACGTGTTTCGGTACCACAAAGGGTTTGTAGCCCAATGGTACCATGAGATAGTGTGAGATGCTACTCAATCAACAGGTTGTGAGTTCTAGTCCGGTCAAAGACGAGTTTGTATTGTATATAATTCACGAGATTGTAGTGAAAATACGTTGCCTTTTAAAAAACCAAAAAAGAAAAAAAGGCACATTTTCTATAATTTGCTAATAGAGTCGATGACACGATGATGATTTTGGAAAGTTTGGATGTTTTATGGCGCTAAAAATCAGCATTATATATCGTTTTTAATTGTGTTAACTTTTTTTCAATTAAATACATCTGATAAATCTACGTTTATGGCCGATGGGTTTGAGTATTCGGGCTCATTTTGGGCTAATATACATTCTGGCCCGGTGAGCATATTGAAAAGAGTAGTGCTACACCAATCTCCCAATTAACATACACAATATCCTAAAACTTTTATCGTCTATACTTAATAATATATATACAAATTCCTAAACTGTTTTGCCACCTATTTGGACTTGCGAAGCCTCCTTTTTTATGATAGTTCTAGAAAAAATGGAACCATAGTGTTTGGTAGCCAAAGTTTTGTTAAACATTTTGATGAAAATTTCTTCTTTGTCTTATAGAGTTCAAGCTATTACTCCATCCGTCTCAAAATAATTGCCTCCGACAAAAACACACAATTTAAGGAAAATATAACTATTACTGCTTTCTTTCTTTATCTTTTTACAAAATGACACTTTTACCATTAACTAATTAATTAATATCTTATTTAAAATTTGTAATATTAACTTCAACCAAGGGTATATGATAAGCCTGATCAAACTTTCCTATCTATTTTTAGTAGTGACAATTAAATTGGACTATCCCAAAAATTAAACCCGAACTATTAATTTGGGACGGAGAGAGTATATGTTAAGATACCCGTAACGAAGATAAGCAAAAAAAAAAAAAAAGATAAAACAAAAAGTGTCACAGACTCTCAAGACATTGCCCTAAATCACTCATACAGTCATATATTGACATTGATAGTGAATGGTCTAAAAGTCAAGTCTTGCCTACTCAATGCCGAATATCTTTTACGCCACCAACTCGAAATCCAGCGGAGGCAAGAGGTTTAAATAAGAGGGAAGTTGTTTCGTCACTAATCTCGATTCCAAATGGACGTTATAGAACTTGTTTCTCCAAGGCGAAATCACCTAAAGTTTAGTTTGAGTCCATTGCTTAATACATTTAAATCAATTGTTGTCCTAATCTATGTACACAAACGAACACAATACATCATTGCATCAAGTAACATTTACAACCAAGTTTTAAGCTGAGAAACTTCTACATATTATTTGTTAACGCGTTATGAAAAGTAAACTCATATCTTTCAACGCGAGACTCCAAAAGTAAACTCTTATCTTTCAACGCAGTTCCATCTTTTCTTACTAGTTACATTTTTCAAATTAAACACTTCAAAATGAAGGGAATAGATATGGACAGTGATTCCTTTTTAAAACTTCATGTATGTATGTGTCTATGACGAATACCCGCGCACAACGACGGTGATAAATATAGTTATATTATAAATATAATAAATGAATTTTTAAACCAACTCACATCGCAATTCCCTACCGCTTAATGAATTCGTTTCACAACACTCTGAATGTATATGCGTTAGTTGTATGTGTTTTTTTAGGTTTCCCGTGACATCATTATTCCCGCATATACAAAGACTCTCGCAATCTTTTACCCGTCAAACACTCCCCCAAAAGTATATGGTTTTGACAAATCAAGTTTGTATTGATTGAAATAAAGGTTAAAGTTGTACAAATTTGAATCAAAATAAAATAAACTTACTAATGTAAAAACTAAATAGTCATAAAAATATATCAAAATGGATGTTGAATTAAAAGCATAAAATTTTAGAAAATATGATGAAATTAAATCATAAAAAAATAAATAGATTCAAAAATATTTCAATTTAAAAATAAAAGTGAGTTTTTAGTTAAGAAGTGACACATGTCACTCCATGATTAGAGCTCATTATCTTAATTTTTTGAAAGAGCACACAACTTAAATGTTTTATATAATAGTTAGATATTAGGTGTAAATTATGGCATATATTATAAGTTTAAGTGTACGTTGTAATATAGATTAGGTTTAGACTAGAGCTAGGATTTATTAGCGTGCCATGCAATGCAAGTAAAGGCTACATGGCGGTTATTCATGTATAGGTTAGTTGAGGGAATCCTTAGTCAATGTTTATCATGGTTTCTACCCCTCATCTGTATAAATAGACGTGGGGATGCTAGTTCCGCACATTCTTATTTCTTGAATTGTAAGCTTAATTGGTTTTAATAAAGGGGTGCTTAAGGGTCATAAACGTATGCATATAATCGTAAAATTGTGTATTATTTTCTTATTTCTTTCGTTTTTTTCAACAGGCTAAATTGAAGTTTGCTACTTGTGATCGACAAACAACTTGCGATCTAGCGTTCCATGTATGGTCCTTCGAGTTGTTTTCGCGATCGTCCAACAAGTCGTACCAGAGCTATTGTTGGGCCTAGTGATGATGTGGATGGCGTTCATTCGGTTAGACTCCAATTTAACAATATTAATGGATCTCGGTAAATCTTGTACCAAAAGGAAGCTAGTAAATGGCGGTGTGTGCCGATGGTATATGTCGGCGGTATGAAAAAGGTGGGATCATGGCTATAGCTAAAGGTGAGGTCAACATTGTTTTGGGTTTGAGGGGAGGATTGTTAGGTGTGCAAACTCAATCCATTACCAATCAATTTTAAGCTTGGTGGGATCTCAAAGATAACATTTAAGATTGGTAGGCTACTCCTTCTATTACCAATCAGTTTTAGAATGAAACGCTAGTTGGGCTTATATGTTAGACTTGGTTTGATGTTGGTCCATAGGAATCCTGACAAGGTCAGTTGAAGACTCCTAAACCGACTACTACCTAGTTTCTTTACTAGTCGGTGAGGGGAATACTAGTTCTTTACGTTCTTCTTTCTTAATGTAATCTTTTGGCTTATATGTTAGACTTGGTTTGATGTTAGTCCATAGGAATCCTGACAAGGTCAGTTGAAGACTCCTAAACCGACTACTACCTAGTTTCTTAACTAGTCGGTGAGGGGAATACTAGTTCTTTACGTTCTTCTTTCTTAATGTAATCTTTATTTTGATTAATAAAGGGGGTTCTAGGGTATTAACACATGCATATTGTTATAATCTTGTTGATATCCTTGTAGTTTCTACTTCTCTTTGTTCGTTTGTTAAACGCGGGGTTTGGTGTTGCAACTTGGTGATCAACGTCAAAAACTATAGATTCTGTGTTTTGATATTCTTGTTGTCGAATATTCCAACATCTATATTACCTGTAGTATGTAGAACGTCATAGGTTTTTTATTATTAAATTTTAATTGACATACCACAAGTTTAGACATTATTTCTGATTACATCAATTAGTTACCTATATTATGTATCATTTATCCCATGTTTATTACTCATGTTTATTACATTTACTTGATATTTGGTACTTATTTGCTTTTTATTTTCATTTTAGTATAAAAAGGATCAACAAAACAAAGAGATACGAAAACGAACAGGAATTGATCTTAAATTGAAGATTGGTGTCAGTAGTTTGTTACGGCATAGCAAGGCATTACTTGCTAGGTTGTAACTACAAGATGTCAGAAGTCAACTAAGTTAAGTAGCCACTATTACGACGTAACAATATCAATTGGTTACGTCGCAGAGAAGTTTATATGCACATGGGATTTTACTTATCAAGTTGTTAAGGCATAACATATTTATCTTGTTACGTCATAACACCGATGGGAGTTTCTTACAAATACAAACCAAAAAATAAATTTAGGTTACACTTGTCTTTATCATTCGATTTAGAGAAGTTCCAGAGGCCATTCCACCCACTTTTGGAGCTGCAAACATCCAAGTTCAAGATCCATTCATCATAAAAATTGAATCAATTCGTTTTGATTAACATTTTCATAATGAATTCTATTAGTTAATTGATTATTACTTCTTTTGTTGTTATGATTCATATTGTTGGCTAAACACCATAAGTATTTGCCAAGTTATGACTCCATTCAATTAAGGACATGATTTATTGAGTTTATTTAGTTCTTTGTTGGATAATTATTGTGCTTGTTAATTGATCCTTGCATCTATGCGTGTTCTACAATTATTCAATTAATGTATTGATATTAATGAATTATTAAGTCACAAAACTGAATTTTTATTACTTGATTCACGAACATATGACCAATACTCATTCGTGGCTAGAGGTATTACAATGATCCTAGCTAGGTTAAAATCAATATACAATTAGGTTTAAGTTAACAAAGGTAAATGGTCATTTTTGATGAGTTAAGTGTTGTTAGATAATTAGCAAAACAAGTCACAATAGTTAGTTGGTAATCTTAATGAATGTTCAATAACTAGATAATATCCACGACCCGTCGAGTTAGATAGTTATAAGGCATATGTATAGGTTTTAACGCCCAATACTAGATTTATATTACCTTTGAGTCACCAATTGAGATACCGATCAAAACATTGCACTAATAGAACATGTTGTTAGAATAATTAGATGATTAAATAGGTGAACACTTCTTTCCTCTTATTGATTTCATCTTCGTTTAAACATATTGTAATCTATTTACTTGTCTTGTGATGTGTGATTTCTAGTCTTAAATTTATGTCTTAGGTTTTACAAAAGATACCAACACTCTCAAATAATGTACCCAATCGCGTATAGTATAGACTTGGTAAGACCAGGTCATTCGCAAGAGCGAAGAAAACCGTTTGTGTAAGTGAATAACAAAAACAGTAATATGAGGGGTTTTGCTTTAGATCCAAATGAACGTTGTTTTGAGAACTAATTTAAACAAATCAATTAAGTAAATAACAAGTAACTAAGATACAATGAAAATCAATAAGATTAAAGCAATATTCACCAAATTAATCCCCTAACAAACTAACGACATGATCGGTTCGTGCAATGTCTAACTAGTTCCTTAATCAGTAACTCAGATGTAGCATAGATTTAGTAACGGCCACTAAAACCTATACATATGCCATATAACCTTTTACCTTTTACCTCGATGCTAGTGGATTATATCTAGTTATAGGCCATTCATTAAGTCCACCAATGAACCTATATGACTTGTTTGTGAAGTATTTAACTAACAACACTCAACTACTTTGTAGATCTCCATTTACCTTCGTTTATCTTAAACCTTATAGTCTGTCACTTTTAACCTAGCTAGGCTAATTGTAATAAATCTAGCCACAAATTGATATTTGTCATATGTTTGTGAATTAAACTTTTAACTTTCAGTTGTATAGCCTAGTAGTTAATTACTATCAATAGATTAATCATAATAGACACAAATACGTAAGGATTTGACAACAAGCATTTAAAGTTTTTGTTGGTCCGATACATTTGTGTAACACCATGAATTTTTTGAACAAAAGCTTGAGCAAATGAAAATAACCAATGTTCATTATAAATATGAGTATGTTTACACCATATTGACCTGAGTCAACTAATAATACACATTTGAACATTACGACAATATCAGTCTCACTTAGTTGTTAAGATGAAGGCTTTACTAGGGATAGTTTCGGAATATTATCCCTGGTAATGATAAATGTTACTCTTCAAGTTATAAAGAGGAAGATCCCACTTAGAAGAGGAAGATTCTAGAGTTGGAATCGATTACTTATCACTACTACTAACCTCCCTTTATATAATAGGGAGATACACTGTTAATAGTTACAAGAGAATAGTGATAACTTAACTATAAGCATACTGGAAGTAAGGTACACGTGCACTTGTGTGACTAGGGTTGCTTTACTGTGCTCATAACTTTTGTACATGTAAGTTACTTTCCATGCTCTCGATAAGTCCTTATCTTACCAAGGGTTTTCCCGCTTTGCCTTATTTGAAATTACTCCCACCTAAGCTTGTCTAAAAACTTCAGCCAGATCCAAGCTAGGATACACTTTGCAAATATATTGAAGAATACTCTAAGGGGTCGTTTGTTTTGAGGGTATGGATTGGGTTTCAAGTTGATGTGACAAGAATGATATGTTTGGTTTATTCTTTTACTAAGGGTCCGTTTGGTTTATAATTTGTTAGCCTCGCAATTTTATAAAGATAAAGCCACACAAGTGAAATGGACTAGATATGTAGCATGTTGTGTCCTTAGGGACTACTTATGTAGATTAGGCAAACATGTAGTGTGATGAGCCTATAAATACCCCTCATGACTCTCCATGAGGGGTGTGGGAAATCATTGTGTATGCTTCATTGTTTCAATCTAATAAACACATATTTTCTTCACCTTTCTCTCTCTACTTTATCTCTCTAGAATAATCATGTATTTCGATCAACCTCGACCTCCGGAACGTGTTTCTTGGTTATAACAAGTGGTATCAGAGCTAACCAGGGGCGAATCGTGGTGTTTTTGGGTGAAAATCTCGTGTTTTTGGGCTGAAGCTACGTGTTTTATCGAGTATGGAATGCGAATTTTTAGGGTTATTGAGTAAGGAGTATGTTTTATCGAGTAAGAACTTAACTGTATCAAGTATGGAAGCGGCATATCGAGTAAGGGTGCTCGTTTATCGAGTAAGCCCTAGTGTTTCGAGTAAGGGACATGGTTATCGAGTAAGAAGCATCTGATATCGAGTAAGGGTGATGGATATCGAGTAAGAAGCTTGACTTATCAAGTAAGCAGCTTGATATTACCGAGTAATGTTTCTTAATATCGAGTAAGCTTCAATCTTGCTGAGTAAGGCTGGTTCAACCTTATCGTATATCGAGTAAGGATTTCACTTGGGCTTACCTAAACGAAACTCTGCCAAAATTGCTCCAGATTATCGAGTATGGCTTAAGTGACAAGGTTTCGAGTAAGGTCACATTATCGAGTAAGGTCACATTATCGAGTAAGCATACACTTTATCGAGTAACAAAAAAAAATTCTAGGGGAGACTAAACGTTCAATTTTTACGCTAGATTCAAATTTTGGTATAACGTTTAAAATTTTGACCCAAAATTCAAATTTTTAGGCCAAAAATTCAAATTTTTTCAGTAAAATTTGGCGTCAAAATTTTTAAAACTCAAAATTTTCTGGTAACCTTAGAATTGCATTTCATGGTGATTTCCAAATTTTGAGAGAGAAAATTTTCAAATTCTATTTTTGGAGGGAAAATACGAAATCACTAAGATCAACCAGATAGAATTTCACACTTCACCAAAAACACACCACGTATAGCTTAAAAGATCCTGATCAAGAATCACAATCAAGTGACAACGGCTAGTATCATATTTTTGTGACTATGGGGATAATTCTTTATCACTTTTTTGGGTTTAAAGTTCATTTCAAGGGAATGTGTACTTATTTATCTCAAAGTCTAGGGGTGGATGGATGCATGACTTTCGAAGATACTTGTTTGGGCATACACTAGTGATTAAGACTTGGATTATCTAGTTATACCCGATGTAAGGAGTTACATTGTAGTACTCACGGGTTATAGCTATCACTTTAAGGAGTTACGTTGTAGTACTCAGTGTCACATGAAGTTGTGGATATTTCAAGAGGTGGATATCTCATATACTGTTTGTTGGTTTAGGTATATGGCACTATCTATGCTTAAAGGAGTTACGTTGTAGTGCTCAGTATAGGTTCTTAGTCACACTATCGTACAAGATTAAGTCACATATCTAAGGGATGTTTACTTCATTTTCAGATTGGTTATATTGGGTTGTTTCTCTAGTCAATGATCAGTTACTAGCTGGTTGGAATTTGAAGAGGTCGCTTGTAGGTTAAAGGGAAGAGATGAGATTGTAGAAATAGAGAGTCATATCTTAGCGACATATACTCATAGAATGTGCTTCAAAAAGCTGTTATGGCTTCTAAATTGCATCAAGTACCAGGTGATTATACGACATATACACAACATTATGATGATTCCGATAACTCGCAACCATCAGGAGGGAGAAGAACATGCCAAAAGAAGTAGTGTTTCGTCTTCAGTGATTGGATTGACTGAGAGAATTGTGCTTAACATCGTGAATGGAGAAGTAGTGTGTGTATATCAGGGCTTATTACCAACTTGGATGCAATGTTATGTGAGTTATGTTGTTATGTTGCTCCCTGAACGACAACCATGTTTCTACACTTTTGAATCTACTTTATCCGCTGCGAGATGAAAAGAGAGTTGTCGGTTCAGGAGGGAGCAGGAAAAAGTAATAAAGGCTCACTAGTTAAGAGGGAGTAATAACCTAACTAGACCATTACGGTTGAAGTTCAGAGCTACAAAGACCTTTGTTGTCAGTACGCCGAGATCATTGGAAGAAAGAACTTCAAGTCTGCCTCAGTATCTAGACTACAGAGACTCTGCGCTTCAACAACGTCAACATAGTTTACTATTGTTGTAATTTACATTGTTTATGTATTTATATGTCTCATTGTAACCATTCACGTGTGACGATATCTTGGAAGGAGATTGTTAGCCTCGCTATTTTATAAAGATAACGTCACACAAGTGAAATGGACTAGATATGTAGCATGTTGTGTCCTTAGAGACTACTTATGTAGATTAGGCAAACATGTAGTGTGATGAGCCTATAAATACCCCTCATGACTCTCAATGAGGGGTGTGAGAAATCATTGTGTATGCTTCATTGTTTCAATCTAATAAACACATTTTTTCTTCATCTTTCTCTCTCTACTTTCTCTCTCTAGAATAATCATGTATTTCGATCAACCTCGACTTCCGGAACGTGTTTCTTGGTTATAACATAAGTGGATTTGTAATAGGATTTGAATTTGATTTAGGATTTGGAGAGAGAAAATATATTTAATTAATTGAAAATAAATTATTTAATAATAATATTTGAGAATAAAAAATTAATTAATAATATTTTGTAATAATTGAGAGAGGAGAGAGATAGACTCAAATAGCAAAAGGACCCCACTCAATTATAAAACTTCACCTCCTTATACTGGATTTGACAAAAGTAATATATTTGGCTGTGGTGGCTAAGGGGGGTGGCAACTTTGCCACACCTTGCCTTATTAAAGCAAACAACCAATCATGGTTGTCTAACAAATTGTTTGCCTAAAGTTGCCTATTCTTCATTTTTAAGTGGCAATCTTGCCTATTGGCAAGCATTAAATGTTAAATAATTATATAATTTAAATAAAAAAACATAATTAAACACTTAATAAAAAACAACTATTTTAATTAAAAAAACAATACATTTTATTAATAATTCAAAGCGAAATTACATAACACTTATTAAAAAAAAAATGAATTCAACAAAAAATAGGAAATCACTAGTCATCGAGGTATGATAAGTCTTGAGCCGCTACGTGCTCCGTAAGATCATATCGAAGACGATTATGGATATCTTCGTCGAGTAACTCATGTAGCACACTATCATCATAAACTGGCGTTACCGGCGGATCCATTATATGAACCGGTGATATTGCCATACCATCGTTTTTCAAAATCATATTGCACAATATAATGCACGTATAAACCAGTTGGCGAATCTTTTGAACCGACATAGCTCGGAGAGGACGACTGAGAATCATCTATTTTCCTTTTAGACGACCAAATGCTCGTTCGATATCCTTTCTTGCAGGCTCTTGTAGTTTCTTGAATCTCTTTTCCATTGGGTCAGTTGGATACATATATGCTTTAACAAATGTTGAATACTTAGGATAGATTCCATCGGTAAGATAGTATCCACGTTTGTAAAGCCTTACGTAAGAACTCTCGACCATATAACTTTATAATCGCATCGCAAAATTTATCAAGGCATTCTCCTAAATTAAAATGACAACTTTTAATTAAAAAAAATAATAACGAAATATATAATGAAAAAATAATAACTAAAATATTATAAAAAAAAAAAAAAAAAACATAACGAAAACAATTTAAATAACTTAAAAAAATAATAACGAAAACAATTTAAATAACTTTTTCGATTAGATTTGTTTAAAGAAAAACAAATATATAACTACAAAAAAAAATAATAACGAAATATTAAAAAAATTAATAACGAAATAATTTAATTAAAATAACAACCTGACGTTCTTCGTGCCATGTTTAGATAGTCATCAAATCTATCCGGAGGTTCACTCGTTGCGAGTTGTCGAATGGCGGATGTACATTTTTGTAATGGCGTGAACCTATTTTGGCCCATCGCGTCTTGACCCGGTTGAAACCATTCGAATTGGGCTTCAATATCATCAACAATTTTTAAAAACAAAATTTTACTCATACAAAAACGATCACGATAAACGCTTTCGTTAAACTTTGGTTGTTCAACAGAATAATCATTCAATAGAGTTTCTAATGCTTTTTCACGAAAACGTTGGACATAACTACGGGTGTCGGTAGAGCTAGCCGTGTCTTCAAGAGCTTCGATTGCGGCTAAAAAGATTTCAAACGTACTTCCGGATAACCATTCTTCGGACGAATCCGGGGGAATAATGATCTCGACCGATGAGGAAGAAGACATTGACATGGTTAAATAAATTGTGTATTGTTTTTTTGATTTGATTTGTGAGATTTTTGTGGATGAAACAATATGTGCTATGTAGTGAATACTTATAGGGATTTTTTTTTTTTTTTTTTTTTTTTTTTTTTTTTTCAAAGTGGTACACGCTCCACCCATTTAATGCCAAACAGTCATATAGTCCTTGAAAGTCTCCCCCACCGAATCGGTAGAAACCACCGCTTGAGGCACCGATTCTCCTTTGCCGATCCACTGGCAGCCCACCATGCCGATCGGCATCCTTTGCCGATTCACTTTCACCGCAAGGATGCCACCCCCCTAAATATCCAGATTCGGATTTTAACCAAACATGCATGTCATTTTAGTTTGAGTCCAAAAAGCAAGGTTGCAAAAATCGTGAATCGGTAGTCAGGCAGTCGACCCCCCTGTAGCTTGTAATCGGTGTAGGTGGGATTAATCGGTGATTAATCGGATTAACATTTTCGACAAGTTTTCTATAATTTCGGCAAGTTTTAGGTATTTTCGGCAAATTTTAGGTATTACCGACAAGATTTTTCTTAAAAAAAACATCTTAAAATAGATATAAAGAACAAGTATAACTTATTAAACAATTTTACGGCGAGTTTTGGGTATTTCCAGTAAGGTTTGAAGGTTTCGGCAAGCTTTGACCACCGTTGACCGTCATTAACCGTCGTTGACCACGGTTGACCGAGTTGTTTGACCGATTTACACAAATCGAAAAGATTGGTGGCCTTATAGCACCTAATCGGTGATTAATCGGCCTTGTAGGCCATGTTTTGCAACAGTGCCAAAAAGCAAATCCTAATACCCCTAACCTTTGGTGGGGCCTTTTTTTTTTTTTTTTTTTTTTTTTTTTTTTTTTTTAAAAAATTTTATGTAGGACTCTTTTAATATTATACTCCATCCGTCTCATAATAATTGTCCACTTTAATTTTTTTGAGTCTTTCTTGTTCAACTTTGACCATTAATATTTTTATTTGTGTTATATAATATTTGATGAAAATTATACCAAACGAAAATACATTTAAAATTCAATCTATTCATATATTTTTTATCAAGTATTATATTATACAAATAAAAATATTTACAGTTAAAGTTGAATAAAAAAGAATTGAAAAACTTAAAGTGGACAATTATTATGAAACGGAGATAGTATTATTTTATTATTTAAATAAACTTTTTTATTTAAAATTTATTATAAATTATATTTAAATATATATAATTTCTCTCTCCTATACCCACATCAAATCCAAATTCTTTACCAAATCTAAATCCTAATCCAAACCCATTTACAAACCAAACGGACCCTAAGTGTATCTGATCAGTGTAACTGGTTCACCTGTATGGCTTTAAGATGATAAGTCTTTTTCAGAGTCCTAAAGACACTTGTCAGTCCTTTAGGTCTCTAATAGTTTGCAGCTTCTTTGCGCTTTGCTAGCTGAATCCATTATCAGGTTAGAAAGTTTTTCATTCAATTTGGACTTCGACTTTTGCAAAGTTAGACTATTTTTGCTAAGAATATATGCAACATATCTGAGGTGTTATCCTCTGATATGTGAACACTCAGTGAGTCCCTTAGAACCGTTGTTCTTCCCTTCAATGGTTTTTGACTCTAACTTCCCTGAGGTTTGCTAATAAGGTGTATACCTTTGAGTCTTTTGGATAGCTGATAGTGATCAGCCGTGCTGATCATTAGTCAGGGGGTAAACTTTGCTCTTTGGTTTAAGTTTTGACTATATCATAGAGAGAGTTGAGTTTCTGATGTAATCAGATATCTTAACTTAGGCTGATTAATGTTTCAAATGCTTGTAAGGGATAATTTTGTCAGAAATTGACTCAATAGTTTAAAATATCGAATCAAATAACTAATAAAACTAAATAAATAATTTCATTAATTCATGAGGTTCATAACTAGGCACACTCTAAGGTGTTAGCCTTTAATAACAATCATAGTAACAAAAGACAATAAATTCAATAATTAAAAAGTATTCATAGTGAAAATGATAATCAAATCTGTGGAAAAATAGAAAGGGGTTGAATTGTTTACCCTTTTTTAATTTAATTATCTTTGAAAACTTTACTTGTAATCGACAATTGAAACTAATAGACAATAAATAATATGCAAGATAAAGTAAGAAACGATCAGACCATAACACGGATGTTTACAGTACAAGGACTCTTTTTCCTTGCCCTACTCCACTCCCGGAGTATCCAACTCGAGAGTTTCCTTTACTAGTCAACAAGCTTCTTTCACCGGCGGAGAAAACCTTACACGTCGACACAAGATTACCGACACAAAGCTAGATGTCGATTTCTTTTACAAGGGTACAACCACTCCCGTCACTCTATGTATTTAAGGACTAAAATACTAACCGATCACTACTGAATAAATACAATCAAATGATGTATACACTATACAAGTTTACATAATGCTAAGCTAACAAGTCTTGCAACGTTATGTTGAAACTTGTAAACTTTCGGATGAACTTGTGATCTTCTTGCTAAAAAAGAATCTCACAAAGATGAAATGTTACTGAGTTAGATGAATGAAATGAGAGTGTATATGCAAGTATATGATTGTAAGTGACGAAGGATTTCTTGGATGTAGCTTGCTATTTATAGGGAAAAAGTTCCAGCATGCCACGAATACGGCGGAACCCTTTAGAGGGTTTCGTCCGTTGTCTCCAAAGGTTCCGCCAGAGCCTGACAGAAAATCTCCAAGAAATCTTTCAAAATATAACCAAAATATTCACAAGATCTTCCAAAGTCAACTATAAGATTCTTGTGTGTAAATCTAAACAAAATATATGACATATCTTACAAATGTCCTTTGACAAGACATGGATGATGCAATACATGATGTAAATGTATATTTCTATATTTAGATTTTTATGAAAAAGAAAGTAAACTTGTAAAAATGTTTTTGTGAAATGTAGCAAAAGTAATGTTTAACTTGAAGTAAAAGTGTATGAATGAAAGACTTAAATTATATTTATGTTTTGCTAAAAATAAAGTTTACACTTTATCGTTAACAAAATTTAGCAAAGATCGTAAAATATAAACAACGTTTTTAGACGATATTTGTATTAACAAAATGGAATAAAACAATTGTTTATGGTGATAAAGTCTTGTTATCTTGATGACTTATGCTTCAATGGAGGTGGAAATGCACTTGGGAGCTCTCGAAATCGATCGGGGTTAAGATTGTGTAACCTAAATTCGAGTTTAAGGTTTATGTTTATAGACTCCAGGCCCGTTGGTGCTACGGCGTAATAAGGTATACCTCTAAGTTATATCAGTCTTCTTTTAGTAATATTCCGCATGCATTAATTTTTCTCTACGGCGTAACCAAATCTGGGTTGCTACGCCATAACAGCTACAAATAGGATTTAATGATATCTGAGATCAGTTGCTATGACGTAACAAGGATGACCTTGTTACGCCGCATATGACTTCTGAGACCTAATTTTGTTTTACCTTAAATATTGTCAATTTATGTGATTTTTTATTTCATTGCTCCAGATTAATAATAAAATGCAAATGTTAAACAAATCAATACCAAGTATCATGAAAACACAATAAATAAGTGCAATAAACATGCGATAATGATACTCAAAATATGATTTTATTTGATGTTATCATCTTGTTTAGTTTATTTACTTTATAAAATACTATCTCTCGGATCTAAAACGCCCCCACTTTACTGTTTCCTTGTTATTTACTTAGCGTCATTTTATTTTACAAGTAAATCCACCGCACCTATGGATGGCTTGTTCTTATCAAGTCTATACTACACACGAACGGATATATTGCCCAAAAATATCGGTTATTCTTGTTAAAATTAGATCACAAATATAAAACGAGATTTAACACATCAATATCACAACCTTAGTTGGTGTAACAAAATTTTAGACACGATGATATCAAATAAGATATAACATCTTCTTAATGTAGTCGTTAGAAATAAATGATATTTATGGTAGTTCTAGAATAAACATCGACGTATAGTGGTCTAAAATACATCGCTGGCTAATACTTTGACAAAGTATTGTGGGAAAACGATTATGCTCTACAGAATTCGAATATCCCAAGTCAACTTATCGTGAGGTTTATATAATTGGTAAGATTTTGGACTAGGATAGAAAGGAACCATGCATCAATGAATTTTACATGTATGTTAAAAGTCAAGTTATCATATAAAAATCCAAAGTTTCCTTGGTCTTCCGTTAGCTCAAATATCAAAATTAAATTGTACTTAATCCCTAACAAAGAATCAGATATATTTATTATTGACATGTGCCAAGTCGATCTATTGACATGCATATAGAGCAACCACAACGTGCTCCCATTTTGTAAGACTTTTCTTATTAAAAAAAAAAAAAAAAAAAATCTTTTATCAAGTCATTGCTCTAATGTAAAAAAAACTTAAGAAAACTCACAAACGATTAATTTGAAAGAAAAAAAAGAGTCGTTTAGTATTTTCCAAACTCAATTCGATCAACTTTAAAAAGAATATTGTTGAATTATTAAGTGACCGACACAATAAAAGCAAAAGGGCATGTATTGACATGGAAAAAAATGAAAAAAAATAGAATATGGAAAATTAATGTCGTTGGAATATTTGGAGTACAGTTGTACGGATGATCTCCCTGAATTAGTCCGCAATTTCTGCTCCACGTAATACATTCTTGATTTCTTCTTCATTTATTCATTTTTTTTTCCATGGGATTTTTTCTGTTGTCTAGTTAATGATAGTATAACATTGACAAAACATGATGATGATGGATAACAACTAGATGAATTTTAGAGAAATCATTAGTGAAATGACAATCGTATTAATAAACTACAACAAACAGATTACAAAAGTTCATATAAGAAAACAATGATACAAAAAACAAAAAATAACGAGTCTAAACTAATACGATCAATAAGCTTTATTGAGCTAACTTATTACAATCAATGATTTCAAGTTTTTATTTCGAAAATTACATAATGAAATAACCATTTGTACACCCGCGTTTTGGTCACAATGTTTTTGCTTGTATATTATTCGTTAATTTTTTGAATGTGTTAAAAGTTTATAGTTCAACTATTTTTGTTTACAAGAAACTAGTTATAAACAAAAGAGTTTATTTTATTTTTTTATACAAAATTACTCAACCAAGAGACTTGAAGTACAAAAAGGAAGTACGAAATTTCCACAATTCGTGTTGAAGATTGCTTTCCTGATTATCTATCTTTCACGCTCGCACGTCACGGAGACCATCCAAAATAATTAAATGTATCTGAACTTGACTAATTTAATTTATTTTAATCTAGAAATTAATATAGTTATCGAATCTATTAAATAGTGTCTACTATACACAATTCATGCCACCCACCATTCAGTTGTAGCCATTTCCATAATCCATACCAACTATTAGTTCTATTGTAGCCATTTCCATACCAACTTTCGATTCAATATCTTAATTTATAACAAAGAATCGTGAGAAAGGAATAACAAATTTTAGATACTCTTAATTAAAATTTTGAACTTTGAGGTTATTGTAAAAGTTTTATAACATATTTCTGACTGTAACCATTTTACACTGTTTTTATTTTTTGTATGCATGTAACTTTATTACACTTGTTGATCGTGTATGGTTTAATCCACATGTAGTGATTAACCAAAAGATCTAATGAGTATATATAATCAGTTAAAAAAAATGTGTAGAATTTACCATATAGCCAAATTCATTTTCGTGATCCCACGTAGACGTTACTCCAAAATTATAAGTCAAAATAAGACTATAAATTCAATTAAGTAACACAATATTAAAGCCGGCCCACATTCATTTTTTTTTCCAAAGAAAAGGTCTAAAAGTTGACTTTCATTCGACATTCCCTATTTCCCTCCATAATCCATACAATATATATATGATGGAAATGCACACAACTAACTCCACCATCCAATGCCATTACACAAACTATCTTTCTTTCTATCAAGCACAAAATGTTGGGCATGAAGATAGGCTCATTCAAGAACCTAGCCAGGATGGCTAAGATTCGAAGTCGCAATGAGTCATCACAATCCGAAAGGTTACTCTCGGATGGTGAAGAAGAGGAAAAAAGTTTATCGCACTCTTGTTCTTCGCCGTCTAGCAAAACCCAGGGACGGAGACAGTGGGGGAGCCAGGGGGTGTTCGGCCCCCTCCAACACGCCCAATCGCTTTGATATTTACCTTATAAAATTTAAAAATATGACGCAACTATAGGCAAATGACCCCCCTAACCTTTAGTTAAATTACTTTGTTAGCTTGAGAAAAAAAATTCGGCCCCCCTTATTCATAATTCCTGGCTCCGTCACTGGCAAAACCCCAACCGGTTCTTTCACGCTTTATATAGGGGAGGAGAGACGTAGGTTCGTCGTCCCTATGGGGTACTTGTCTCATCCTTTGTTCAAAATGTTGCTACAGAAGTCGTCAGAGGAATTCGGGTTCGGCCAAAAGAATGGATTAGTGGTTCCATGTAGTGTCAATGCTTTCCAAGAGATGTTAAGTGTTATAGAATCTTGTAATGGAAAATGTGATTTGAGTAACTTGGTCGAGGAGCTTGTTTAGAGTCATTTATGTACCTAGAAGAGTAAATAAGTGGTCTAGCATTGTGTATTGGTCGCACTTTAGTTTTGAAAGGTGTTGGTCTTAATTTTGATACAAAATAGTTTGTCCAAATGATGTCACTTTATATTCTTGGGCATAATATATAGTTTCTGGCAGCCAATATATTTAGAGAATATTTCATCTTAGTCCAAAATCTTAATATCAAGGTATCATTCTATTGTTACGTTCGAGTCCACTGCTTTATACATTCAAGTCATTGTTGTCGAAAAGTTATGTATATAATGTTAGATTATGGACATTATTTTAGTAGTCGTGTGTTAGGATCGAACTTGAGATCACGGGATTGCACACAATACGTATGAAGAGAAAAAGTAATAATTATTTATAAATGTTATAATTAATTATTAAACACAAAATAAATAATAATAATTAGTATTATTGATTAATGACTAATTATTTATTAAATGAAGATTAGGAAAGTAATACTAGACAAAACATGGAAACAAGGGAAGGTTCCGGAATCCCCTAGGGGATGCCAAACCGATCGGCCCAAGGGGTAAACCCACCTCCATTGTGCCTTGAGCTCCAAGTTTTGTGTAGTATATAAGCAAAACCAAGATGTAGGTTTTTCTCATAACTTGTACACACACATCTTGGTGTTTTCTCTCCTTTTCTTTGTCCCTAGTCGATTCATCAAAACTAATCCCTAAGGGATTCGATTTTTATGATCTTAAAAGGTTTTGTGTTTATTACTTGCAAATACTTTTCTTGAATTAGTACGTGTGTACAAGAACGTGAGTCAAACACACTATTGTTTGATTCTTGGATTGAATTACAAAAAGGTAAGGGGTAATTCTTATAATCCTTATAAACCCTAATTAGGGTTAAATTGGTTCCGGAAGATTGCATTGATTCTTGTTCGGGCTAGAATCATCAAGGTACGTTTATTATTTATGTTTTGATTAATTAATTACATATTATGGTCTTGTTATTATTGCTTCCGCTATATGCTCACTTTGATGTACTTGGTCTATTATATATGAATGTCATGATGTAATAATTCCAACAGTGGCATCTAGAGCCGTTATAATGTGTAATTAATTATCGAAACGCATAAAAATTGGATCTTGATTCGTTTAGTTACATGTTTTTAGGGTTTATATGTTAGATTCCTAACCCTAATTTATTTTTTGGGTCGATTTAGACCTAAGGGTTTTTAGGGTTGTGGTTTTTAATTTTTTAATATGATTAGAAACCCTAGGATGTCATGTAATTGTTATGCGTTTTAGTAAACGATCTTGGTGCAATATGTTAATTGATAAGCTAAATCCATGAAAAAGTGCATATTTGCATGGATTATATATTGTGTGACCTTTAAATTGTTTAGATTGTATATATATATACATTAATGGTTAAGTTATATTAAAACATGTAAATTTATTAATAGATATCGAATTGGGGAAGACTCCAATATTAAGTAATCAATTATGTGCTATGTGGTATTTATTTAGTTTTGGCTTACGCAATCGATTTATCGATGAATGTGGCTCTTTTTCCTAGAAGAAGAAAGCCTTAATTTAATAAATACGTTATACACCTAGATTTGATTATTAATAGGACTATTGAATAAGATTTGCATGTGGCTACATGTTTTATACATATTTAATTGTTATGATTATGTATATGTGCTTATTTAGTTGTTTTATTTTTTATTGTATATTACTTGTTTTGTTTATTTATTGTGTTAGACATGTTTATATAAACGAAAAGGGTAATTTTTTGAATAGAAAAATAATACGGACTAAATAATGGCGAAATTGTTTTGGTTTTAAGAGTAAATTTCAAAGGATTGGTTGATTGATGTTTTTGTACATAGTGTGCGAAAGGCGGACCAAAGGTTGCCATCCAACGTACTTGTAGAGAGGGGTTATTAAAGCTCATGCACCTACCGGTTCTCTACAACTGCCTGGTTGCCGACTGGAGACTTACCTATATCACTATATAAGTACATTGTCATCTTAAGGGTGAATAATCCACAATTCCACTTTTAGTGGATGATAATTGATGGTTATTCTTTAATTGGTGAACCCGATACCTCAATCAAAACTTTGTTATTTTACTCTTAGCTAATTGGTAATAAAAATGTTTTGTAAAACCAATGTTATGAAGTTGTATGCATGCTTCTTCATACATTATTTTGATCACATCAAAATATTAATACCCTTATAAAATTAAGTCGAATGCCATCTAATTAAGAACACTTGAAGTTGTAATTTACGTCATGTGAGACTTGGCGAGATTGCAATGGAGAGGTAAATTTCATAAATTCATTGCTAGCAGATCAACTGATGTGATGGATTTGTGAGTTTGCAGTTTTTAAGTTAGACGACTTAAATTGAGTAGGAAGTGAGACTTGGACTCAAGGCATTAAGATGGGGATCAAACATGCTTACATTACAAAAGTTTTGTGATTGTAAATCCCATAAATCTAGGAATTGCAATATGATATTGGCAATTATTGTTCGACAATTACCTTGTTGAATATTATCATTACTAGCAGATCAACTGATGTAATGGTACTATGTCAATTAAGGATCCTAGCTTTAAGAAAATACTATGGTTTATATGAATATATTTACCTATGGGTATTTTATTTTCTTAAAGACCTAATTATCGAAAATACTAAAATTGAATTTTGAATTCGTTTTAATGTATTAATGCAACGTTCAAACCGTAAACGTATTTTGGGCTTTGGTAAATTGATCTAGTTCTGTTTTCAAACAAATGTTTGATTAAGAATAATTTACTTAAAAGACAAAAAAAGTCTCCTTTCTATGAAAGAAGAGTGAGACACAATCCTATTCCTTTTCATGAATGAGAAAGGATAATAGGAATATTAGATATGTCTAAATTCTAATATAACTCATAGCAAATTTTAATAGTTAAGAAATTTGTGCATATTTTCCATAGGGATTCTATCATCCTCATTCGGTGATCGAATTCTTAGTAACAAATATGATATTTGGTTAACAGAAAATTATGTATGAGATATTATAATTAGAAGCTAGACAAATTACTACAAAATGTTTAAAAACAAACTAGTTGTTTTGACTATTTTAAAGGTGCTACATACATTGTAGGATGGTAGACCTATTAAGGAAGAAATTGCATGCCCAATTTTTCAAGTTAATAGTATTTGGTGGATAGTCCATCATTTACGTAGTAGAATACACTTTTAGTACATAAGTAATTGTTACGTATAAACATTCAAAGGTGTAGGAAAGTTAAAAAGCACACTATTTTCTTTTACTGGATATGAAATATTTACAATGTTGTCAAAATTCAGTGGGAGTATTGTGTACTTATCACTAAATAAGGAATTATTGTAATGATCTTTAATTCAGTGGGAGTTACAAGCTTTGATATCTTGGTAGCTAAAGATAATTACTTTCCAAGTATAGACACTCATACTTTTAAGGATAGTCTTGTACGTTTCCTTACTAGACATTGTTGTTCTACATCTACTTGTTATGCTAAAATCTATGACATAATCATATTGATCACATAAACAAATGCATGGCGTGTTGTTTATCAACTATATGAGGTTGTTCCATGCACAAGTGGGAGAAATGTTATCTTTAATGTGTGCAAGAAACAACTCATAAAGATATGATTTAATGAATTCTCTTGACTACAAGGTAAGAGAATAATGTTCTAATATGAATTATACTAAGCTAATTCAAGAAACACTTGGTGTTACAATTTATGTTATGTGAGACTTAACTAGATTGCAACAACAAGGTGAATTTCATATTTTCATTACTAGCAGATCAACTGATGTAATTGAACTATGAGAATTTGCAGTTTCTAAATTAGATACCTATTGGAACATGTGTCAATATGATAACAAGACTACTTTAATTTATAGATTTATGAATTCATGGAATGACATAAATTAATTAAGTAATCTAATGCTACTTCAATCTGAATATTTATGTGTTCAAGGAATGACATAAATAAATGAAGAAATAATGTTATTTACATTATTGTGAAGTAATCTATATTAACTTGAAATTACTATTGAAACCAAAAGATGGTGTTCATAATTACTTTAGTTAAACATGTTTATGTTTCATTGTAAAGATATAAACATAAAGTCTTTTAATTGTTACAAGACTTATAATAAAGTAAGACGTTATCTTGTTGTGTTTTTTTAATTAAGACATATACATGAAGTTATTAAATTGTTAAATGACTTATAACGTATAGTGGGATTATAACAGTTTATGTTTTTCTTGTAAAGACATGGACATGAAGTAACTTTGTAAAAAGTACTTGTGTTATAAGGCATGTAATAGGCTTGAAAATTATTATACCATTAAAATGAATTAGTTGGTAAATAGACAAGTCAAAAGGAATATGGTTATCTTTAATATTGTTAGATTGTCTTACAATATTAATACTAATGAAATATCAAATGTTTATGGTATGTTCAGTTAGAAAAATCAAACTCTTGTTATATTGTTTGATTAAAGATAACTATGACTTCTTTTCTTCCAAAAGTTATCAAGGTTAGAATGTTGAGTATGACTTGGACATATTTAATAAAACTCCAACATAGAAGATGAAATAAGATATTATCATATGATGAAATGTGATGAATCACATTAAGTCTTAAATTGAAGTTCCAAATTTGTTTAACTGCTTATGAAGAGGTTATTAACAAAGTATTGTCAGGAACTGTCAATATGTATTTGTAGAATCCCAAAAGAGAACATTGTATTGTTGCTTTATTTGCTAAGTATTTAAAGATAGTCTTTAAATTACTAAAAGCAAGTGGGAGTTTTGATCTATAAAAGATAAAATTACAAGATACATAATCTTCTAAAATACACTAGTAAATATCATGATGAAGTTTGACATTTAAATGTTAAATCTCAAGATTATGATGAAGTTTGATATTTAAATGTTAAATCTCAAGATAATGGAATTATCATTCATAGTAGCAATATTTCAGATATTTGATTAATATGCTGAGGGTTATGATTTACAGGATTATTGTAAACCTAATAATCATTATAATACATTACCAAATATGAAATTGGGTAAAGTATACATGCTATGAATGATTAAGATGCTGTCCATAAAGATAATCAATTTTAGAAATTTGGTTTATCTTAAATAGTAAGACTAGAAAATAAAGATGAGTTTTTCAAAGATAAAGTAACCCTTGTGGTTTAAATCTTTGAATAGAAATCATATGGACAATGTTGTACACGTATTTAATGTATGTTTTATGACAAGATTATTAATCACACTTAAGTAATTAAATGTGATTGAATATTCTTTTCTAAACACATTAAATATATAAAGATTATGATTGTCATATTTGTGAAATTGATAATGGAATATCAAAACTCTTTCTTGAGTGATTACTTGAGCGAGGACGATAAGTAATCAAAAGGAGTTTATGAATTCAAATAAATCTTTGGAAGTGTACAAAGTGCAATAATCCATGGATGGATAAATGCATGCATCTATAAGATTACTCTTATGTTTAATTATTAAATCCATGTTTTGATTTATAATTGAAATAAGATAATTTATAAGTATTCCTAAAAGCTAGTGGGAGTATTATGTTTAATTTCTTAAATCATATATGTTGTAGAACATATGAAAAGTAATATTCCATATAAGTAAATGTTAAGTCTTAGAATGGAATGAAACTTTACTTGTAAGATTTAGGAAATAAGACATATAACCTTGGAATGAATGTTTATTGTTGAAACATATGCGGTAAATGAATCTAATATAACATGATATATTATTTAGAGAGTCTAAATAGATATGTATGACATGAATAAAATCTAAGTATGACTCAAAGATTTTTCATGTACATCATGTTTTGTTGTATCATGCTTGATTACAAGATGATTTAGCAATATTAATATCTAATTAAAAAAGTTATTAGATAGCTTGTGTAATATTCTAATAGAATATGTTTGATTATAGAATTACATCCTAAAATCTGGAACAGCTTCCAAATTCTATAGATGAACAATTTTTCAATTGTTGTGAAAATTGTCTTAGCCAACAAACTTGAAAAGTTCAAGGGCATCAAACATTACACAATAGATATTAATGTTTACGGAAAGTTTTAATAGCATATTGTTGTTGCATACAATGATGCTAATGGAATTGAGATGACACTCAATGCTAAGTTATGGTAAGGATTTCATCCTTGGCTATTACTAGTTATGCTTACTAAAAGCATGATTGCATTATACATTAAAAGAATAAGAATACTTTAAACTTAAAAATGTTTGGAAGTTTAATTATCATAAATTGGTGGTTAAGGATGTCTCACATTTTTATGAAATATGGCATTGCACATATAAGAATTTCAATAGTAGAATTATTGAAATAAGTATTCTTAAAATTCCGATAGATCAAAGTTGGATGATTTATGTCTTGTCAACAAGTATGAATGTCATTGCTTGAGACATAATTCATCAACAAGAGTTATCATGCATTGATCTATTTAGTATTTGGATAAGGGATGTTAAACAATTATTATAATAAATTTAAATACATGGTATGTTGAATTTATAATATATTGTATCCTATATTTGTATGTTTAAATCCATGAATAAAGGTTATTCTTAAATTGTCCGTTGTCAGTTAATAATATGAGAATATTATTAAATCAAGACAAATCTGAAGGTTGGTATAATATACTTAAAGTATATTGATGCGTAGTCATGCCATTTCAGATGATATTCGATGATACTGAATATAGGACTTATCCCAACTACATGATGTTACTTTATGGATTTTGTTATTAAGTAAATCATGAGAAGTTATCCTCAGACTTGAGATGCAAGATAAGTGTCATGAATGTAGTACATTTTTGTGGAACAACTTAACGCTATACGTAACTGGTAGTCATAAGGGTTGTTTTCGAAAGTGTTACAAAGTTTGTGGGTTTTGCTTGTAGTCAAGATAGAATTTGTTCCTTCAAATTTATTTTTGGAGTTTAATACTGCTGGGCCCCTCGTAGGGTTGGTAAGATGCATGTGCGGCCGCACCCAATATCTCTCCTGAATATGTTCAGAAGATTTGGTAATCTTGATCAATCATAAACAACGAGAAACAGAATGGTTAATTAAGAAATGACTTTAATCCATATCCTTATTAACGTGGTATTAGAAACAAAAGGATAATAATAATGAGAAATCATTAAAAGGTTTTCCAGGAGCCTTACTCAAGTTGTACTAGAGGCATCGGCGTGTTGCAAGACGCTAACCGATGTGATCACACTATTAAAATATGTCCAAGTGGGAGCTGTTAGATTATGGACATTATTTTAGTAGTCGTGTGTTAGGATCGAACTTGAGATCACGGGATTGCACACAATACGTATGAAGAGAAAAAGTAATAATTATTTATAAATGTTATAATTAATTATTAAACACAAAATAAATAATAATAATTAGTATTATTGATTAATGACTAATTATTTATTAAATGAAGATTAGGAAAGTAATACTAGACAAAACATGGAAACAAGGGAAGGTTCCGGAATCCCCTAGGGGATGCCAAACCGATCGGCCCAAGGGGTAAACCCACCTCCATTGTGCCTTGAGCTCCAAGTTTTGTGTAGTATATAAGCAAAACCAAGATGTAGGTTTTTCTCATAACTTGTACACACACATCTTGGTGTTTTCTCTCCTTTTCTTTGTCCCTAGTCGATTCATCAAAACTAATCCCTAAGGGATTCGATTTTTATGATCTTAAAAGGTTTTGTGTTTATTACTTGCAAATACTTTTCTTGAATTAGTACGTGTGTACAAGAACGTGAGTCAAACACACTATTGTTTGATTCTTGGATTGAATTACAAAAAGGTAAGGGGTAATTCTTATAATCCTTATAAACCCTAATTAGGGTTAAATTGGTTCCGGAAGATTGCATTGATTCTTGTTCGGGCTAGAATCATCAAGGTACGTTTATTATTTATGTTTTGATTAATTAATTACATATTATGGTCTTGTTATTATTGCTTCCGCTATATGCTCACTTTGATGTACTTGGTCTATTATATATGAATGTCATGATGTAATAATTCCAACATATAACCTAGCACAAAGATATCACGTAACAATTAACGTTACATATGAGTTTTAAGCTCTGAAACTTATATCTGTTAGTATCTGTTAATGTCTTATAAGACAGGATTAGTATCAAAATGGCACCACACAAGACTCCAAATGTAAACTTGTGTCTTTTAACGCAGTTTTTCTTGCTAATTAAATCCTTAATATCCAAATTATTAAATAGATATCGACATTGCTCCTCTTTTATAAACATGACATGCAAACTGCTAATAGCATAGTTGTATCTGATAGTGATATATCCAATTTCAATCCGTGGGTTTCTGACCCTAATAGAGCATATACTACTACACGAGTCAATGTAGCCATAAAAGTCAACACAAGCTTAATCTCCCCACATTGCTTAAGACATCGGCAGTACTTGTGTATATTCTAGTATTGTACTGTATGCTTTAAGTCTTGTACAATTTAGTTTTAGTTGCTTGTATAAATACTCTTAAGACATTCATTTGTAACTAACTTTTCAGTTCAATACAATCATTTTCACTCTTATTCCTCTCTCACTTTCATTTCATGATATGGTATCAGAGAACTATTTCTCCGGTGACTCACCATAACCAACCATCATAACAAACTTCAACAAACACACCAAACCACCGTAACAAACCACTGTAACCGTTTTCTCTCAAATTTTTCCGATCACTCTTCATTACCAGTCAATCACTCAAGATCACAATGGTTAGACCACCACTTTCTTCATCAATCCCACCACAACAACCACCACAACCTCCACCAAACACCACCGGAGATACAGAAGACACCAATTCAGTCAATCATCCATTATTTCTACATCAAAATGATCACCCTGGTTTGATTTTAATCTCAAAGAAGCTGTTAGGATCTGAAAATTATAGTTCTTGGAGAAGATCCATGACCATTCCTCTAAATGCAAAGAACAAGCTCAAGATTATCACAAAGGCCTATCTAGAACCTGATGCAGAATCACCACTCAGGGCATTATGGGAACACAACAATGACATGGTCATATCTTGGATTCTCAATACTGTTACTGATCAGATAAGTAATAAATTGAGCTTTGTTAATTCTGCTTCAGAATTGTGGAATGAGTTGCAAGATCACTATTCACAATTAGATGGTCATAGGATATATCAATTAAGTAATGAAATTGCACAATTGAAACAAGAAAATTGTTCCATTAAAGTATTTTACCAGAAACTAAAAGGATTTTGGGATGAAATGGTTGCTTTAGAAGCACCTTATATCTGTACTTGTAATTGTACTTGTGAGAATGGTAGACTGAATGGTGCTAGAGAGAATAGGAAGAGATTGATTCAATTTTTGATGGGATTAGATGAAGGTTTTGCAAATCTAAAGGGGCAAATTTTGTTAATGCAACCATTGCCTAATGCAACTAAGGCATATGGTATGCTAAGACAGGAGGAAAAACAAAGAGAAGCACTCAATCCCAAACACATCACACCAACTGTTATGTCATCCTACACAAACACCAACACTGCTTCACAGTCAAATTTTAGGCAAAATAGATCATTTGGTAACACAAAAAACACAAGGAATGAAAACCCTAAGAGAACACCTTTCAAACAGGGAATGTATTGTGGTCATTGTCAGAAAGAAGGACATTACAAGAGTGAATGCTATCAGCTTGTTGGATACCCTGTTGGTCATCCTTTACATGGAAAAGTCAAACCACAAGCAAGGTCTGCTGACAGAGCAAGGACAGTGAATAGTGTAGTTGGTTCATCAGATGGTGCATCTACAAGTGGTACAAGCAACATGAAAGAGGCATCAGAAGGTGATGCAGCTGTTTTTGCCAAAATGGACAATTTGCAGAATCAACTGAATCAGGTTATGCTGATGCTTCAAAGCAAAGGTATAAACACTTCTAAGATTTTTTCTGCTGCTAGATACTTCTTTATTGCTTCATGTATTGCTCATATTAAGGATGCTTGGGTGTGTGATAGTGGTGCCACAGACCACATATGCACCAAACTCACTTTCATGTTTAACACTAGGACACTAACCACAACTATTATTGTTTCACTTCCCAATGGACACCAAACCATGGTCACTGTCATTGGCTATGTTATACTCAAACCTCACCTCACACTACATAATGTACTTCACATACCATCTTTTGCTTACAACCTTCTTTCCATAGCCAAATCACCAAAACCACAACACTCTCAGTCATCTTTAACCATACTGCTAATACAAATATTGCCTAAAAACGTTATTTATATTTTATGATCTTTGCTAAGTTTTGTTAATGACAAAGTATGAACTTTAGCTAATAGTAAATCATCACTTTAGTGTTTAAGTCTTGTTTAACTAAGGTTTACATTTCCTTTTAAACAAAACATTGTTTTTATTTCTTAAATTAGAAAGTGTCATGTCACATCACATTTATTTCTTAAAATAGAAATGTCAACATCACATTTATGATAAGTTTGTCAATATACATTTATGGAAAGAAAGTGTGTTTGACTAACCATAAGTTTGCTTGCACAAGTTTATGTTTGACTAATGTTTATGAGATGTGACCTTGTTTGGTTTGGAAGATTTATTGCAAAACCAACTGCAGCCCTGGCGGAACCCTGGGGGTACACGGGCGGAACCCTTCTGAGGGTTCCGCCGTATCCGCCAGACCTGCAGAATGTTTTGCTATAAATACCAAGCCACTTGTTAGTTTTGAGTCATCACTTTAGGACATATATTTGAAATACTCTCTCAACTAACTCAATAACCTTTGACTTGTGTGATCCTCTTATGTAGCAAGGGACTTCACAAGATCATCCAAGAAGTTACAAGTTTCAACTCTAAAGTTGCAAGACTTGTTAGCTTCTCTATGTATAAGCTTTGGTAGTTTATACTTCATTTGTATTGTGTGTATAGAAGTGATCGGTTAGTATTTTAGGCCTTAAAATACATAGTGTGTCGGGAGTTGTTGTACCATTGTAAAAGAACTAACGGGAGTGGTTGTACCCTTGGTAAAGAACTCAACATCTAGCTTTGTTTCGGTAAAAGTGTAAGCGACGAACGGGAGTGGTTGAACCCATGTAAAAGAACTCGACATCTAGCTTAGTGTCGGTAAAAGTGTAAGTGACGAATGGGAGTGATTGTACCCTTGTAAAAGAACTCGACATCTAGCTTAGTGTCGGTAAAAGTGTAAGCGACGTTGTAAAGGTTTCTCCACCGAGAAAGGAGCTTGTTGATTAGTGCTTATAACTCTCGAGTTGGAAACTCGGGGCGTGGATGTAGGGCAAGGAAAAAGAGTCCTTGTAGCCGAACCACGATAAACAATCGTGTTGTGGTTTGATCGTTTCTTTCTTTGTCTTTGCTTATTACATATTGTGTTTTAATTAGAATTGTTAATCACACATAAAGCTTTTCAAAAGAATTAAAAAAGCAAGTTGAGTTTGTTTCATATAAAGCTTTTCAAAGAATTAAACAAGCAAGCTGAGTTATTATCTTTAAACAAAAGTAAAGTTTTCAAATATAATCAAAAGAAAAAGCGGTAAACTATTCAACCCCCCTTCTAGTTTTCCACAATTGGCATCATGAGCTACGTTACTCAAGTTCTTTAAAATAGATTGTATTTTAAAACTTGGATCGATCCATGGATTTTGAAAATCTCAAAGAAGGGCAACCTATTCAAAACCCACCGCTATTTTAAAAACAAAACTTCCTTGAATGGAAAAGTAAACTTGAAAACTATGTGAAATCGATTGATCAAGATCTTTGGCATACTATTGGTAATTTCAAACCAATGAAAACAAGTTTTGAAAACCAAGATGATCAATTTGATCTCACATATGAGTTAGAAGTCTTAGAAAAATTAATAGATAAACATTAGTTGAGATAAATACATGCGCTACTAGTTTAAAAATTTTAAATGAAGGTTGTGGAAAACTAGAAGGGGGGTTGAATAGTTTTAGCGTTTTAAAATCTTTTTAACTTGTTTAGTTAGCTTTGAAACTTTCCGTTTGATCAAAGATATATGCACAATCACAATATATAACATGCAAGTAAAGGAAAGAAACGATCAAACCACAACACGAGTATTTATCGTGGTTCGGCTACAAGGACTCTTTTTCCTTGCCCTACGTCCACGCCCCGAGTATCCAACTCGAGAGTTTCTTTCACTAGTCAACAAGCTCCTTTCACCGGCGGAGAAAACCTTACACGTCGCTTATACTTTTACCGACACAAAGCTAGATGTCGAGTTCTTTTACAAGGGCACAACCACTCCCAACACTCTTTGTATTTTGAGGACTAAAATACTAACCACTCACTTCAGAATATACACAAACAAATGACGCGTAAACAATACTAGTTTACACAATACTAAGCTACCAAGTCTTGCAACGTTGTGTTGGAAACTTGTAACTTTAGACGACCTTGTGAGCTTCTTTGCTACAAAAGGAAACTTCACATTTACAATGTTAAAGGGTTAGAAGAAAGGCTGAGTGTGTGTGTGTGTAAAATATGAGCTCAAGAGGTTAGCCAAAAATCAATATATGGCTTGGTATTTATAGCACAACAAACTGTGTGCTCGGCGGATCAGGCGGAACCCTCAAATGGGTTCCGCCCGTGTACCCCCAGGGTACCGCCGGGTCTGCAGTAGGTTGTGCAATAACTCTTCAAACCAAACAAGGTCTTGTCTCATAACTCCTAGCAACCAAACAATGTCACGCCACTTAAAGCAAGTCAAACATGAAACTTGTAAGCAACAACAAAGCTAGTCAAACACATTTCTTACCATAAATGTATAATGACAAAACTTGCCATAAATGTGATGTGACTATTTCTAATTTAAGAAATAAACTTGTGTTATGTTTTATGAAATGTAAAATGTAGCAAAGGTCTAGTTTATGCAAGTCTTAAAAACTAAGATTATGTTTTGCTTAGAAACTAAAGTTTACATTTTGTCGTTAACAAAACTTAGCGAAGATCGTAAAATATAAATAACGTTTTTAGGCGATATTTGTATTAACAATCTCCCCCTTTTTGTTGATGACAAAACATAAACTTTGTTTTTAAGTAACACGCAAAATCTTGGTTTTCAAGACTTAAAAAAAATTATATTAACCTTGTTTTACTTAAGAGACGAAAGGCATATCAAGTATTGAAGGTTTAATATATTTCTCCCCTTTTTGTCGAAACAAAAAGTAGAGTAGCGAAGCGGAATAATCGCTATGCTCCCCCTTGGTTGATACTCCCCCTAAATGGAGTACCAATATGGGAAACATGGATTTTGGACCCTACAAAAAAAATGGTTAGTTGGTGATATATATATAGTCAAGCTTGTAGTTACCACACACATTGCAACCAAAATGACAACACAACATTGATCAACCAACAATACACAAAAGTAAGTAGAAAGAGATTTCATTCCAAGTAAAATTTTGACTTATAAAGTCAAAAGACAAGAAATGGTAACTAGTCTTCTACTTAGAAACCAAAAGCTAAATAAAAAAAAATAACCAAGAAAATAAAATAAAATCCTACATTCCTAAATTGGGGCAAACGGCCTCCAAGGGTTGTTTAGGATTTGTTAGGGTGGGAGAGTGCATCCAAACGTTCAATGACATGTTGGAATGCAAACCGGGTTTCATTTTGGAATTGGTGAAGCAAGGTTTTTATGCATTCACCCATTTGCTCACAATTTGAGCAAACATGGGGATGGGTGGGTGAAAATGGGTTGGTTTTGGTTTCTTGGTTTAGGGGTTGGTTTGGTTTTGGTTCTTGGTTGGAGGATGGATTTGGGATTGAGTCAAGCAAGGTGGTTTGAAATTCCATTGCTTGATGAAGGTGGTTTTCAACCATGCTTTGTATTTCCTCATAAGAAGGAAAGAAAGACTCATAGGTTTGGGCTTGAGAAGGTGGTGGAGTTGGGTGATCATGGTGTTCAAAATTTGGTTCTCCATAAAGAGGACCATGGATTTCACGGTAAATTGGGTGAAACAACAACGGTTTGGGTGGTTGGTACACATGTTGTGGTGGTTGGGTAAGTTCAAGATCTTCATCAAGGTCAAGAATTGACCTTGGTGATTGGTTTGCAAAAGGTGGTGGTTGGGTATGTCTTGGTGGAAGATCATTTAAATCTTGGACATATGGGTGTGGTGATGTGGGAGGAGACCCAAATAGCTCCATTGGTTCAATGTTGGGTAATGGTGATGGTGATGGAGTTTTAGATGGTTGAGTTGGAGCACTTGGTGGAGTTGGGTCAATAGGTGATTTAGTAGGTGGTGGAGTGTGCTCATTGGGTTCATTTGGTGATGGAGTTGTAGATGCAAGGTTCAAAAAGTGTTCATTTTTTATGGGTGAGGTGAATTCATCCGAAGATGAGGAGCTAAGGTTGATGGATTGGTTTGACCATAGTGGTTTTACACTAATCCGGGCGGTTCTACGGATGGGTCGTGATGGTTGAGAGGTGTTTGTTGACTTGGTCATTGTTAAAATGGTTCAAAGTTTCAGAATTTGTGATGAAGAAGGTGTGGTTTGATAGTGTTGAGTATGGTTTAATTTATAGTGATGAAGGTTTGTGGGAAGAAGTGTTTGGATTTGATGTAAGGCCATACAAAAATGGTGGTTCCTAATGATTTGGAAAACTAATTGTGGGTTGTCAAGTCATGGAAGTCAATCCAATAAAAATGGTGAAGTAAGAAGATAAGTTTTGCACTAAATGCTTAGTGGTTTTGGTGAATTTGTTTGATGGAAAAATCTCAGGGATTTCAAGGAGCCTTTAAAAGGGATCCTTCCTTTATGTGTGAAGGAGACTTGAGGTGGTTATGGCTATTTTTGAATTTTGGCGGGAAATGGGTTTGGGTGAGTTCTAAGGAATGCTAAGTACCTTAGTAAGATAAACACATTGCAAGTAATGGATTTCTAGCTAAAAGGATTGGATTTTGGTGTTTGGATGTTGAAATGTTGGAAAGAAAAATAAAAAATTCTGCAGGATACTGGCGGCACCCTGGGAATACACAGGCGGAACCCTAATGAGGGTTCCGTCTGGTCCGTTGGGCCAAACCTGGGTTACCCAGATTTTGCACGGGCGGAACCCAAATTTGGGATCCGCCTGATCCGCCAGAGCTGAAAAATTGGACAGAACGCGTTTTAAATCCGCGAGACGATTTTCAAAATTTTCGAAACGTCCTAAAACCAAAAATATAATTCATATCTGGTTAGGAAATGCAAAAATTAGACATGTAGACACTCATATCATAAGACTTTGACCGGGGGCTAGCGAAATTCACTAAACTTAGTGAAAATTTGATAATCATGAAAATTTGACAACTTGCCAAAAGTTGTCTTCCTGCAACATTGTTAGTTAAAACATGTTTCATAGTGTATCAAACATTGTACTAACACACAAATACATCACAAATATTGTTTAAACTACCAAATTGTTCCAAAAGCACCTTGTGCCAAACACTCCTAACACACCCGCACTCATTGTTTGTCGAGCTTCTTCTTCATCTTTCCAAGGAATCTCCCGAGGTTTTTGAACATCCACTTTGTTTGCTTGAATTCTTCCGATTCATTTGCAATAGCCGGATGTTGAGAGTGGTATTCTAGGGGTGGGAGCCTAGAGTTTGGCAAATTATCATCTTCACTCATGGAGGAAGATGAAGAGGAGGTAGAAGGATGAGGGCGTTTTCCTTGGGCCTTGTACATTCTCTTATCACTAAGTGGGACAAAGGTATGTGGGATGAGAGAGTAGTCAAGACGAAGACGGTTAGGAGTTGGTGGAATGGGTGAAATGAACCTAAAGAGACGGGTCAAGAGCATTCCATACGGCATAGCCGTTGTGCCATGCACGGGAATGTCGGCCATTCTCTTAGCCATGTAGTAAGCAAGATTGAAAGGTTGCCTAGTGGACAAAGAATAGAGCATGTAGCATAGGCAAAGGTTGATATGGTCTCGGTTTCCTATGGTGCTTATAACATTGGCTCTAAGTACTTCCTCCCATTTCTTGAATTGGGGCAAAAGTTCATTAAGTTCCATTCCATATGGATCCTTTTCAACCTCATTCCCCCCACGGGTTCTCCTAGTGTTGGTAGTCCTAACAAAGAGGTGGTTACGGAGGACATCTTTTGACACAAGAGGGGTGTCATAAGGATGGTGACGGTCATCTAGGGTGTCAAGGGTTGAGAGGGAGTGCAAATCGGAGTAGAGGCAAGTACCTTGGTTTGGGACCCCTAAGATTTGAGCAAACTCTTCGAGAGTGAAGGAGTAATGATTACCACTAACCCTAAAGTTGACGGATATGAAATCATATTCTCCCGTGGAGAGGGTGACGGAGGCATAGAATTCTAAGATGAATCTAGGACAAATAGGCTCGTCAATAGTCAAAAGACACTCAAAGTTGATTGCGGCGAATTCGTCATAAAGGTTTGTGCCTTCTAGGAAGGATGGGTCAATGGTTCTACCCTCATGGACATAGTGTTTTTCTAAGGCTTTGAAGATGTTGACTTGGTTTGGGGTAAGGCCTTTGGTTTTGTGGTGTTTTGGTAGGTACTTGATTGTGTCCTTGTGGTCGTAATGGGTTAGAGGAGGCATGATGATACCTAGAACAACAAAATTTTCACATTTTAGTTTAAGTAAACTACTTATTATGATGTGGATGTTCTAGTGTGTGCCTATATGAAAACTATGTGGAGGTGCGGTTATCTTGACTCATTTTGATGCATCAAAAATGTTTTATAATGCAAGTTTTGTTATAAAACAAAAGATAACCCAAACACTCCTAGTTCAATGTAGCTTCGTTTGAATGTACCCGAAAATACATATTAATTATGTATTCCCTTTAGCATTCAAGAGACATTATGCAAGTGATGTTTTGAACATAACGTTTTGATTTTGTATTCTCAATGTGAGACGAAAAAATATTTGTCCTACTTGTGTGAAATTTTTGCAAAAATTTGACATGGGGTGGTTTAGCAAGTATGTTTACACTAAGTAAGAATGCACTTCCTAACTATGGGAAACATGATTAGTTTTGTTAAACACCTAATTTTTATGCATGAGTTTGTTAAGCTTAATGCATAACCCCAAGTTTTTGTTTTTGTGCAAAAATAGAATTCCTAGACTCAGATCAGGATTGTAATCAAGTTAAGATACTTACAATGATGATGGATTAGTAATGTGATTGAATGGAAGACCAGAATTTCGTTGGTATGGATGAGAGAAATGGTGAATAGTAACAGTTTTGGAAGTTGTGGTATGAGATAATGGGTGTTTGGTTTAATATAAACTAATATATTGATTCTGCAGGTCGGCGGACACGGCGGATCCCAGAATTGGGTTCCGTCCATTGTGTCTGAGGGTTCCGCCGACTCTGCTGAGAAAAATGGTTATGGATTTGTTTTGATTTTTGTGATTTTTGTCTAATGTCCAGAACTACAATGTAGGTTCCATGAGTCCTAAACCTAGCCTAAGAAGGTTAAAAGGTTCACGTTTAAGAGGTTTGGTGAGGATGTTGGCTATGTTGTCTTCGGAAGAAACTTTCTCAATTGAGATATTTCCTTTTTGAACGTTGTCACGAAGGAAATGATGACGGATTTCAATATGTTTGGTACGAGCATGTTGAACCGGGTTTTTGCTGAGATCAATGGCACCTTTGTTGTCACAAAGAATTGTGATGTCGTTGAGTTGAATTCCGTAGTCGACAAGAGCTTGCTTCATCCAAAGAGCTTGTTGACATGCCTTTCCGGCCGAAACGTACTCGGCTTCCGTTGTTGAGATAGCAAGAGCCGTTTGCTTCTTAGAGAACCATGAGGTGAGACAATGTCCAACAAAAGTACAAATACCACTTGTGCTTTTTCTATCGACATAGTCACCGGCATGATCCGAGTCGGCATACACTATGGTGTCTATTCCCGTTCCTTTGGGATACCATAAACCTAAATGTGTAGTGCCCTTAATATACCTAAATATCCTTTTAACGGCTTCAAGATGGGTAGTTTTAGGATCTTCTTGAAAACGAGCACATAGACAAACACTAAACATAATGTCGGGTCTACTAGCCGTAAGGTAAAGTAGACTACCAATCATACATCTATATTTAGTGCTATCTACGGATTCACTTTCCTCATCCTTGGTGAGTTTAGTTTCCGTGGACATGGGAGTTTTGATAGGTTTCGAATCTTTTAATCCAAATTTCTTAAGCATGTCCTTAATGTATTTAGATTGGTTAAAGAAGATACCATCTTCAAGTTGTTTAATTTGGAGTCCTAGGAAAAAGTTGAGTTCTCCCATCATACTCATTTCAAACTCGTCATGCATGATTTTTGAGAAATCCACACATAATTCTTGACAAGTTGATCCGAATATAATGTCATCAACATAGATTTGGACTATGATAATATGTGAATCTTTCTTCTTAGTGAAGAGAGTATTATCAACTAAGCCCATGGTGTACTTATGGTCAACTAAGAAGGTTTTAAGTCGATCATACCATGCTTTTGGAGCTTGCTTAAGTCCGTAAAGAGCCTTTTTAAGTTTGTAAACATAATTAGGTTTTTCAAAATCGATGAAGCCCGGTGGTTGAGCAACATACACTTCTTCATTAATGACTTCGTTTAGAAATGCACTTTTGACGTCCATTTGAAAGAGTTTAAAATTATGTGCACACGCATAAGCAAGTAAGATTCTAATTGACTCGAGCCTAGCTACCGGAGCATAAGTTTCGTCGTAGTCGATGCCTTCTTGTTGATTATATCCTTGTGCTACTAGCCTAGCTTTGTTTCTAGACACAATTCCATTTTCATCCATTTTATTACGAAATACCCATTTCGTTCCAATTATTGTTTGACTCTTTGGTTGAGGAACTAATGTCCATACATCACTCCTAACAAATTGGTTTAATTCTTCTTGCATTGCAATTACCCAAGATTCATCCTTAATGGCTTCATTAATATTTTTAGGTTCAATGGTTGACACGAAACAAAAATAATTACTTTCATTTTGGACTTTTGATCTTAGTGTTCTTTCATTAATGTTGCCTATGACACTATCTAATGGATGACTTTTAGATTCTTTGACATTAACAAGTTCCTTGTTTAATAGTTCATCTTCCTTGTCATTATCTAAGATTTCTTGACTTTCAATTGCTTGGCTTTCAACTAAGTCACCATCTACCAAAGGTGATGTCTTAGAGGGAGGTGGACTTTCGTCAAATGTTACGTTCAACGATTCCTCGACTCTTAAGGTTTCTTTGTTTAAAACAATGTAGGCTTTACTATTTTGTGAATATCCAAGGAATACACCTTCATAAGACTTTGGGTCAAATTTGGTGAGATAATCCTTGGTGTCAAGAATGAAGCATTTACTCCCAAACACTCTAAAGTATCCTAATGTAGGCTTTTTACCTTTATAAAGTTCATAAGGTGTTTTATTCAAAAATCGTCTAATTAGGACTCGATTTAAAATGTATGTTGATGTGTCAACGGCATTACACCAAAAATTTTGTGGAATAGTTTGTTCATTAAGCATTGTTCTACTCATCTCTTGTAATGTCCGGTTTTTACGTTCTACTACACCATTAGATTGAGGAGTACGTGGAGCCGAAAAGTTATGAGTAATTCCATTATTATCACAAAATTTTCCAAATTGAAATTCATTATCAAATTCACGACCGTGATCCGTTCTAATAGACGCAATATTAGATCCTACTTGATTTTGAATTTTCTTACTTAGAATCTCAAATTTATCAAAAGCTTCATTTTTACTTTTCAAAAACTTAGTCCAAGTATAACGTGAGTAATCATCAACTATGACCAAAGTATAGAAGTTGCCTCCATAACTTTGAATAGCGGATGGACCAAATAAATCCATATGTAAAAGTTCTAGACACCTAGACGTAGACACCAAGTTTTTAGCCTTATGGCTACTATGGACTTGTTTACCGACTTTGCAAGCATCACAAAAGTGTTGGTCATATTTCAACTTGGGTAGGTTTCGAACTAAGTCTTTGGAGGAGAGGTTTTGGATTAGTCTCATGTTAGCGTGTCCTAAACGTCTATGCCATAAAGTTGAATATTCATCTAATGAGGTAAGACAAAGTTTGTCTCTAGATGTTGAATCCAACTTCATGACGTATACGTTGTTCTTAAGGACACCTTTGGCTATGGTTATACCATCTTTAAGTATTTTACTACCGTTTTCACTAAAGAGGACATTATACTTATTACGAAAAAGTTGACTAATACTAAGAAGATTAAATCCTAAGTTATCAACATGAGCAACATCATCTATAGAAAGGGAGTCATGAGAGATTGTACCTTTTCCGATGATTTTGCTCTTAGCATTACTACCAAACGTAACATTACCTCCATCACATTTGTGATAAGTAGAGAAGAGGCTTTTATTACCCGTCATGTGCCTTGAATAACCGCTATCCTTGATCCATTCATCCGGATCCAAACAAACTTTGAGGCACACCTATTTTTACGAAAAACACTCAACCATTTGGTCCCCAATTTCTCATGGGTCCATTTTGGTTAAGCATACCATTAATTTGTCCCAAATATGAAAATAGAGCATAAGGGTTCCATGGCGTGTAATTTGAGGTTTGGTAATGTCCAGGAGTGTTTTGGTTCCAAACATGTTGGTAGTTTGGTCGAGCATTGAAGTTGCTCTTTGGAAAGGGGCGTTTGGGAATTGGAGTCTTAGGTCTTGGTTGAGTAGTCTTAGCTCTAAATTCATTTTTACTAAGTCCTACTCCAGTTTTAAAGGCAGGTTTGGTTCCATTTTTATATGTAACTTTAACAAATTTAGAACGATCCGATGTGGATGGAGTTACTGCTGCAGCAGACCTGGCGGAACCCTCGGGGCCAACGGGCGGAACCCTAATCTGGGTTCCGTCTGGTCCGCGGGCTGCTGTAGCAGTTTTGTTTGTTTCATGTGTGTTCTTTTCTTGTTTCGTTTGTTCCTTAACGGTTTCTACTTTCCTGAAACCTAGACCTGTTTTATCAAACGGTGACTTTTGAAGTTTCATTATTTCATCCGCACATGAAATGCTCTTATCGAACTTTTTGAACTTTGTGGTTTGTTTGATTAGATCATTTTGAGTAATTTTAAGTTTTTCAACTTCAAGTTTAAGTTCTTCACATGATTTGCATGCGGTGTCAATACCTTTACTCTTTTCTAATCTCTTAGCTTTTTCTTTTAATTCATAAACTTCATTTTCTAAATCTCCTTTTTAGTTTTCAAAAATTTGTTTTTGTTTATGATTTTTAAGCTTAGTTCACAAAGTTTGTTATATTCATTTTGTAAAGTATCATCATCTATAGAGGAGTAAGATGAGTCAGAGAGTACCTCATTTGAGTTGTGAGCCATGAGAGCAATATCATCATTCTTTGGCTCATCATCATCTCCTTCATAGTCACTCCAAGCACCGCCCACAAAAGCTTGTTGAGGTTTGCTCTTGGGTGGTTTTGGACATTCTCCTATAAGATGACTTGTGTCTCCACACCGATAACATTTTCTTTCAACTTTTCCTTTTCGATCGTCACGATCTTTCCGGAAGTTTTTCTTGTCATCTTTGGGTTGCCTAACTAACTTCCCTCACCTACGAAAGAACTTCTTGAAGTCTCTCACGGCCATAGCATATTCCTCATCATCACTATCCGAAGTAGATTCTTCATCATCACTTGATTGGACTCTAGCTTTCAAGGCAATGGACTTAACTTTTTCTTTCTTGCCTCTAACTAGTTCCGAATCTTTTTCCATTACCATTTCATGAACTTTGAAGTTTCCAATAAGCTCATCAAGTGACATGCTTGAAAGATCTTTGGATTCTTCAATTGCCGTCACTTTTGCTCTCCACTTCGGATGGAGTGCTCTAAGAAATTTCCTGACAAAGTTCTTACTACAAAAAGATTCATCAAGTGCTTTAAGTGAATTAATAATAGTGTTAAACCTAGCAAAAGCATTATCAATAATCTCATCTTCGGTAATAACAAATTGTTCATATTGTTGAACAAGAAGATCAATTTTGTTATCTTTAACTTGTGAATTTCCTTGATGAGTGACAATTAAAGATTGCCAAATATCTTTGGCGGTTTTACACAAAAAGACTCTTTCATATTCTTTCTTAGGCAAAGCGTTGTAAAGCATCATTTTAGCTTCATTATTTTTACCTATTAATTTCTTTTGATCATCATCTTTAATGTTACTAACTACGTTATCACCATCAACAATTATATACCATAAATCTATATCTTTAGATTTCACGTAAGTTTCAAAACGGTTTTTCCAATAAATAAAACCATTTGCTTCAAAGAGTGGTGGTCTTTGCATAGATTGCCCTTCTTTGTAATTTTCAAAATCCATGGATCGTTTCAAGTTTTAAAACACAATATATTTTAAAATCTTGAGTAACGTAGCTCTTGATGCCAATTGTGGAAAACTAGAAGGGGGGTTGAATAGTTTTAGCGTTTTAAAATCTTTTTAACTTGTTTAGTTAGCTTTGAAACTTTCCGTTTGATCAAAGATATATGCACAATCACAATATATAACATGCAAGTAAAGGAAAGAAACGATCAAACCACAACACGAGTATTTATCGTGGTTCGGCTACAAGGACTCTTTTTCCTTGCCCTACGTCCACGCCCCGAGTATCCAACTCGAGAGTTTCTTTCACTAGTCAACAAGCTCCTTTCACCGGCGGAGAAAACCTTACACGTCGCTTATACTTTTACCGACACAAAGCTAGATGTCGAGTTCTTTTACAAGGGCACAACCACTCCCAACACTCTTTGTATTTTGAGGACTAAAATACTAACCACTCACTTCAGAATATACACAAACAAATGACGCGCAAACAATACTAGTTTACACAATACTAAGCTACCAAGTCTTGCAACGTTGTGTTGGAAACTTGTAACTTTAGACGACCTTGTGAGCTTCTTTGCTACAAAAGGAAACTTCACATTTACAATGTTAAAGGGTTAGAAGAAAGGCTGAGTGTGTGTGTGTGTAAAATATGAGCTCAAGAGGTTAGCCAAAAATCAAGTTATGGCTTGGTATTTATAGCACAACAAACTGTGTGCTCGGCGGATCAGGCGGAACCCTCAAATGGGTTCCGCCCGTGTACCCCCAGGGTACCGCCGGGTCTGCAGTAGGTTGTGCAATAACTCTTCAAACCAAACAAGGTCTTGTCTCATAACTCCTAGCAACCAAACAATGTCACATCACTTAAAGCAAGTCAAACATGAAACTTGTAAGCAACAACAAAGCTAGTCAAACACATTTCTTACCATAAATGTATAATGACAAAACTTGCCATAAATGTGATGTGACTATTTCTAATTTAAGAAATAAACTTGTGTTATGTTTTATGAAATGTAAAATGTAGCAAAGGTCTAGTTTATGCAAGTCTTAAAAACTAAGATTATGTTTTGCTTAGAAACTAAAGTTTACATTTTGTCGTTAACAAAACTTAGCGAAGATCGTAAAATATAAATAACGTTTTTAGGCGATATTTGTATTAACAAAGGTGTAAGTGAAGATGACTTCTCATGTCGAGCTCTTAGTGGACTTGCGTACGATTCATGGAAATACACGGATGAAGATGAAGCCAACCATCCGGTTTGTGATTCTCAACTAGATAAAACATCAAGCAAGGTACATTTTGAAACCAAACACTTTTTCTTTGACACATTTATCCTAGAGTTTTCTAAGATAGAAAATGAGTCTAAACTTTCATGCAACATGGACCTAAAAACTATCTTTAACAATGAATCTTCAAAATCTTGTGTAAATACTTTTGAAAATGAAATCATGTTAGAAGATAAGATGTCCAGACTTGATAGTCATGTTGAAATTGATTTAGAATGTAAATTATGTCTAGATTACAAACATGAAATTTAAAGACAAAATGAAAAAGGAAAAATGCTTGCTAAATTTGAAGAAAGTTCAAAAGTTCTTGAAAGTTGTTTGAAGAGTCAAAAGTCATTTAGAGATAGAACCGGATTAGGATTTTACTCTAATGAACCATCAACAAGTAAAACAAAACAAATTGTGTTTGTAAAACCTGGGAGAGAATTGTAGGAGTAATTCTATATCTAGTAGGAGCTCATGATAAAAGAATAAAGATATCATGTTCAATATTTTTATGTGTTTGTCTAACTTTCTTGGATCCATAAGTATTTGAGTTTAGCTCCTCTACGTGTCAAGATTATTTGCTTAATGATTATCTTCTTGATGACTAATCTATGGAGCTTAAAAGGTACATGTCTCTTCAACTTACCTTTAAATGTTTCATGTTGATTAGTAGTGTAATTTGTCATGAATGTTAGTAGTAGTCTTTACTCTAAGGTGTTTATGTTGTGTGAGTAACAATAAGGATTAGATCCTTCGTGTTTAAAGAATTTAGACACTACTTCTAGTAGGAGATATAAGGTTTTTTACCTCGTTAAAATTTCGGGAAAAGACACGAGTAACTCTTGAGTGAGTCTCACTTAATTCTTGTCTACAAGTGAGTTAACTAAGAGTCTCCTAAGTGATAAGACAACCAACACTTTTGTGATACTTGCAAATCTAGCAAAACCACAACATTTCATAGATACTTGTAGTACAACGTCTTTTGACATTATACCTTACATTTTCAATTGTGTCTTAAGTTTAACCATTCTTTTGTTAAAAGTTTCATGTGTGACACACAAAGAAAAATAAATCATTTGAAGTTCATTTGGATGATTGGGAGAAAATGATTTATAAACATCTAGGATGTGAACATCAAATTCAACCCATAGTCTTATGATGGTGCATCTCTTAGACATTCACACTCATAGTGCCTTAAGTAAATAAACCCAAAGAGTCGAGGAGTCATTGAGTTTAACATTCAATGAAAGACCAGCTCCTTCTAATATAATCTTTGGTAGATGATGACTTAGTCGAAAGCCCAACATTGATAAGACAAGTAAGTCAAGATCAATAACAAGGAAGATGAACTATTAAAATTGAAAAACAACATCTTTTCGTCTTGTGTCAAACATTGAGTCAAGCAATATTAGCAAGGTCATAAAAACTTGAATCATGAGTCATAGTGGTAATTAAAACAAATTTGATAAAAAGTGTTTTTGGATATTAGAGTAAAGCAATTACTAAAACAAAATAGATCTTTCAAAATAGAAAAGAATGTTAATCTTTGAAAGACTTTTTATTAACCTAAGCAAGCTCCAAAAGCAAGGGATAATCACTGAAAGACATTCCTAGTCATTCACTTGTTCACAATAATTAAGTCCTTTATGACTTATCAAGAATGAGATTAGTAAATCCGTAGGTAAAACTGAACATAGAGAAATGTATTGAAGTATACTTGTTCTCACAACAAAGTAATCCAACATTATGTTTAGTGCTTGTCTATGTGCTCGTTTTTAGAGAAGATCCTAAAACAACTCTTTCGAAAGAGCTTGTTTGGATTCATCACAAGGTATGAAGGTACTACACAACTAGGATTATGGTATCCCAAAAGAACGTGAATAGAAACCATAGTGTATGCCTAATAGAATTACGTCGGTAATAAGTTGATAAGAAAAGCACAAGTGGTACTTGCACTTTTATACTTACTTACCCAATGATTCTCCAAAACGCTTAAGGTTCTCAAATTAGTATCGGATGGAAAAGCACATCAACAAGCTCCACTTGAACAAGCTCACTCCGTCAACAAGGGAATTCATTTTATCATCATTGTTATCCCTTCAACAAAGGAAGCATCGACTTCGACGACAATCCACTCCATTATGTTCTTAATTGACATATTGTGATCCATCATCATCGCCTTGGTAAAAATGTTCATTGAGGAACATCTTAACTAAGAAAGTCATTTTTTTTGTGTTAACCATGTTGTCAATGTTTTCATGAAACCTCTTGAATGAGAAGCATTCATCATCCCTAGACTTAGGTAAAGACTCATAAGACTTAAAACCTTAGTTTTGAACATTAGGATAAAACCACAAAAATCAATAGGAACAAGAACAAATGTCAATAGGGGTTCATCATTAAGCATTTAGCACTTAAGTTCACTTGTTCTTTCACCATCATCTCATCACATTCACCTTGTGAAATATCTCAGCCCATAAACTTCACAAAATGAGCAAAATTTCAAGCATCTTCCTCATAACCTTTCATCACTCAAACCTCAAACAACCAATGTGAAATGAGAAACCAAGTTATCCTTTGTCCTATCAATATCGAGTCATCCACCATTTCCATGCTCTCAAAGAAATCAAGAATCAATATCATCTTCACCAATAACTCCACCTAGTCATCTTCACAAGAAGATTCCACAATGTAACCAAACAAGTGTGTCATCCCCACTATAACCTAACCTATTAAGATTAAACCACCTTTCATGATACATAAACCTATGTTCACCCTTGTGTCGCTCTTTGTAACAAAGGGCAATTGTCATATCCATACACTCATTAACATATTTGTCTATGTCGTCAAAAGTCAAGTGAATTTCATTATGAAATGCGTCTTTTCCACTTTCTAGCAAGTGAAGAACACAAAGAAGATATCCAAGCTTCAAGTGTTGTCAAGCAATCACCACCTCATCTCACATATCCACTCTCGGTCGTGAACCATACTTTACCACCGTTCACCACATTGTTAAAACAAATGAAAAACGTCATTGAAACATCACTTGCATTATAAAACGTTTTAGAGCATCAAAATGAGTCAAGATAACCGCACCTCCACATTGTTTTCATATAGGCACACACTAGAACATACACATTACAATAGTCATTTACTTAGACTAAAATGTGAAATTTTGATTTTCTAGGAATCATAATGCCTCCTCTAACCCACTACGACCACAAGGACACCATTAAGTACCTACCCTAAAACCACAAAACCAAAGGTTTTACTCAAACTCAAATCGATGTTTTCAAAGCCGTAGAAAAACCATACGTCCATGAGGGTAGAACCATTGATCCATCCTTCTTAGAAGGTACAAACCTCTACACGGAACTTTCCACAATCAACTTTGAGTGTCTCTTTGTTAGCCTCGCTTTTTATAAAGATAACGTCACACAAGTGAAATGGACTAGATTAGATACTACAAGGACTACTATTGTCAAGTAGGCAAACTTGTAGTGTATGGAGCCTATAAATACCCCTCATGACTCTCCATGAGGGGTTGGAAAAGTGTGTAAGCTTCACTTTATTTCTTATTTATAAAACACATAGTTTCTCTACCTTTCTCTCTCTACTTTCTCTCTCTAAAACCAAACATGGTTTATACATATTTCAATCAACCTCGACCTCCGGAAGGTGTTTCTTGGTCATAACAAGTGGTATCAGAGCTAACCAGGGGCGAATCGTGGTGTTTTTGGGTGAAAAAAATCGTGTTTTTGGGTGAAAAATCGGAACTGGTACTGTTCATCAAAATTTTTGTCGAGTTTGAAAAAATTTTCGAGTTAGAAAAATGTTATCGAGTTAGCATGTTGACTATCGAGTTTGGATCATTTTCTATCGAGTTAGCATGTTTTCTTATCGAGTTTGGATACATGTTTACCGAGTTTGGATACATGTTTACCGAGTTTGGATACCTGGTTACCGAGTTTGGATCTTAAATTTTAGCGAGTTAGGATTGTTGGCGAGTTAGCTAAACACCTTATCGTTTATCGAGTAAGGTTTTTTGTGGCTTATACCTAGACGAAACTCTGCCAAATTTTTCTGAGCTTATCGAGTTACATAAGATCTTATCGAGTTTGAAGATCTTACCGAGTTTGAGATGAAACCATCGAGTTTGGATTTGCCTTATCGAGTTAGAGACTATTATCGAGTTTGAATTTGACTTATCGAGTTAGGTTATTTCCATCGAGTTAGAGATTTGGCTTATCGAGTTAGGACTTATCGAGTTAGGGGCTTATCGAGTTAGCAAAAAAAAAAAGGTATTTTGGCAGGAAAATTTGAGTAAAATTTATTTTTTACACGAGATTAAACGTTCAATTTTTACGCGAGATTTTCATTTTGGTATAACGTTGAAAATTTTGGCCCGAAATTCAAATGTTTAGGCCAAAATTCAAATTTTTTCGGTGAAATTTTGCGTAAAAATTTTCAAAACTCAAATTTTTCTGGTAACCTTAGAATTGTATTTCGTAGTGATTTCCAAATTATGGGCGAGAAAATTTTCCAATTTTATTTTTGGAGGGAAAATACAAATCACCCGAAATAGAATTTCAAGCTTCACCAAAACACACCACGGATTGCTTAAAAGATCCTGATCAAGAATCACAATCAAATGACAACGGCTAGTATCAGATTTTTGTGGCTACGGAGTTTTTGTACGATATTGCTTATTTGGGTTTAAAGTTCATTTCAAGGGCATGTGTACTTATTTATCTCAAAGTCTAGGGGTGGATGGATGCATGACTTTCGGAGATACTTGTTTGAGCAAACACTGGTAGAGATAGTGATTAAGACTTGGATTATCTAGTTATACCCGATGTAAGGAGTTACATTGTAGTACTCACGGGTTATAGCTATCACTTTAAGGAGTTACGTTGTAGTACTCAGTGACGCACGTAGTTGTGGATAGTTCAATAGGTGGAGATTTCATATACTGTTTACTCGTTTGAGTATATGGATCAACCTATGCTTAAAGGAGTTACGTTGTTGTGCTCAGTATAGGTTCTTAGTCACACTTTCGTACAAGATTAAGTCACATATCTACGGGATGTTTACTTCACTCTCAGATTGGTTATATTGGGTTATCTCCATTCAGTGGTCATTTACTAGATGGTTGGAATTTGATGAGGTCACTTATAGGTTGAAGAGAAGAGATGAGATTGTAGATAAAGAGAGTCATATCTTAGCGACATATACTCACAAATGTGCTTCAAAAAGCTGTTATGGCTTCTAAATTGCATCAAGTACAAGGTGATTCTACGGCATGTACACAACATTATGATGATTCCGATACCTCGCAACCATCAGGAGGGAGAAGAACATGCCAAAAGAAGTATTGTTTCGTCTTCAATACGTTGGTTGATCGAGGGAACTGTGCTTAACATCGTGAATGGAGAAGTAGTGTGTGCACATAAGGGCTTATCACCAACTTGAATGCAATGTTATGTGTGTTATGTTGTTATGCTGCTACCCGAACGACATCCATGGTACAAACACTTTACAATCTACTTTATCTGCTGCGAGATGAAAAGAGAGTTGTCGGTTCAGGAGGGAGTAGGAAAAATAATAAAGGCTCACTAGTTAGGAGGGAGTAATAACCTAACTAGACCATTACAGTTGAAGTTCAGAGCTACAAAGACCTTTGCCGTCAGTGTCAAAGATCATACGCCGAGATCGTCGGAAGAGAGAACTTCAAGTCTGCCTCAGTATCTAGACTACAGAGACTCTGCGCTTCAACAACGTCAACATAGTTTACTATTGTTGTAATTTACATTTTTATGTATTTATAGGTCTCATTGTAACCATTCACGTGTGACGATATCTTGGAGGGAGATTGTTAGCCTCGCTTTTTATAAACATAACGTCACACAAGTGAAATGGACTAGATTAGATACTATAAGGACTACTATTGTCAAGTAGGCAAACTTGTAGTGTTTGGAGCCTATAAATACCCCTCATGACTCTCCATGAGGGGTTGGAAAAGTGTGTAAGCTTCACTTTATTTCTTATTTATAAAACACATAGTTTCTCTACCTTTCTCTCTCTACTTTCTCTCTCTAAAACCAAACATGGTTTATACATATTTCAATCAACCTCGACTTCCGGAAGGTGTTTCTTGGTCATAACACTCTTAGAGATAAATGAGCCTACGTGTCCTAGGTTTATTTTAGAATTCTATGCATCTGTCACTCTCTCCACGGATGAGTATGGTCGCATGTCTATTAACTTCATTGCTAGTAGTCATCAAGACTCCTTCTCTCTCGAAGAATTTGCTCAAACATTAGGTGTTCCAAACCGTGGTACTTGCATCTAGTCCAACAAGCATTCCCTCTCAACTCTTGACACACTCATTGACCGATTCCATCCCTATGATACCCCTCTTGTGTCCAATGATGAACTCCGTGACCATCTATTCATTAGGACCACCAACACTAGGAGAACTAGAACCGGAGATGAGGTCATCAAGGATCCATATGAAATGGAACTCAATGAACTCAAGCCCCAAATTCAAGAAATGGGAAGAACTCCTTAGAGCTAATGTCATTAGCACCATAGGAAACCGTGTTCACATCAATGTTTGCCTTTGCTACATGCTCTACTCCTTCTTCATTAGGCAACCCTTCAACCTTGCCTAATTCATGACCAAGAGAATGGCCGACATTCCCGTGCAAGGCACAACGGATAAGCCGTATGGAATGCTCTTGACCCGTCTCTTTAGGTTCATCTCTCCCATTCCATCAACTCCTAGAGGTCATCACCTAGACTACTCTATCATTTCACACACCTTTGTCCCACTAAGTGATAGGAGAGTCTACAAAGCCCAAGGAAAACATTTTCCAACTCTAGGATTTGCCCAACTCTAGGATCCCACCTCTAGAATACATTTTCCAACTTTCGGATATTCCAAATGAGTCGGCGGAGTTCAAGAAAACAAAGGGGATGTTCAAAAATATCGAGAGATTTCTTGGAAAGCTCAAGAAGTAGATTGACCGTCTATGAGAGCGGGTGTGTAGGAGTGTTTGGCAATAAGTGGTATTTGAACAATTTGGTCGTTTAAACATTATGTGGTATGTATTTGTGTGTTGGTAGGATACTTGGTACTATTTGGAACTTGTAGGAACTAACAATGACGCAGGAAGACAACATTTGGCATGTTGTCAAATTTTCAAGTTTATGAGAATTTCACTAAGTATAGTGAAATTCGCTAGCCCCCGGTCAAAGTCTAATGGTATGCGTCTTTACACATCCAATTTTGCATTTTCTAACCAGATATGAATTATATATTTGTTTTTAGAAGTTTTCAAAAAATTTGAAAATCGTCTCGCGGGTCAAAAATGCGGACTGCCAAGTTTTTTACGTCTGGCGGATCTGGCGGCACCCAAAAAATGGGTTCCGCCAGTGTATTTTATGGCCAATCCAGAAATGGCCCAACGGACCAGCCGGAATCCTCAGGAGGGTTCCGCCTGTGTTGTCTCAGGGTTCCGCCAGTCACCTGCAGAAATTTTTTTTCATTTTTCTTAAGTTCAAAACTTGTAAAGTGTCAAATCATTTTCTTTAGTGAGAAACATCTTCCCTTACCTCTAATAACCATACTATGACAACTCTCACTCACTAAAACAATTAGGAAGTCACTTCCCGCCAAAAATTCGAGTTCAAACATAACTAACCCAAGGAACACTTTTAAAGGATCCTTCAAACCATTGGAACATTTTCAACCAAATCACTTCCTATGATCACAAAGCATTGAGTACATATGTTGGTCTTTCACTACACCCAATTCCATTGGATTGACATCAAATCATTTGAAACCTCAATCTTTGTATGGAACACATCAAATCCAAACACTCCTTCCCACAATTCTTTTTAAGTTTGTTCACTTTAGAATAACCCAAAACTCACACCAACACCATTACTTCTCTCAATCTCAAAACTCTTGCAAACCAAAGAATTGAGATGACTAAATCAAAACACCTCATCCGAATCATCAAGCTAAAACCACTAGGATTAGTGTTAAACCTTGTTGCTTCAACAAAACCATTAAATCAAGCTCATCACTTGACATTTCTTCACCTATCCAAGATTTCCTTAACCTTACTACCTCAACACCATATTAAATACCTTGCAACACCAACATGACCACTATTCAAGATTTCCTCAATCTTGCAATTCCAACATCCTCTCCCAAACATGGCAATACAAACATACACACTTTTCAACCATCAATCAAAACTTCAAGTGATTCAACATCGCAACACTTACACCAATGGAACTTTTCCAACCATCAACATCATCACATCCACTATTGGAAACTTTTTTAACAATCAAAATTTTTTCAACCATCAATCACCAACACTTACACCAATGGAACTTTTCCATACACCACCAACATCATCACATCAACTATTGGAAACTTTTGAAAACCTATCACCTAAACCATCAAGCCCTTCATCATTGTCACTCTTTGACACCATTGCCAAAACGGAAACCCAACAACAACCAATGTTTCAACCAAATGAGTCATTGGATGATGCACCTCATCCACCGTCATTGCTTGAGAGTTTGGCTTACCGTTATGCTAGACCCTAAATTTTTCCAAATGATCAAGGTTATACACACCTACAATCATTTGTGTTTCACCCCATCTATAAACACCTTCATGGTAATCCTTCCGGAGAACCAAGCTTACACCATTTTGTTCAAACAACAACAACCACAAAAACAACAACCACCACAACAACAACAACTGCCACCATCACAAGAACCTTCCCAACACTTTGAATCTCTATTGTCTTCGTATAAGAAAATAGAAGCATCTCAATGATTTTCCACAAAGACCAACAAAACCATTGTTGTTTCACCCTATCCACAAAGACATCCATGGTCCTCTAACCAATGAAATGAGGTTTATCCTAAACCACATTTTGGATCGTCTCAAATTTAGAGTCTCCAAAATGAAACAAAACCGTTTCTTTTGGAAAATGTTTCCCATTTAAACCAACAAACCAAAATCGTGTCACCTCCTCAACCTTCAAAATAAAGCCCGCTACAACCTCCAACACACATTTTCATCCTCAAACAACCTTAGCATTGTTTTTGGAAAATGTTTCTCATTAAGGAAAATGATGGTTTCCTTATAGGATATTATGTTCTTAGTTTCTTTTTATTTTATTTTAAAGTAGGATGTTGTCTTTCTTATTTCTTGTCTTTGACTTTCTAAAAGTCAAAATTTTACATGAAATGAATTTAATTCTACTACAAGGTATGCATTGTTTGTTGGCCATTTAGGTATGATGAGTAAACTATACCTACCTATGGTAGCATACATATATTTTGTGTTTTAGCAACTAACCTTTCTTTTTGTAGGATCATTATCCATGTTTTCCTTCCTTGATACTCCATTTAGGGGAGTAATATTCAAGGGGGAGCATGAGTATTGCATTATTCCGCTTCGCAACTCTTTGTTGTGTTTTAGACATGAAATGCTTTCATGACTTGTCGTGTGCGGCAACTAACTTTTTTCTTGTAGGTTCAAAATCCATGTCTCCTCTCTTGGCACTTCATTTAGGGGGAGTATTGTCCAAGGGGGAGCAAGTGCTTATTTCCGCTTCGCTACTCTTCTTTTTGTTTCGACAAAAAGGGGGAGAATTTATATAAAAACTTGTTCTCATTTTTTTTTCTTCCAACTCTTGCATGTCACAAACAAGTTTTAATACTACCTTTATAAGACTTAACACTAAATCTAGTGGCTTACTTATAAATAAAGTTTATGTTTTGTCATCAACAAAAAGGGGGAGATTGTTAATACAAATATCGCCTAAAAACGTTATTTATATTTTACGATCTTTGCTAAGTTTTGTTAATGACAAAGTATGAACTTTAGCTAATAGTAAATCATCACTTTAGTGTTTAAGTCTTGTTTAACTAAGGTTTACATTTCCTTTTAAACAAAACATTGTTTTTATTTCTTAAATTATAAAGTGTCATGTCACATCACATTTATTTCTTAAAATAGAAATGTCAACATCACATTTATGGTAAGTTTGTCAATATACATTTATGGAAAGAAAGTGTGTTTGACTAACCATAAGTTTGCTTGCACAAGTTTATGTTTGACTAATGTTTATGAGATGTGACCTTGTTTGGTTTGGAAGATTTATTGCAAAACCAACTGCAGCCCTGGCGGAACCCTTCTGAGGGTTCCGCCGTATCCGTCAGACCTGCAGAATGTTTTTCTATAAATACCAAGCCACTTGTTAGTTTTGAGTCATCACTTTAGGACATATATTTGAAATACTCTCTCAACTAACTCAGTAACCTTTGACTTGTGTGATCCTCTTATGTAGCAAGGGACTTCACAAGATCATCCAAGAAGTTACAAGTTTCAACTCTAAAGTTGCAAGACTTGTTAGCTTCGCAATGTATAAGCTTTGGTAGTTTATACTTCATTTGTATTGTGTGTATAGAAGTGATCGGTTAGTATTTTAGGCCTTAAAATACATAGTGTGTCGGGAGTTGTTGTACCCTTGTAAAAGAACTAACGGGAGTGGTTGTACCCTTGGTAAAGAACTCGACATCTAGCTTTGTGTCGGTAAAAGTGTAAGCGACGAACGGGAGTGGTTGAACCCATGTAAAAGAACTCGACATCTAGCTTAGTGTCGGTAAAAGTGTAAGCGACGAATGGGAGTGGTTGTACCCTTGTAAAAGAACTCGACATCTAGCTTAGTGTCGGTAAAAGTGTAAGCGACGTTGTAAAGGTTTCTCCACCGAGAAAGGAGCTTGTTGATTAGTGCTTATAACTCTCGAGTTGGAAACTTGGGGCATGGATGTAGGGCAAGGAAAAAGAGTCCTTGTAGCCGAACCACGATAAACAATCGTGTTGTTGTTTGATCGTTTCTTTTTTTGTCTTTGCTTATTACATATTGTGTTTTAATTAGAATTGTTAATCACACATAAAGCTTTTCAAAAGAATTAAACAAGCAAGTTGAGTTTGTTTCATATAAAGCTTTTCAAAGAATTAAACAAGCAAGCTGAGTTATTATCTTTAAACAAAAGTAAAGTTTTCAAAGATAATCAAAAGAAAAAGCGGTAAACTATTCAACCCCCTTCCAGTTTTCCACACATTCCACTTGCATATTTCAGGGAGACAACAAGAAGATTGCCCATGGGATACAATCTGAGGGACTTTATATCATCACATCTGATCACACACCTTCACCAACACACGACTCATATGTAAATACCATTTGTAAGGACATTGATTTTTGGTATCTAAGATTAGGCCATCCATCTGTAACTATAGAAAAGAGAATAAAGTCCTTACCAATTACTTTGAATGATGATTCTTTAGTTCATTGTATTGTGTGTCCCATAGCTAAGCAAACTGCATTACCATTTTCCTTAAGCACTTCACATGCACAAACCAAATTTGAAATAGTACATGCAGACACATGGGGACCTTATAACCACTCAACTCTCTATAATTGTAAATATTTCTTAACCCTGGTGGATGATTATTCAAGAACAACTTGGACTTACCTTATTCCAACCAAACAACATGTCACATCTACCCTCAATAATTTTTACTACTATGTTCAAAACCAGTTCAACACCACCATCAAAACCTTAAGGAGTGACAATGGAACAGAATTCTTAAACCACTCACTCACAGAATTTTTGGCACACAAGGGTGTCATTCATTAAACCTCTTGTCCCTATACACCACAACAAAATGGAAGAGCAGAAAGAAAACATAGGTATCTCCTTGAGGTAGCAAGATCAATTCAATTTCAAGCCCAATTTCCAATACATTTATGGGGATATAGCCTACTAGCAGCCACATATCTCATCAATAGATTACCCTCCACTGTTTTACACAACAAAAGTCCATTTGAAATGCTTTTTCAAACATCACCAGACCTATCACATCTAAGAACAATTGGTTGCTTGGCTTATGCATCATCACACCCATCCAACAAATTTGCACCCAGAGCAATTCCATCTATCTTATTAGGCTATCCACAAAATCAAAAAGGTTACCTTCTTCTTTCACAAGACACAAAGAAAGTTTTTGTTAGTAGACATGTGACATTTCATGAACATATATTCCCTTTTTCACAAACAAGACAACCACACATCCAATTCTCAAACAGAGTCTAACACCTCACCTATTTTCTTTCCTGAACAAGTACCTTCACCCATAATTATCTCTCCACATCATATCCCTGAACACTCAGAGTCAACACAACCTACCTCCCCTGCTCACACCACACCATCAGAACCAATCCAACCCACTTCCCCTGTTCACACCACATCACCAGAACCAGCACAACCTACCCAACCAACACAAGCATAACCATCTCACCCTGTACCCACACACACAACTTCAACTGCATCCATTCCCACTAGAACTTCTAGCAGAGTCAGGACACCTTCAACCAAACTCAAAGATTTTGTTCACTACACAACATCCAAACACAAAACTGTCAATTCTCTTCACACTAAGCATCACACATCTCATTACATTAATTATTCTAACATCAAAAACAAATTTACACTTCATCTCATTAATTCACTAAACAAAGAAACATAACCCACTTCATACACACAAGCATCTAAGCATCCTAAATGGGTAGAAGCAATGGACAGTGAAGTGACAGCTCTTGAGAAGAATGGCACCTGGGAAGTCACACTCTTACCTCCATCAAAAGTCCCTATTGGAAGCAAAGGGGTCTATAGAATCAAGTATAGAGCTGATGGAACAGTGGAGAAATACAAGGCTAGATTGGTAGCAAAGGGTTGCAGCCAAAAGGAAGTAGTTGATTACACTGAAACATTTGCTCCAGTGGCCAAAATGACCACAGTCAGAACAATGCTTGCTGTTGCTTCTGTCTCAAACTGGCATGTTCATCAATTAGACATCAACAATGCATTCTTGCATGGAGATCTTAATGAAGAAGTCTACATGACCCTTCCAAGTGGATACAACAAGAAATGTCCTCCAAACAGTGTGTGCAGGCTAAGAAAATCTTTATATGGACTTAAGCAGGCCAATAGACAATGGTACATCAAACTCACTGATTTTCTCATCTCCCTTGGTTTCAAACAAAGTCACTCAGACACATCACTCTTCACCTTCTTCACAGATACCACTTCTCTGGTTCTACTCATCTATGTAGATGATATTCTCATTTCAGGGAATGATCTGACACAAATAACAACCATTAAAACCAAACTTCACAATGAGTTCAGTATCAAGGATTTGGGAAATCTACATTATTATTTGGGTATTGAGCTTATCAGAGGAGAAAAAGGAATAGCTATGACCCAAAGAAAGTATGCTTTGGATCTCATTGGGCTTGCTGGTCTAACTAATTCCAAGCATGCCAAAACACCTCTAAATCCTCAAGTCAAGCTACAATATAAAGATGGTGAACCTTTGGCAGACCCTGCTCTATACAGAACTTTAGTGGGAAAGCTTATTTATCTCACTATCAGCAGGCTTGACATAGCCTATGCAGCTCAACTTCTAAGTCAGTTCTCTCATTCACCTCACACTGCTCATCTACAAGCTCTCTACAGGGTCATCAGATACATTAAACTTTGTCCTGGTCAAGGATTGTTTTTCCCAAGGTTCAATTCTACAGCTCTTCATGCTTATTGTGATAGTGATTGGGCAAGCTGTCCATACTCAAGAAGGTCAGTCTCTGGTTTTGGTATCTTTCTAGGCAAAAGCTTGATTTCTTGGCAGTCAAAAAAGCAATATGTCATCTCTAGATCATCCACAGAGGCTGAGTATAGGGCTTTGGCTGACTGTACATGTGAGATTACTTGGTTAACATCACTTCTTAAAGATCTACATGTGGAACCTACAACACAAGTCGGAATTCACTGTGATAACACCTCTACCATAGCCCTGACATCAAATCCTGTGCAGCATGCTAGAACAAAGCATATAGAGATTGATTGTCACTTTGTGAGAGACAACATCAAAGATGGACATATTTTGCCAGTTTATGTTCCATCCAGCTCACAAACAGCAGATCTCTTAACCAAGCCTTTATCAGCATATCCTTTCCACAAATGCTTATCCAAGTTAGGCATGTGTGATCCATACACACTGCCAAACTTGTGGGGGGGATAATAGAGCATATACTACTACACAAGTCAATGCAGCCATAAAAGTCAACACAAGCTTAATCTCCCCACATTGCTTAAGACATCAGCATTATTTATGTATATTCTAGTATTGTACTGTATGCTTTAAGTCTTGTACAATTTAGTTTTAGCTGCTTGTATAAATACTCTTAAGACATTCATTTGTAACTAACTTTTCAGTTCAATACAATCGTTTTCACTCTTATTCCTCTCTCACTTTCATTTCATGATAGACCCCAAACACCAAAGGGTCGACAGACTGGACATTTCACTGATTGGTTGCGTTTATGGTAAAACAAATATTTTCCTAAAAAACAGACACCGATAAGATTTGATTACTTAGTAAATGGCTATTAGGCATTTTTTTTTCAATGCAAAATAAAAAATAAAGTATGCAAAACTAACTCGGAGTACCTAATATTCACGAGACGTGTATAATCAACATTAAGATTTTGTTATCGTGACAATGAAAATTCTATCAGATAACATCCGTTTATAAACCATTCAAATAACATACATTATTAAACCCATGTATTACACAGATCATTAACTAGTAGTAATATATTTTTGTTTCGAACGATAAATTATATAGACAACCTAGCAAGAAGATAGGAAATAAAAGTTACAACGTCTTTGGAAGAGTGCTACAAGGATTGCCAAACAACTCAATCCGATTTGGGGTGAATTTCTTATGCCTATATCAAATTCAATTAAAGGAGTATAGCTTTACGTCGTTGAATAGCAGCTCGGTCGTCGGCCTACAGAGAAAAAGTGAGTTGGTTTCTATACTCCACATAAGCCTTAATCTTGACTTTGTATGGCTGATTGCATCCTCGAGGCAAGTTACATTATATTCGGCCATGTTCCACCAAAGAAGAACGTCCTTCCAAACCTCTTTAGCTAGGATACAGCAAGAGATAGAGATGTGATCTTCTGTTTCGATGAGACACCTAAGTCAGTATATATAAAAGACCCTAACACAAGACATAAAAACCGAATAATTTTATATAATCTATCAACGTGCTATGAATCCTAACCCTGACGCCAGCTCAAGAACATTTTTATCATCTTTTTCGCGAGATTGAAAGCATTCTTTTGACTTTTAAAACAATGTCGTAATATCATGCTTTGATCAATATCTCACTTCAAGATGAGATCGCTAGATTTTGACCCCAACGGGGAGTTGACGAGTTGAGTTTGTTGGTTCTTGTTTTTTTCAAACAGGCCAGCCTAATGCTACAAAAGTAAACAAGTAAACTATCATGAGTTGACGATTTGGAATGCATTGCCATACCCTCCTCCGTGCGTTGACGGTAACTCAAGTCTTGCAAATTCCAAATTTTCTTTGCAGATAACATTTTTTTAACCTACATGAAATTAACAGAATACAATGACATTAATCGTATTTGTATCCAAATATCACAACCTTAGTTGGTGTACCAACTATTTAGACAAGATTACTTTTGCTTTGCTGGATGATACTAATTGTAACAAACATATTTAATTTTTATCATCAAGCAATTGCTTCATTTCTCCAAAAGATAGAAATGATTTATTATGATAGCTTGTAGAATTCTGTGACGTTATATAGTGCTTGTTTTAGCTAAAACTTAGTCAAAGTATTTGAGCAAAAACTGTTATGTAATACAAAATCCTGTGACTCCAAGTCAACTTCGTGAGGTTCATGTAATGAGTATAATTTGGAGTTTAGTTGGTTAAAAAAGAAATCTCGGTTGAAAATTACATGTGCCATCAAAGTTATCTTATGTATAAAAAAATTGTGAAGATTACTCGGTCTTCTATATAGTCCACCAGTACAAACGAGGCTTTCCCCGACGACATTTTTACCCCCTTTCCGTCGACATGTCAACGGAATCATACCTTCTCGTCGACATGTCGATGGGAACATAACGACGGCTGTGCTTCATCGGGAACAGTGTTCCCGTCGACAATCACCGTCGACATTGTGGGTCCCACACCGTTTTCCAGTCAAAGGGTTTTGATGTCCGTCAACTTCTTCCCGTTGACATGTCGAGGGGAACATATAACTAATTAACGTTTTAATTAATTGATGATAATTAGGTTTTATATTATGTCGTCGACATGTCGACGGTAAAATTAAACCCAAAATATTGGTTATTTAATTATACCGTCGACATGTCGACGGCATAATATTAAAAACAATATTCATTTCTTAATAATGTCGTCGACATGTCGACGGCATAATTAAGTAAACAATATTTTTGTTTTAATGATGCCGTCGACATGTCGACGGTATCATTATTACCATCCTGCTAACAGCAGGCTGCAAATATAGCAAATTTTCAGATTTTTTCTGGATTTTCCGGAAAAAATCTACCAAAACCTGCAACTGTAATAGCACCTATAACCACTCAATATCAACATGTCCTAAACGTATAACTCGCCATCGGCTAAAACACTTGCAAAATATCGCTAAACACCCTCAAAATGCATAAAAATATATAAAGTCTACAAAACGGGGTGTGGTAATAACTAAACCTAGCTGCCATATCCACAAATGTTTTAATATCCGCGACGTTCAAGTCGCCAAAAGGTTAAACTATACAATACTAACATATGGGTCGCCAAAATATTGTTTCAAGCATAAGTACAACACAAAATACCCAAGTTTGTACCTCTACATCCAAAATAACTCGTGATCATCAGCAGGACCCTCATCATCGCCAGAACCATCCTCATCGCCTCTGCGACTCCCGCTCCCTCCAGCTGAGCCACTACCTCCAACACCACTGCCCGAGCCATCCACGTGCTGAGAACCCGCCTGACTAACATACACGTTCCATCGCGAGTTGGAGGAGATAAAACCTGTGACCAAATCAATCTGCGCCTTCAAGGCCTTACGCTCTTCAGCTTCTCGACGGCTCTTCTCCTCGGCCTCAGCAATCTTCTTCTCGGCCTCAGCAAGCTTTTTCTCCATCTCGGCGTATTCTGAAAATGAAATAATCAAAATTAAAAAACATCTATTGCAATACTTAATTTGAGTCATGATCGAGTAATCTACAATTAATATATTATCAAACTGTACATACCTGGAGGTGGAGGCGGGGTGTATGGTAACGGTGGCCTGGAGAGCCCGGGTACGACCCTACCCCGTCCGACGATGTGGCCCCGCTGCTTGCCCTTCAAAACAATCGCAAGTATCTGCTCCTCCGTGTACGCCACCCCTTCCGGCGTATTCGCTCCCAGATCTCGCAGCCGAACCATCTCTTCCTATTTAATTGAGAAAAAAATTGAGAAAATATATATATATATATATATATATATATATATATATATATATATATATATATATATATATATATATATATATATATATATATGTAAGTGTGTGTGTGTATATATATATATATATATATATGTCGGGTTAATTACAAGATTATGTTTCAATGAATCATTAAAGTGCGTGTTTGGGGAAATAAATAAATAAATAATAAATTAAAAAAAAAAAAAAAAAAAAAAAAAAAGATACTTACATATTGAACACGAGCCTCATCCTGCAACCACATACCATCATTGTCGCAGTGTGTGTCGTAAAACGACTGGATGAGTGACGGGTATTGTTTGTCCTTGCTGTTCTGAAATTGTATATACACATGCATATATATAAGATGAAACAAATTAAAAATGGCAAATCAAACACCATATTTATTTTAATTAAACTTAAATACTTTTATAAAATTAAAATTAATTACTTTTATATAATTATAATTAAATAATTTTATAAAAATAAAATGTGTCTTACATAGTCGTGGCGAATAGCGGCCAATGACTTGGAACCGTGGCGGCTGTACACCCTCAACTTCTTTCAGTTCTCCTTGTTCACAGCAGCACGCTTCAGGTTCTTCTCCTCCATGTAAAACTTGATATGCTCCTCCCACACAGATGGCTCGACGTTCGGAGGAGGGTTTCTTCGTATCTCATCCACTTTTTCAGGCCCACCCGGCACGTCGAAGTAAACCCTCTTCATCGTGCCCTTGTTGTCGGAGTAGACCTTAGCAATGTACGCATTCAGGCCCGCCGAAATGGTTTCCCAATCGGGTGAGAGCATGTGGGACTGCAAGTCGAAGAATTGCTGCAAACAAATTTAAACAAATATACACAATTAAACAAATTTAAATAAATGTACACATTCAAAGAATTAAATATAAAGATATAATTAAAAGGAAAATAAAATAACTGACCCCGAGTCGGTTCATGAAGCCCTGTCGAGTCGCTTGGTCAAGGTTGTTTTGTTCAACTCTTAGTTATTACACATTCAAAATATTCGACACATAAACACATATAACCATGGAATTATTACGAGTTGTTTTGTTCACCTAGTGCAACTATGGAATGCAATCCTAACCCACCCTTTGAATGATTCATCTCATATATGAATGTGTATAACTGATTTACTATCTGAGAAAATTTCGGAAGCATTTCCCCTCAACTCCCCAAATATGTGCATTAAAGACATATTCGTAGCAGTAAAGGAGAAACACTGTCGAAATCATCTCAAATAGTAAATCAATTATACGCATCCATATCCTAAATGAGACAAAACATTCAAAAAGCAGTCCCAAACAAGGCACTTTCCGAAATTAATTTCTAATAAATTAACTTCGGACGGGTTTTCTATAGGATGATTAACTTCGGACGGGGACTTTCCGAAATTAATCACTAAAATCCTAAAACATCAAAAAAGTCTAACAATAATACACAAAGTATATATTTTAAGTTAAACAATTAATAGCATATATTTTAAGTTAAACAATTAGAATATAAACAATTGTTTGGTTTTCGGCTTATGTTTCATAAGCTTATTCTTTGTGACTTATTTTTAAAACTATTTTGTTTATATAAGTTTATGTAAAAACTATTTTGTTTATTTTGAAACTTATTTTTTGTGACTTATTTTTTAAACTATTATGAAACATAAGCCGAAAACTAAACAATTAATAGAAAGATATCAAATATATCTAAGGGGTTGTGTGTTTAGGCTTATGGCTTATTTGGTTTTCGGCTTATGTTTCATAAGCTTATTTTTTGAGACTTATTTTGAAACTATGTAAGGTAAAAAGTTTCAAAATAAGCCATAAAAATTTAGCTTATGAAACATAAGCCGAAAACCAAACAAGCCATAAGCCCGTTATATAAGCCGAAACTATTTTTTATATAGTTACTAACCAAACTATTTTTTTCTTTCTTTTACTAGTTTAATATTTGCAACCTTCGGCCAAGTCCCCCAAGGTGCTATTTGCACCGTGGGTACACAATGAGCACAACCGACCTTGGTTGTGTCGTTAAAAAAAAACCAAACAACTAACTAAACGCAATATCCTACTTAATACTTAATCCGTAAACTAATACTTAATCACATTTCACAATCCGCAACAATCCCTTTTATATCAAAACCTAATATACTAACCAAACTATACATATGGCTGCAAGCACTAAACTAGTAACCAAACGCTATGAGATACGAAACTACAACAAAGCATAAAAATGAAAAAAAATTTTAAAAAAAAGGAATACATATTGTCTCGGCTACTGTATCGGCTGTGGTCTCGGACTCTCGGCTGTGGCTCAGTTGTGGCTCGGCTGTGGTCTCATCTTAGGCTCGGGCTATAATAAAAGAGATTCAATATAATGGTTATATCAAAAGTTTAAACAAAAAACTATTGTCGTCGACATGTCGCCGGGATACCAAAAGTTAATAAAAAAAATATAATAATAACAATTTTATTAACCAAAATTAATAACAATTTTATTGACAATAATAATAACAATTTTTAATAACAATTAAATTAAAAATAAATTACCCTGTGCTGCTGTTGAAGAAAGGAGGAGGGGGAAGAAGAAGAATTATCAAAAAGGAGGAGGGGGAAGAACAAGAATTAACAAAAAGGAGGAGGGGGTGGAGGAGGAGGTGCACAGTGGTGCTCGTGTAGTGTCGGAGGAGCTGTGGTGGTGGCGGAGTAATGTGGTGGTGGCGGAGGAGTGTGGTGGTGGTAATGTGGTGGTGGCGGAGGAGTGTTGGTTGTGGTGGTGGCGGAGGAGTGTTGGTAATCGCCGGCGAGGGGGGGGGGGGTTTGCTCGGGTAATGATAATAATTGAGACAGATCTGCTTTTGTATATACTTTTATATTCCCGTCGACATGTCGACGGGAATATAAAAGTAATATTTAATAGTATTATTAATCCCGTCGACATGTCGACGGAAATCTAAAATTATTTTGTCGTTTGCGTTTGGCGGGGAGTATTGAATTTTCACGAAATTTTTGGCGGTTATTAATCCCGTCGACATGTCGACGGGAATATTACCTTTATAATTAAAAAAATTTATTTATTATAAATACTTTTATAAAATATTAAAAAATAAGTTTTATAAAATTACTTTAATATAATTAAAAAATATATTTATTATAAATACTTTTATAAAATATTAAAAAATAAGTTTTATAAAATTACTTTAATATAATTAAAAAAAATGATTTATTATAAATACTTTTATAAAATATTAAAAAATAAGTTTAATAAAATTACTTTAATATAATTAAAAAAAAATATTTATTATAAATACTTTTATAAAATATTAAAAAATAAGATTTATAAAATTACTTTAATATAATTAAAAAAATATATTTATTATAAAACTTTTATAAAATATTAAAAAATAAGTTTTATAAAATTAATAAACTAAATTTATATAATTAAAAAAAATTATTTATTATAAATACTTTTATAAAATTAAAAATATATATATATATTTAAAATTAATTACTTAAATTATAATTAAAAAAAATCATTTATTAAAATATAAAATAAATAATAATTAGAATATCACAAAATACTAAATCTTGTATCCTTGACCCAATGTTTTATAAATAACGAGGCGAGATAATATGCATGGTTATACACGAGATGTTAAACGAACGAGTCGAGATGCAATGGTTGTACACGAGATGTTAAACGAACGAGTCGAGATGCTATGGTTATACATGAGATGTTAAACAAACGAGTCGAGATGCAATGGTTATACATGAGATGTTAAACGAACGAGTCAAGATGCTATGGTTATACACGATATGTTAAACGAACGATTTGAGATGCATTGTTTATGCAGGAGATGTTAAACGAACGAGTCGAGATGCAATGGTTATACATGAGATGTTAAACGAACGAGTCGAGATGCTATGGTTATACACGAGATGTTAAACGAACGAGTCGAGAAGCAATGGTTGTACACGAGATGTTAAACGAACGAGTCGAGATGCTATGGTTATACATGAGATGTTAAACGAACGAGTCGAGATGCAATGGTTATAATGAGATGTTAAACGAACGAGTCGAGATGCTATGGTTATACACGATATGTTAAACGAACGATATGAGATGCAATGGTTATACAGGAGATGTTAAACGAACGAGTCGAGATGCAATGGTTATACATGAGATGTTAAACGAACGAGTCGAGATGCTATGGTTATACACGAGATGTTAAACGAACGAGTCGAGATGCAATGGTTGTACACGAGATGTTAAACGAACGAGTCGAGATGCTATGGTTATACATGAGATGTTAAACGAACGAGTCGAGATGCAATGGTTATACATGAGATGTTAAACGAACGAGTCGAGATGCTATGCTTATACACGATATGTTAAACGAACGATATGAGATGCAATGGTTATACAGGAGATGTTAAACGAACGAGTCGAGATGCAATGGTTATACATGAGATGTTAAACGAACGAGTCGAGATGCAATGGTTATACACGAGATGTTAAACGAACGAGCCGAGATGCAATGGTTATACATGAGATGTTAAACGAACGAGTCGAGATGCTTTGGTTATACACGAGATGTTAAACGAACGAGTCGAGATGCAATGGTTGTACACGAGATGTTAAACGAACGAGTCGAGTTGCTATGGTTATAATACATGAGATGTTAAACGAACGAGTCGAGATGCAATGGTTGTACACGAGATGTTAAACGAACAAGTCGAGATGCTATGGTTATACATGAGATGTTAAACGAACGAGTCGAGATGCAATGGTTATACAATGAGATGTTAAACGAACGAGTCGAGATGCTATGGTTATACATGAGATGTTAAACGAACGAGTCGAGATGCTATGGTTGTACCTAACAACTTTTTTTCTACCTAACAACTTATCCTCACAATATAAACACACACACACACACACACACACACTCATCTCACTATATCTCTCTCTCTCTATTTCTCTCTAGCAGTTTCTGTTTTCTGGCGACACCAGCAGTTTCCGGCCGCCGGAATCTTTTTTTGGCCACCACCTTTTATCACCTCAACTTGTAGATCGGGCCACCCCGGTCACGATTCAACCACTCAACCTCACAACCACAAACATACACTGTTATCATGGTGAAGAAGATGGCAGAATTTGAAGCTTTTCCTTGTCCTTGTGAACGAGGAGACGTGATTCTGCGAGAATCGCGTAGATCTTACTCCCGTGGTAAACTATACTATGCGTGTCCTTTCTCGCAGGTGAATTACATACTTTTTCGTGTATTATGTAAATAATTTGGTTAGTTGTTAAAAATAATAGTTTTTACTCTTTAACAGCATGGGACAAAAGACCATGGATGTGATTTTTTTTTATGGAAGGAGGAACGACTCGCCAAAATGATGATCGGTTCTCTGGGAGCTTCAACATCAAGCGGTTCTGGATCTGCTCCAACAAGGTGCTCAAACTGTCATGAAAAAGATCTTAGAATAAACATGCTGGAGGCACAAAAACAGGTGGTGGAGGCACAAAAACAGGTGCTAGAGACAAAATTAAGGATGTTGGAGGCAAAACTTGACATGGCAACGCATCCCAACCACGACCACGCATGTCAGTCGGATGCAATACTCCGTGACCTTTTAGGTGACATGGATAAATTTCATATGTAGTACTGTTATCGTTGTTGTTGCTGTTATCGTTGTTATTGTTGTTGTTGTTGATGTTGTTTGCTGTTGTTGTTTATGTTATTGATGTTGTTTAATAAAATGTCGTTGTTGTTGTTGTTTAATAAAATGTTGTTGTTGTGGTAACTGATGTTGAACGTCCTTTATATTTTAAATTCGTACGCACAAATAATAGAACCGAAGGAGCAATAATTATCAAACACAAAGGCAAACTATTTATTTAAAACAAGCAAGAGTTCTCAACCACATGCATTTTCATACAGACTCAAACTAAACAACTCGACAACCAAACTAAACAACTCGACAACCAAAGGAAACAACTCAAACTAAACAACTCCACAACCAAACGAAACAACTCAAACTAAACAACTCGACAACCAAACGAAACAACTCAAACTAAACAACTCGACAACCAAAAGAACAGATCAAACGAAACAACCCGTTTATTTTTTTTGCGGCTACTTTCCGCTTTACTCGAACTCGCACCATCTTTTCCCTTCCTTGCTCTCATTTCCTTGATATGTGCAAACGTAGCTTCAAGATTTGTGACCCTATTTCCCATATTATCAAGTTTGGTTTCCAACATACTTTCAGCTTCAGCAGCAGCTTGAGCTTCAGCAGCATCTAGCTCGTCCATGTACTCTTTGTAGTACGACTTTTTCCTACACCATTCGATAATCTTGTCTCTCATCCACGGTTCAACGTCCTTAAAAGAACCATATTCCTCATAAACTGCATGACCAAAAGTTAACATAACTTCATTAAAGAGGAGCTTGTGTGACAAGATTTTTGAGTACTCCTCTTCAACTGTGCAATCACGCCAAGTCATGTTTGTCTTGTAAAAATTGACGATTGACTTATTTGTGAGATGTGTAAAATGAGACGGAAATAATTTTGTGAGAATGTATATAGGTAAAAAATGAGACAGGAATGTATTTGTGAGGATATATATAGCCTGATTTTTGGGGAGATATTCCCGTCGACATTTCGACGGGAAAAAGAACGCGGGAAAAATCCCGCCTAATATTTTACCCATTTATTAAAAATATTTATAATTTAGTAATAGAATTCCGTCGACATGTCGACGGGACTCTCAAAACAAAAAAATATTACCCTTAAACACACGTTAATTGTGGAAAAATCGTGATTAATATTGTCCCGTCGACATGTCGACGGGAATATATGAGCGGGTAAATTTCGCGCCCAACTTTGGTGAATTATTGAGGCCAAAAAAATATGCTGACATATTCCCGTCGACGGGAAAATACGAGTATGAAAAATTCAACGCAACCTGGCTCGGTCAAGCGTGTTTTTTGTCGTTTTGTGCGTTATATCGTCGACATTGTGTCGACGGGATCGTCTTCGTCGCCTGTTCTCCTGTTTCTTGTAGCACGTTAATCACCAAGAAATATCTCATCCTCAACAATGCTAAGCAATCTTACTTTTTTTAGACCAAATTAATGATTCCTATATAGTAATTGTTTTCATAATTTCTTTCTAGTTCTCGGTGCAAGGTTTGCGGAAGTCATGCAGCAAAGTTGCAACGTTCCTCAGGCGGAAAATAAATAATTCATAAACACCACCTTCTCCATTTGATTGACGCTAGGGCCTAGGGAAACATATCTTTTTAGCTTTTCAGGAGATAAGTATGTGGCAACAATCTAAGAGATAAAGACTTTGTGTGTACGTTGTGTGTTACTGTGTTGTGCGTGCGATAAATTAACTACCAATCGAGATAGACTTTCCAATCATGCACATACTTAATTTATATGATTGTATCCTTGCTATTAATCCAAATTTAAAGACATACTGTTGGTGGTTATGAACCCAGAACAGGGTTAAGATAATCAAAGACCTAGCTACGTACCAATGAAGGTTACCGGATATTACTTGGAATCGTGTTATCACTTTCCAAAGTAAACTATTCGACCCTAATGCCTGGGTATCACGAATATCTACTTGGGATAAGACCAAATGTTGTTAGTGATTTAGGCACAAATCAATAACCCTTCGTGTATAAGTGTTATATGTTTTCTGTGTATATTTCATGCATAATATGATTTCCTATTTATAGGAAGATACTCATGACTAGTCAAAATAGAATTATGAAAATTAATCGGCCCATTAATCTCCACATAATTATCCCTATTATAGCCTAAAATAGTGGTTACATGACCAATTAAACGTGGTCATAAGTATTGGTATAACTGTCATTTGAATAGGTCAAATCAGTTACATAATCATCAGCAGAATCCACTTATCACTAGCAGCAGATTAGCTGCTCAGCAGCAGAGTCATACTACTAGCAGCAGAATTGCTATCAGCAGAATCCTGATGCTAGCAGCAGGATCCACTATCAGTGGAAACCAATACTAGCAGCAGAATCCTACACAACCACTATTTGAGTCAGGGAGTTCAGTGACCTGACGGGTGTACACTCCGTACCTCCAAGCCCATTACCAGGTGTGAACCAATCCCACCAGTGCACTAAATTTTCCAACAATCCTCCCCAAATTTAGTTCACTACCTTTGCATGAAAAATAACCATAATACAAAACAAGTGCATAAACGAAAATATCCTAAGGATTGAATTTTCATCTTAGTACATTACACGTTCAAATATTCGAGAATCAGGGTGTTCTAAGAATTGAACCCTTCAACCAATTTGAATACCTGAAGATAAAATACACATAAGTTTTCAAACACTTAAACACTCCTGACACTATACAAGCCATGTGTCCATGTCCAATTCATAAATGTTGTAAAAGCTAAAAGTCCATAGCTTCCTGAAGCGGCAAAACTTCAACATTTACATAGGTGGTTCATCTTTATTCATGCTCCTGCCAAGCACTTTTTCAAAAAAAATTAACCATTAAGAAGAAGTGACTTCATCCTCCTTTCCAGCAGGTTCCAAGCACAAACCTTGGGATGTTTGTAAAACATGTGCTTCAGTACACTGAATGTTCAGCTTTCCACATTGAACTCAGCTCCCAAGTTTCCTCAGGAGGGAGTTGGGTGTCCTAGCATTCAGTGACCAAGTTGGTCTTTAAACCCATCCCTTTAGCAGACTTTATAACCAATGTTAATACAAATATCGCCTAAGAACGTTATTTATATTTTACGATCTTCGCTAAGTTTTGTTAACGACAAAATGTAAACTTTAGTTTCTAAGCAAAACATAATATTAGTTTTTAAGACTTGCATAAACTAGACATTTGCTACATTTTACATTTCATAAAACATAACACAAGTTTATTTCTTAAATTAGAAATAGTCACATCACATTTATGGCAAGTTTTGTCATTATACATTTATGGTAAGAAATGTGTTTGACCAGCTTTGTTGTTGCTTACAAGTTTCATGTTTGACTTGCTTTAAGTGATGTGACATTGTTTGGTTGCTAGGAGTTATGAGACAAGACCTTGTTTGGTTTGAAGAGTAATTGCAAAAACCTACTGCAGACCCGGCGGTACCCTGGGGGTACACGGGCGGAACCCATTTGAGGGTTCCGCCTGATCCGCCAAGCACACAGTTTGTTGTGCTATAAATACCAAGCCACAACTTGATTTTTGGCCAACCTCTTGAGCACATATTTTACACACACACTGATCCTTTTCTTCTAACCTCTTAACATTGTACATGTGAAGTTTCCTTTTGTAGCAAAGAAGCTCACAAGGTCGTCTAAAAGTTACAAGTTTCCAACACAACGTTGCAAGACTTGGTAGCTTAGTATTGTGTAAACTAGTATTGTTTACGCGTCATTTGTTTGTGTATATTCTGAAGTGAGTGGTTAGTATTTTAGTCCTCAAAATACAAAGAGTGTTGGGAGTGGTTGTGCCCTTGTAAAAGAACTCGACATCTAGCTTTGTGTCGGTAAAAGTATAAGCGACGTGTAAGGTTTTCTCCGCCGGTGAAAGGAGCTTGTTGACTAGTGAAAGAAACTCTCGAGTTGGATACTCGGGGCGTGGACGTAGGGCAAGGAAAAAGAGTCCTTGTAGCCGAACCACGATAAATACTCGTGTTGTGGTTTGATCGTTTCTTTCCTTTACTTGCTTGTTATATATTGTGATTGTGCATATATCTTTGATCAAACGGAAAGTTTTCAAAGCTAACTAAACAAGATAAAAAGATTTTAAAACGCTAAAACTATTCAACCCCCCTTCTAGTTTTCCACAATTGGCATCAAGAGCTACGTTACTCAAGATTTTAAAATATATTGTGTTTTAAAACTTGAAACGATCCATGGATTTTGAAAATTACAAAGAAGGGCAATCTATGCAAAGACCACCACTCTTTGAAGCAAATGGTTTTATTTATTGGAAAAACCGTTTTGAAACTTACGTGAAATCTAAATATATAGATTTATGGTATATAATTGTTGATGGTGATAACGTAGTTAGTAACATTAAAGATGATGATCAAAAGAAATTAATAGGTAAAAATAATGAAGCTAAAATGATGCTTTACAACGCTTTGCCTAAGAAAGAATATGAAAGAGTCTTTTTGTGTAAAACCGCCAAAGATATTTGGCAATCTTTAATTATCACTCATCAAGGAAATTCACAAGTTAAAGATAACAAAATTGATCTTCTTGTTCAACAATATGAACAATTTGTTATTACCGAAGATGAGATTATTGATAATGCTTTTGCTAGGTTTAACACTATTATTACTTCACTTAAAGCACTTGATGAATCTTTTTGTAGTAAGAACTTTGTCAGGAAATTTCTTAGAGCACTCCATCCGAAGTGGAGAGCAAAAGTGACGGCAATTGAAGAATCCAAAGATCTTTCAAGCATGTCACTTGATGAGCTTATTGGAAACCTCAAAGTTCATGAAATGGTAATGGAAAAAGATTCGGAACTAGTTAGAGGCAAGAAAGAAAAAGTTAAGTCCATTGCCTTGAAAGCTAGAGTCCAATCAAGTGATGATGAAGAATCTTATTCGGATAGCGATGATGAGGAATATGCTCTGGCCGTGAGAGACTTCAAGAAGTTCTTTCGTAGGCGAGGGAAGTTTGTTAGGCAACCCAAAGATGACAAGAAAAACTTCCGGAAAGATCGTGACGATCGAAAAGGAAAAGTTGAAAGAAAATGTTATCGGTGTGGAGACACAAGTCATCTTATAGGAGAATGTCCAAAACCACCCAAGAGCAAACCTCAACAAGCTTTTGTGGGCGGTGCTTGGAGTGACTATGAAGGAGATGATGATGAGCCAAAGAATGATGATATTGCTCTCATGGCTCACAACTCAAATGAGGTACTCTCCGACTTATCTTACTCCTCTATAGATGATGATACTTTACAAAATGAATATAACAAACTTTGTGAACTAAGCTTAAAAATCATAAACAAAAACAAATTTTTGAAAACTAAAAAGGAGTTTTTAGAAAATGAAGTTTATGAATTAAAAGAAAAGGCTAAGAGATTAGAAAAGAGTAAAGGTATTGACACCGCATGCAAATCATGTGAAGAACTTAAACTTGAAGTTGAAAAACTTAAAATTACTCAAAATGATCTAATCAAACAAACCACAAAGTTCAAAAAGTTCGATAAGAGCATTTCATGTGCGGATGAAATAATGAAACTTCAAAAGTCACCGTTTGATAAAACAGGTCTAGGTTTCAGGAAAGTAGAAACCGTTAAGGAACAAACGAAACAAGAAAAGAACACACATGAAACAAACAAAACTGCTACAGCAGCCCGCGGACCAGACGGAACCCAGATTAGGGTTCCGCCCGTTGGCCCCGAGGGTTCCGCCAGGTCTGCTGCAGCAGTAACTCCATCCACATCGGTTCGTTCTAAATTTGTTAAAGTTACATATAAAAATGGAACCAAACCTGCCTTTAAAACTGGAGTAGGACTTAGTAAAAATGAATTTAGAGCTAAGACTACCCAACCAAGACCTAAGACTCCAATTCCCAAACGCCCCTTTCCAAAGAGCAACTTCAATGCTCGACCAAACTACCAACATGTTTGGAACCAAAACACTCCTGGACATTACCAAACCTCAAATTACATGCCATGGAATCCTTATGCTCTATTTTCATATTTGGGACAAATTAATGGTATGCTTAACCAAAATGGACCCATGAGAAATTGAGGACCAAATGTTTGAGTGTTTTTCGTAAAATAGGTGTGCCTCAAAGTTTGTTTGGATCCGGATGAATGAATCAAGGATAGCGGTTGTTCAAGGCACATGACGGGTAATAAAAGCCTCTTCTCTACATATCACAAATGTGATGGAGGTAATGTTACGTTTGGTAGTAATGCTAAGAGCAAAATCATCGGAAAAGGTACAATCTCTCATGACTCCCTTTCTATAGATGATGTTGCTCATGTTGATAACTTAGGATTTAATCTTCTTAGTATTAGTCAACTTTGTCGTAATAAGTATAATGTCCTCTTTAGTGAAAACGGTAGTAAAATACTTAAAGATGGTATAACCATAGCCAAAGGTGTCCTTAAGAACAACGTATACGTCATGAAGTTGGATTCAACATCTAGAGACAAACTCTGTCTTACCTCATTAGATGAATCTTCAACTTTATGGCATAGACGTTTAGGACACGCTAACATGAGACTAATCCAAAACCTCTCCTCCAAAGACTTAGTTCGAAACCTACCCAAGTTGAAATATGACCAACACTTTTGTGATGCTTGCAAAGTCGGTAAACAAGTCCATAGTAGCCATAAGGCTAAAAACTTTGTGTCTACGTCTAGGTGTCTAGAACTTTTACACATGGATTTATTTGGTCCATCCGCTATACAAAGTTATGGAGGTAACATCTATACTTTGGTTATAGTAGATGATTACTCACGTTATACTTGGACAAAGTTTTTGAAAAGTAAAAATGAAGCTTTCGATAAATTTGAGATTCTAAGTAAGAAAATTCAAAATCAAGTAGGGTCTAATATTGTGTCTATTAGAACGGATCACGGTCGTGAATTTGATAATGAATTTCAATTTGGAAAATTTTGTGATAATAATGGAATTACTCATAACTTTTCGGCTCCACGAACTCCTCAATCTAATGGTGTAGTAGAACGTAAAAACCGGACTTTGCAAGAAATGAGTAGAACAATGCTTAATGAACAAACTATTCCCCAAAAGTTTTGGCGTAATGCCGTTGACACATCAACATACATTTTAAATTGAGTCCTAATTAGACGATTTTTGAATAAAACACCTTATGAACTTTATAAAGGTAAAAAGCCTACATTAGGATACTTTAGAGTGTTTGGGAGTAAATGCTTCATTCTTAACACCAAGGATTATCTCACCAAATTTGACCCAAAGTCTTATGAAGGTGTATTCCTTGGATATTCACAAAATAGTAAAGCTTACATTGTTTTAAACAAAGAAACCTTAAGAGTCGAGGAATCGTTGAACGTAACATTTGACGAAAGTCCACCTCCCTCTAAGACATCACCTTTGGTAGATGATGACTTAGTTGAAAGCCAAGCAATTGAAAGTCAAGAAATCTTAGATAATGACAAGGAAGATGAACTATTAAACAAGGAACTTGTTAATGTCAAAGAATCTAAAAGTCATCCATTAGATAGTGTCATAGGCAACATTAATGAAAGAACACTAAGATCTAAAGTCCAAAATGAAAGTAATTATTTTTTTTTCGTGTCAACCATTGAACCTAAAAATATTAATGAAGCCATTAAGGATGAATCTTGGGTAATTGCAATGCAAGAAGAATTAAATCAATTTGTTAGGAATGATGTATGGACATTGGTTCCTCAACCAAAGAGTCAAACAATAATTGGAACGAAATGGGTATTTCGTAATAAAATGGATGAAAATGTAATTGTGTCTAGAAAAAAAGCTAGGCTAGTAGCACAAAGATATAATCAACAAGAAGGCATCGACTACGATGAAACTTATGCTCCGGTAGCTAGGCTCGAGTCAATTAGAATCTTACTTGCTTATGCGTGTGCACATAATTTTAAACTCTTTCAAATGGACGTCAAAAGTGCATTTCTAAACGGAGTCATTAATGAAGAAGTGTTTGTTGCTCAACCACCGGGCTTCATCGATTTTGAAAAACCTAATTATGTTTACAAACTTAAAAAGGCTCTTTACGGACTCAAGCAAGCTCCAAAAGCATGGTATGATCGACTTAAAACCTTCCTAGTTGACCATAAGTACACCATGGGCTTAGTTGATAATACTCTCTTCACTAAGAAGAAAGATTCACATATTATCATAGTCCAAATCTATGTTGATGACATTATATTCGGATCAACTTGTCAAGAATTATGTGTGGATTTCTCAAAAATCATGCATGACGAGTTTGAAATGAGTATGATGGGAGAACTCAACTTTTTCCTAGGACTCCAAATTAAACAACTTGAAGATGGTATCTTCTTTAACCAATCTAAATACATTAAGGACATGCTTAAGAAATTTGGATTAAAAGATTCGAAACCTATCAAAACTCCCATGTCCACGGAAACTAAACTCACCAAGGATGAGGAAAGTGAATCCGTAGATAGCACTAAATATAGAGGTATGATTGGTAGTCTACTTTACCTTACGGCTAGTAGACCCGACATTATGTTTAGTGTTTGTCTATGCGCTCGTTTTCAAGAAGATCCTAAAACTACTCATCTTGAAGCCGTTAAAAGGATATTTAGGTATATTAAAGGCACTACACATTTAGGTTTATGGTATCCCAAAGGAACGGGAATAGACACCATAGTGTATGCCGACTCGGATCATGCCGGTGACTATGTCGATAGGAAAAGCACAAGTGGTATTTGTACTTTTGTTGGACATTGTCTCACCTCATGGTTCTCGAAGAAGCAAACGGCTCTTGCTATCTCAACAACGGAAGCCGAGTACGTTTCGGCCGGAAAGGCATGTCAACAAGCTCTTTGGATGAAGCAAGCTCTTGTCGACTACGGAATTCAACTCAACGACATCACAATTCTTTGTGACAACAAAGGTGCCATTGATCTCAGCAAAAACCCGGTTCAACATGCACGTACCAAACATATTGAAATCTGTCATCATTTCCTTCGCGACAACGTTCAAAAAGGAAATATCTCAATTGAGAAAGTTTCTTCCGAAGACAACATAGCCGACATCCTCACCAAACCGCTTAAACGTGAACCTTTTAACCTTCTTAGGCTAGGTTTAGGACTCATGGAACCTACATTGTAGTTCTGAACATTAGACAAAAATCACAAAAATCAAAACAAATCCATAACCATTTTTCTCAGCAGAGTCGGCGGAACCCTGAGACATAACGGACGGAACCCAGATTTGGGATCCGCCGTGTCCGCCGACCTGCAGAATCAATATATTAGTTTATATTAAACCAAACACCCATTATCTCATACCACAACTTCCAAAACGGTTACTATTCACCATTCCTCTCATCCATACCCACGAAATTCTGGTCTTCCATTCAATCACATTACTAATCCATCATCATTGTAAGTATCTTAACTTGATTACTATCCTGATCTGAGTCTAGGAATTCTATTTTTGCACAAAAACAAAAAACTTGGGGTTATGCATTAAACTTAACAAACTCATGCATAAAAATTAGGTGTTTAACAAAACTAATCATGTTTCCCATAGTTAGGAAGTGCATTCTTACTTAGTGTAAACATACTTGCTAAACCACCCCATGTCAAATTTTTGCAAAAATTTCTCACAAGTAGGACAAATATTTTTTTCGTCTCACATTGAGAATACAAAATCAAAACGTTATGTTCAAAACATCACTTGCATAATGTCTCTTGAATGCTAAAGGGAATACATAATTAATATGTATTTTCGGGTACATTCAAACGAAGCTACATTGAACTAGGAGTGTTTGGGTTATCTTTTGTTTTATAACAAAACTTGCATTATAAAACGTTTTTGATGCATCAAAATGAGTCAAGATAACCGCACCTCCACATAGTTTTCATATAGGCACACACTAGAACATCCACATTATAATAAGTAGTTTACTTAAACTAAAATGTGAAAATTTTGTTGTTCTAGGTATCATCATGCCTCCTCTAACCCATTACGACCACAAGGACACAATCAAGTACCTACCAAAACACCACAAAACCAAAGGCCTTACCCCAAACCAAGTCAACATCTTCAAAGCCTTAGAAAAACACTATGTCCATGAGGGTAGAACCATTGACCCATCCTTCCTAGAAGGCACAAACCTTTATGACGAATTCGCCGCAATCAATTTTGAGTGTCTTTTAACTATCGACGAGCCTATTTGTCCTAGATTTATCCTAGAATTCTATGCTTCCGTCACACTCTCCACGGGTGAATATGATTTCATATCCGTCAACTTTAGGGTTAGTGGTAATCAATACTCCTTCACTCTCGAGGAGTTTGCTCAAATCTTAGGTATCCCAAACCATGGTACTTGACTCTATTCCGACTTGCACTCCCTCTCAACCCTTGATACACTCAATGACCGTCACCCTCCTTATGATACCCCTCTTGTGTCCAAAGATATCCTCCTTAACCACCTTTTTGTTAGGACTACAACCACTAGGAGAACCCGTGGGGGGAATGAGGTTGAGAAGGATCCATATGGAATGGAACTTAATGAACTTTTGCCCCAATTCAAGAAATGGGAGGAAGTACTTAGAGCCAATGTTATAAGCACCATAGGAAACCGAGACCATATCAACCTTTGCCTATGCTACATGCTCTACTCTTTGTCCACTAGGCAACCTTTCAATCTTGCCTACTACATGGCTAAGAGAATGGCCGACATTCCCGTACATGGCTCAACGGCTATGCCGTATGGAATGCTCTTGACCCGTCTCTTTAGGTTCATTTCACCCATTCCACCAACTCCTAACCGTCTTCGTCTTGACTACTCTCTCATCCCACATACCTTTGTCCCACTTAGTGATAAGAGAATGTACAAGGCCCAAGGAAAACGCCCTCATCCTCCTACCTCCTCTTCATCTTCCTCAATGAGTGAAGATGATAATTTGCCAAACTCTAGGCTCCCACCCCTAGAATACCACTCTCAACTTCCGGCTATTGCAAATGAATCGGAAGAATTCAAGCAAACAAAGGGGATGTTCAAAAACCTCGGGAGATTCCTTGGAAAGATGAAGAAGAAGCTCGACAAACAATGAGTGCGGGTGTGTTAGGAGTGTTTGGCACAAGGTGCTATTAAAACAATTTGGTAGTTTTAAACAATGTTTGTGATGTATTTGTGTGTTAGTACAATGTTTGATACACTTTGGAACATGTTTCTACTAACAATGTTGCAGGAAGGCAACTTTTGGCAAGTTGTCAAATTTTCATGCTTAATCAAAATTTCACTAAGTTTAGTGAATTTCGCTAGCCCTCGGTCAAAGTCTTATGATATGAGTGTTTACATGTCTAATTTTTGCATTTCCTAACCAGATATGAATTATATTTTTGGTTTTAGGACGTTTCAAAAATTTAGAAAATCGTCTCGCGGATATAAAACGCTTTCTGTCCCGTTTTTCAGCTCTGGCGGATCCCAAATTTGGGTTCCGCCCGTGCAAATTCTGGGTAACCCAGTTTTGGCCCTACGGACCAGACGGAACCCTCATTTGGGTTCCGCCTGTGTATTCCCAGGGTGCCGCCAGTATCCTGCAGAATTTTTATTTTTCTTTTTAACATTTCAACATCCAAACACCAAAATCCAATCCTTTTAGCTAGAAATCCATTACTTGCAATGTGTTTAGCTTACTAAGGTGCTTAGCATTCTTTAGAACTCACCCAAACCCATTTCCCGCCAAAATTCAAAAATAGCCATAACCACCTCAAGTCTCCTTCACACATAAAGGAAGGATCCCTTTTAAAGGCTCCTTGAAATCCCTGAGATTTTTCCATCAAACAAATTCACCAAAACCACTAAGCATTTAGTGCAAAACTTGTCTTCATACTTCACCATTTTCATTGGATTGACTTCCATGACTTGACAACCCACAATTAGTTTTCCAAATCATTAGGAACCACCATTTTTGTATGGCCTTACATCAAATCCAAACACTTCTTCCCACAAACCTTCATCACTATAAATTCAACCATCCTAAACACTATCAAACCACACCTTCTTCATCACAAATTCTGAAACTTTGAACCATTTTAACAATGACCAAGTCAACAAACACCTCTCAACCATCACGACCCATCCGTAGAACCGCCCGGATTAGTGTAAAACCACTATGGTCAAACCAATCCATCAATATTAGCTCCTCATCTTCGGATGAATTCACCTCACCCATAAAAAATGAACACTTTTTGAACCTTGCATCTCCATCTCCATCACCCAAACAACCAAATTAGCACACTCCACCACCTACTAAATCACCTATTGACCCAACTCCACCAAGTGCTCCAACTCAACCATCAAAGACTTCATCACCATCACCATTACCAAAAATTGAACCTATGCAACTTTTTGGGTCTCCTCCAACATCACCACACCCATATGTCCAAGATTTAAATGATCTTCCACCAAGACATACCCAACCACCACCTTTTGCAAACCAATCACCAAGGTCAATTCTTGACCTTGATGAAGATCTTGAACTTACCCAACCACCACAACATGTGTACCAACCACCCAAACCGTTGTTGTTTCACCCAATTTACCGTGAAATCCATGGTCCTCTTTATGGAGAACCAAATTTTGAACACCATGATCACCCAACTCCACCACCTTCTCAAGCCCAAACCTATGAGTCTTTCTTTCCTTCTTATGAGGAAATACAAAGCATGGTTGAAAACCACCTTCATCAAGCAATGGAATTTCAAACCACCTTGCTTGACTCAATACCAAATCCATCCTCCAACCAAGAACCAAAACCAAACCAACCCCTAAACCAAGAAACCAAAACCAACCCATTTTCACCCACCCATCCCCATGTTTGCTCAAATTGTGAGCAAATGGGTGAAAGCATAAAAACCTTGCTTTACCAATTCCAAAATGAAACCCGTTTTGCATTCCAACATGTCATTGAACGTTTGGATGCACTCTCCCACCCTAACAAATCCTAAACCACCCTTGGAGGCCGTTTGCCCCAACTTAGGAATGTAGGATTTTATTTTCTTTTCTTGGTTATTTTTTTTAGTTTTTAGTTACTAGGTAGAAGAATAGTTACCATTTCTTGTCTTTTGACTTTATAAGTCAAAATTTTACTTGGAATGAAATTTCTTTCTACTTACTTTTGTGTATTGTTGGTTGATCAAATGTTGTGTTGTCATTGTGGTTGCAATGTGTGTGGTAACTACAAGCTTGACTATATATATCACCAACTAACCATTTTTTTGTAGGTCTCAAAATCCATGTTTCCCATATTGGTACTCCATTTAGGGGGAGTATCGACCAAGGGGGAGCATGGCGATTATTCCGCTTCGCTACTCTACTTTTTGTTTCGACAAAAAGGGGGAGAAATATATTAAACCTTCAATACTTGATATGCTTTTCATCTCTTAAGTAAAACAAGGTTAATATAATTTTTTTTAAGTCTTGAAAACCAAGATTTTACGTGTTACTTAAAAACAAAGTTTATGTTTTGTCATCAACAAAAAGGGGGAGATTGTTAATACAAATATCGCCTAAAAACGTTATTTATATTTTACGATCTTCGCTAAGTTTTGTTAACGACAAAATGTAAACTTTAGTTTCTAAGCAAAACATAATCTTAGTTTTTAAGACTTGCATAAACTAGACATTTGCTACATTTTACATTTCATAAAACATAACACAAGTTTATTTCTTAAATTAGAAATAGTCACATCACATTTATGGCAAGTTTTGTCATTATACATTTATGGTAAGAAATGTGTTTGACTAGCTTTGTTGTTGCTTACAAGTTTCATGTTTGACTTGCTTTAAGTGATGTGACATTGTTTGGTTGCTAGGAGTTATGAGACAAGACCTTGTTTGGTTTGAAGAGTAATTGCAAAAACCTACTGCAGACCCGGCGGTCCCTGGGGGTACACGGGCGGTACCCATTTGAGGGTTCCGCCTGATCCGCCGAGCACACAGTTTGTTGTGCTATAAATACCAAGTCACAACTTGATTTTTGGCCAACCTCTTGAGCACATATTTTACACACACACTGATTCTTTTCTTCTAACCTCTTAACATTATACATGTGAAGTTTCCTTTTGTAGCAAAGAAGCTCACAAGGTCGTCTAAAAGTTACAAGTTTCCAACACAACGTTGCAAGATTTGGTAGCTTAGTATTGTGTAAACTAGTATTGTTTACGCGTCATTTGTTTGTGTATATTCTGAAGTGAGTGGTTAGTATTTTAGTCCTCAAAATACAAAGAGTGTTGGGAGTGGTTGTGCCCTTGTAAAAGAACTCGACATCTAGCTTTGTGTCGGTAAAAGTATAAGCGACGTGTAAGGTTTTCTCCGCCGGTGAAAGGAGCTTGTTGACTAGTGAAAGAAACTCTCGAGTTGGATACTCGGGGCGTGGACGTAGGGCAAGGAAAAAGAGTCCTTGTAGCCGAACCACGATAAATACTCGTGTTGTGGTTTGATCGTTTCTTTCCTTTACTTGCTTGTTATATATTGTGATTGTGCATATATGTTTGATCAAACGGAAAGTTTTCAAAGCTAACTAAACAAGATAAAAAGATTTTAAAACGCTAAAACTATTCAACCCCCCTTCTAGTTATCCACAACCAAGTCTCTAGCAAGACCCTTCGTCAAGTGATCAGCTAAGTTCTGTTGAGATCTAACAAACTCTATAGAAATCACCCCATTCATGATAAGCTCACGAATCATGCTATGCATGACACCTAAGTGTCTAGACTTCCCATTGTACATCTGGCTATAAGCCTTTGCCAATGTAGCAGCACTATCACACCGGATAGAAATAGGTGCTATAGGTTTAGGCCACAATGGAATCTCAAGAAGCAAGTTTCTCAACCATTCAGCTTCTTTGCCAGCAGCTGCTAGAGCTACAAATTCAGATTCCATTGTTGAACTGGTGACACAAGTTTGTTTCTTGGATGCCCAAGAAATTGCACCTCCACCAAGTAGGAATACCCAGCCACTAGTAGACGAATTGTCTTCAGTGTTACTGATCTAACTTGCATCAGTGTAACCTTCCAACACTGAAGGATAACCAGTATATGAAAGACTATAATCCATAGTTCTCTTCGAATACTTCAGTACCCTCTGAATTGCTTGCCAGTGCTGAGCACTAGGATTACTAGTATACCTGCTCAATTTTCCCACTGCAAAAGCAATATCAGGCCTTGTACAAGTCATGGCATACATCAGGCAGCCAATCACCCTGGAATACTCAAGTTGAGATACAGCTTTTCCATTTTTCAGCATAAGCTTCTCTGTGGTATCCATGGGAGTACTCACTGGAGTACAATCAAACCAATTAAATTTCTTCAGTACCTTCTCTATGTAATGAGACTGAGAAATTGATATACCATTGCTTTCATGTTTGATCCTTATACCAAGGATAACATCAGCCTCCCCCATGTCTTTCATGGAGAACTTTGATGACAAAAATTCCTTTTTCAGGTCAACCTGATTTTGGTCAGTACCAAAGATCAACATGTCGTCAACATATAGACAAATGATGACCCCTTTACCAGATTCATCAAATTTGCTATATACACATTTGTCAGCCTGGTTAAGAACATAACCATTAGACAAAACCACTTCATCAAATTTTTGATGCCATTGCTTAGGTGCCTGTTTGAGTCCATATAAGGACTTAATCAGTTTACACACCTTGTTTTCATTGCCAGGCAAGATGAAGCCCAGAGGTTGGTTCATATAAACCTCCTCATCCAATTCACCATTCAAGAAAGCTGTCTTCACATCCATCTGATGAATAATCAGATTGTGAATTGATGCCAAAGCAATCAACAATCTTATGGTACTGATACGTGCCACAGGGGCATACGTATCAAAGTAGTCTATCCCTGACTTTTGTTTAAAGCCCTGAATGACTAGTCTAGCCTTGAACTTTTCAATAGTTCCATCTACCTTCATTTTCCTTTTGAAAATCCATTTGCAACCAAGAGGTTTACAACCTGGTGGTAGATCAACCAACACCCAAGTGTTGTTCCCCATGATGGATTCAATCTCATCATTTATTGCTTCTTTCCAGAAAGCAACATCCTGGGACTTCATTGCTTCTTCAAAAGTTTTGGGATCATCCTCAACAATGAAGCAATAGGAGTATTGGTCAGTGACCTCATTCCTTGTACCTTCAATTAAGTATAATTGAAACTCAGGTCCAAATGACTTTGGAGTCCTGACCCTTTTGCTCTTCTTGAGCTCAGGTTCAGGTTGTTGAACCACAACCTCATCAAGGGCCTGAGATGATAAATCATCAGGGACCTCTGATACACCATTGTCATCAGTTCCATTTGGAATCATGTGACTTGGTCTAGGGACTGATGAGAATCTATTCTCATCAAATAGTGCATCCCTTGATTCAATTATTGAATTAATTGAAACATATTCATTAGGTTCAATAACATAGAACCTGTATGCCTTAGAATGCTCAGCATATCCAACAAAGATGCAATCAATGCCTCTTTCACCCAAAGTTTTTAATTTTGGATAAGGGAGTCTTACAACAGCCCTACAACCCCAAACCCTGAGATAATTCAGGTTGGGTTTCTTTTTATTCTATAGTTCATAAGGGGTGACTTTCTTCCTTTTATTGGGAACCCTATTTAATAAATAGCAAGCTGTTAACATAGCTTCACCCCAGAACCCTTGACTCAGTCCTGAATAGGACAACATGGAATTAACCATCTCCTTCAGTACCCTGTTCTGTCTTTCAGAGATACCATTTTGTTGAGGAGTATAGGGAGCAGTCATTTCATGGATTATACCAACAGACTGGAAGTACTGAGTATCCATGTACTCACCTCCCCGATCAGTCCTGAATCTTTTGATCAGGGACCCAAGTTGTAATTCTACGTCTGTTTTAAATACTTTGAATTTATCTAATGCTTCATCCTTGGTATGTAACAGATAGACATAACAAAACCTAGAAGCATCATCAATAAATGTCACAAAGTACTTCTTGTTCCCCAAAGAGGGAGTGTCATGCAAATCACACAGGTCACTGTGTATAAGCTCCAAGAGCTCAGTCTCACATTTTACACCCTGAAAGGGTTTCTTAGTAATTTTGGTCAACATGCAAGTTTTACACTTTTTAGTGTCCATGTCAAATGCTGGGATTAACCCATCCTTAGACATATCTTGCATCTTTTTAAAATGTACATGTTCAAGTCTAGCATGCCACAGGGTAGAGTTATTCAGTTTAGAGGTTGACATAAAGGCTGAATTAACAATGTCAGTGACAATATTCAGCCTGAACATTTGATTACACAAATAGCCAAAACCAATAAACACACCATGTTTGGACAATATAAATTTATCAGATTCAATAACTTGTTTATATCCATGATTATTCAAAACACTACTTGAAACCAAGTTCTTCCTTATATCAGGAACATGAATAACATTAAATAAAGTTACAATCTTTCCAGAACTAAAATTAAGATCTACACAACCACGACCATGCACCAAGGATGTTGACTCATTTCCCATGTGAAGAATAGATCCATCATTAAGTGACTCATAAGTCTTGAACCAGCATCTATCTTTGCACACATGAACAGTTGCTCCAGAGTCAACCCACCTCGCAACATCATCATCCTGCATATAGTTAGATTCAGATACATATGTAACATAATAAACCTGAAGAGATTCATTAAACATATTCTGACCTTTCAGTGAGTTGGCTGGACCACCACTTCCTGAACCACTAGTGCCGGAACCATTGGTTTTACCACCAACCTTAACACCTTTGCAATCCCTTTTAATGTGACCAGATTTGCCACATTTCCAACAAGTAGGTGTAGCCTTCTTGTTAGGATCAACCCTTGTGTTATCCTGATGTTTGCGTTTGCCTTTGTTGTCATTGTACCTGGTGGAATTGTTATATTCCACCATATTGACAACAGATGCACCAGTAGCATTGCTACTCTTTGGCTTGTCATTTTCCTGCGCCCTGAGAGAATCCTCAATACGCAGATGACTACCCAACTGAACAAGTGTCAGTTCTTCCTTCTTATGTTTCAAGGTATGCTTGAAATCTTTCCAAGAAGGAGGGAGTTTGTCAATGATACAAGAGACTGAAATAGCCTCATCCATGTTCATTTTGTGTTGTGTAAACCTTCCAAGTATTCCAAGAAGTTCATTGTATTGTTCCATAACTGGTCTTGAATCAGTCATTTTGTAATTTGTGAAATTACTTACAAGAAACTTCTTACTTGAAGCATCCTCAGCCATATATTTGGCATCCAAGGAATCCCAAAGTTCTTTGGAAGATTCAACATTCTGATAAATGTCAAAGAGAGAGTCAGACATACCATTGAGAATTAAACCTCTGCAAACATAATCATCATTCTCCCATTTGCTTCTTGCCCTCATCTGTTCCATAGTAGCAGCATCCCCATGATATTCAGGAATGGCAGTGTTTAGAACATACACAACATTCATGCTTGATAGCAAGAAGTGCATCTTCTTTTGCCACCTTCTGAAGTCAACACCTTCAAACTTTTCCAATTTGGAAAAACTAGCAGCTATATGCCTCATAGAAGCAGCCATTGATTATCACCAAATAGTTTACTTTGATTGTTGGTGGTTATGAGCCCAGAACAGGGTTAAGATAATCAAAGACCTAGCTACGTACCAATGAAGGTTACCGGATATCACTTGAAATCGTGTTATCACTTTCCAAAGTAAACTATTCGACCCTAATGCCTGGGTATCACGAATATCTACTTGGGATAAGACCAAATGTTGTTAGTGATTTAGGCACAAATCAATAACCCTTCGTGTATAAGTGTTATATGTTTTCTGTGTATATTTCATGCATAATATGATTTCCTATTTATAGGAAGATACTCATGGCTAGTCAAAATAGAATTATGAGAATTAACCGGCTCATTAATCTCCACATAATTATCCCCATTATAACCTAAAATAGTGGTTACATGACCAATTAAACGTGGTCATAAGTATTGGTATAAATGTCATTTGAATAGGTCAAATCAGTTACATAATCATCAGCAGAATCCACTTATCACTAGCAGCAGATTAGCTACTCAGCAGCAGAGTCATACTACTAGCAGCAAAATTGCTATCAGCAGAATCCTGATGCTAGCAGCAGGATCCACTATCAGTGGAAACCAATACTAGCAGCAGAATCCTACACAACCACTATTTGAGTCAGGGAGTTCAGGGACCTAATGGGTGTACACTCCGTACCTCCAAGCTCATTACCAGGTGTGAACCAATCCCACCAGTGCACTAAATTTTCCAACACATACTAGGAATCGACAATCAAAATAAATAAAAGAAAGGCCAGAAGCAAAGCCAAGACATGTGATGAGAAGCAAAGCAAAGCGAGGCACACATTACCTTGTGCTACTCAGACCATATGCAATGCATAAGTCTATATGAGATTTTTACGTTTGTCAACTCATTCATTTATTAACTTTTATACATCAAGAAACTATTCACAAAACTGAAGTAGCAGTATGGGTCTTCTAAGATTAGTAGTTCTCATGCTCCGTCTACCTCTTCCACTAAGAGGGTTAACCCATTTTTTAAGGTGGGTGAGGTTGTGGTTTCTGATAGTGATGATGATGAGGTTCTTAAAACGTTCGACGAATCAGCAAATCTGTTTGGTGGTGGTCATGAGTGTGAAGATGAGTTTGATGACTATGATGATTATTCGAAGCAAATTTATTATCTTTCAAAGAATTTGGATGCTCTTAATGTCATGAATGGCTTTAATCTCCAAGGTCGTAGGAAGTAGTTTACATTTTTGTCAGAGTCTTTTGTTATTATGTGGTTAGTAGTTTGTTTTCTTGTTTAGAAGATAGGAAGTATTTTGTTGTATAAGTTTTTCGCCTATATAACGGGCTGAGATATGAGATTCACCCATATCCGTTGTACTTGAATGTTTTTTGGAGTAATATATTTACGTGTCGTTGGCCTTTTACCAAAAAAAAAAAAAAAAAAACTCACAAAACTAAACCACGTTGGTAAAAAGTTTAGCTAATAAGTCTTTCTTAAAAGGGTTTTTCTAACATGTGCCCTAAGGCACATGTTAAGCACACAAAAAGTACTATAGGACCCACGAAAAAGGACATACAAAAGTACACTTGTCTGTACTTTTGCGTGCGTCCATGAGTACTATTATGTATCTTTTGTTGTGCTTAACATGTGCCTTAGGGCACATGTTAGAAAAACCCTTCTTAAAAAGCTTTTGTAAAACATTTTACTACAATGCAAAAACGCAAATGGGTTGAACCTTTTGGAGTACAATTGTACATGTACGGATGATCTCCTTGAATTAGTCCGCAATTTCGGCACAAACTATGGCGGTTTAATAAGTTGACTTTGTGATGGATGATAACCGGTTAGGTTCTGTTGCTCACTATGCATTATCCCAAAAAAAATTCATCACTAAATTACCTAATGACGTATAGTTTATATTTGGGCCACGAGCTCAAATGATAAACATTACTAGCGCCTAAGCCCACTATGAGTGGGCTATCATGACAATGATTGAGCCCAGTAACTAAAGGTTCGAGCTCACGAAAGCCCAAACCCAATTATATTTATGGATTTGATAGGATATCTTCTATTTATGGAGTATATATCAAATAAGCGCGATACGCGGGATACACCGAAGATTGGGGAACACGAAACCAACAAGGATTTCGTGTCTATATATAGAGGGCATCATAGCTCTCACAAAGGTACGACTTACAAACCCTAACTCTTCAATATAACCCTAAACCGATTACTTACTCTCACGCCGAAGGATAATCGTGGGAGACAATCCCACGATAAGCCTAACGGTGTTTGTTTGCTTTCTTAGTGCGCAGATTTCAAGCACTAAGGTCTAATTGGTACGAAAACATGAGTCCAAACAAGGAACGCCCAACTTTTGTATCAACATTAACTGTAAAAATATTTTTTACACAAATTAACCTGTATAATATATAGTTTCATAGCTTTCAAAGCTATAACTTACCGTAATCAGAGCCTATACGAGCGTGTAAATATAGCAATTTGTTTTTTTGGAAGAACCGTTGATTGCCAGGAAAGTAAACTACACATATAAATCATCTCTTTAAAAGATAAGGGTAAATTGCAAAAAATGTCCTTTTAGTATCCTGACTTTTCACCCTATGCCATTACATTTATTTTTTGCAAATTATGTCATTGTTATGTCCCTTGGCTAATAATCATTATTATTTTCCTTTAATCAAAGGTTAAACACCCTGCGAAATAACTAATTTACCCTCGTCTTCTTTCCAACTTTTATTTTCTTTTGAATTTGCACAACCGCCACCCTCTACCACCACACAACCTCCACCACCACCACCCTCGTTCACAATAGGATCATCATATATATTGTAGAAGCATTTTCTTCTCAAATCCAGCTTCTTCATTAAATCTCCACACAAAAAAATTACCAGAATGCAACATTAGCTTCTAAAAACATTAATAGAAAATAGTCATCACAACAATAATTCATGTAAAAATCGTTAAGTTTGTACTAGTCAAGTTGGGCCGACTCAAACACTATGTTGTCCAGATTGTTTAGTAATTTACACAAAATCAAGTGTATCAAACTCGATCATGAATATCATATCATTTGAATGATAACCTAATTTATTGAATAAAGAATGAAGAGGTTTTGTACATCAACAACACCCTTGGGGCAGCTTTCAACCCTCTGATTTATTAAACCTGTTTGACCCGTTAGACAAGGCCATCAAGAACTTTAAATCCAGCAAGGTCACCTGCCAACATGAATTCGTAACACAGTCTTGCATGTATAGGAGTACCTGCAGGCAAAAAGGTAGATGAAGAAATATGAAGAAACATAATCACCCTGTACAAGCAGTGAGTGACATCCCTCCTCATGCATACTACGTATATTGATGATATAGAAAGTACATATACTAAAGGTAGCAGAATGGATGTGGGCAGATTAGGTAAGTGGCAAAACAGATACATTTTTTGTACATGTCGGAATGAATTGGGTCAGCCCAATAATACTTTCTCCTCACTGTCAAGTTATAAATTAAATTTAACAAAGCTATTTAAGAGGTCGTGCCCAATTTTAATACATTATGGCTAACTTCCAACACGTATCCATATTAGTTAAGTTTCTATATTTAAGTAGTTAGAGAGGAAACATGACCCAAATTAGCCAATGTATATATGAGTACTAGAGAAGAGGCCATACGAGATGTATATTGGCGAGCTGGTGGCCGCCTGTCTTCATCCTCTTCTTGGGGCTATATACAGTGCTACTTAATTTTAAGCTTTAACTACGACCAGTCTACCACTATAAGTCAAGTAACCATGCACATTTTGTGGGAAAAGTAGCCAAGTATTTGTTGGATGACCCGAATGGTAGACTGAGTCAAGCACCATGCAAAAGTTTTGTAGAAATTTGACTCGTTCTGTGTTGCTTTTTGCTGTTTGAATTTGCCTCTAGATGCTTTTACTTTTGATTCCTTCAATTCTATATCGAGAGGAGATGCCAACTTAATTAATTTTAAGTATTGTATTAGCTTTTTGATCTGTAAACAGCAACTATAGCTACATGAACAAGGAACTGATAGTTTTTTTTTTTTTTTTTTTTTTTTTTTTTTCCCCGACTCTTTGATGTTGATTTTAAGAATGAGTAATTGCCATTCTCTAACCCTTATTGCCAAACTCGAGAGCAAATGGTTTTTTAATATGGTGGTGTAATGAAGGAGAGGGTTTGGTTTAAAAGATATATAGTGGAAAAGGTGAGGTCGTGCGTTATTGTTTTATGAAAAAGAAAAAGTGTTTGAGATCAGTTTGTAACGTGTCGGAACGTTTGATCAATTTATGGTAGATGGTGGTGCTGGTGCAAATTTAAAAGAAAATAAAAGTGAGGAAGAAGACGAGGGTAAATTAGTTACTTCGCAGGGCGTTTGACATTAACTAATAGAAAAAAATAACGATTGTTAGTGCAAGGGACATAACTTGTTGCAAAAAGTAAAAATTAATGACATAATTTGCAAAAAAAATAAACAGTAATGACGTACATATGGTGAAAAATAAGATACCAGGAACATTTTTTGCAATTTACCAAAAGATAATCTAGCTTTTATAGGGTTTCATATTTGTAGTTATTTGTGTATTGCATAGTGTCGTCGTTGCAAATTTAGAGACGATCTCGGTGCTAATGTAAGCTTCATCATCTCAGTATTTAGTTGGAACATGAAACAACCACGTTGGAGCTTAGTTTTCTCTCACGCTATGAAGTTCTGTTATATGTGGTCGAAAAGAAAACTAGGTGAGTAAAAAGAATAATTAACAAATTTTCAATTTTGATGTTAGATGACTCAACCATGAGGCTTAAAGTACATAAAGGAGGTACGAAATTTCCACAGTTTGTGCTAAAGGCCTAAAGCTTGCTTTTCTGGTTCGCTAGCTTTCACTCTCGCACGTTAAGGAGACCTTCTCAAATGATTAAGTTAAATTAAGTTTGACTAATTTTCTCAAAATTATCCATTTTCTCAAAGTATCTATAAGACCAAAAAAAAAATTGTTTTCATCCATACTGATCATGCCACCCCATTCAGTTGTGTAACTCCACATTTAAAAAGTATGCTTTATTTAACGACATAATATTATATCAACAGAAGAGGAAAATATTAGAAAGAGGCTAGATTCAAAGAGTTTAACTGATTGAGTTTATAGAAACAATTATAGGATCATGAATCCAAACATCCAGTTAATAGATAATTTTTTGCATTGGCCGCTAATCTAATTGTAGGATAATTACTGAATCTCTTTGAAAACCTTGATGTTGGATCAAGATTCATCCGTGAACACTTTGCGATTTCGACTATTCCATATTGCCCAAGCTGATAAGAACAAAGACAACTTCAAAACATCTTAATCGAAGATGCTTGAACATAGCTTCCTTCCTTTGACTTAAGAGGGCGCACCCCCACTGTCACTTGCTTGGGCTTCTCCAGCTACACTACGACAAACAAGTCCATTTCTGCGCAACACATGAACAAATAACAAGAACAACTTAGTTATTAAAATTACAATATAAACGAGCGCTAACATTAACAGATGCGAAGGAAAGAAAGGACAAGCACCCACCCCGGCCGCTCTCATCGAGGAATGTTGGCACCTCGTCAGAACCATGGAAATAGTTGCGACTAAGCCCCATATGAACCAAAAACTCCTCAGGATAAAAGTTAATGGGGATGCGGTTATCATCAATCGTGTCCGCATCCTCAGCGCTATACGAACCGGGTACTGGGCGCTCATCCCTTGGCAGCGTCCTTTGAGTATAAAACTCAAACGGCGATGGAAACACCATATCATCTACCCAGAAAATTTTTTCCCTCCAAAGCCTAAGAGAATCTACCTTGTCTGTATAGCATTGAAGGCGCCCTGCGCGCTTCGCAAAAGATACCCATCCATGCGACCACGTTGTGTGGTAAAACGCACAGAATAGATTAAGGGTAGGGTTTATTGCAAGTAAACGACGGTTTATTTCAAAATTTAATATTTTCGCCGCACCTATACAGTGCAGCTGAGAAATATGCAGACGGTATAAGTTGAGTACGTTGCTCAAGAATAAGGATATCAGTACGCGATGGTTCGCGTACTCAAAAAAGCGCGTATATATCCCTATTTTCCCATCGGGGAAATCCGCGATACACGCATCGACATCCGGTACCTCCGGTACCTCCGGATGCACATCAAGAGGAATGAAATAATCAGAGGTGAACTGACGTAGTTCATCCTCATCCATCTCAGAGCGAAACTCTTCTAATTGACGAACCATTTCTAAAGAATAACAAGATTAGCTAAGGTGCGCACTCGTGGTTACCTAATAAAACAGTGGATTCTTGGAAAAAGCTTTGAAAGAGTTTAAAAATGGCGGAAAGGAGGTATTTTCACTGTGAGATTTACAGTAAAAGGGAGGCGGTGACTTATATAGGGTCACCAAACCCTAAAATGCTAGCCACGTGGATCCCACTAAGGTAATCGTGTGGCTAATATGCAAACAAGTACAAGCACTTTTTCACATTTTCCCATGGACACGTGGACACACTCCTCGTTTCCCGAGGTACTCTTGAGATATTTTGGGACTAGATACATAGTTCCCACTCTTAGGCGGTAATTATTTGAATTTTTCCCGCCACGCTTACCGCTGCTCTCACTAGTCTAGTATCCGCGGCTACGAGCCACGCACACTAGACTTGGGGGACATGATGACGTATAGTATATATTTGGGCCACGAGCCCAAATGATAAACATTACTAGCGCCTAAGCCCACCATGAGTGGGCTATCATGACAATGATTGGGCCCAGTAACTAAAGGTTCGGGCTCACGAAAGCCCAAACCCAATTACATTTATTGATTTGATAGGATATCTTCTATTTATGGAGTATATATCAAATAGGCGCGATACGCGGGATACACCGAAGATTGGGGAACACGAAACCAACAAGAATTTCGTGTCTATATATAGAGGGCATCATAGCTCTCACAAAGGTATGACTTACAAACCCTAACTCTTCAATATAACCCTAAACCGATTACTTACTCTCACGTCGAAGGATAATCGTGGGAGACAATCCCACGATAAGCCTAACGGTGTTTGTTTGCTTTCTTAGTGCGCAGGTTTCAAGCACTAAGGTCTAATTGGTACGAGAACAGGAGTCCAAACAAGGAACGCCCAACTTTTGTATCAACAAGTGGCGCCATCCGTGGGACCCTACACTAAGAACTAGGATGACAAAACACAAAAACTCAAGCCAGCGGACCCCGCAGTTGGAAAAAACACGTGATGATCCTCAGAAGAGGAAACATCAAGATTCAACCCCTAAGCAGACCACTGGGACAACCAGTGCGCCTGGGTACCAAGAATCGAGCATAATCCAAATTCTCCCAATAGTAGAATTGCCCGCAGGGAGTACCCAGACCGCTACGGTGGTCCCCAGTGCTGAAGACCTCCAGCGCACTCTCTTCACTACCCCCATCAAACGGTACCAACTGTGGACAACACTGTACCGCCAGGCGCGTCTAATCGCGATAGGGGAGTTAACTCAAAAGCAGAGATCATTGCGCTGGAAGAGAACACGCCTGAGTTAAGGCTAAGTAATTTTGTATCTCAAAATTACGAAGCTTTGACCTACCTCATGCAAAAGGAGGCAAGAAGAAGGTCAAGTCATAGCTTGCAAGCCCGGCTAAACTTTGGCCCAGAAAAATCCCCACCGCGCTATCAGGAGCGCGAAAATAATGAAAGGCGTACCGATGTCCACGCTAGACTTGGTACAGCATCCGACTCACAATACTCGGAGGAATACGAAGACAACGAGAGGCGTACCAATGTCCACGCTAGACTTGGTAGTCGTAGGATGCAAGACAGGCTTGGACGAAAACTTTCACTAAGCGAGAGCTCTTCAAGGACTGGAAGCATGGGAATCCACGCAGGCTTGGGAGACAACACTCCCCAAGCAGAAGCCCTCCAAGCTCGGAATATGAAGAAAAAAGGCGTAAGCGCCACAAGAAGAATAACTCCTCATCAAGTAACTCCTCGGAGAACGAGGATAGAGAAACGGGACACTGGAAGTCAAAAAGACGACACCGCGATGAGGAGGACGAAGATATCTCTCTTCCTTGGCGGCGCCAAAAGGTCGACGCATTCGCGCGACGCATCAGCAACTTTTCGGATAACAAAAGAAGGCGCATGCCCGCCAACATAAAAACATATGATGGAACAGGTGATCCTGACGATCACCTAAAAATTTTCGAATCAGCTGCTGCTATCGAAAATTGGCCACAACCTGTGTGGTGCCATATGTTCAACTCTACCTTAGTAGAGAATGCGCGAACTTGGTTTAGTAAGCTTGCACGAAGAAGCATAAACGGGTTTGAAGAGTTGCGGAAAGCATTCCGCCTAAACTTTACTCAAAGAAAGAAGTGCGCCAAGAACCCTGTGGAACTAGCCAGAGTAAAACAGCGCCAAGGGGAATCCACAAGCGCTTATATGGAGCGCTTTAAGGAAGAATGCATACAAGTCAAGGCATGCCCCGAGGTACTGAAGATTTCAGGTTTTATGAACGGGATCAATAACCCAGAACTAATAAGAAAGCTGAACGATAAGGTACCTCAAAGCTTTGATGAACTAACAAAGCGCACTAGATCCTTTATCCAAGGGGAAGTAGCGGCGACGGATAGCAAAAAAGGTTACTCGCAACCAAGGCAGTGGACGGGATAACGACAAGTACATCCCACTCACGAAAACCCCCAGGGAGATATTCGCGGCAGAGGGAGCAAACTTCCCAAAACCCACACTGATGCGCACCCTAGAAGAGAAGCGCATAGGAGGAGGATACTGCGAGTATCATGAGCAGAAGGGTCACACCACTAAGGAATGTGTCCAGTTACGACAGCTAATAGACAAATTAGTGAAAGAAGGAAAAATGGATCACCTCGTTAAAAACATCAAAGAGGGGAAAGATAGAAAGAGGAATGGGGGCAAGAAAGAGATACCCAAAAACAAGGCAGACACAATATACATGATACAATCATGGCAGCGAAAGACAAGGCAAAAAGTCAGCCAGAAATTTTCCACTCTGACTGCGGACAACGCAGTAGTGGAACCACTCATCATTGAAATACATACGGGGGGTCACGACATCCACCGCATGTATGTTGATGGAGGGGCATTCGCGGATATCATGTACGAGCATTGCTTCAAGAGGCTACAACCTGAGATACAGAGTCAGTTAATTCCGGCCACGACGTCGCTGACTGGCTTCACAGGAGAAAAAATTTGGCCCACGGGGCAATTACGCATACTTGTAGTAATCGGTAATGAATACCACTCTACAACAGCCTGGATGAACTTCATGGTAATCAGGTCTCCCTCGTCATACAATGGCATTATTGGAAGACCAGGAATATCAGCTATGCGCGTAGTACCATCCACGGCACACGGGATGCTCAAATTCCCAGTAGAAGGAGGTATTGTTACCCTCTACAACACCACTGTACCACCAAAAGAATGCAACGCAGTGATAGATGAGACTCCGCGCGCCCCAGAGCAACACACAACCAAAGTGGCAAACTTGAAAGTCGCAATACACCCCGACTACCCAGACCAAGAAATATCAATTGGAGGGTCACTGTCCGACAAGGGCAGAGCAACTGTGTGCGCACTCTTGCAAAAGAACCTATACATCTTTGCATGGGAACCAAAGCACATGACCGGAGTGCCACGAACCATAACGGAGAACAAGCTGGAAATCCGACAAGGATATCCTCCAATACGGCAGAAAAAGCGCGGTCAGGCTCCAGACCGCGCAAAAGCCATCCTGGAGGAAGTACACAAGCTTGTAGACGCAGGCATCATGCGGGAAGTCTATTACCATGACTGGCTTTCCAATCCAGTGATGGTAAAGAAGAGCGACGGTAGTTGGAGAATGTGCGTGGATTTCACTGATCTCAACAAAGCATGCCCACAGGACTGCTATCCACTACCAGAAATAGACCGGAAGATCGAGTCCTTATGCGGATATCCCTTTAAATGCTTCCTAGATGCATACAAAGGATACCACCAAATCCAGATGGCTAAAGAGGACGAGGAAAAAACAACCTTCCACACAAGTCAAGGGGTGTATTGTTACACAAAAATGCCCTTTGGTTTAAAGAATGCGGGAGCGACATACCAACGCGTAGTTGATAATGCGTTTGAAAAACAAGTAGGTCACAACTTGGAAGTTTATGTTGATGACCTCGTAATCAAGAGCCACACCGAGGAGGAATTGGTGCGCGACATTGAAGAAACGTTCAAAACATTGGGAAGAATCAACATGAAACTAAATCCCAAGAAGTGTACCTTTGGCGCAAGTGCGCAACAGAAGGTATGTTTCTCGGGTACCTGATTGAACCTGATGGCATTAAGTCGTGCCCAGAAAAGACAAAAGCTGTGATTGAACTCCCTTCACCACGCACACTGAAAGAAGTCCAGTCATTAAACGGCAAATTGGCCGGACTAAATCGATTCTTATCCAAATCAGCAGACAAGTCTCTTCCTCTCTTTAAAACACTCACGAAGTATACAAAAAAGGGAGACTTTCGATGGACTCCAGAAGCGGAAGAAGCTTTCCAACAGCTCAAACAACACTTAGTAGCGCTTCCCAAGCTTGTCGCACCCCGACCAGGGGAACAATTGATCATATATCTATCTGCGACTTATGGAGCAGTCAGCGCAGTGCTCTTGACAGATAGAAACTCTGTTCAAACACCAATATACTTTGTAAGCAAAGCGCTTAAGAAGACAGAGACTAACTACACCGCCATGGAGAAGTTGCTCCTAGCCTTGGTATTCGCAGCTAAGAGACTGCGCAGATACTTTCAAACGCATCCAATAGCTGTAATCACAGACCAACCCATCAAGCAAGTTATCTCTAAACCTGATGCATCAGGACGCCAACAAAAATAGAGCGTGTTATTGAGCGAGCATAACATTTCTTATAGGCCGCGCACTGCGATCAAAGCACAGATATTGGCAGACTTCATCATCAAAAAGCCAGATACTGATACTCCACCACCGAAGAATGAAGTACCATCACAAGAACCATGGGTTCTATTCACGGACGGATCTTCGTGCGCGGAGGGGTCAGGCGCAGGTCTTATCCTCACCAGCCCAGATGGAACATAATCCACTTATGCACTCCGTTTTGAATTCATAGCCACAAACAATGAGGCAGAATATGAAGCTTTACTCGCCGGATTACGCATAGCAATTCATATGGGTGTACGCAACCTAGAGGCAAATGTTGATTCACGACTAGTGGCCAACCACGTGTTAGGCGAGTACGTGGCTAAAGAGGAACACATGATTCAATACCTCGATAAGACCAAGTCCTTGATCAAAAATTTCGACAGGTTTACCATCAAACAAGTTCCTAGAGGAGAAAATAAGAAGGCAGATGCGCTAAGTAAAATCGCATCCACAAGCTTTGCACACCTATCAAAACAGGTACTGGTGGAAACCTTGAAAGATAAATCCATCTCAGAGATGGAAATATCCACAGTGATAGAGGAAGAGAATCCTACTTGGATGACACCCATCATAGAGTTCATAAGCAAGGGAACACTCCCCCAAGAACAGAAGGACGCTCGACGGATACGGCGCACAGCGCAGAGATTCGAGCTTCGAGATAATATCCTATATCGGCATTTGATTCGGTGCTAAAGCAGTCAACTAAAGTCAACCACAGATGTGGTCAATATAGTCAAATACCCTAGACCAATGCTTCCGGATAGTACAGTGTTTCCCCGGGTCGTTATGTCCCGACGAGGTGTGGATAGTATTAAAACGGATTTGTGATCGGGTGATTCTGAACAGGAAAGGGGTAATAGGGGTTTGAATAATTACGCTAAGGAAATTCAAGTGAAAAACAAGTTAAATAAACTAACTTAACTAAAACGTAAGACCACATTACCCTAGAACGTATTTAAAATAAACAAAACACGCGTTTACGTTAAAAATAACGTCAACGCGCAAAATAAAAGTGAATTTTGAGCTACGCTAACCCTACGGACATGAAAATTATATTTTTACTAACCTAATGATAAAAGAAAATTAAAAAAAAAAATATATATTTTTTTTTGACTTTTTAATTATTTATTATTAATTAATTACTAATATAACTAAATTTAATTATAAAAAATACTAAACTATTTTTGAAAATTACAAAACTTTTTCTAAAATTACTTAATGATAACAGGAATGTGAGAAAATTATAAAAAGTAAAAAAAAAAACTATTTTGATAAGCTAGAAATAAGCTTATCAGATTTGAGCTTATTTGATAATAGGAAACTAGAACTACTATAAGAATTTAAAGAGTGCAAATATAAACAGAAAAAGTCCCAAAGGCATATGGTGCATGTGTGTTGTGTGAGCTGAGTGACCCAGGTTCGAATCCTGGGTTTTGCACTTTTTATTTTTATTTATTTTTTGAAATTTTATTTTACAAACTCATCAAACACATGAAAACTAACAACTTTTATAACTGGAACTTTTTCTAAAACAGAATAAATGAGCAGATAATAAGGGCAAATTGCAACAGTTGGACTAAAACAAACAAACTCAAATACCAAGCTTAACTGTCCACAAGCTCATGCGCTCAAATAAGCTACAACTATTCTTAATCAACTAACCAAGAGCTTAAAGCTACACTAAATAATCAAACTAACCTAGAATAGACAGCTAATCTTCCAACTAAGCACTTGAAATCAGAAAATAAGCTCAAACAAACAAACACCCCTGAAACAGGCCTAATGGGTGAATTCTAGGCACAAAATAAACTAAAAGCCAAAAAGCATTTGCATCAAAAAGCTCAAAAACCTAAAGACTAACCACTGAGGTACATGTTTGAACAAGATTAGGCCAGATTTGGGGCTTTTATCAAGCTTATGAAGCAGCTGATAGAAGCTTGGACTGGGCAGGTCTAATGGCAGGCTTGAGGGGGCAGCTTAGGGGACATGAAAAGCTATTAATAAAAATTCCTGAAAATTAAATAAAAATAAAAACATGAAGACAAGCTCACCCAAGAGGCAGTAAATCCAAAATCAGGACCTAAGAATCTGAAACAAAGAATTTAAGAATGCCTCAATGAGGGCTGTTTGAGCCAGCAATCCTGATGGGGCATATTCAAGAGCTTGCACAAGATTAAAAAGAATCCAAAAATTAATCTAAAATTATGCAGATGTTCACAAGCTAGTCAATTAGCTACACAACAATTTTTAAGTCCTAGTACCAACTAATGAATGAATGAAAAATTCCACTTTGATGGGGTTTGGGACTGCTGTATAGGGCTGCTCATGGGTCAGATTGGTAAGATTTGACCCACAAGAGTCAAGACCAGGACTTCTACACTTGCTTAAACCTATTTGGAGCTATTATGAAGCAAGTGAAACAATAAGAAAGCTAAAAACAGATTTTACCTAAGTTATTCAGCAAAAACAGTTTAAATAAAAAATTATTTAGAAAGCAACCTTGAATACTTAAAAACTATTTGGAAAGGCAAATTTTGATTTAAAAATACTAAGAACAAATAAGTAAAGCTGATTGAAATTCAAAGATGGGTCAAAACAGGTTCTATCTCTCAAAACCACATTATTCCAAACACTTCCATATAATGGCAGTTTTGGCTTTTTCCAAGAAAATAGTCATTTTGAGCAAGGTTTTTAAAAATAAAGTTTTGAACTATGCTTAATGAAGTATGAAAAGCAGTTTTAAATGAATGATAAGCACTGTAAATAAGCACAACACAAATAAGCAGTTTGAGTTATACTAAACAGTTAAAATGCACTACTCTACTAATAGTTTCCTCACTAGAGCATAGGCATAAAGTATCATAAATGAATAGAATAAGACTAAGATAAGCTATAGCAATAAGCAGTTTTTTTAAAAGACAAGAAAATTAAAAAGCTTAAATAAAAACTTGCATTGATTCAAAGAAGCAGTACATAATTTTAAAGACAACTTAAACTAAAACTAACATCTGGAACTGAAAATCTACTTAACTACTACTACCTACTTCACTGCCTTCAATGGCATACAATGGACCTTTTTATACTAAAATTAGAACTAGGGTTTTTTTTTCTCTCCATTGTGCTTGGTGTTGTGTTTCTTTGATGCAATCTCAGCCGTATGATTGTCTTGGTACCCAAACCAGTTAATCTTGTCCATTCACTTGCTTTTGGCGCCAAGGATAGATGGTGGATTGATGACTTGGAGGGGCAACATGTGATGGGTTTGGTATCATGTGAAAGGGGTGAGGCTTTTGAGGTGCTTGGGGATCGAGTATTGCGGAAGGTTGAGTGGAGGAGGGGGTTGTATGGTGGGTAATGGGAAGCAGGGAAGTAGGGTATTTGACTGAGTGAGAAAAACAGGGGGTGAGGGTTTGATATACGGGGTGTTTTTATTATAAGTGTGAGATGGGCTTAGGAATATTGGGCCAGGGAGGATTGGATAATGGATTTGGATAATAGGTTAGTGGGTTGGATTGATGGGTAAGTTAAATTGCTTAGGTCCATTTGGTATTAAGTAGTAAAATCCACAAGGACCATAATTGACATAAGCAGAAAGTTTAGGGGGTTAATTCTTCCAAAATTCCAAAGTATTTCCAAGACTATTTTTGCCAAGTTTCAAATTTTTCAAGGACCTTTGAAGTTTATTTTCCACAATGAAATATCCGGGGACCAAAATTGCCAATTTCCAAAGTTGAGGGACTAAAATTGTAATTTCCTCAAACTTTCACACAGGGACCAATTATGATAACTTTTGACTTCCAAAAGACCTTTGTTGATTTTTCTTTCAAAACTAATGCTCAGGGACTGATTTTGTCAAGTTTTAAAAGTTGAGGGACTAGAACTGCCAATTATGCAAACTTTGTTCATTTTTTATCTGTTTTTAATTATTTTGCATTTGAAACATATAAAACACAATCCTGGGATATTTTCTATATTTTTGATGCATTTCTGAGTGTTTTTAAATGTTTTGCAGTACATATTTGACCAAAAAATGATGAGTATTTACACACTCATCAATCCCCTACACTAAACTATTGCTAGTCCCTAGCAATCTTTTGAGAAAACTTAATTGATTTGAATCTCTTTACCAAAAGCCATTACTTCTGGAGTAGCCAAATGTTTCAGTTCAAGTAAGAACTATGGTACACTGATAACCATACGATTTTGAGCAAACCATCAGCTTTAAACGGATTTGATTTGTCTTTACCAGAAGCCGTTTGCTTCTGGACTAGCCAACTCTTGATTGAATACAGTCATCCTCTTGGTGAGTTGATTACCAATTATGATTTTCCACTGCCTTTACCACAAGCCATAACCTTGCGGGCTAGTCAACTGTTTTACTTTTTAGGATATGGTGAGTCGAATACCATACAATTTTCGTCAAATTGTCAGCCATCGACGGATTTGATATATCTTTACCAAGAGCCGTTTGCTCCTGGATTAGACAGTCCTTTTGTGGTTTAGACATGGTGGACTGATAACCAGAAAATTTTTAAAATAAAGTAAAAAAAAATTTAAAATTTTGGCCAAAAACGGGGGTAGTAGATGGTAAAATGTGATCAAATTCGCTAGAATTCCCCCCCACACTTAGAATTGAATATTGTCCTCAATATTCAAAGTCCCGGCTATTATGCCGACTCTTTGAATGTAAAAAGGCAACATTACAAGCTAAATGTGGAAACACAATTTTTCACTTTATTTCTATACATTTTGTTTTGAACTTATATACATGGTAACAACAGCATGGGTAACTCCCCCACACTTAGGGTGAAAACCCCATATACATGCTACTGTTTTTGTTTACCGAGTCGCTAGCTTGACTCGACCCCGAATTCATTTGTTCTTGGGGAAGTAAGATGTGGAAGAAACAATCTCCATCGGACTTTCATTCAAGATGTTTAGACAAACATTTAAAGCACGTGAAAGTTCCACACCGATGAGATAAGTACCCGGCTCTAAATAGTATAAACTATAAGCGGTGATGCCGGGGTCAAAGATAATGTCTTCATTCCCGAAGGAGTGAAGAACAAGAGAAGCTACGGGATAGGTGAAGAAAAGAAAGAAAGTCATGATAAAAATCATGACTAACTCATCATCACCCACAGGAGAATTCATAATCTCATGAATCTCATCTTTTAAGCTCGTTTGATCAAGACATATCCCGGGTGTGTCTAGATCAAAGTAGAAGTTATCATACTCCGGTGGAGATATGATATGAGTGAGTTCACAGGAGAACTCCTCGAATGTGAATGAATCATATTTGGGATTGATGTTAGTGAGTTCACAGGAGAACTCATCGAAGGTAAATGATTCATAATCGGGGAGAGAATTATGAGAATGAGAAGTGGTACTGCCACTAATCTTCTCTCCCATAGGATCAAAATGGAAGGCTTCAAATTCCGGTATAGAATCATCGGAAAAAATGTCACTATCCTTAATGGGGATAGGAGATGAAATAGGTTTCTCTTTGAAAGCCTCGATTTTAGAAATGAGAAAACTGACATTCAATAATGTTGCACGAAGTGCTTCATCTTTGATTTCAGTGTCAGTTTCATCATTCTCTTCTTCTAAACTGATTAGCTCAGAAGGTAATCTTTCCACATGACTGATGTCTCCAGAAGATAAAGAATTTTCATCAGTATGTGAAGTGCTAAGCTCGATGTTGGGATTTAAAAGATTTTTAATTTCTCCCAGATCGGCTTCGAAATCAAACAGATCATCATCACTTCCCAATGGAAGTGGATTGATGTGAGTAAGTTCATCTGTGAACTACTCAAGGAGAGGGTCAACATCAGAATGAGGCAGTGATGCCTCTACATACTCAACTTCTCCATAAGATGTACAATCATCATCAAAGTCGGAGAAAGTTTCAAAATGATCTTTTGGATTTTCAGGAGGGGAAGGTGAATCACACATATGATCAAAAGTTCCATGTGACTCTCTTGGGATTGGGACTAGGGTCTCAACACTAGACTTTATGAATTCGTCCGATTCCTTTTCAGGAATAGTGCTAAGATGCTCGTCCCCCATGCTCAGAGAGTGAGTGGGAACTTCGGGTGTGATATCCGTAGACTGAGGGAGTTGAGAAGGACTAGCAGTCATGGATTCTACAAGTTCCATTATTTCTACTGCTAGTGATTCAGTCAAATTCTTTTCTCCCTGTATTTCTACTGAAGCAGTTTCAACTGAAGTTGAATCAAGAGGTTTCTCAGATACCTTTGGGATTGGAACAAGGTCAGCTAATTCCTCAAGAGGAATGATTTTGACTTCCTTGTCCCCCATTATCAAGATATCTGAAGATTCCTTAGTGTTTTCTTCTTCAAGTGGTTCATCTTCATCACTTTCATCTTCAAGATAAAATGAGTTAACAAGAGGCTTCTGTCTCCTAAGAATCAGATCCTTAAGACAGTTTATTTCATCTTGAATGTTCTTGTTGACTTGACTTTGAGCAATGATTATTTTAGTAATCAATTCAGCTCTAGCTAACTCGTCTTGAGGAAGTGGTTGAGGGGTTGTGTATTGTGAAGGCTGGTTAAAACCAAATTCATGATTGTTACAAGGAACCTGTTCATAGACAAACTGATTCCTAATTTGACAATCAGAGCTGTAGTGAAGGCCTCCACAATACTCACAACAGTAAAACTGCTGGGTCTCATGGTGTGGAAGCTGGTGGAATGAATCAGTCGTGTAATGGTAGGAATAGGGATTTTGGTTATAGACAGACCCGTTTCCTAACTCTACCATGCCACAACTGAGGCAATTACGACCATTATTAGGACTACCACACCATTGACAAATCAGAAGGTGTGGATGAGACATAGAAAGAATCAAAATGTTTGGTAGGGTAAGGAATGAAGAATCAAAAATGTAGGAGGGTAGAGGTGGATATTTTTTTGATTTTTGATAAACATTTTATAAAAATAAGAAAGAAAATCTTTTTGGGTTTTTTGTTTTTATGAAAATATGAACAAGGATGGTAAATTTACAAAGAAGTGAATTCCAAAATCACTAATCTGCAAAACCGTCTAGAATACGCGCACAACCTCCCCGGCAGCGGCGCCATATGATTCGGTGCTAAAGCAGTCAATTAAAGTCAACAACAGATGTGGTCAATATAGTCAAATACCCTAGACCAATGCTTCCGGATAGTCCAGTGTTTCCCCGGGTAGTTATGTCCCGACGAGGTGTGGATGGTATTAAAACGGATTTGTGATCGGGTGATTCTGAACAGGAAAGGGGTAATAGGGGTTTGAATGATTACGCTAAGGAAATTCAAGTGAAAAACAAGTTAAATAAACTAACTTAACTAAAACGTAAGACCACATTACCCTAGAACTTATTTAAAATAAAAAACGCGCGTTTACGTTAAAAATAACGTCAACACGCAAAATGAGCTACGCTAACCCTACGGACATGAAAATTATATTTTTACTAACCTAATGATAAAAGATTTTTTTTTTTAAAATAAAATTATTTTTTTGACTTTTTAATTATTTATTATTAATTAATTACTAATATAACTAAATTTAATTATAAAAAATACTAAACTATTTTTGAAAATTACAAAACTTTTTCTAAAATTACTTAATGATAACAGGAATGTGAGAAAATTATAAAAAGTAAAAAAAAAAAAAAAAACTATTTTGATAAGCTAGAAATAAGCTTATCAGATTTGAGCTTATTTGATAATAGGAAACTAGAACTACTATAAGAATTTAAAGAGTGCAAATATAAATAGAAAAAGTCCCAAGGGCATATGGTGCGTGTGTGTTGTGTGAGCTGAGTGACCCAGGTTCAAATCCTGGGTTTTGCACTTTTTTTTTTTTTTTTTTTTGAAATTTTATTTTACAAACTCATCAAACACATGAAAACAAACAACTTTTATAACTGAAACTTTTTCTAAAACAGAATAAATGAGCAGATAATAAGGGCAAATTGCAACAGTTGGACTAAAACAAACAAACTCATATACCAAGCTTAACGGTCCACAAGCTCATGCGCTCAAATAAGCTACAACTATTCTTAATCAACTAACCAAGGGCTTAAAGCTACACTAACTAATCAAACTAACCTAGAATAGACAGCTAATCTTCCAACTAAGCACTTGAAATCAGAAAATAAGCTCAAACAAACAAACACCCCTGGAAACAGGCCTAATGGGTGAATTCTAGGCACAAAATAAACTAAAAGCCAAAAAGCATTTGCATCAAAAAGCTCAAAAACCTAAAGACTAACCACTGAGGTACATGTTTGAACAAGATTAGGCCAGATTTGGGGCTTTTAACAAGCTTATGAAGCAGCAGATAGAAGCTTGGACTGGGCAGGTCTAATGGCAGGCTTGAGGAGGCAGCTTAGGGGACATGAAAAGCTATTAATAAAAATTCCTGAAAATTAAATAAAAATAAAAACATGAAGACAAGCTCACCCAAGAGGCAGTAAATCCAAAATCAGGACCTAAGAATCTGAAACAAAGAATTTAAGAATGCCTCAATGAGGGCTGTTTGAGCCAGCAATCCTGATGTGGCATATTCAAGAGCTTGCACAAGCTTAAAAAATCCAAAAATTAATCTAAAATTATACTGATGTTCACAAGCTAGTCAATTAGCTACACAACAATTTTTAGGTCCTAGTACCAACTAATGAATGAATGAAAAATTCCACTTTGATGGGGTTTGGGACTGCTGTATAGGGCTGCTCATGGGTCAGATTGGTGAGATTTGACCCACAAGAGTCAAGACCAGGACTTCTACACTTGCTTAAACCTATTTGGAGCTATTATGAAGCAAGTGAAATGATAAGAAAGCTAAAAACAGATTTTACCTAAGTTATTCAGCAAAAACAGTTTAAATAAAAAATTATTTAGAAAGCAACCTTGAATACTTAAAAACTATTTGGAAAGGCAAAATTTTGATTTAAAAATACTAAGAACAAATAAGTAAAGCTGATTGAAATTCAAAGATGGGTCAAAACAGGTTCTATCTCTCAAAACCACATTATTCCAAACACTCCCATATGATGGCAGTTTTGGCTTTTTCCTAGAAAATAGTCATTTTGAGCAAGGTTTTTGAAAATCAAGTTTTGAACTATGCTTAATGAAGTATGAAAAGCAGTTTTAAATGAATGATAAGCACTGTAAATAAGCACAACACAAATAAGCAGTTTGAGTTATACTAAACAGTTAAAATGCACTACTCTACCAATAGTTTCCTCACTAGAGCATAGGCATAAAGTATCATAAATGAATAGAATAAGACTGAGATAAGCTATAGCAATAAGCAGTTTTTTTAAAAGACAAGAAAATTAAAAAGCTTAAATAAAAACTTGCATTGATTCAAAGAAGCAGTACATAATTTTAAGGACAACTTAAACTAAAACTAACATCTGGAACTGAAAATTTACTTAACTACTACTACTTACTTCACTGCCTTCAATGGCATACAATGGACCTTTTTATACTAAAATTAGAACTAGGGTTTTTTTTCCCTCCATTGTGCTTGGTGTTGTGTTTCTTTGATGCAATCTCGTCCGTATGATTGTCTTGGTACCCAAACCAGTTAATCTTGTCCATTCACTTGCTTTTGGCGCCAAGGATAGATGGTGGATTGATGACTTGGAGGGGCAACATGTGATGGGTTTGGTATCATGTGAAAGGGGTGAGGCTTTTGAGGTGCTTGGGGATGGAGTATTGCAGAAGGTTGAGTGGAGGAGGGGGGGTTGTATGGTGGGTAATGGGAAGCAGGGAAGCAGGGTATTTGACTGAGTGGGAAAAACGGGGGGTGAGGGTTTGATATACGGGGTGTTTTTATTATAAGTGTGGGATGGGCTTAGGAATATTGGGCCTGGGAGGATTGGATAATGGATTTGGATAATAGGTTAGTGGGTTGGATTGATGGGTAAGTTAAATAGCTTAGGTCCATTTGGTATTAAGTAGTAAAAACCATAAGGACCATAATTGCCATAAGCAGAAAGTTTAGGGGGTTAATTCTGCCAAAATTCCAAAGTATTTCCAAGACTATTTTTGCCAAGTTTCAAAATTTTCAAGGACCTTTGAAGTTTGTTTTCCACAATGAAATATCCGGGGACCAAAATTGCCAATTTCCAAAGTTGAGGGACCAAAATTGTAATTTCCTCAAACTTTCACCCAGGGACCAATTATGATAACTTTTGACTTCCAAAAGACCTTTGTTGATTTTTCTTTCAAAACAAATGCTCAGGGACTGATTTTGTCAAGTTTTAAAAGTTGAGGGACTGGAACTGCCAATTATGCAAACTTTGTTCGTGTTTTATCTGTTTTTAATCATTTTGCATCTGAAACATATAAAACACAATCCTGGGATATTTTTTGTATTTTTGATGCATTTCTGAGTGTTTTTAAATGTTTTGCAGTTCATATTTGACCAAAAAATGATGAGTATTTACACACTAATCAGCGTTCATTCCTACAACCATGGCTTCGGTGCGTTGGACCTCTCCAGGCAGACTATGTACTCCGAGAAATCCACGTTGGGTCATGCAGCATGCACTCAGGACCACGGTCCATTGTGGCGCGAGCTCTGCGGTCTGGATACTATTGGCCCACCATGCACCGTGATGCGCGAGACATGATAAAGAGATGCAACGACTGCCAAGTCCATAGACCCATCCCGCGCCGACCACAACAAGAATTGACACCTATCACCTCACCATGGCCATTCTATAAATGTGGCATTGATATTGCAGGACCCTTTCCAGTCGCAGCACGGGGACTAACGTTCCTCATTGTAGCCATAGATTATTTCACTAAATGGATTGAGGCAAAAGCAGTAGCAAGCATCACAGGCAACCAGGTCAAACGATTCATTTGGGACAACATTGTATGCCGCTTTGGCTTACCTGGAGAGATTATTTCGGACAACGGAAAACAATTCTGTGATAATCCATTCAAAGATTGGTGCGCGCAATTGAACATCACACAACACTTCACGTCCGTTAAGCATCCACAAACCAATGGTTTGGTTGAACGCGCGAATCGCAATTTGGGTGAAGGGATCAAAGCGCGCTTATACAAACATAAAGGACGATGGTTGGAAGAATTATCACATGTCCTATGGGCGCACCGCACAACAATCAAAGTCAGCAATGAAGATACACCTTTCTCTCTTGTCTATGGGACAGAAGTTGTCATACCGGCAGAGATTTGAGATGCCACGAACTTAGACATCAACCCTTCAAGATTGTTGGTACTACCATAGTTGTTAGAAGGATTGTTGTTGAAAGTACGGTTGGATGGTGGAATGGTTGGTTGGTAACGATTAGGTGGATTGGAAGAATTGGCTTGATTTTGTTTCCACCTAAGATTCGGGTGATTTTTCCATGAGGGGTTGTATGAATCACCGTAAGGGTTTGGCTCGGGCTTGAAAGTGTACCACTTATCTCCCGCTTCATCGGTACGCGTGGATGCGTAGTCCGCAAAAGCTGTTCCGGGGAGTTCCACACAATCACGAGTGTCATGGGGACCACTACATAATTCGCATGAAGAAGTGATTTTGTTCACTTGGCTTGAAGGCTTAGGAGCTTCGTAAGATTTCATGAGAAACTTGACTTGGTCCTCAAGTTCCATGATCCTACGGTTGGGAGTGCTAGAATTGTTCGAAGGCAAAGATATTGCCTTGACCGTTTTGTTCAAGTCACGGGGATCATTCCAACTTTCGTTGTCATAGAGAGCAAGATCTTCTATGAGTTCCCATGATTGTTCCGCACTTAGATCACGTAGCTTACCACCGGCCGATTGGTCAATGGTTCGCCTCGTAGAGAGATCGATATGGTCATAAAAAATTTGGACTTGGAGCCAAAGATCTATGCCATGATGAGGGACTTTTTGGAGTAAGTCCTTGAAACGAGTCCATGCTTCATAAAGAGATTCATTTTGACGTTGTTGGAACATCAAGATGTTATTCCTAAGCATAGTAGTTCTCCCTGGTGGGAAAAATTGAGCAAGGAAACGAGTGGTGAGATCATCCCATGTGGTGATGGATCCCGCGGGTAAACGCTCAAGCCATTGACTAGCTTGATCCCGTAGAGAGAATTGGAATAGGCGTAAACGGGTAGTCTCTCTAGTTGCAACATCTAGGTCTATGGAATCTACGATTTTGAGGAAGTCCTTAAGATGTTGATTTGGATCTTCGGAACGAAGTCCATGGAATGCACATCCGCTTTGCACCAACCGGATGGTGTCGGATCGCAAGGGTGTCACATTGGCTCCGGTGAGCTCAATGGTGTTTCGATAGCCTTGGTGGCTAGGTCGGGAATACTCTCCTAAGGTTCGGGGCCTAAGGGGTTCTAAAGGTGGGTTTTGTTGTGGTGGGATGATGAGTTCAAAGATGTTACCACCTTCCATGATGTCGGATGGTAAAGAGTTACGAACAAAAGCACGAAGAAATAAGATAGACTAAAGAAGACCTAAAAATAAAAATAAAATCTTACTAGAAAGGAATCTAGCAAGTAGACCTAATAAAAAGAAATCCTAACCTAGACAATAACTATTCCCAGGCAGCGGCGCCAAAAACTTGATGCGTGGGAATCGCAACAGGCTTTACCTCTCGAGGGATCTCGAGAAGCTTACAACCCCCACCAGGCAGTGTACCTGATCGTTGTAGTATAGTATAGTGACAAGTACCGGGGGATTGATCGTTCAGCTTAGGAATAGTGTCGCTAGGATTAGAAGACCTAATTACTAGTTCTAAAGGTGAGGGATGATTATTTTTGTGTTTTTATATTTTTTAGAAAGCAATTAAAATCTCGGGTTTTGAAAGAGTGGGCGGAATTAGTTGCTATTCAACTAACCCAAAACTAAGATGCAATCAAAATAAAATACTAAAAATGAAAATAAACTAATTAAACTAAAGTTGTGAGCAGTAATTGGAGAAGATGTGTTTACTTAGATTTCACTACTCCCTAGATATCTTTTACACGTTAATTACTTGTTATAATTGCATGGATGACGGATCGTATTCCTTAATACCATTCATGGGGTGGCATACATAACTCCCCAATTCTATGAGCTCTTATCTCCTCCTACACCATGCCCAACACAACTATAGGGATTATAAACAGTGGCTCATGCATTAAATACAACCAATAAAGACCTAGTACGCCTCGGTTCATGTTTCTTAAGACGTTCAAGCATGTTACCATTTGGAGATCTGCCAGTTTTCTTAAGCCTAACATATAAATCATTCATCCAAGAACAAGAATAAACAAGTAATCAACACATAATCAATATCTAGGTTTCATTAGATCTAAGCAAACACAAAAGAGATCTAGCCTAGCATGATAGAATTAAGACAAGAACAAGATATAGACAACCAACACATAGACATATTGATTGAATTAGAAGAACACTTATCTTGATTAATCATGCAAGGTATCAAGGGGTTGGAACCCTTGGAAAACCTGTAAAGTTACACCAAAATCGTCTTTAGGGTTTCTCCCAAAACTCCTCTTTTAATGTGAAAAAATTAGAAAACTATATATAGGAAAATAGGTATGACGGCGTCAAGACAAACAATGTGACGCCGTCACCTCGCCGCCAAATACTTCCTCGGACGGCCTTGATCTACTTCTGACGCACTATGTGACGCCGTCATCAACTACGGATTTTTATTCTTGGGCTTTTGACGCCGTCAGGAACACTCTTGACGCCTTCATGACTCTCGGATTTTTATTAATGAGGTTTGACGCCGTCATGGCATTACTCTTGACGCCGTCACCTACTGTTCCCAGCATGGAAAATTGAGACTTTGCCGTTTTCTTCACTTTTATGCTCCAAAAACGTCCAAAATGGCTTCTTTTCCAGAATTCACTCTCCAAGTACCTAAAATCACAAAAGGAACGATTTAGGGTAATATTTGATCAAATATATTCGGATTCAGGCTTAAATAACCCCCTAAAAACGGATCATTTTTCGCCTCATCATATACCCTTACACTTGAGATTTGCTTGTCCTCAAGCAAATGCGCTTTTATTCTACTCAAAAGACAAGTTAGGGGTCATTTAACACTATTATAAAAGTAATTACAACAAATAATCGTTCCACTAAAGACCAATAGACAAGCACAGAGGTCATACACTAGCACCTCACAAATAGTGTTTAGATACTCACATCTCTCGGGTGTAATAAAGTAATATAACATTATGGAAATGGAAGATATCTCTCACTACCTGTCATAGCAAAATAGATTACCATAGGCTTGGGAAAGGATCAAACCTCCACCACATGGCGTAAGCACCTAGGATAAACTATCAAAGAGGTCTTTTAAAAGGTTGTAACGTTAGGTATAGGGATATGAATTACACGGTTTTGTTGGATAAAGGAAGTTTTACTGGTGGCGAGTTAACAATCTTCGTTAATTACATGTACAATATGGCGTTGCTAAGCCAAGACTAGACTCGACTTAAGCTAATAAATGAAAAATAACAAAAACATAAAATAAACGGGATGGTAGTCCGTATGTTTTTTTTTTTTTTTTTTTTTTTTTTTTTTTTTTTGCATACACTCTTTCCCTACCATCCAAAATAATACATCATAGGGAATGAGAATTCCCCTTACACTTGAATCTTTACATACTTTACATTAAACTAATCTAATGACTCGAATTAAGAAAATCAAAACACTTGGAGCACTTTTAAGATTAACGTATATATGGGGGTAATAAATGATGTTCTTCCCCATTACTCCATAAAATAAGTACTTACCCATGAGTCCCAATCGTCCCAAAACAATATGTATAAGGATATGACTCGACTTAGCAACCATGTAATCAATTAGATAGTTAACTTAGGGTTTAACAAATAACAATAATGCACTAAAAATGAGCGCATACACGGAAGGCTAAGGCGATTTGGGTGTACATTTAAGTGGGGTGTAACAAATTCTTCCTTTAAGTAAAATGCATAAAGTTAGAAATGAAAAGATAGGCTCGGAGGGGTGTACTAGGGGTTTCGTGTACTAAAAATGAGTACAACGCTAAGGGTGTGGGAAAAATTAGTTGACTTAACTAGCCAAGTAATATGACTTAAATGGTCAAGTAATTATGATACGGGTTTAACACAAGGGTGATCCTAATGCCTCTTATCATGTAGTAAATCGTACCACACGAATGTAGTCTCACTAGCGGTCTCGGGATGCATCACTAACGCAAGTTCTAGCATCTAAATGCTACCGGTACACTCATAACCACTAATAGTAAATGCTTTTCCTATCAAATCTAAAAGGCGAACCTCACATATTTGGGTGGAAAATTTTTCTGAATATACGGTTATGTGCTAGTCATACAATCTCCTATCCATGAGACGCTTGCTATGGCTAAAGTTTCACTTCTAAATGTTGTAAAAAATTTTAAATTTGGCGCTAAAATTACACTAACAAGTATTTCTCATAGTTTTATTACACACCTACCATCAAACAAAACAAACTCAAGTGAAAGTGTATTTGTAAGGTATCATCTTTTTACCCTCCCCTTACACTTAAGATGAACATTGTCCCCAATGTTCAAGTAAAGAATGTAAAAGTAAAATAAGTAAAAAGAATGAAATCAAATACTCCCCTGATTTGCTCGGTATGGATTAAAGGTTGGCCAGGTTAGATCTTCCTCCAAGAAAATGAACAATCAAAGCTTCCCTTCCAGAATATAAATCATCTTCTTGTCAAACATAACCTGTAAATCCTGAGAAAATAGACAAAGCAACCTCGCGTAAAATCGGCGGCATCCTATATAAGTTACTAAATCCTAGAAACAAAGTAAGATATAATGCTTGTAAATGAAGTTTGCAGATTTCCTGGAGATTATAAAACTTAATAATTCACAAAAACCATAAGACTCCGTTAGAAAAACAAAACCGGTAAAATTTCCAGATTTTAACTCCTGACGCCGTCAAGAGTAAAACTCTGACGCCGTCAGAATGGACCTGCAGAAATTCTTATGTTAAGTTTCCGGAAAATTTCTGGAAAAACTTGGTTCTACTTCCTGGAAAATCCTGCAAAACTTCATTATAACTCAATACAAGCATTTGACTCTAACAAATACTAATATACATGCTCACTTAAAATTGTGGAGAATCATGATCGTGTGTTTCTTGAAAAACATATTTGGGGTTTCTCCTTACACTTATCTTTTGCAAAAATACTTTTAGGTTGGAGTTAAGACTAGGCTAAACAACATAATAAAGTATTTCCATTTTATTTTATTTTTAATTTTGAAACATGATCCACCAACAATGAAAAATAAAGCATGCATACGGAAGCAAATAACAAACAAACAAAATGAAATCACACAAAGCATGGGTTGCCTCCCAAGAAGCGCTTTTCTTTATTTACGAGTCTTGTAGCTAGACTCAAGGTCATGGGTTACTACGTGATTCGGGTGAGTTCCTCGTTGAGGACATCTTTGGGATCAAACTTAGGTTTCAACTTTCTATCGGTTCCTGATGCATGGGAATCGCAACAGGCTTTACCTCTCGAGGGATCTCGAGAAGCTTACAACCCCCACCAGGCAGTGTACCTGATCGTTGTAGTATAGTATAGTGACAAGTACCGGGGATTGATCGTTCAGCTAGGAATAGTGTCGTTAGGATTGAAATTAATCTAACTAGGTCTAAAGGTGAAAGATGATTCTTTTTGTATTTTTATATTTTATGAAAAGCAATTAAAAATCTCGGGTTTTGGGAGAGTGGGCGGAATTAGTTGCTAATCAACTAACCCAAAAGCTACTAATTAAACTAATTAACAAGAAAAGTAAACTAGGATTCTACAAGATAAGTGAAGCATGTCTACCCATGATATGTTACTCCTTGCTAGCTATCCAATCCTACCTATTGAATTGTAACCTTGTTTTAATTGACGGGTTGTATTCCTTAATACCATTCATGGGGTGGCATACATAACTCCCCAATTATATGAGCTCTTATCTCCTCCTACACCATGCCCAGCACAACTATAGGGATTGTAAACAGTGGCTCATGCATTAAATACAACCAATAAAGACCTAGTACGCCTCGGTTCATGTTTCTTAAGACGTTCAAGCATGTTACCATTTGGAGATCTGCCAGTTTTCTTAAGCCTAACATATAAATCATTCAATCAAAACAAGAATCAATAGGAAACAAGGATTATAAGCTAAACCAACTAGATCTATTGAAGTTGTCACGCCTTAATTGATGGAGATAGACACAACATCAACAAGAAATCAATGAGATCTAATCAATTATATACAAGTTTCACATAATAATAAGTAGACACAAGGTGAATTAGCAAATCATAATCAAAGAAGGACAATCAACAAGAATAATGAAAGACATAGTTGAGATAGAATCATCAAACCAATACATGATGTTTATGGAGTGATTGAAACCCTCTAAGTTGCTGGAAAAACACCCACCTAAACCCAGGAATCGACTTTAGGGTTTAGGGCTTACAAAAAGTGAAGTTATGAAGTTATATTTATAGGCATGTTTTCTGTCGGCCCTTCTTGACGGCGTCAGCCCATTACTCTTGACGCCGTCAAGACCACTTTTTCACCAAATTGTAGATCTCTTCGTCCTCTTCGCGTGGGCTTTTAAATCACCTAAATCCGAGTTCGTATGCAAAAGTTATGACCAAAACAATATCAGCTACTCCGCGCGCAAGTTTTGACAAGTTTACACGTGACGGCCTTGGTGACGGCCTTGGTGACACCGTCATCAACTACGGTATTTTATTCTTGGGACTTTGACGCCATCAAGAGCAACTCTTGACGCCTTCATGCACTGTTCCCAGCATAGAAATTTGAGACTTTGCCGTTTTCTTCACTTTTATGCTCCAAAAACGTCCAAAATGGCTTCTTTTCCAGAATTCACTCTCCAAGTACCTAAAATCACAAAAGGAACGATTTAGGGCAATATTTGATCAAATAAAGTCGGATTCGGTCTTAAATGACCCCCTAAAAATGGATCGTTTTTCGCCTCATCATATACCCTTATACTTGAGATTTATTTGTCCTCAAGCAAATGCGCTTTTATTCTACTCAAAAGATAAGTTAGGGGTCATTTAACACTAATATAAAAGTAATTACAACAAATAATCGTTCCACTAAAGACCAATAGACAAGCACGGAGGTCATACACTAGCACCACAAATAGTGTTTAGATACTCACATCTCTCGGGTGTAATAAAGTAATATAACATTATGGAAATGGAAGATATCTCTCACTACCTGTCATAGCAAAATAGATTACCATAGGCTTGGGAAAGGATCAAACGTCCACCACATGGTGTAAGCACCTAGGATAAACTATCAAAGAGGTCTTTTAAAGGGTTGTAACGTTAGGTATAGGGATATGAATTACACGGTTTTGTTGGATAAAGGAAGTTTTACTGATGGCGAGCTAACAATCTTGGTTAATTACATGTACAATATGGCGTTGCTAAGCCAAGACTAGACTCGACTTAAGCTAATAAATGAAAATTAACAAAAACATAAAATGAACATAGAATGAAAAGGGATGGTAGTCCGTACGTTTTTTTTTCTCTTTTTTTTTTTTTTCTTTTTTTTTCTCTTTTTTTTTTTTTTTTTTTTTTTTGCATACACTCTTACCCTACCATCCAAAATAATACATCATAGGGAATGAGAATTCCCCTTACACTTTAATCTTTACATACTTTACAATAAACTAATCTAATGACTCGAATTAAGAAAATCAAAACACTTTGAGCACTTTTAAGATTAACGTACATATGGGGGGTAATAAATGATGTTTTTCCCCATTACTCCATAAAATAAGTACTTACCCATGAGTCCCAATCGTCCCAAAACAATATGTACAAGGATATGACTCGACTTAGCAACCATGTAATCAATTAGATAGTTAACTTAGGGTTTAACAAATAACAATAATGCACTAAAAATGAGCGCATACACGGAAGGCTAAGGCGATTTGGGTGTACATTTAAATGGGGTGTAACAAATTCTTCCTTTAAGTAAGATGCTTAAAGTTAGAAACGAAAAGATAGGCTCGGAGGGGTGTACTAGGGGTTTCGTGTACTAAAAATGAGTACAACGCTAAGGGTGTGGGAAAAATTAGTTGACTTAACTAGCCAAGTAATATGACTTAAATGGTCAAGTAATTATGATACGGGTTTAACACAAGGGTGATCCTAATGCCTCTTATCATGTAGTAAATCCTACTACACGAATGTAGTCTCACTAGCGGTCTCGGGATGCATCACTAACGCAAGTTCTAGAATCTAAATGCTACCGGTACACTCATAAGCACTAATAGTAAATGCTTTTCCTATCAAATCTAAAGGCGAACCTCACATTTTTGGGTGGAAAATTTTTCTGAATATACGGTTATGTGCTAGTCGTACAATCTCCTATCCATGAGACGCTTGCTATGGCTAAAGTTTCACTCCTAAATGTTGTAAAAAAATTTAAATTTGGCGCTAAAATTACACTAACAAGTATTTCTCGTAGTTTTATTACACATCAACCATCAAACAAAACAAACTCAAGCGAAAGTGCATATGTAAGGTATCATCTTTTTACCCTCCCCTTACACTTAAGATGAACATTGTCCTCAATGTTCAAGTAAAGAATGTAAAAGTGAAAAAGTAAAGAGAATGAAATCAAATACTCCCCTGATTCGCTCGGTATGGATAATAAGGTGGCCAGGTTAAATCTTCCTCCAAGAAAATGAACAATCAAAGCTTCCCTTCCAGAATATAAATCATCTTCTTGTCATACATAACCTGTAAATCCTAAGAAAACAAACAAAAACCCAAAGCATCAACCCGAACAAAAATAACTCACAACTAGATGTAATTCCAGACTTAGGAATAGAAACAAAACAATTAAAGATATAATGCTTGTGGAATGAATGTTTGCAGATTTCCTGGAGATTATAAAACTTAATAATTCACAAAAACCATAAGACTCCGTTAGAAAAACAAAACTGGTAAAATTTCCAGATTTTTACACGTTACGCCGTCAAGAGTAAACTCGTGACGCCGTCAGAAGTGACCTGCCGAAATTCTTATGTTAAGTTTCCGGAAAATTTCTGGAAAAACTTCGTCCTACTTCCTGGAAAATCCTGCAAAACATCATTACGACTCGATACAAGCATTTGACTCTAACAAGTACTAATACACATGTCCATTTAATATTGTTGTGGTTCATGCTCAATTTCGTTTTTATAAACAAATTTGGATCTCCCTTACACTTATCTTTTGCAAAATACCTTTATATGCAATTAAGACGAAGTTAAAAACAAAATAAAGCATTTTCACAATTTACTTTGAAACATGAGCCACAAACAATAAAAATAAAACATGCATACGGAAACAAATAAAATCACACAAACAAACAAACAAATAAAAACACACAAAACATGGGTTGCCTCCCAAGAAGCGCTTGTTTTTGTTCGAGTCACGAGCCTGACTCTACCCTTATTTAACGGAAATAGAGGAGTTTCTCCCTACACTTAGGATTAAGTGTGGGTGAAAGTAGCGATACACACCCTTAGGGTGTGAATATGCCACGTGAGGTGAAGGGGGTGAGTGAATGGCTTCCTTCATCCTAAAACTACCCGGATAATATTGGTTGATGGGTGGGTCGGTTCCTCTTTTGTCTCCTAGAAATATATCTAAGGATGGAAAAGTGTGTAAAGATTGAGGTTCCGGTTCATCAACACTAGGAAATTCCCTAGAACTAGGAGTAAGGTTATCACTACAAGTGTTCAAACCTGTATCCTCAAGTGGTGCCTGGTCCAAGGGTTCTACCTCCATTGGAATTCCTAAAGTTTCTTCTACTTCTTCCGGGTAAGTCACGGGCGGTGCGTGTGCCTCAAATGATGGTTGAGTATTTTGTGGGCTTATGTTGTTCACCTCATCATTCCATGTATCAGGATCTAGCCTTAACATTCTCCCAAGTATCTCACGTGCTTCTCTAGGCATCTCAACTTCTATGTCCGAATCATAAGGATCATCTTCAATATTCTGACTGCTATATACAAATTGCCCAAGAGATTCATCATCTGTTTCTTGAGATTCATCATCATCAATCATAGAACCTAGGTCTTTTTGATCAATGTGATCATGCTCGGCTAAATCCTCCTCAATTGTATTCTTAGGTAGTGATAATAGCAAACCTAGTGCTTCATCCAACTTATGATTTGTTGCAATGGCTCTCTCCATAATTCCTTGGCAAACTAGGTCGCATTTCCTATTGGCCTCACTAAAACTAGATCTTAAACATGGAGGTTGTTCATAAGAATCTATCCTAGGTGAAGGCTCATATGATTCATAGGTGTCTCTAAATGAGGTATTTTGAACTCTTTGGTGTGTTAGCCGCTCAACCCTATCTTGTAATCTTAGAAGTCTAAGTGTAAAGTCCATTTCAAGCAAATTACAAACAAAATCACAAAGAAAAGATAGACTACGAGAAAGCTACAAAGTAAAAAGAAAAAATCTCACTTGATAGGAATCTAATGAGTAGACCTAATAAAAATCAAATTCAACCTAAACAATAACTATTCCCCGGGCTGCGGCGCCAAAAACTTGATGCGTGGGAATCGCAACAGGCTTTACCTCTCGAGGGATCTCGAGAAGCTTACAACCCCCACCAGGCAGTGTACCTGATCGTTGTAGTATAGTATAGTGACAAGTACCGAGGGATTGATCGTTCAGCTAGGAATAGTGTCGTTAGGATTGAAATTAATCTAACTAGGTCTAAAGGTGAAAGATGATTCTTTTTGTATTTTTATATTTTATGAAAAGCAATTAAAAATCTCGGGTTTTGGGAGAGTGGGCGGAATTAGTTGCTAATCAACTAACCCAAAAGCTACTAATTAAACTAATTAACAAGAAAAGTAAACTAGGATTCTACAAGATAAGTGAAGCATGTCTACCCATGATATGTTACTCCTTGCTAGCTATCCAATCCTACCTATTGAATTGTAACCTTGTTTTAATTGACGGGTTGTATTCCTTAATACCATTCATGGGGTGGCATACATAACTCCCCAATTCTATGAGCTCTTATCTCCTCCTACACCATGCCCAGCACAACTATAGGGATTGTAAACAGTGGCTCATGCATTAAATACAACCAATAAAGACCTAGTACGCCTCGGTTCATGTTTCTTAAGACGTTCAAGCATGTTACCATTTGGAGATCTGCCAGTTTTCTTAAGCCTAACATATAAATCATTCAATCAAAACAAGAATCAATAGGAAACAAGGATTATAAGCTAAACCAACTAGATCTATTGAAGTTGTCACGCCTTAATTGATGGAGATAGACACAACATCAACAAGAAATCAATGAGATCTAATCAATTATATACAAGTTTCACATAATCATAAGTAAACACAAGGTGAATTAGCAAATCATAATCAAAGAAGGACAATCAACAAGAATAATGAAAGACATAGTTGAGATAGAATCATCAAACCAATACATGATGTTTATGGAGTGATTGAAACCCTCTAAGTTGTTGGAAAAACACCCACCTAAACCCAGGAATCGACTTTAGGGTTTAGGGCTTACAAAAAGTGAAGTTATGAAGTTATATTTATAGGCATGTTTTCTGTCGGCCCTTCTTGACGGCGTCAGCCCGTTACTCTTGACGCCTTCAAGACCACTTTTTCACCAAATTGTAGATCTCTTCGTCCTCTTCGCGTGGGCTTTTAAATCACCTAAATCCGAGTTCGTATGCAAAAGTTATGACCAAAACAATATCAGCTACTCCGCGCGCAAGTTTTGACAAGTTTACACGTGACGGCCTTGGTGACGCCGTCATCAACTACGGTATTTTATTCTTGGGACTTTGACGCCGTCAAGAGCAACTCTTGACGCCTTCATGCACTGTTCCCAGCATAGAAATTTGAGACTTTGCCGTTTTCTTCACTTTTATGCTCCAAAAACGTCCAAAATGGCTTCTTTTCCAGAATTCACTCTCCAAGTACCTAAAATCACAAAAGGAACGATTTAGGGCAATATTTGATCAAATAAAGTCGGATTCGGTCTTAAATGACCCCCTAAAAACGGATCATTTTTCGCCTCATCAGTTCCCTTAGTATGGTATGACCTATCAAACTTTTCTCCATCCGGATCATACAAGGTCATTCTAATATGCCATGACCCGTCACCTTCTTTAGGTGGCTTGTCCCACCTCCATTTACACTTATCTCCCTCTCTTTTCCACTTATTCATCTCTATGTTAATAGGCATTACGCTTAAGAACTCAATCATCTTCCTAAAGACCAAGGGGTCCTCAAAAGGGTCTAGCTCTTCATCTCTAGCTATGAGTTGTTCTACCGAATGTGTCTTTTCAACGAAATCTTTCTCTAGATAAAATGGTCATTGAGGTCCTATAAAGTTCCTTTCTATCCAAGGTCCATATCTAGACGGTCTCCTATTCATCTCTACCCAATGCGGTGTTGGTTCATCATCACAATCATAACTATGCTTCTTAACATCATAAACCGACCAAGTATCGCCTTCACCTACCGCTATCTTGGATTCCTTGCAATCTATCATGGCACTAGCGGTTGCTAAAAATCCTCTTCCTACCAATAATGGGCATGTAGTGTCACTAACCATGTCTAGGACGTGAAAATCTGCTAATATAGTTAACCTTCCTACGTGAACAACTACATCCTTAATCATTCCAATCGGGTGAGCAATGCTCCCATCCGCTAGCCCTATTAATACCTCCGTTTCCTCTAACTTTCCTAGCTTAAGAGCGGTGAATAAGGATAAGGGAATCAAGTTGAGGATTGACCCTAAATCGGCTAGTGTGTCGAAAGCTTCGGATCTTCCTATCTTACAAGGCAAAACAAATATACCCGGATCATCAAGCTTTTTAGGCAACTTGTTTTGAACGAAGGCGGTCCCATTTTTACCTAGCTTATACTTCTCATATTTTTCTAGGAGGGCGCTATAGTAAGGAGCACGCGCTAAGACATCAATGATGGGGCGTTCAAGGTGGAGCTCTTTGAATTCATCGTCAAGGTCTTGCGTAAGAGGTGTTTCAACAATGCTTTTGACCGGCTCTATAGTGGGTGTTTTACTTGATTGGTCCTTTTGGGGAACTTGGTTTTGTTTGAAACACGTGCTCGTTGATTTAACCGAGTAGTATTGTGGACACGAAGTGGGTGACGAAACTGAAGATATGGAATTAATGTTTAGTTTCGGATTCTTAACCGTGTCGCTTGGGAGTGCTCCCATTTCTCGGTCATTGAGAACTTTCAACAATGTGTCAATTTTGGTGGTCACCTCGCTTTGCTTTTGTTTGAAATCGGCTTCAAACTTAGATATGCGAGCTTCTTGAGATGCCACGAACTTAGACATCAACCCTTCAAGATTGTTGGTACTACCATAGTTGTTAGAAGGATTGTTGTTGAAAGTACGGTTGGATGGTGGAATGGTTGGTTGGTAACGATTAGGTGGATTGGAAGAATTGGCTTGATTTTGTTTCCACCTAAGATTCGGGTGATTTTTCCATGAGGGGTTGTATGAATCACCGTAAGGGTTTGGCTCGGGCTTGAAAGTGTACCACTTATCTCCCGCTTTGTCGGTACGCGTGGATGCGTAGTCCGCAAAAGCTGTTCCGGGGAGTTCCACACAATCACGAGTGTCATGGGGACCACTACATAATTCGCATGAAGAAGTGATTTTGTTCACTTGGCTTGAAGGCTTAGGAGCTTCGTAAGATTTCATGAGAAACTTGACTTGGTCCTCAAGTTCCATGATCCTACGGTTGGGAGTGCTAGAATTGTTCGAAGGCAAAGATATTGCCTTGACCGTTTTGTTCAAGTCACGGGGATCATTCCAACTTTCGTTGTCATAGAGAGCAAGATCTTCTATGAGTTCCCATGATTGTTCCGCACTTAGATCACGTAGCTTACCACCGGCCGATTGGTCAATGGTTCGCCTCGTGGAGAGATCGATATGGTCATAAAAAATTTGGACTTGGAGCCAAAGATCTATGCCATGATGAGGGACTTTTTGGAGTAAGTCCTTGAAACGAGTCCATGCTTCATAAAGAGATTCATTTTGACGTTGTTGGAACATCAAGATGTCATTCCTAAGCTTAGTAGTTCTCCCTGGTGGGAAAAATTGAGCAAGGAAACGAGTGGTGAGATCATCCCATGTGGTGATGGATCCCGCGGGTAAACGCTCAAGCCATTGACTAGCTTGATCCCGTAGAGAGAATTGGAATAGGCGTAAACGGGTAGTCTCTCTAGTTGCAACATCTAGGTCTATGAAATCTACGATTTTGAGGAAGTCCTTAAGATGTTGATTTGGATCTTCGGAACGAAGTCCATGGAATGCACATCCGCTTTGCACCAACCGGATGGTGTCGGATCGCAAGGGTGTCACATTGGCTCCGGTGAGCTCAATGGTGTTTCGATAGCCTTGGTGGCTAGGTCGGGAATACTCTCCTAAGGTTCGGGGCCTAAGGGGTTCTAAAGGTGGGTTTTGTTGTGGTGGGATGATGGGTTCAAAGATGTTACCACCTTCCATGATGTCGTATGGTAAAGAGTTACGAACAAAAGCACGAAGAAATAAGATAGACTAAAGAAGACCTAAAAATAAAAATAAAATCTTACTAGAAAGGAATCTAGCAAGTAGACCTAATAAAAAGAAATCCTAACCTAGACAATAACTATTCCCCGGCAGCGGCGCCAAAAACTTGATGCGTGGGAATCGCAACAGGCTTTACCTCTCGAGGGATCTCGAGAAGCTTACAACCCCCACCAGGCAGTGTACCTGATCGTTGTAGTATAGTATAGTGACAAATACCGGGGGATTGATCGTTCAGCTTAGGAATAGTGTCGCTAGGATTAGAAGACCTAATTACTAGTTCTAAAGGTGAGGGATGATTATTTTTGTGTTTTTATATTTTTTAGAAAGCAATTAAAATCTCGGGTTTTGAAAGAGTGGGCGGAATTAGTTGCTATTCAACTAACCCAAAACTAAGATGCAATCAAAATAAAATACTAAAAATGAAAATAAACTAATTAAACTAAAGTTGTGAGCAGTAATTGGAGAAGATGTGTTTACTTAGATTTCACTACTCCCTAGATATCTTTTACACGTTAATTACTTGTTATAATTGCATGGATGACGGATCGTATTCCTTAATACCATTCATGGGGTGGCATACATAACTCCCCAATTCTATGAGCTCTTATCTCCTCCTACACCATGCCCAGCACAACTATAGGGATTATAAACAGTGGCTCATGCATTAAATACAACCAATAAAGACCTAGTACGCCTCGGTTCATGTTTCTTAAGACGTTCAAGCATGTTACCATTTGGAGATCTGCCAGTTTTCTTAAGCCTAACATATAAATCATTCATCCAAGAACAAGAATAAACAAGTAATCAACACATAATCAATATCTGGGTTTCATTAGATCTAAGCAAACACAAAAGAGATCTAGCCTAGCATGATAGAATTAAGACAAGAACAAGATATAGACAACCAACACATAGACATATTGATTGAATTAGAAGAACACTTATCTTGATTAATCATGCAAGGTATCAAGGGGTTGGAACCCTTGAAAAACCTGTAAAGTTACACCAAAATCGTCTTTAGGGTTTCTCCCAAAACTCCTCTTTTAATGTGAAAAAATTAGAAAACTATATATAGGAAAATAGGTATGACGGCGTCAAGACAAACAATGTGACGCCGTCACCTCGCCGCCAAATACTTCCTCGGACGGCCTTGATCTACTTCTGACGCCCTATGTGACGCCGTCATCAACTACGGATTTTTATTCTTGGGCTTTTGACGCCGTCAGGAACACTCTTGACGCCTTCATGACTCTCGGATTTTTATTAATGAGGTTTGACGCCGTCATGGCATTACTCTTGACGCCGTCACCTACTGTTCCCAGCATGGAAAATTGAGACTTTGCCGTTTTCTTCACTTTTATGCTCCAAAAACGTCCAAAATGGCTTCTTTTCCAGAATTCACTCTCCAAGTACCTAAAATCACAAAAGGAACGATTTAGGGTAATATTTGATCAAATAAATTCGGATTCGGGCTTAAATGACCCCCTAAAAACGGATCATTTTTCGCTTCATCAGTTGCATACCATCACAAAAACTCACTAACTTCATACGAGACGTTGGAGTAAGTTCAAAGTGCATCCCACGACGGATGCACCGTAACGCACACTATGCGCGATTAACAAACTTGGATTCAAGACAATTGACCCCTAAATATGGCATTCGCAGTACGCTGCATACCATAACATACACTAAAAAGTTCCTAAACAAACTCACTAAGTTCATACAAGATTATGTTGTAAGTGACCTTGGTTCAAAATACATTCCACGACGGATGCGCTATACCGCACACTGTGCGCACTTAGCGAATTAAAAAACCAAGACCCTTGGTTCCTCGATAGGGTACCTGTAGCACGCTGCACACCTATCTATACATTTGTGTATTCTATATTCACATATATTTGTTAAGTCACGAACTTAATACATATTTAAAAAGTTGTGGACTTAATACAAGATTGTTCTAAGCACATCGTAACTCTTAGAAAGTCTTTCACGAAAAAGACAAATAATATAAGTACAAAACGATATACACTTGCAAAGGATCAATACCATCATTCACCAAAAACCATGAGTTTATACAAGTCATAACTACAAAAAATACATAAAACAACTAGATGCTACGAGCACGCCTATGGCTAGAGCTACTTGCTGAAGACGCCAACTCCCCAGCCTCATCCAGCCTCTTTAAGAGGCTGCTATCCTCCTGGGACACCGTTGGTACGCTAACGGGAACCCCATCAGACCGGGGACGATGGGCTGCGCCAACACCGCAGAGAACAGCTTTCCCCTTTATCCTTTTCTTTTGTGCAGCTCTGGTCTCATGCAACTCCAAGCACTTCTTTAGGGAAATCTCCTTCTCAAGAGTGAAGGGATTGAGCATATGACGGGGACGGGCGAAGACAGGAACTTTCAGCTGCGACTCATCTGGCTTCAAGAAGAAGTCAGGATGCGCCTCTGCGTCTTCAGCCATATGTCGGGCCAGAGTCAAGCCCTGCATGATCAAACTTATTGGATAATCCTGATCACGCTCCAATCGGGCAATATGAGGAAAGTCAAAGACTTTCATCCTCTCCATAGCCTCCACCAGCTCATCAAAGGTATCTGCCTTATACCCAAGCACCTCGGCAAGTGGAACCGTCAGCAAGTGGCTCTCATGAAGCTCCTCCACAGCCTGCGCCTTGCCGCGCTCCATGGCGCACTCTACAACCTTCCCAAAAGCCTCTACGACTTCCGGGGACTCCAGTGTGCTCATGGCTGCCAAGCGCAGACCATGGCTAATCAACCACCTACACATGCGACAACACACGCGTTAGAAGATAAAAAGCATCAAGAAAAAAGTAATAAAGAGCATTAAGGATACATACCTGCGCTCTGCAATCACAGACATAAGATGAGGATATAACTACTGATCGTATTCTATACTCAGCTTACGCAGCTTGCCCTCCTGCACCTTCAGAGCATTCTCCACTTGCGCGCGAAGTTTATTAATATTGGCGAAGTGCTCGCCCTTCTTTTCTTGAAGGTACCTTAAACCCCAAGATAAGTTAGCTCTGAACTGCTGCATCTCACCACGCTCTCGGTTCACCTCAACCATAAGCGACAGCTTCTCATCTGCAAGCCTTCTTGCATGAGCATTCGTGGACTCCACATCAGCCCGCGCATCAGCCAACTGCGCCCTAAGAAGACCAATCTCCTCATCTTTCTGAGCGAGACTGCTACCTTCTCCAACATATCGCGCCTTTAGCTGAGTGACCAACTCAGCCTGGCGTTCAGCAGCAGCACCTAGCTCCTCCATCAACTGCTGCGCAGACATCTCCTCAGCTACCTTCAACGGCTCCTCCACATGAGCAGCCTGAGGTGGTACCAAGCCTTCAACAAACGCTGCATCACCCTCTGCAGCATGATCACTACACACAAAGGAAGAAAGTCAGGGCATAAGTATAGCAAAAAAGGAGAAAGGAATATGATTATCACTTACATAAAAGGAGAAGACTTGGAAATATCTTTATCCGCGCCAGTAGCGGTCACATCCTCCGCTGCGGAGGATCCCTCATCAGCAATAAGATGACGTCTAAACTTCGAAGTGCCAGCGTCATAACTACCAGACGCTCCCTTACGCTTTACGCCTTGAGCACTAACATCAGGCTCAAGGATTTCCACACTGTTGGAGGACTCAGTGTGCGACTCCTCTATCACGGGAGACTGCTGCCCAGAGGGAGGAACACTCTGCACAGGAGTAACAAGCGCAGCTGCGGGAGGAGAATCCTCAGGCCCCTCTTGAGCAAGAACCGTTAGGCGCCCTGCAGTGGCTTCAAATACTGGCTCCTCACCTTCCCTAAGAGGGCGCACCCCCATTGTCACTTGCTTGGGCTTCTCCAGCTTCACTACGGCAAACAAGTCCATTTCTGCGCAACATATGAAGAAATAACAAGAACAACTTAGTTATTAAAATTACAATATAAACCAGCGCTTACATTAACAGATGCGAAGGAAAGAAACGACAAGCACCCACCCCGGCCGCTCTCATCGAGGAATGTTGGCATCTCGTCAGAACCATGGAAATAGTTGCGACTAAGCCCCATATGAACCAAAAACTCCTCAGGATAGGATTAATGGGGATGCGGTTACCATCAATCGTGTCCGCATCCTCCGCGCTATACGAACCGGGTACTGGGCGCTCATCCCTTGGCAGCGTCCTTTGAATATAAAACTCAAACGGCGATGGAAACACCATATCATCTACCCAGAAAAATTTTTCCCTCCAAAGCCTAAGGGAATCTACCTTGTCTGTATAGCATTGAAGGCACCCTGCGCGCTTCACAAAAGATACCCATCCATGCGACCACGTTGTGTGGTAAAACGCACGGAATAGATTAAGGGTAGGGTTTATTGCAACTAAACGACAGTTTATTTCAAAATTTGATATTTTCGCCGCACCTATACAGTGCAGCTGAGAAATATGCAGACGGTAGAAGTTGAGTACGTTGCTCAAGAATAAGGATATCGGTACGCGATGGTTCGCGTACTCAAAAAAGCGCGTATATATCCCCATTTTCCCATCAGGGAAATCCGCGATACACGCATCGACATCTGGTACCTCCGGATGCACATCAAGAGGAATGAAATAATCAGAGGTGAACTGACGTAGTTCATCCTCATCCATCTCAGAGCAAAACTCTTCTAATTGACAAACCATTTCTAAAGAATAACAAGATTAGCTAAGGTGCGCACTCGTGGTTACCTAATAAAACAGTGGATTCTTGGAAAAAGCTTTGAAAGAGTTTAAAAATGGCGGAAAGGAGGTATTTTCATTGTGAGATTTACAGTAAAAGGGAGGCGGTGACTTATATAGGGTCACCAAACCCTAAAATGCTAGCCACGTGGATCCTACTAAGGTAATCGTGTGGCTAATATGCAAACAAGTACAAGCACTTTTTCACATTTTCCCATGGACACGTGGACACACTCCCCGTTTCCCGAGGTACTCTTGAGATATTTTGGGACTAGATACATAGTTCCCACTCTTAGGCGGTAATTATTTGAATTTTTCCCGCCACGCTTACTGCTGCTCTCACTAGTCTAGTATCCGCGGCTACTAGCCGCGCATACTAGACTGGGGGGACATGATGACGTATAGTCTATATTTGGGCCACGAGCCCAAATGATAAACATTACTAGCGCCTAAGCCCACCATGAGTGGGCTATCATGACAATGATTGGGCCCAGTAACTAAAGGTTCGAGCTCACGAAAGCCCAAACCCAATTATATTTATGGATTTGATAGGATATCTTCTATTTATGGAGTATATATCAAATAGGCGCGATACGCGGGATACACCGAAGATTGGGGAACACGAAACAAATAAGGATTTCGTGTCTATATATAGAGGGCATCATAGCTCTCACAAAGGTACGACTTACAAACCCTAACTCTTCAATATAACCCTAAACCGATTACTTACTCTCACGCCGAAGGATAATCGTGGGAGACAATCCCACGATAAGCTTAACGGTGTTTGTTTGCTTTCTTAGTGCGCAGGTTTCAAGCACTAAGGTCTAATTGATACGAGAACAGGAGTCCAAAAAAGTAACGCCCAACTTTTGTATCAACATTAACTGTAAAAATATTTTTTACACAAATTAACCTGTATAATATATACTACGTTTCATAGCTTTCAAAGCTATAACTTACCGTAATCAGAGCCTATACGAGCGTGTAAATATAGCAATTTGTTTTTTGGAAGAACCGTTGATTGCCAGGAAAGTAAACTACACATATAAATCATCTCTTTAAAAGATAAGGGTAAATTGCAAAAAATGTCCTTTTAGTATCCTGACTTTTCACCCTATGCCATTACATTTATTTTTTGCAAATTATGTCATTGTTATATCCCTTGGCTAATAATCATTATTATGTTCCTTTAATCAAAGGTTAAACACCCTGCGAAATAACTAATTTACCCTCGTCTTCTTCCCAACTTTTATTTTCTTTTGAATTTTCACAACCGCCACCCTCTACCACCACACAACACTACAAGAATCAGGAGAACAGGCGACGAGCGCGATGCCGACGACTCAATGTCGTCGGCACCATACGCTAAACGACAAAAAAATGGCTTGACCCAGGCAAGGCTGCGTTGAATTTTTAATCTAGAATTATACCGACGTCATGTCGTCGGTACAATAACAACATGTTTGACTATTGATAAACCTGGTGAAAAAAAAGGTGGGAATTTGACCGCCAAAACACGTGCCGACGTCATGTCGTCGGTGATATATAAATACACATATAATTGTGGTTAGCGTGGGATTAACCAATGATTAATAATTAATTGCCCCCTAGTTTAAAAACGCCGACGACATGACGTCGGCAACAATTTGAGTCAAAATTTTGGTTTTTTCCTTTAGTGAATTATAGCGAATAATTGGGCGGGGTTTTTCCCGCCTTAACGACGCCGACGACATGACGTCGGCAATAATTGGGCGGGAATTTTCCCGCGTTTTTTTCCCGTCGACATGTCGACGGGAATATCTCTCCCAAAATTCAGGCTATATGTAACCTAACAAATATATTCCCGTCTCATTTTTTACCTATATACATTCTCACAAAATCATTTCCGTCTCATTTTACACATCTACATATACATTTTCACAAAATTATTTCTGTCTCATTTTACACATCTCACAAATAATTCAATCGTCAATTCTTACAAGACACACATGACTTGGCGTGGTTGCACAGTTGAAGAGGAGTACTCAAAAATCTTGTCACACGAGCTCCTCTTTAATGAAGTTATGTTAACTTTTGGTCATTCAGTTTATGAGGAATATGGTGATTTTAAGGATGCTGAACCGTGGATGAGAGACAAGATTATCGAATGGTGTAGGAAAAAGCCGTACTACAAAGAGTACATGGACGAGCTAGATGCTGCTGAAGCTCAAGCTGCTACTGAAGCTCAAGTTGTTGCTGTTGGAGGTGACGACAAAGCTGAAAGTACGTTGGAAACAAAAGTTGATAATCTGGGAAATAGGATCACAAATCTTGAAGCTACGTTTGCACATATCAAGGAAATGAGAGCAAGGAAGGGAAAAGATGGTGCGAGTTCGAGTAAAGCGGGAAGTAGCCGCAAAAAAAAATAAACGGGTTGTTTCGTTTGATCTGTTGTTTTAGTTGTCGAGTTGTTTAGTTTGAGTTGTTTCGTTTGGTTGTCGATTTGTTTAGTTTGAGTTGTTTCGTTTGGTTGTCGAGTTGTTTAGTTTGAGTTGTTTCGTTTGGTTGTCGAGTTGTTTAGTTTGAGTTGTTTCCTTTGGTTGTTGAGTTGTTTAGTTTGGTTGTCGAGTTGTTTAGTTTGAGTCTGTATGAAAATGCATGTGGTTAAGAACTCTTGCTTGTTTTAAATAAACAGTTTGCCTTTGTGTTTGATAATTATTGCTCCTTCAGTTCTAATTATTGCTCCACAACAACAACATTTTATTAAACAACAACAACAACAACAACAACATTTTATTAAACATCAAAAACATCAACAACAACAGCAAACAACAGCAAGAACAACGATAACAGTACTACATATGAAATTTATCCATGTCACCTACAAGGTCACGGAGTATTGCATCCGACTGACATGCGTGGTCGTGGTTGGGATACGTTGCCATGTCAAGTTTTGCCTCCAGCACCCTTAATTTTGTCTCTAGTACCTGTTTTTGTGCCTCCAACACCTGTTTTTGTGCCTCCAGCAAGTTTATTCTAAGATTTTTTTTCATGACAGTTTGAGCACCTTTTTGGAGCAGATCTAGAACCGCTTGATGTTCACCTGCGAGAAAGGACACGCATAGTATAGTTTACCACGGGAGTAAGATTTACACGATTCTCGCAGAATCACGTCTCCTCGTTCACAAGGACAAGGAAAAGCTTCAAATTCTGCCATCTTCTTCACCATGATAACAGTGTATGTTTGTGGTTGTGAGGTTGAGTGGTTGTGAGTGGTGGAATCGTGACCGGGGTGGCCCGATCTACAAGTTGAGGTGATAAAAGGTGGTGGCCGGGAAAAGATTCCGACGGCCGGAAACTGATGGTGTCGCCGGAAAACGAAAACTGCTAGAGTGTGTGAGAGAGAGATAGTAAGATGAGTGTGTGTGTGTGTGTTTATATTGTGAGGATGAGTTGTTAGGTAGGGAAAACCATGCTCGTTCGTTTAACATCTCGTGTATAACCATTGTATCTTGACTCGTTCGTTTAACATCTCTTGTATAACCATAGTCGTTCGTTTAACATCTCGTGTCAAAAAGAAAAACAACAAAAAACCAAATTTAAAATTAGTGATAGCTTCTATTTAATAGATTCTATTTTATTTTATTTTAATTTTCCTTTTAGCTTATTAATAAGCAATTTCATCATTTTCATAATTTTCTTAATTTCCTGTCACCTTAAAGTATTTTCAATAATTTTCTTATATCAATAATATCTGACGGTTTATCCCCAACATCTCGTGTACAACCATAACATCTCGGCTTGTTCGTTAAACATCTCGTGTATAACCATAACATCTCGTGTACACAACCATAACATCTCGGCTTGTTCGTTAAACATCTCGTGTAAAACCATAACATCTCGTGTACAACCATAACATCTCGGCTTGTTCGTTAAACATCTCGTGTAAAACCATAACATCTCGGGTCATTCGTTTAACATCTCGTGTACAACCATAACATCTCGGCTCGTTCGTTAAACATCTAGTGTAGAACCGTAACATCTCGGCTCGTTCGTTAATCATCTAGTGTAGAACCATAACATCTCGTATATGGGACGAATCATTCAAAGAGTGGGTTAGGATTGCCTTCCATAGTTGCGCTAGGTGAACAAAACAACTCGTAATCATTAATTAAGTGCATATAATAACCGATTGCATCATAAAAATGCAGTTATGATAATTGATAAGAGTTGGACCCGTATAGATCATCGTGGTTCAAAAGAATTTCTTGATGGTCTTGCCGCCTTCCTCCATCATTGCAAACCGTTATTGAATAATTCCGGAAAAATAAAATGTCTGTGTCGTCGTTGTTGTAATGTTCCATGGGTATCTCTCGAAGGTCTTAAAAACCACATAGGTCAAAATGGGTGGGACCCAACTTATACACAATGGAAGGATCACGGTGAACCGGATCCTCCGAATAATGATCAAAATGCTATTCTTGATAACACAACACAACGTGAGATGAGTGACATGGGTGCGTGCCTAAATGATATTCTTGATATTCCTCCGAATAATGATCAAAATGCTATTCTTGATATTCCTTCGAATAATGAGCCGACTCACGGAAATATTGGCGAGACAAGTAACGAGCCTACTCAAGCAGCGACACCTCCTCTGCGTAACGAGTATGAAGAGTTACTTGCAAGTTCCAACCAGCCTCTGTACCCGGGTTGTGACTTTATGACAACATTGGATTTTATGGCAAAGTTTACACATCTCAAGGTCAGCGGTAAATGGAGTGATACTTCATTTAACAAAACGCTAAAATTTCTCCAGGAGGTATTTCCGCCCAGGTTAGGTTACAATCTCCCACCGTCATACTATCATATAAAGAAGACATTTAAAAAGGTCGGGTTAGGGTACGAGTCGATACATGCTTGTGAAAATGATTGCTTTCTATATCGGGGGGTTGATTACGAAGATTTGGAGTATTGTCCGGTTTGCAAAACGAGTAGATGGAAAGACAATAAAACAACGGGGAAGAAAGTTCCTAACAAGGTGTTGCGTTACTTTCCTATCATTCCTAGACTACAACGTTTGTACAAGTCTATTCACACTGCAAAACATATGACTTGGCATGCTACTGGAAAGTCTACGGACGGTAAGATGCAACACCCGGTTGATGGTGAAGCATGGCAGAAGTTTGACAATAAATATTCGGATTTTGCTATAGAACCACGAAATGTTCGATTAGGGTTGGCTGCTGATGGTTTCAATCCGTTCGGAAACCTTAGTCAGACTTACAGCATGTGGCCGGTTATATTAACAACATACAACTTGCCTCCGTGGTTATGCATGAAAGAGACTTCTTTGATGTTAACGTTGTTGATTCCTGGCCCTAAATCACCGGCGAAGGACATCGATGTTTACTTGAGGCCCTTGATTGATGACCTTGTGAAATTATGGAAAAAACCAGGTATCTTAACTATGGACGTTGCTACAGGCACTCAATTCCACATGAGAGCGATGCTTTTATGGACCATCAATGATTTTCCTGCTCGAAGTAGTTTGTCTGGTTGGCAAGGGCAAGGTTACTTCGCTTGCCCTACATGCAAAGTAGACACTCCGGCTACGCGTGTGATAAGCAAAACAGCTTATGTTGGTCATAGAAGATTCTTAAAAAAAACCATAAATGGAGGAGGGACGATACTACATTCAGTGGTGAACCCGATCATAGAGAGCCTCCTAGAAAAGATACCAGAGTTGATATCTTGACTCAACTTGCGAAATTGCCCACACGTGTGCCGGGGAAACATCCGGATTATGGGGGTGGGAAGATAAAACGTAATCATGACGACGAGCTGAACTGGACTAAACGGTCTATCTTCTACGATCTTAAATATTGGTCTTTTCTTTCTCTACCACACAATTTAGATGTCATGCATATCGAAAAAAATGTGTTAGAGAGTATCTTGAACACCTTGTTAATGAGTGACAAATCTAAAGACACCGTGAAGGCAAGACAAGATTTGGAAGCTCTGGGCATTCGACAGGAGTTGTGGCTCGGAAATAAAAAAAAACGGGAAGTGCTCGAAGCCTCATGCAAAGTACTCCTTCACACCCGATAAAAGAAAACTCTTCTGTCAATACATCAAAACAGTTAAGCTACCAGATGGGTTCGGATCCAAGTTCAAGTCAAAAGTGACCAAAGATGATAACAATATAACGGGCATGAAGTCTCATGACTGTCATATAATGATGCAACGGTTACTTCCTTATGGACTTCAGCAATACTTGGACGCACAGACTTATACACCATTGATCGATCTTTGTTTCTTCTTTAAGCAAATTTGCGCCCGAACTTTGATGGTGAAAGACATGGAGAAAGCTAAAGACCAGTTGATTAGTATTTTGTGCAGTCTCGAGCAAATATATCCTCCTGCTTTTTTTGACATTATGATTCACTTGGTTATGCATTTACCTAAAGAGGCTATTCAAGGCGGTCCTGTTTCATTCCGGTGGATGTATCCATTTGAAAGATACATGAAGAAGCTTAAAAACTATGTCCGAAATAAAGCTAAGCCGGAGGGTTCAATAGCAGAGGGTTATATTGCAGATGAAGCATTAACTTTCTGTTCTCGTTATTTTCGTGGTGTTGGGACAAAATTTAATCATCCCGCTGCATCTCAGGACCGTCCTCGCCCAACCAGTGATTTCCAGGTGTTCCGATCACTATGTACCAATTCTGGTAAAGAGACATTGATTAAGTTAGGTCTCCCAGAAATGAAGAGAGTGATATGGTATGTACTTCACAACAGTCCTGAGATCGACAAGTACATGGACGAGTTCGAGAGGTATGCGTTTATATTTTGAAATTTCTGTTTCCCAAGTTATCTTTTCGATTTATTCTAATATCATGAACATTTTCAGCGAATTTCCTAATATCGACATGCAACAAGCATTTCCGAGCTGGTTTGAGACGAAGGTAAACTTATTGTATGTATTTCCATGTATAAATAACGACTATTACTCATCTCCATCTATTATTATCTTTTTTCATAGATCCGTAAACTTTACATAGCCGATGACCCAAGCTGTACTCCCGACTTATTCGCTTTGGCTTGTGGACCATCACCGACCCCAATCTCAGTCAACTCTTGCGTAGTCAACGGTGTGAGGTTTGTCGTACACAGCCGCGATATAAAACGTACAACTCAGAACAGCGGAATTTGTTCACCTGGTGAGAAGGAGGGAGAAATGTATTATGGTCAACTAGAAGATATTCTGGAGTTCGCATATTCCCAGTTCAAAGTTGTGTTGTTTCGAGTTAAGTGGTTCGACTTAAGCAACAAAAACCGTAGAGTCCAACGTTTTACCACTAGAAACAACATGACACAAATTTTAGCATGTAGCTATGCGTTCGAAGATCAACCTTACATTCTCGCAACACAAGCAAAACAAGTCTTCTACCTTGAAGATCCTGCCAGACGACCACTCCATTGGAAGGTCGTCCAAGAAGTAAATCACAACACAATCTGGGATGTCATCGTGGTAGAAGACGATGATGATGTGATACATGGCAACAACTCATCCGATCTCCAACTGTCTGCTAATTTGAATGATTTGGAACCTGGAACCTTAAATATCGATGGTGAATCAACGTTAGTTGAGGCACCACCACCACCAATCATTCCTGTTGATGACGACGATGATTTTATTGATGATGAAGACGACGATCCTTATGATTTAGCATATTCTGATAATGAAGTCGCAAACAATTCTGATGATGAAGTTGAAGTTGCGACTAATGTTGTTTATGATAGTGATTTTGATTGTGCAGATTGATCTTAAAATGTAACTTGTAAAACGACACTTATTTTAATGAAATTGTTATGGATTGTTTAAAAGTGTATATTTCTTTTGAATGTGTATGTATTTGAATGTGTGCATGCTTATGTTAATTTGTTCCCGAATTTCTATATGTTACTCAACTTGTACTTTTACAGATGGCAGCAGCAGTTGCACGGAGTCATGGTGGTGACGGTGCCGATGATCCACCACCTTCCCCTACCCGTCAGATTGAGGGCGGGCACCGTGCTAGTGGTAAGAATTTCTAGATTACATATTATATATATATATATATATATATATATATATATATATATATATATATATATATATATATATATATATATATATACACATATTATGTATATATATAGATATATGTGTGTATATATATATATATATATATATATACATATATCTATATAAGTTACTTTATGACGTTTTCACTCACTCCAATTGCAGGATCAGGGCGACCCCGCCGAGGAGGTCGGGCCAGGGGGGAGGCAGGGGTAGGGGAGGTCAGAATGGCGGTAGGCAATGACCACGCGAAGAAAATAAGAATGTGAAGCTCAAGGCTGCCGTAAGACTTCGTGGCCTACAGTCTATTGACTTTGAGATTGGTGATAAGGGGACTTACACTCACGTGGGCCCGAACCAAGCATGGTTTGGCAATTACGTCGGCGAGCTCATTCGACAGCTGCCGCTACACTATGACACCTGGTACGATATAGAACCGGAGCTGACGGCTAACTTCCTTCCAAGCGTCGGGGTCAGTTATTTCATTTTCCTTTTATATATATTGTTATGTTACCGTGTTTATTTATTTAAATGTGCATATTTATTTAAATTTGTTTATTTATTTATATCTCTATATTTAATTATTTGAATGTGTACATTTATTAACATTTATTTATTTATTTATATCTTTATATTAATTTTAACTATATCTGATTGCAGCGTATGTTCGATTTGGAGCGCCACCACACCAGACCGGAGTGGGAGACCATTCGGTCGGCGCTCACAGCATATTTCGCCACCCGATACCGTGACAATAAATATGATCTGAAACGCGATTACTTTACGAGAAAGGGTGGGGCTGCGAGAGTGGACGAGATCAGAAGAAATCCTCCTCCGAACTTGGAGCCGGCTGAGTGGAACAAGTATGTCGACCAGTACATGACGGAGAAGGCCCAGACACGATCGACTGTGAACAAAGAGAATAGAAAGAAGAACAAGATTCTCAGCCGCCACGGTTCGAAATCATTTGCCGCATCTCGACACGAATATGTAAGACACATTTTATTTTTATAAGATTATTTAATTTTAATAATATATTAATTAAAAGTATTTATACTAAATAAAATATATATGGTGTTTGATTAGTCATTTTAATTTGTTTCATCCTATATGCATGTGTATATATTTATACAGTTCGAGAACAGCGAGGACCACCGGTATCCGTCCATGTTCGATACCTATCTTGACACCCACTTCAAGAATGGTGTTTGGTTGTAGGACGAGGCTCGTGCTCGGTTTGTAAGTATCGTTATTTATTTATTTATTTTTTTTCCAAACACGCACTTAGTGATTTATTGAAACATAATCTAGTAATTAACCCGACTAATATATTAATTTTCTCATTTTTTTTCAACTACACAGGAACAGATGGTCCGACTACGAGAGCCTTGATCCGATATGCCGGCAGACGAGCCGTGCCTCACGGAGGAGGAGATATTTGCTCGGGTAATCGGGGGCAAGCAGCGTGGCCATATACCCGGCATCGGCAAGGTGGTACCCTTCTTGAAGAGGCCACGGGTAGACTTGCCGCCTCCAGCTCCACCAGGTATTTAAAGTTGGATAATCTTATGTATTGAAATGACCGTTTTTAAATTTTGATTATTTCGTTTATAGGTATTTAAAGTTGGATAATCTTATGTATTGAAATGACCGTTTTTAAATTTTGATTATTTCGTTTATAGGTACGTCCGAGCTTGACAGGAAGCTTGCTGAAGCTCAGGAGAAGATTGATGAATTTAAAACGATAGTGGATGCAGCTAAGAAATAGAAGGAGAAAGAAAGAAAGAAAGCCAAGAAAACTGAGAAGCAGCTTGAGTTGTTGACCCGTTTTGTCTCGACAAACCCAACATGGGAGGCGTTTATTAGCCAGAGTGGTTCTCGTCATGCAGCTGGAGGCGGCGCAGGCGCTCCCGCGAAGGGCTCAGGCGGCGAGAGTGGCTCTGGCAGCGAGAGTGGATCTCGCAGCGGGAGTGGCTCTCGCAGCGGGCGTTCTGATGATGATCAGGATGACGACGAGGGGCTGTATGACGACGATGGGCTGTAGAGGTATTATTTTGTGTTGTTTTGTCTTTGGAACTATGTCCGGACGACCCCAATCTTATTATCTTTGAACACTTAGGATATTGCAACATTTGTAGATATAGTAGCTACGTTTAGCGATTATAACACCCGTTTTGTAAACTTTATGATGTATTTTGAGGGTGTTATAAAGTTTATGGCCGTTTTGTAAAGTTTATTACTCCCTCCGTCCCATAATTATTGTCCACTGTTGACTTTTGTAGTCTTTAGTATTCAACTTTGACCGTAAATATCTTTTTTTGTGTTATATGTTACTTGATGCAAAATATATAAACGGATTGAATTTTAAATGTATTTTCATTAGTATAATTTTCATGAAATACTATATAACACAAATAAAAATATTTAAGGTCAAAGTTGCAAAATGAAGACTTCAAAAGTCAACACTGGACTATAATTATGGGACGGAGGTAGTAATTGTTTAGTGGTTATATATAACCGTTTTAGCCGTTATAAACTTTATAGTCGTTTTAGCCATTGTTTTGTGTTGGAATGTGTTGTTATGAGAGCAGGACATGAAACTGGAATTGGTAGATTTTTGCTGCACAATTTTGCGGCAAAAATCTGGGCAGGGCTGCTGCGCAGGCTGCTGTGCAGCTGTAGTATAACTTCTTGCCGACTACATGTCGTCGGCAATATAATACACATATTAACTAGTTTCAAACGGTGCCGACTACAGGGCGTCGGCATAATAACGCAAATGGTGACTAATTTCAAACGGTACCGACTATATGACGTCGGCAATATAACACACATATTAACTATTTTCAAACCGTGCCGACTACAAGTCGTCGGCATAATAACGCACGTGGTGACTAATTTCAAACGGTACCGACTATAAGTCGTCGGCACCATTTACAAAAAAATTTGACTTTCGTTGACTAAATTAAGTTAATCTAATTATTGCGTTAAATAATTATTACATTACCGACGACCTGACGTCGGTAACAAAATGTCGGACACCCCCATTCGTTTGACCAAAAATCGTGTGGGTCCCGCACTGTCGTCGGCGTGATTCGTCGGTAGGGACGTTGCCGACGCGGCTCTGTCGACTAGTTGTTGCCGACGACATGACGTCGAGAAGGTATGTTGCCGACGTCATGGTTAAAAAAAAGTCGACGCCGGAGGTTGTCATTGTACTAGTGCAACCACCACCACCACCACCCTCGTTCACAATAGGATCATCATGTTAGAATATGGACATTATTTTAGTAGACGTATGTTAGGATCGAACTCGAGATCACGGGATTGCACACAATACGTATGAAGAGAAAATGTAATAATTATTTATAATATGTTATAATTAATTATTAAACACAAAACAAATAAATAATAATTAGTATTATTGATTAATGACTAATTAATTATTAAACAAAGATTAGGAAAGTAAATACTAGACAAAACATGGAAACAAGGGAAGGTTCCGGAATCCCCTAGAGGATCCATAACCGATCGGCCCAAGGGGGTATTCCACCTCCTTTGTGCCTTGAGCTCCAAGTTTTGATTAGTATATAAGCAAACCCAAGATGTAGGATTTTCTCATAACTTGTACACACATCTTGGTGTTTTCTCTCCTTCTCTTTTCCTTGTTCGATCCATCCAAACAAACCCTTAAGGGTTTCGATTTTCATAGATCTAAAAGGTTTTGTGTTTTATTACTTGCAAATACTTTTCTTGAATTAGTACGTGTGTACAAGAACGTGAATCAAACACACTATTGTTTGATTCTTGGATTGAATTACAAAAAGGTAAGGGGTAATTCTTATAATCCACATAAACCCTAATTAGGGTTAAATTGGTTCCGGAAGATTGCATTGATTCTTGTTCGGGCTAGAATCATCAAGGTATGTTTACTATTTATGTTTTGATTAATTAATTACATATTATGGTCTTGTTATAATTGCTTCCGCTTATGCTCACTTTGATGTTCTTGGTCTTTTATATATGAATGTCATGATGTAATAATACCAACAGTGGCATCTAGAGCCGTTATAATGTGTAATTAATTATCGAAACGCATAAAAATTGGATCTTGATTCGTTTAGTTACATGTTTTTAGGGTTTATTTGTTAGATTCCTAACCCTAAAATATTATATGGGTCGATTGACCTTATTAGGGTTTTAGGGTTTATGGTTTTTAATTTTTTTTAATATGATTAGAAACCCTAGGATGTCATGTAATTGTTATGCGTTTTAGTAAACGATCTTGGTGCAATATGTTAATTGTTAAGCTAAATCCATGAAAAAGTGCATATTTGCATGGATTATATATTATGTGACCTTTAAATTGTTTAGATTGTATGTTTATATGAATTAATGGTTAAGTTATATTAAAACATGTAAATCTATTAATAGATGTCGAATTGGGGAAGACTCCAATATTAAGTAATCAATTATGTGCTATGTGGTATTTATTTAGTTTTGGCTTACGCAATCGATTTATCGATGAATGTGGCTCTTTTTCCTAGAAGAAGAAAGCCTTAATTTAATAAATACGTTATACACCTAGATTTGATTATTAATAGGACTATTGAATAAGATTTGCATGTGGCTACATGTTTTATACATATTTAAGTGTTATGATTATGTATATGTGTTTATTTAGTTGTTTTATTTTTTATTGTATATTACTTGTTTTGTTTATTTATTGTGTTAGACATGTTTATATAAACGAAAAGGGTAATTTTTTGAATAGAAAAATAATACAGACTAAATAATGGCGAAATTGTTTTGGTTTTTAAGAGTAAATTTCAAAGGTTTGGTTGATTGATGTTTTTGTACATAGTGTGCGAAAGGCGGACCAAAGGTTGCCATCCAACGTACTTGTAGAGAGGGGTTATTAAAGCTCATGCACCTACCGGTTCTCTACAACTGCCTGGTTGCCGACTGGAGACTTACCTATATCACTATATAAGTACATTGTCATCTTAAGGGTGAATAATCCACAATTCCACTTTTAGTGGACGATAATTGATGGTTATTCTTTAATTGGTGAACCCGATACCTCAATCAAAACTTTGTTATTTTACTCTTAGCTAATTGGTAATAAAAATGTTTTGTAAAACCAATGTTATGAAGTTGTATGCATGCTTCTTCATACATTATTTTGATCACATCAAAATATTAATACCCTTATAAAATTAAGTCGAATGCCATCTAATTAAGAACACTTGAAGTTGTAATTTACGTCATGTGAGACTTGGCGAGATTGCAATGGAGAGGTAAATTTCATAAGTTCATTGCTAGCAGATCAACTGATGTGATGGATTTGTGAGTTTGCAGTTTTTAAGTTAGACGACTTAAATTGAGTAGGAAGTGAGACTTGACTCAAGGCATTAAGATGGGGATCAAACATGCTTACAATACAAATGTTTTGTGATTGTAAATCCCATAAATCTAGGAATTGCAATATGATATTGGCAATTATTGTTCGACAATTACCTTGTTGAATACTATCATTACTAGCAGATCAACTGATGTAATGGTACTATGTCAATTAAGGATCCTAGCTTTAAGAAAATACTATGGTTTATATAAATATTTACCAATGGGTATATTATTTTCTTAAAGATCTAATTATCGAAAATACTAAAATTGAATTTTGAATTCGTTTTAATGTATTAATGCAACGTTCAAAACCGTAAACGTATTTGGGCTTTGGTAAATTGACCTAGTTCTGTTTTCAAGCAAATGTTTGATTAAGAAATATTTACTTAAAGACAAAAGAAGTCTACTTTCTAAGAAGAAAGAGTGAGACACAATCCTATTCCTTTTCATGAATGAGAAAGGATAATAGGAATATTAGATATCTCTAAATTCTAATATAACTCATAGCAAATTTTTTTTTAATAGTTAAGAAAATTGCGAAATTTTCCATAGGGATTTAATCATCCTCTTTCGGTGATTAAATTCTTAGTAACAAATATGATATTTGGTTAACAGAAAATTATGTATGACATTTTATGAGTTATTATAATTAGAAGCTAGACTTATTACTGCAAAATGTTTAAAGACAAACTAGTTGTTTTGACTATTTTAAAGGTGTTACATACATTGTAGGATGGTAGACCTATTAAGGAAGAAATTGCATGCCCAATTTTTCAAGTTAATAACATTTGGTGGATAGTCCATCATTTATTAAGTAGGATACACTCTTTAATGCATAAGTAATTGTTACGTATAGACATTCAAAGGTGTAAGAAATTTAAAAGCACACTATTTTCTTTTACTGGATATGAAACATTTACAATGTTGTAAAATTCAGTGGGAGTATTGTGTACTTATCACTGAATAAGGTATTATTGTGATGATCTTCAATTCAGTGGGAGTTACAAGCTTTGACATCTTGGTAGCTAAAGAAAATTACTTTCCATGTGTAGACACTCATTCTTTTAAGGATGGTCTTGTACGTTTCCTTACTAGACATTGTTGTTCTACATCTACTTGTTATGCTAAAATCTATGACACAATCATATTGATCACATAAACAAATGCATGGCGTGTTGTTTATCAACTATATGAGGTTGTTCCATGCACAAGTGGGAGAAATGTTATCTTTAATGTGTGCAAGAAACAACTCATAAAGATATGATTTAATGAATTCTCTTGACTACAAGGTAAGAGAATAATGTTCTAATATTTATTCTAGAAACACTTGGTGTTACAATTTATGTTATGTGAGAGCTTAACTAGATTGCAACATCAAGGTGAATTTTATATTTCATTACTAGCAGATCAACTGATGTAATTGAACTATGAGAATTTGCAGTTTCTAAATTAGAATAATATTCTAATATGAATTATACTAAGCTAATTCAAGAAACACTTGGTATTACAATTTATGTTATGTGAGACTTAACTAGATTGCAACAACAAGGTGAATTTCATATTTTCATTACTAGCAGATCAACTGATGTAATTGAACTATGAGAATTTGCAGTTTCTAAATTAGATACCTATTAGAACATGTGTCAATATGATATTAAGACTACTTTAATTTATAGATTTATGAATTCATGGAATGACATAAATTAATTAAGTAATCTAATGCTACTTCAATATGAATATTTATGTGTTCTTGGAATGACATAAATAAATGAATAAATAATGTTGTTTACATTATTGTGAAGTAATATATTAACTTGAAATTACTATTGAAACCAAAAGATGGTGTTCAAAATTACTTTAGTTAAACATGTTTATGTTTCAATGTAAAGATATAAACATAAAGTCTTTTAATTGTAACAAGACTTATAATAAAGTAAGACGTTATCTTGTTGTGTGTTTTAATTAAGACATATACATGAAGTTATTAAATTGTTAAATAACTTATAACGTATAGTGGGATTATAACAGTTTATGTTTTCTTGTAGAGACATGGACATGAAGTGACTTTGTAAAAAGTACTTGTGTTATAAAGCATGTAATTGGCTTGGAAATACTATTATACCATTAAAATGAATTAGTTGGTAAATAGACAGGTCAAAACGAATATGGTTATCTTTAATATTGTTAGATTGTCTTACAATATTAATACTAATGAAATATCAAATGTTTATGGTATGTTCAGTTAGAAAAATCAAACTCTTGTTATATTGTTTGATTAAAGATAACTATGACTTCTTTTCTTCTAAAAGTTATCAAGGTTAGAATGTTGAGTATGACTTGGACATATTTAATAAAACTCCAACATAGAAGATGAAATAAGATATTATCATATGATGAAATGTGATGAATCACATTAAGTCTTAATTGAAGTTCCAAATTTGTTTAACTACTTATGAAGAGGTTATTAACAAATACAAGTCATGAACTGTCAATATGTATTTGTAATATCCCAAAAGAGAACATTGTATTGTTTCTTTATTTGCTAAAGTATTTAAAGATAGTCTTTAAATTATTAAAAGCAAGTGGGAGTTTTGATCTTTAAAAGATAAAAGTACAAGATACATAATCTTCTAAAATACACTAGTAAATATCATGATGTAGTTTGACATTTGAATGTTAAAACTGAAGATGATAATCGTTTGACATTTAAATGTTAAATCTCAAGATGATGGAATTATCATTCATAAAATAGCAATATATCTCAGATATTTGATTAATATGTTGAGAGCTATGATTTACAGGATTATTGTAAACCTAATAATCATTATGATACATTACCAAATATGAAATTGGGTAAAGTATACATGATATGAAGGATTAAAGAGGTTGTCCATAAAGATAATCAATGTCTAGAAACTTGGTTTATCTTAATAGTTAGACTAGAAAATGAAGATGAGTTTCTTCAAAGATAAGGTAACCTTATGGTTTAAATCTTTGTATAGAAATCATATATGGGCAATATTGTACACATATTTAATGCATGTCTTATGACAAGATTATTAATCACACTTAAGCAATTAAATGTGATTGAATATTCTTTTCTAAACACATTAAATATATAAAGATTATGATTGTCATATTTGTGAAATTGACAATGGAATATCAAAACTCTTTCATGAGTGATTACTTGAGCGAGGACGATAAGTAATCAAAAGGAGTTTATGAATTCAAATAAATCTTTAGAAGTGTACAAAGTGCAATAATCCATGAATGGATAAATGCATGCATCTAGAAGATTACTCTTATGTTTAATTATTAAATTCATGTTATTGAGTTAGAATTAAAATAAGATAATTTCTAAGTATTCCTAAAAGCTAGTGGGAGTATTATGTTTAATTTCTTAAATCATATATGTTGTAGAACATATAAAAAGTAACATTCCATATGAGTAAATGTTAAGTCTTAGAATGGAATGAAACTTTACTTGTAAGATTTAGAAAATAAGACATACAACCTTGGAATGAATGTTTATTGTTGAAACATATGCGGTAAATGAATCTAATATAACATGATATATTATTTAGAAATTCTAAATAGAGATATGTATGACATGAATTAAAATCTAAGTATGACTCAAAGATTTTTCATGTACATCATGTTTTGTTGTATCATGCTTGATTACAAGATGATTTGGCAATATTAATATCTAATTAAAAAGTTATTAGATAACTTGTGTAATATTCTAATAGAATATGTTTGATTATAGAATTACATCCTAAAATCTGGAACAGCTTCCAAATTCTATAGATGAACAATTTTTCAATTGTTGTGAAAATTGTCTTAGCCAACAAACTTGAAAAGTTCAAGGGCATCAAACATTACACAATAGATATTAATGTTTACGGAAAGTTTTAATAGCATATTGTTGTTTGTATACAATGATGTTAATGAAATTGAGATGACACTCAATACTAGTTATGGTAATGATTTCATCATTGGCTATTACTAGTTATGCTTAATAAAAGCATAGTTGCATTATACATTAAAAGAATAAGAATACTTTAAACTTTAAATTGTTTGGAAGTTTAATTATCATAAATTGGTGGTTAAGGATGTCTCACATTTTTATGAAATATGGCATTATCAAAATAGTTGATTATGCACATATAAGAATTTCAATAGTTGAATTCTTGAAATAAGTATTCTTAAAATTCCGATAGATCAAAGTTGGATGATTTATGTCTTGTCAACAAGTATGAATGTCATTGCTTGAGACATAATTCATCAACAAGAGTTATCATGCATTGATCTATTTAGTATTTGGATAAAGGATGTTAAACAATTATTATGATAAATTGAAATACATGGTATGTTTAATTTATAATAAATTGTATCCTATATTTGTATGTTTAATTCATGAATAAAGGTTATTCTTAAAATTGTCCGTTGTCAGTTAATAATATGGGAATATTATTAAATTAAGACAAGTATGAAGTTGGTATAATATACTTAAAGTATATTGATGCGTAGACATGCCATTTCAGATGATATTCGATGATACTGAATATAGGACGTATCCCAACTATATGATGTTACTTTATGGATCTTGTCATTAAGTAAATCCTAAGGAGTTATCCTCAGACTTGAGATACAAGATAACGGTCATAGATGTAGTACATTTTTGTGGAGCAACTTAACGCTATACGTAACTGGTAGTCATAAGGGTTGTTTTCGGAAGTGTTACAAAGTTTATGTGTTTTGCTTGTAGTCAATAAAGAATTTGTTCCTTCAAATTAATTTTTTGGAGTTTAATACTGCTGGGCCCCTCGTAGGGTTGGTAAGATGAATGTACGGCCGTACCCAATATCTCACCTGAATATGTTCAGAAGATTTGGTAATCTTGATCAATCATAAACAACGAGAAACAGAATGGTTAATTAAGGAATGACTTTGATCCATATCCTTATTAACGTGGTATTAGAAACAAAAGGATAATAATAATGAGAAATCATTAAAAGGTTTTCCAGGAGCCTTACTCGAGATTGTGCTAGAGGCATCGGCGTGTTGCAAGACGCTAACCGATGTGATTACACTATTAAAATATGTCCAAGTGGGAGCTGTTAGAATATGGACATTATTTTAGTAGACGTATGTTAGGATCGAACTCGAGATCACGGGATTGCACACAATACGTATGAAGAGAAAATGTAATAATTATTTATAATATGTTATAATTAATTATTAAACACAAAACAAATAAATAATAATTAGTATTATTGATTAATGACTAATTAATTATTAAACAAAGATTAGGAAAGTAAATACTAGACAAAACATGAAAACAAGGGAAGGTTCCGGAATCCCCTAGAGGATCCATAACCGATCGGCCCAAGGGGGTATTCCACCTCCTTTGTGCCTTGAGCTCCAAGTTTTGATTAGTATATAAGCAAACCCAAGATGTAGGATTTTCTCATAACTTGTACACACATCTTGGTGTTTTCTCTCCTTCTCTTTTCCTTGTTCGATCCATCCAAACAAACCCTTAAGGGTTTCGATTTTCATAGATCTAAAAGGTTTTGTGTTTTATTACTTGCAAATACTTTTCTTGAATTAGTACGTGTGTACAAGAACGTGAATCAAACACACTATTGTTTGATTCTTGGATTGAATTACAAAAAGGTAAGGGGTAATTCTTATAATCCACATAAACCCTAATTAGGGTTAAATTGGTTCCGGAAGATTGCATTGATTCTTGTTCGGGCTAGAATCATCAAGGTATGTTTACTATTTATGTTTTGATTAATTAATTACATATTATGGTCTTGTTATAATTGCTTCCGCTTATGCTCACTTTGATGTTCTTGGTCTTTTATATATGAATGTCATGATGTAATAATTCCAACACATCATATATATTGTAGAAGCATTTTCTTCTCAAATCCAGCTTCTTCATTAAATCTCCACACAAAAAAATTACCAGAATGCAACATTAGCTTCTAAAAACATTAATAGAAAATAGTCATCACAACAATAATTCAGGTAAAAATCGTTAAGTTTGTACTAGTCAAGTTGGGCCGACTCAAACACTATGTTGTCCAGATTGTTTAGTTATTTACACAAAATCAAGTGTATCAAACTCGATCATGAATATCATATCATTTGAATGATAACCTAATTTATTGAATAAAGAATGAAGAGGTTTTGTACATCAACAACACCCTTGGGGCAGCTTTCAACCCTCTGATTTATTAAACCTGTTTGACCCGTTAGACAAGGCCATCAAGAACTTTAAATCCAGCAAGGTCACCTGCCAACATGAATTCGTAACACAGTCTTGCATGTATAGGAGTACCTGCAGGCAAAAAGGTAGATGAAGAAATATGAAGAAACATAATCACCCTGTACAAGCAGTGAGTGACATCCCTCCTCATGCATACTACGTATATTGATGATATAGAAAGTACATATACTAAAGGTAGCAGAATGGATGTGGGTAGATTATGTAATTGGCAAAACAGATACATTTTTTGTACATGTCGGAATGAATCGGGTCAGCCCAAAAATACTTTCTCCTCACTGTCAAGTTATAAATAAAATTTAACAAAGCTATTTAAGAGAGGTCGTGCCCAATTTTAATACATTATGGGTAACTTCCAACACGTATCCATATAAGTTAAGTTTCTATATTTAAATATTTAGAGAGAACCCAAGTCAGCCCATGTATATATGAGTACTAGAGAAGAGGCCATACGAGATATATGTCGGCGAGCTGGTGGCTCAGCTCGTCATCATCCTCTTCTCGGGGCTATACATGGTGCTACTTAGTTTTATGTTTTAACTACTACGAGTCTACCACTACAAGTCAAGTAACCATGCACATTTTGTGGAAAAAGTTGCGAAGTATTTGTTGGATGACCCGAATGGTAGACTGAGTCAAGCACCATGCAAAAGTTTTGTAGAAATTTGACTCGTTCTGTGTTGCTTTTGCAGTTTTGCTGTTTGACTTTGGCTCTACATGCTTACTTTTGATTCCTTCAATTCTATATTGAGAGGAGAGGCCAACTTAATTAATTTTAAGTATTGTGTTAGCTTTTCGATCTGTAAACTAATATGTTATCTGTGTAAAACGTCAAGCAGCAGCAAATATAGCTACATGAATTAGGAACTGATAGTTTTTTTTTTTTTTTTTTTTTTTTTTTTTTTTTTTTTTTTTTTTTCCGACTCTTTGATGTTGATTTTAAGAATGATTAATTGCCATTCTCTAACCCTTATTGCCAAACTCGAGAGCAAACAGTTTTTTAACATGGTGGTGTAATGAACTAATGAAGGAGAGGGTGTGGTTTAAAAGATATGTAGTGGAAAAGGTGAGGTCATGCGTGATTGTTTTATGAAGAAGAGAAAGTGTTTGAGATCAGTTTGTAACGTGTCGGAACATTTGATCAATTTAGGGTAGAGGGTGGTGGTTGTGGTGTGGAGAGATAGAATTAAGATTAACGGGTAGCTCAGGCTAGGTGTTTCTTGGGTGGAGGTAGTTTTGGCGTTTAGGCTTGGTTTTTTACTCTTTTTTTTTTTTTTTTTTTTTTTTTTTTTGGTTCCCCGTTTTTGCCTTGCCTTAGCTTTAGGCCCCGTGCATTGTTGCTTTGCTGTGTGCTCCCCTAGGTTAGCCTTCCCTTAGTGCTTGTTTCTTTGTTTTGTTTGCGTTTTTGTTTGCTCTTCTGTGTTTGGTGCTTCCTTGCTTGTGCTTTGTTTTTCTTGCTTCTTCTGTTCCGCGTGTTTGCTTGTTGTGCATGTTTCTTGACTGCTTTCGCTTTTGTGGTATCTGTCTTTTTACTCCCTTTGCTTTGCTCTCACACCCGCACACCTGCACTTGCCGGAGGTCTTTTTGGAAGCAGTCTCTCTATTTCGGATTTATCCTGGATAGGGGTAGGATCTGTCTACATTCTACCTTCCCCATACCCTGCCCCGGCGGGATTGGGTTTGTTGTTGTTGTTGTTGTGGTGGTGGTTGTGCAAATTTAAAAGAAAATAAAAGTGGAGAAAAAGACAAGGGTAAATTAGTCATTTCGCAGGACGTTTAACCTTGACTAATGAAAAAAAAAATAATGATTGTTAGCGCAAGGGACATAACTTGTTACAAAAATAAACAGTAATGATATAATTTGCAAAAAAATAAATTTAGATACCACATGAACATTTTTGCAATTTACCCAAAAGATAATCTAGCTTTTATAGGGTTTCATATTTGTAGTTATTTGTATTACATAGTGTTGTCATTGCAAATTTAGAGATGATCTCGGCGCTAATGTACGCTTCATCATCTCAGTATTTAGTTGGAACACAAAACAATCACGTTGGAGCTTAGTTTTCTTCTCACGCTATGAACTATATATGAAGTTCTATTATATGTGGTCGAAAGGAAAACTAGGTTAGTAAAAAAGAATAATTAACAAATTTTCAATTTTGATATTAGATGACTCAACCATGAGGCTTAAAGTACATAAAGGAGGCACGAAATTTCCACAATTTGTGCTTTTAAAGGCCTAAAGATTGCTTTTCTGGTTCGCTAGCTTTCACTCTCGCACGTTACGGAGACCTTCTAAAATAATTAAATTAAATTAAGTTTGACTAATTTTCTCAAAATTATCCATTTTTCAAAGTATGTATAAGACCAAAAAAAAAATGAATTCATCCATGCTAATCATGCCACCCACCTTTCAGTTGTGTGACTCCACATTTAAAAGTATACTTTATTTGACGACAGATTATATTAACAAAAGAGAAAAATATTAGTAGAAAGAAGCTAGATTCAAAGAGTTTATAAAAAAAATTATAGGATCATGAATCCAAATATCCAGTTAATAGATAATTTTTTGCATTGGCCGCTAATCTAATTGTAGGATAATTGCTGAATCTCTTTGAAAACCTTGATGTTGGATCGAGATTCATCCGTGTGGTGAACACCTTGCGATTTCGACTATTCCATATTGCCCAAGCTGATAAGAACAAGACAACTTCAAAACAAGGGTAAAAGCCATAAAATACAATCGTACTTTCAAAAATATCCCAACTTGACCAATTTACTTTTTTATTGCGGACTTTACCAACAAACTTTCAAAATTTTAGCCGACTTGAACCATATCTTCTCTAATTATCCACGTGTAATTTCTTTTTATTTTTTTAAATAAATAAGATATGGTTCAAGTCGGCTAAAATTTTGAAAGTTCGTTGGTAAAGTCCGCAATAAAAAAGTAAATTGGTCAAGTTGGGACATTTTTTAAAGTACGATGGTATTTTATGACTTTTACCCTCAAAACAACTTAATCGAAGACGCTTGAACATAGCTTCCTTCCTTTGACTTAAGTTCCGAGTGAAATTAATAATGTTTGACAATGCACACCCACCATGATAATGAATTGAGGGAGGCAAAAACCCCATCATTGAAAAACATAAGTTCAGATTGCATATTATCATCAGATGCTCAATAGATTCAACTCCCGGATCACAAAAGGGACCTAAAATTGAATGCAAATCAATGCTCCTCAATTCAAGCTAGGTTACTTCGTTTATGTTCACTGACTTTGGGTTCTGATTCTCGTATCGTAACAAGTACTTTTGAGTACGAAAGCACTGTTGGCGGTGCTGATTTGCCAAATTACGAATGCATACTCGTATATTATTTTTACTCTGAAACAAGATACCTACGAACATATTACATATAGTACGTGGAGATATATTTGCGGTGAAAGAATGTTTATAATAACATATTTTCATAGGAAACACTACAACAATCAACACCACGGGCGAGGACACTTTCGGCGGCGACGCCCTTGTCCCCGCTGAAAGTCACTAAACGACAAAAACGGCGCTGAGCTGACACACAACCTCACTGACCGGTCAAAAGATTTTCAACGCTTACTTTTCGGCGGGGACATGTCCCCGCCAAAAGCATGTGCATTATTTTGTTGCTTTGACCAAAATAGTTACTCTTAATTGTGTCCGCGTGTTTTTCCCGCCACACTTTTAGCGGGGACATGTCCCCGCTAAAAAGGTGTTACATAAGTTATATGCTATCTTTTGGCGGGGACATGTCCCCGCCAAAAGTTTAGGCGCCAAATTTCCCCCCAAACTGCAATATATATTATATCATACACATAACACATATTAACTATCGTAAATTCGGCAAAAAATACAAAACACACATAACAATGGATGGTTTAACGCCGGAACAGGAGTGGGCAAAGGCTTTATCGCACGAGCTCCTGTATAATGAAATTATAAATCATTGGGGCGTGGAAATTTTTGATGAATATGGTTCGTATGCGAACTGTGCACCTTGGCAAAGAGACCGGATTCTGGTATGGTTGAGGAAAAAGTCATACTATAGAGAGTATTTGGAAGAGCTAGATGCTGCTGAAGCTCAACGTGCTGCTGAAGCTCAAGTTGCTGCTGTTGGAGGTGAGGATGAAGCTGAAAGCACGTTTGATGAAGCTGCTGCTGTTGATAATCTGAAAAATAGAATAACAAGTCTTGAAGCTACGTTTGCATATCTCAAGGAAATGAGAGCAAGGAAAGGAAGAGGTGGTGCGAGTTCAAGCAAAGCGGGAGGTAGCCGCAAAAAAAGTAAACGGGTTGTTTCATTTGGTTGTCGAGTTGTTTAGTTTGAGTTGTTTTGTTTGGTTGTCGAGTTGTTTAGTTTGAGTTGTTTCGTTTGATTGTCGAGTTTGTTTCGTTTGATCTGGTTCGTTTGCTTGTCGAGTTGTTTAGTTTGAGTCTGTATGAAAATGTATCTGGTTTAGAACTCTTGTGTGGTTTGAATAAAATGTTTGACTAAGTGTTTGAAGCTAAGCGTGTGGTGTTTGGGATTGCTTTATAAACTGCTTAGCTTCTTACTTGGATGTTTTGTTAGATTAATAATTACAATCTTGAGTGTTTGGATAGAAGTTTACGATTTCTAGTGATTAAGCAGTTTTGAGTGTATCTAATCGTGTGTGGACATCAGTTTTCACAACAATAACATTTTATTAAAAAAACAACAACAACAACAACAACAACAACAATAACAACAACAACAACAACAACAACAACAACAACAGTAACACAACAACAGTAACACAACAAACAACAAACAACAACAATAACACAAGAAACAACGAACAACAACAATAACACAAGAAACAAAAAACAACAACAACAACAACAACAGCAACATCAACAACAGCATTACATACGAAGATTTTCCATGTCACCTAATAGGTTACGGAGTATTGCATCCGATTGACATGCGTGGTCATTGTTGTCGGGATTCTTTGCCATTTCAAGTTTTGCCTCGAGCAACCTGACTTTTGTCTCTAGCACCTGTTTTTGTGCCTCCAGCATATTTATCCTAAGATCTTTTTCATGGCAGTTTGAGCACCCAGAACCGTGAGATGTTGAAGCAGAATAAAATACTTATAATTGTTCATCAAATTCACTCTTCCACATAAAATATCCACATCCATGACCTTTCTCTCTTGGCTTCGAAAGAGGACAAGCATAATACTCCCATCCAAATGTATCTTTTTGATGTGATGTTCTTTTTTTTATATTTCCTGCTCCACAAGTACACATAAAAGGATTATATCGCTGCATCTGGTTGACAGTGTGCGTTTGTAGTTGTGTGTGGTAGAATCGTGATCGGGGTGGCCCGATCTACAAGTTGAGTTGATAAAAGGTGGTGGCCATAAAAAGATTCTGGCGGTCGGAAACTGCTGGTGTCGCCGGAAAACGGAAACTGCTAGAGAGAGAGAGAGAGAGAGAGACATATAGTGAGATGAGTGTGTGTGTGTGAGATGGTATGGGTTAGATGAGTGTGTGTGAGTTTATATTGTGAGGATAAGTTGTTAGGTAGGAAAATTTTGGTTTAACATCTCGTGTAATACCATATCATCTCGACTCGTTTGTTTAACATCTCGTGTAATACCATATCATCTCGACTCGTTCGTTTAATATCTCGTGTAATACCATATCATCTCGACTCGTTCGTTTAACATCTCGTGTATAACCACATCATCTCGTCTCGTTCGTTTAACATCTCGTGTATAACCATATCATCTCGACTCGTTTGTTTAACATCTCATGTAATACCATATCATCTCGACTCGTTCGTTTAATATCTCGCGTAATACCATATCATCTCGACTCGTTTGTTTAACATCTCGTGTAATACCATATCATCTCGACTCGTTCGTTTAATATCTCATGTAATACCATATCATCTCGACTCGTTCGTTTAACATCTCGTGTATAACCACATCATCTCGTCTCGTTCGTTTAACATCTCGTGTATAACCATATCATCTCGACTCGTTTGTTTAACATCTCGTGTAATACCATATCATCTCGACTCGTTCGTTTAATATCTCGTGTAATACCATATTATCTCGACTCGTTTGTTTAACATCTCGTGTAATACCATATCATCTCGACTCGTTCGTTTAATATCTCGTGTAATACCATATCATCTCGACTCGTTTGTTTAGCATCTCGTGTAATACCATATCATCTCGACTCGTTCGTTTAATATCTCGTGTAATACCATATCATCTCGACTCGTTTGTTTAGCATCTCGTGTAATACCATATCATCTCGACTCGTTCGTTTAATATCTCGTGTAATACCATATCATCTCGACTCGTTCGTTTAACATCTTGTGTATAACCACAACATCTCGTCTCGTTCGTTTAACATCTCGTGTATAACCATATCATCTCGACTCGTTTGTTTAACATCTCGTGTAATACCATATCATCTCGACTCGTTCGTTTAATATCTCGTGTAATACCATATCATCTTGACTCGTTTGTTTAACATCTCGTGTAATACCATATCATCTTGAATCGTTCGTTTAATATCTCGTGTAATACCATATCATCTCGACTCGTTCGTTTAACATCTCGTGTATAACCACATCATCTCGTCTCGTTCGTTTAATATCTCGTGTATAACCATATCATCTCGACTCGTTTGTTTAACATCTCGTGTAATACCATATCATCTCGACTCGTTCGTTTAATATCTCGTGTAATACCATATCATCTCGACTCGTTTGTTTAACATCTCGTGTAATACCATATCATCTCGACTCGTTCGTTTAATATCTCGTGTCATACCATATCATCTCGTCTCGTTTGTTTAACATCTCGTGTAATACCATATCATCTCGACTCGTTCGTTTAATATCTCGTGTATAACAATAGCATCTCGACTCGTTCGTTTAACATCTCGTGTATAAATGATTTAGCTTAATTAAAATGATTTAAAAATATTTTTAAATGATTTAAATTAATTATAAATGATTTAACATAATAAAAATGAATTAAAAACAATTTTAAATGATTTAAATTAATTATAAATGATTTAACTTAATTAAAATGAATTAAAAATAATTTTAAATGATTTAAATATAATTATAAATAAATCATAAAAATAATTAATTATGAATGATTTATATATAATTTTAAATTATTTAAATAAATCATAAATGATTTAAATTAATTATAAATAATTAAATTTAAATGGTTTAATTAATATTGATTTAAGTTAATTAAAATGGTGTACGCTTTCGGCGGGGACATGTCCCCGCTAAAAGTTTTCACCAATAATTTTGTTTTTCCCTCTAAGCATTTACTTTATCCCTCCAAAGTTTTTGGCGAGTTGTAAAAACTTTTCGCAGGGACATGTCCCCGCCAAAAGTGTGTACTAAAAGACAAGACAATCTTTCCGTGAGGACTTGTCCCCGCTGAAAGTAAATCCACTATTACATCTAGTATTAACAGATCTGGCAAATTCACTTGTAAAAAAAAAAAAAAAAAAAAAAAAAAAAAAAAAAACCCCTCACACCTTCTTCTTCGCCTCTCGTTTTGCAGCAACCACCAACACCATCTCCACCACCACCACCACAACTACTTCCCCACCACAGCACCACTACTTCACCACCACATCACCACTACTTCACCACCACAGCATCACACTTGCACCACTGTGCACATTCATTCCTCAAACCCTCAAATATTTAATTCTATCCTTAAACCCTCCTTTGTTTGATTCTTTCTCTTCTCATCTCATTTCTTATCCTCAAACCCTCCATTTTGTTAATTCTATCAGGTGGGTATTTTTCAATTGTTTTAATTTTGTTAATTTTGTTCTTTGTTAATTTTCTTAATAGTTTTGTGTTAATTATTTTTATTTTTTCTTAATTTTTTGTTAATTTTTTGTTACAGTTGAAGCCGAGACTCGAAGCCAAGAATCGAAACCGAGACCACAATGCAGCTGCTCTAGGGACCCCACAGCTGAGGTTTATTTATTTATTTATTTTTTGTGTTTATGTTTGTACCGGGGACATGTCGCCGCCAAAAGTTTGGGACTGCATTTTTACACTAAGGGGTGTTTGGAATTGTAATTTTATTGTTTTTTCATTTCAAATCACAGGCTGAGGTTTTGCATTTTGTAGCTCGTTTAAGTGTTTATATATAAGCAGTTAGCGTATATCAGTTAGCGTAGTTTGGCATGCTCCAACAGTTAGCGTAGTTTGGCCTTAGAAGCTTGTTTAGTTTAATTGGTCTCCAACAAATTCTTCAAACTCCTCGTCCCATTGGCCTGCTAGTTTTCCTGCTCTATGCGTTAGTGTACCACGACACAAGTAGTGTCGTGGGGACTTGCTTATTTTCTGCACAAGGGTGCGTTTGATTCAGTTAGTGTCGTGGGGACTTCCCTGCTCCATCAGTTTGTGTTGTTAGTCTTGACCCACCACTGAGAGCCCCACCTAGGGGTGCGTCTGGTTTTGTAGTTTGACCCGCACCACATCCCACAAAAGGGCGTGTTTTTGCTTACTTATTTTCTGCACAAGGGTGCGTTTGATTCAGCTTATTTTCCAGCCCCAACAGGGGGTGTTTGTTGGCTGCAAAACAACCCCAACACAGGTCAACTAGGGTGCGTTTGTTGGCTGCAAGACAGCCCCAAAACAGGTAAACTAGGGTGCGTTTATTTTCTGCACCAAAGGGGTCAACTAGGGTGCGTTCATTTTCTGCGTTTGTTGGCTGCAAGACAACTTGTTAATTTTATTTTAATTATTTTCATTTGTTGATTTTGTTAACTTGCTTTTGGTATAGTTGCTGTCAAGACTTCGCTGAGACCAAGCCGAGACCACAACCACAAGCCGAGACCAGCCTGTTATTTGCCGAGGCCGCAAGGACCACGTGCTTGCTCTGTAGACCTGCTGAGACCATCCGAGAACACACCAGAGCAGCCTTAAAGTATGTTTGTTTTTTTATTTTTTTTGTTTTTTTTTTTTTTTTTTTTTGTTTTTTTTTTTTTGTTTTTGTTTTTTTTTTTTTTTTTTTTTTGCGTTTGTGTTTGGTTTCGGCTTATATTAGTAGGCTAGGGTGTTTGTTTCGGCTTATATCAGTAGGCTAGGGTGTTTGTTTTTCTGCAGCCCCAAAAGTACTTTTATTAACAGCAAGGGTGTTTGTTGAGGCTAGAATAGTTTAGTTTTATAGAGTTAAGGTAAAAAAAAAAAAAGCCGGAGTAGTTTACTTAATGTTATAGTAATTAAAAAGATACATAGACTTAAGAAAAAAATATATATATATATACTCTCACTTGCTGTTTATACTTGAGTTAAGGTAATATATATATATATATATATATATATATATATATATATATATATATATATATATATATATATATATATATATATATATATATATACACACACACACACACACATAGAGTTAAGGTAAAAAAAAATGGACTAATTTACTTAATGTTATACTTTATGTTAAATGACACTTATTTGAATGAAATTGTTATCGAGTGGTTAAATGTGTTTATTTATTTATTTAATTATTTATTATTATTATTATTTTTTGTATAAATTGTTGTTTATTTCAATGTGTGTGTATATGTGTATATGTGTTTCTTCACTAATTATATTTTCTTGTACTAGTACGTTTACAGATGGCAGATGTTGTTGCTAGGAGCTACGGTGGCGATGGAGGCAATGAGCCACCCCGTGGTCCGACGAGGATAGGCAGTGATTGTCAGAGTAAGAATTTCTAGATTATTTTAATTAAACTTGATTATTATTTGAAATTGATAACTTGTTATTTTATGTCATCATCACTTGAATTTGATTACTTGAAGGATCTAAATCCAGACCTCCCAGACCTCCCAAGCCCAATGCCAAAATTGGGAAAGGCGGGAAGTCGGTGCGTGGTCCCACAAAGAACACGCGGCTCCGCAATGAGAGGAAAGAGACTGGTCGTCCGGTATCGATCAGATTCCGGAAGAACGACAAAGGGATGTGGGAGCATGTAGGCGACCACGCGAAGTGGTTCTCCAACTTGGTCGGGGAATTGTTACGGCAATCAATTCCTATGCATTACAAATCCTGGTCGGTTGTTCCTGCTACCGCGAAGGCCCACATCGACGACCAGCTACACGTAAGTTTTTTTTTATCTTTTATTTTTTTAATTATTGTGTTTGTTTATTTTAAGTTTGCTATTTATTTAAATTTGATTATTTATTTAAATTTGAATATTTATTTTAATTATATTTTATTGCAGCATTATTTTGATCTCGGCGAGCACCTTGCCAGTGCTGATGGAGAGGATATTGTCAAGAGTATCGAAGCTTATCTCGAAAAGCGATACGACGACAACAAGTGGCGGCACAAAAAGATGAATTTTACTGAGCAAGGTGGGGTTGAGAAGCTGGACGAGATCAAGGCAAACCGCCCGGAGAACATGTCGGAGTCGGATTGGGCAGAATATGTAAATTTCTGGATCCACACTTTATTATTATTATTATTATTATTATTATTATTATTATTATTATTATTATTATTATTATTAATAATAACAATAACAAGAACAATAACAATAACAACAACAACAACAACAACAACAACAACAACAACAACAACAACAACAACAACAACAACAATAACAATAATAATAATAATAATAATAATAATAATAATAACAAAGAGATGTTATTATAATAATAATAATAATAATAATAATAATAATAATAATAATAATAATAATAATAATAATAATAATAATAATAATAATTCATTTATATAACATTTTTTTATTATTTATAATACGCAGGTGAAGCACTGGTCGCACCCGGATAATTTGAAGAGAGGGGAGACCAACAGGAAGAACCGGCTCGCCAATCCGACTGCCAGCCTTCATGGGTCGCATTCGTTAGCTGTTATACGCGATAACTTCGTAAGACACTTTTTAATCATTTCATTTATATATATTTATAGTGTTTGGTGAGTCGTTATTCAGTTTATTTATAAACAGCTGAGAGAACCCACCGACGCTGTGGATGGTAGAGACTTGATCGCGCTGTACAGACACAACCATACGAGAGACGGCGTCTGGGAGTCTACATTGTCCGAGGCTAGATATGTAAGTATAATTTATTTCCATAAAACTCACCCACATTAATGAAAATATAATAAATCACGACTTATATATTACTTTGCTTGTTTTTTTGTAAAACAGAACCAGATGATACAGATGCGGACGGAGAGCACCTCTGGGGGGACGACCATGTCTGACCTCGAGATTATGCGCCATGTGATCGGTGGCAAGCAGCGAGGTCATATTGCTGGCATAGGTCCAGTCTTACCCGGCGGTGGTCGTCAGACGACCCTCAGCGCCGCACGAGCTCGTGATCAAGCCTCCGCGTCCTCCCTGCATGAAACAGTCCAGAAGCAAACCCAGGAGATGTCCCAGCAAAGGACACTGATTGATATGTTGTTGGGGTGGGCTAAGACACAGTCGGGTTTCCCTGCTGACCTAGCGACTCAGGCGACGACATCGGGATCCTAGGAGGCTTCACCAGGTGAGTCTACAGGTACCCAGGAGGAGGGGAGTGGGGCTAGTGTGGGCAGTGGGGGGACTCAGGAGTAGCGTATGGGTTGTTTGGGTTGATTTATATTTGTTTTGGGGTTATGGATAAATGTTTGGATAGTTTCATAGATTATTATGTCTTTATGTAGTTTATGTGTTAGGATTCCCGCTACATTGTTCCCACGTATAGTTTTGTAGCGTATAGCGGATAGCTAGCTTATGTAGTGATCATGTCATAACGGTTTTTGAACCGTATTTTGCGAATTTGGATACAAACACATGATTTTTTTAATTTTTAACAAATTTGGATATGTATGATATTATGTTTGGCGAATTTGTGATTTGAGTGTCTTGTGGTGTTGTTATTAGATGATATACAGGTTGTGAATTTGTAGATTTTTTCCGGAAAAAATCTGGAAATTACCCATTTTGCAGCAATTTGCTGCAAAATGGGTCAGTTACTTTTCGCGGGGACATGTCCCCGCCAAAAGTGTGCTGCAATATATGTGGACACAACTTGCAGCGGGGACATGTCCCCGCCAAAAGTGTGACCCATTTACGATGTAAAACACTTTCAGTGGGGACGTGTCCCCGCCGAAAGTGTGAAAATTATTATTAAAATCAAGGATTAAGGGCTAATTACAACTACGGAAAATACTTTCAGCGGGGACATGTCCCCGCCGAAAGTGGTGCCACGCTGGCATGTTTGACCTGACCAAAAATGTCCACGCTGGCAGTGCGGGTCCCACGTATCACCGCCAAAAGTGACGTCCGTCGCCGCCGAAAGTTTACAGCGAAGGGCTTTGGCCGAGGGACTTTCGGCGGGGGACATGTCCCCGTCGAAAGTTTTGGGCGGGGAGAAGTCCCCGCTGAAAGAAAGGAAATGTCCCCGCTAAAAGCGGTGAATGTTGTAGTGAAAAGTTATTCACTGATCTTTTAGGGTTACGCACTACATATACACTAATACACTCAATATGAATTACTAGACGAGTATGATACACCTTTAGACTTTTAGTTAGTCGTATTCGAATCATGTGAGTCATTATTTAGGAAAGCATCTTTTATTTTGTGAGTTTATCTTATATCGACTTGTGATACAAGTTAGGGTTTATTCGGTATTTATATACCGCGTCATTCATTAATGAAAGGTATGATTTATTTAATAAAAATATCTCTAGTTTTCTTCTCTAATATTCTTAAGGAGCTTGCGCCCGCTTGAAGTGGTGCCTTATCCCGATACAACCTCTAACCGGGTCGTATCAATTGGTGCTTTCATTGAAAGCTCTCGTTGAGAGGGCTTACGATTAGGGTTCCAATCCCACAAAAATAAATAAATAAATAAATAAAATATAAAAAAGTTACTTTTCCTCGGCACTATTCATCGCAATGTTCATCGGGTACTATTCATCAGGAAAAATATATATATTTTTTTTAGTTATTAATCACTTGAGTATTATTCATGGCATCAGGCGGCAGCGATCAGGACGCGGAATACGCACTCTCTAAGCTCTTGCAAATGGGTACGGTGGCCGAATATGAGAGTGAGTTTGTGGTACTTGCAAATAGAGTAACAGGGATCTCTGAATCTTTACTTACATCATTTTATATCTCCGGACTTAAACTGACGTTACAAATAGAACTGTTAAGGGCAAGGCCTACAACTTTAGGAGAAGCAGCCCATATAGTCGAGGCTCGTTTTCAGGCAATTGAAGAGAATGAGAAAGAGCATATAATTGAAAAGAAATCAGATACCATTCCATCATTACAAAGTGAATTCTCTTCACCTGAGATTAAATGGTCGTTAGATGTTGATGAATATATTAGTGTTGAAGTGGTTAATAACGCGATAGATGGTGTTTTCGATATTGGTGAGAGTAATGAAGTTCATAGCAAGTTTGAAGAATTTTCAGCAAATAAGAAAAGTATGGAAGAGATTGTTGTGGGTGGTCGTGAATTTGATGGTCGTTTGGGTGAAATAAATTTGAATTTGGACATCAGTCATATAAATTATGGACATTATGTCGTTTTCTTATAATCCAAAAGAGGGTGAACTACAAGTGAAGGTGTGGGATCCTTGAACTACATGAGGCGAGATTTTGAAGCAACACCTTGAGGACAAGGTGATTTCCGAAGGAATGGGGAATGATACGCCTTTAGATAACTCTCTTTTAGTTAGTCGTATTCGAGTCATATTAGGAAAGAGTCATGTGAGTCATTATCTAGGAAAGTATCTTTTATTTTGTGAGTTTATCTTGTATCGACTTGTGATACAAGTTATGGTTTATTCGGTATTTATATACCGCGTCATTCATTAATGAAAGGTATGATTTATCTAATAAAAATATCTCTAGTTTTCTTCTCTAATATTCTTAAGGAGCTTGCGCCCGCTTGAAGTGGTGCCCTATCCCGATACAATCTCTAACCGGGACGTATCAGAGAACCCGTGCATAGCAACGGAATTTTATAGCGACAGATAGTTTTAGTGATAAAAAATAGTTTATGTGTTATAAACGGAAAACATAAAAGTTTGAGGATTTGTCGATTAAATATAATGTTTTGAAACCCGGTTCGACCCGAGTGGTTCAACCGGTTGAATCGTTCCGGTCAAAAAACGGGTCAGTTTAAACATGGTCAACCCGACAGGTTGGTTCGAAAAACGGGTCAAATTAAAACGAGCCAACCCGCCGGGTTTGAAGCGTAACAGGTCAACCCGATTTTCGATAATTATTAATAGTTTTTTTTTTAAACATATGTTTCAACATTTCCTTTTTCAGTTTCAATATTTCATGATTTTTAAGCTTTTTCTTACCTAATACAAGTTTTTCAACATTTCACATATTGACTTTTCACTTTTGTATATTGATCATTTTGCTTTTATATGTAGTATAAATAATGACCCTTGAAAAACTATGTGTTGTTGCTATATATATAATCTCATCTTTTTATTTATTTATGTTTCTGTTAATAATAAACTTATAAACTTATCCATATTTAATTTATAAACATGTGTGTACACGGATAAAAAGTATTACACCACCTATTTATGCTAATTACGCAAGAGGCTGCTACAAACTTTTAAGAGTAGGAACGAACAATGAAATTCTATAAACAAATGACAAGGATCTAAATCACCATAGTGACCAAACTATCTACTAATTTAAGGTAAGCAAACTTCATTTTGACATTGTTTTCTTGTAATCCCAATATATATTTTCAACCATGCTAAAATTCTTAAATTTATTTTTTGTAATGCAAAACCAACACAACGCAACTAAACAATACATTCTCACACAACATATCAATCTTACATTTGTCCCTTATATTAAATCTTAAATGTACACAATGCATGTCAGAATAAAATTATATATTAGTTTAAGAGTAGAGAAATTACAAAGTGACTTATTGTTCTTGCATACATATTAAACTAATATCGTCTTCGTCATCAATCTCCTTTCTGAACTCGTTTCATCTTTAGATTCTAGATATGCTCCTATGCTCCTGATCATAAGAAATACTAAACTTTAAGATCTCATGTTGACCTATACTCAGTTTCAGTCTATCAAAAGTTCTCATAGCTCAGTTTACACATTACATACCCACCACCCCTTTTGCCAAGTTCACATAACAGTGAAGAAATGCACCTTCAATATTTGTATATTCTTCTTCATATCCTGACAATAAAAGGTCCATGATATTTACTGATCAATAAAACAAAGACCACTTTACAATGAATGACATAACATGTAAAATAAGAATAATTTGACCACATATGCATGGAATAATCGCAAACTTTAAAGTGGTTGGGTCTTGGGTGACACCCGCACCTAAATGAGATACAGTAATTTGTTCGCAAAACTTCAACATGATATCATAAGATAATGTGATTAGTTATCAAATTAACTAAAGGAAAGCACCAAACTAAATAAAGCTAGTTAAAACGTTAGTAGCACCTTAATTATATTTCACATACTTTAATCATATGTCACGTTCAAATGGACATATAGGACAGGTTCATATGGACATATAGGACTGGAACACCAAAATAGTAATCATTCTACCACCATTGATATCATTCTACCATCATTGATTCATTGATACCGAGAAGGTTTAAACTAAAAAAGATACTTATATATGTTTAGTAGGTCAAATAACGTAAAACATGTATTAAACATGCACATTGTTTCATATAAATGAATTTCAACAAATTACAGTTTTGAGTGTATTTTATATAATCGTCATCAATAATACATCGTTAAATCTCCAAACGAACAATTAAAACTGAAAAATAGTACCTTTCCCATCCGAACTAACAGTACACACTGAAAAATATGTCATTAGTGAATTCTATCACATGTGGAGGCAATTTTCCAAATCACCCTAAGCTTAGTTTCATCACCATCATCCGGTTCGAATATGTCTTATGCCATCTCATCCTACTCACCCATGTTCCAAGCAACATAAGCTACCTGATGAAAGGAAAATAATTTTTTAAGACTAATATAAAAGTAAGGAAATACGCTTAAGTGATTAAAGTTATCTTCTGACCAGCGGTGCCATTTCTAGAGATGTTGGATCAGCGAGTGTCCAATTTTCCATACACAGGTTGTTAAGCATTTTCCATACACAGGTTGTTAAGCATTTACCAATAAGTTAACGATTCACAAGGATCCAGGGAGATATGCCAATTTGGTATGTAAATTAGATGCTATACAATTAGCATATTATATATCAGTAGTATCAAAGTGTATTCAAAACTCATACAACCTCCTATATAAAGCATAAACTAATTTGACATATCCATAAGTAACTGGGTCAACATTACCATGGTATGAAGTGTAGATACAAAAGCGTCTAACCTGTTAAAATTATCACATCAACATAATTATACAATAATCAAAGTTGCTCAAACTTAATGAGTAGTTACCTTACAACACTAAGTATTTAATGCACGAAAAGCTATCAATAAAAATCGATGACTATGTCTTTTGTGTTTTGCTTATTGAGCTACTTACGAGAAGTAAACAATTAAGCAATAGATATCTAAAGTCCAAACGATTAAAAGAGCTTGTCTTACAAAAAACAGCAAAAGTGTATTTTAAAAGGGATAATTATCAAAATAGATCGTTGACTTTTTGACTAGTCACTTTGTAGACTTTCAAATTTCACTTTCCAAAATTAGATCAGGGCAACTAAAAAAATGAGCAACTCAATATAAACGCGACACATGTCCAAAAAGATTCTAGAATATTCCAAAAAGATTCTAGAATATTCCAAAAAGATTCTAGATTCTGTACTATATTAATAAAATATTCGACACGTGTCGCACATATATGAAGGTTGCTCAGTCGCCAAGTTGCCCTGATCCGTCGGAGGAAAGTGATTTAAAAACATCTATTCAAAGAATGTGCTTTGGGCGACTGATCTATTTTGGTAATTATCCCATTTTTAAAAGGATGTAAACTCACATTTCTTGGGAGAAAAGGACCCATCTCTCGCACATCTAATCATTAGGAATGAAAAAAAACGTAGGCCATGGTTTGTTAGGTTGGAGTGTGTTATCGACATTATTAGATATGCAAATTATTGTCGGTGTAAAGTGTCGCCTTCTAATGAATGTGTACCAACCTCGTTGTCAAGTACTCAAAAAAAATGTGTACTTGCATATATTTGGGCCCAATGAAAAAATGTACCAACATCCATGCTTGGCGTCATCTAAGTCTTTAAAGTGGCCCATGTTTTATCGCTTTTTTATGGTATAATCATTATCAGATGATTGCTTCAACCCTCTCAACCTCTTTGACCTGAAACTCCAATTACAATCGGTCTGTTAGAATAAAAGTTTGGAATGTTTGGGATGGCTCACTCAACCAGGGGCGAAGCTTCATAGGGCCCGGGGGGGCGCCCGACCCCCCGAAATTTTTTTTGCGATGTAGGGGGTATATAGTTTTCGTGTAGAAAAATTTTGGTATATTCGGTTTCGACCCCCCAAAAATTTCGGTATACCTGAAATATAGCCTTAGGAAAAAAAAATTTAGATCCCGACCCCCCACTTACAAAATCCAAGTTTCGCCACTGCACTCAACTGTTTCTTGTAGACTTGATTTCACTTATTTAAATTGTTGTATACAAAGGGGTTGTTTGGATTGCTTATAAAAACTGTTTATAAAGGTTCCATTTTCTAATTGGTTTCAATAAACAATCGTGGAAAGTCCCTTTAAATGTAGCAATTTTAACCAACCAATCACAAACAATCAATTTCCCTTAATAATTAGTTCCATTAAGCATTCCCAAACAACCAATATAAGCACCAATTTCAATAAGCTATCCGAAAATGTCCCTTTATAAGTTGTTTCAGTAAGCCATTGGAAACAACCCGTAAAAATGCATTAGTAAAGTAAGATAGACGGTGCTAAGAATTCAAGTTGCATCTGATTTACTTACCCCTTTTTCTCTTGTTATATAAGACGTGACCAAATTTTCCATTACCTGTGTCTTCGCCGTTGTAAATTCTGCATTTTAAGTTTTTTGATGCGCTTGTCTACAAAAATGCATCAAGTATAATGGGTCACAAGACAATATGAAAAAGAATAAAATTCTTACTGTATACCATTAGATTAACCAATGTGCTTGGAAACACACTTTAAAGACTAAATTCGAAGCATTAAGGTACTTTTGAACATGTGCTTGGAATCAACATCATATCTTGGTTATAAGGAATCATCATGTGCTCTATTTTTGCCCTACAATTGACAATTAACCAAACACAATTTATCAAATAATTGGTGTGCATTAGAAACACACATAGAACATAAACTACAAATCAATAACGAGGAGAGTTATATTAAATACCAAACTTTTCTTATATACCAAGGGACTCATCCCCACCATCCATCTAAAAAGAAATCAATGGTTGAGATTAAAAGCATTTTAATGTTTCACCCATTTTTTAGAGTAAATTGCATGGTTCGTCCCTGTGGTTTAGTGTAAATCCTACCACTCGTCCCTGATCTTTTTTTTTAGCTTCGTTGATCCCTAAAACTAAACTATGTGGCCCCGTTCATCCCTATCTCGTTAAGGCCAATTAACCCCATCCAAGGTGGGGGTACTTTTGTCTTTTCCCATTTGCATATTCCACCACCTAACCCCACTTGTAAAACCCAAATTAAGAACCCGTCGTTTCACTTGCATCCTCAATACCTATCTCCCTTTGACTCTCAACATCTTTTGGCAAGTCACAAAAACCCTATTTAATTTTTCTGCTAATCTTATGCTATTGTGATGTCTCAACCAATGTGGACATTACGTACTACCAAAGATGATGTTGATGTTCATGAATTGTATGGTAGGTTTTTATTGATTTTTATGGTTTACCTAATTATGCTATTAGTACGTGAATGATAGATTTTTTTTCTTCATATTTGATTGAAAAGTCCCCATGATTATGTTTTGTTCATGAAAACCCTTTTTGATGTAAATTTTTTTGTACATTTTCAGGGGAGAACAATGCTCTGTTTTCATTGAAGGTTCATTATGCAGGCATATTTAATAGTCCCCCACATAGGAGTTATGTCAATGGTGAAATTTGTTTTTTTGATTGCATTGATGTAGATGAGTTTTCAGTGATTGAACTAAGTGACATGATGCTGAAGTTAGGTTATAGTTCACATGTGAAAATGTTTTATCATTTCAAAAAACCTGGGTGTGATTTGGATACTGGCCTACACAAATTAGTAAATGACTATGATGCATTGGCACTTAGTGAGTATGTTAGACTTGGCCATAGAGTAATTGAAGTGTATGTTGAGCATCATAAGTCTACTTTGGATACTAGCTATCAAACACAGCAGGATGCTTATATTAGTACACCAAAGAATAGCTGTATCATTGAGGAAATTCATGATGATGTTATTCCAGCAAAAAGACCAAGTAAGTTGCAACCAAAGAAAATGGGTAAAGCTACATGTGCTAGGAATCTGTTAGGATGGAATGATATTAGAGAGAGACTAGATATTGGGCAGAGTAGTCAAGTAACTGAAGTTGGTCAAAGTAGTCGGACTAATCCTGCACCAAATGTTCAGCCTAGTGCCTTTGTTGAAGACTTTTATTCTGCTGATGATCCATATATGGGACATGATGAATTTGATCCTTTCTTTGGTTTAACTGATATAGCTCCAGCAGTTGATGTAGGTGGTAGTTCTAAAGGTACTGGTAAAGTCATTGAAGTTGATGTAGGTGATAAGGGTAAAGGAGTAGCTGTTAATGATGATGGTTTTATTGATGAGCAAGTTAGTGATGATGAACAAGTTAGTGATGGTTTTATTGATGAGCAAAATCCTGTGGAAGATGTAACAGTTAACATGGAGAGTTTTGATAGGACTAATGCTGATAATATGGGTTCCGATGAAAGGCCTAGTGAGTTCAATCGAAATGAAGAAATTGATGTGGATATGGATGTCATGGATGCTGAAGAATTTGAAAGTGCATCTGATGAAGATGGATTAGAAAGGATAAGGAATAGGAATCTTAAACACTTAATGAAAGAAAAGAAACCTAAAGATGATTCTGTGCCCGAGACTGTTTTCTTTGTTGGGAGGACATTTGTGAGTGCGGATGAGGTGAAACAGAATATTCATCTACTTTCAATTGAAACTAGGAGGGATCTGTTTTTAAAGAAAAATGATAAAGAAAGAGTAAGAGTTGAGTGTAGGGGAACAATACCTGTGTTTGAAGATAGTCAACCAAATGGGCCATCTGGTGGGCTTAGTATAGCTAGTGGGTCAAGTCCAACACCAAAATGGACAAGGTCTAAAATTGGTGAATCAAAGGGTATTCCAAGTCCACAGTCAAAGTCAAAGCAGTTAGGTGGAAAACCTAATGCAAGAAAGTTAGCAGCCAACAAATGTCCATTTGTTATACATGTTTCTAAGTTAAAAGATTCTGAAACTTGGCAAGTGAAGACATTTGATGAAACCCATAAGTGCTTGCAAACTAGAAAAATCAAATATTGCACTGCTGATTTTCTATCTACTAACATTATGCAGCAGATAGAATCAAATCCAGAAATACCCATTAGAGCCTTGCAAGACCAATTGCAGAGGAAATTTCAATTAGAGGTGTCTCGTACAAAGGCTCACAGGGCAAAGACAAAAGCTGTTGATAATGTTAGAGGTGACTTTACTGAGCAATACAAGATGCTAAGAGACTATGTTATGGAGTTGAAGGAGTGTAATCCAAACACAACTGTTAGGATAGGAGTGGAAACTGAGCAAGATCATAATTCTCCAACAAGAGTATTTAAAAGGATCTATGTATGTCTGGGTGCATCAAAAGCAGGATTCAAAGCTTGTAGAAGGGACTTCTTAGGGTTTGATGGGGCTTTCATGAAGGGCCCATTCCCAGGCCAACTTTTGACAGCTGTAGGGATTGATCCAAACAATGGTATATTTCCACTAGCTTATGGGATTGTGGAAACTGAATCAAGAGAATCATGGACCTGGTTTTTGCAACATTTGAAAGATGATTTAGACCTTGAAGATAACTCCAACTTCACATTCATAAGTGACAGGCAGAAGGTAATGCATACACTTTGTTTTATTCTCACATTCTTAAACATTCATACATTATGTTTACTTAAAAGTTTGTTTTATTACATGTTATAGACTAGATACATGGAGGGAAGTATATAGTCACCACATCAGTCCAATAAGAGCAAAGATTCTGTGGCCAAAGTCCAATATTCCCACAACCATTCTTCCTCCAAACTACCATCCACAAGTGGGAAGACCACAAAAGAAAAGAAAGAAATCAGCAGGTGAGGATATACCTATGGTGAGGAACAACAAACTGTCTAGGAAATCACAAACTGTGACATGTACTTTGTGTAAGAGTAAAGGGCATAATAGGAGGAGCTGCAAAGGTCCTAGTGTGCCTAAAGGGAAAAAAAATGCAAGTGGAGCTAGTGGTTCAAATGTAGCTGCTAAGAAGGCAAGTAAAAATGCTACTGCAAGTGGTTCAAATGTGGCTGCTACTTGTAATAGAGGCAAAAAGACAGCCACAGCAAGTGGAAAAGCCTCAACTCAGTCATCACAAGTGAAAAAGACTTCCACAGCTAAGAAGAACTCTAAAGGAAAATAGTTGGTTTGTTTCAGTATTTTATCTATGTTATGCAACTGCTAGGATAGTTGCACAAATTTATCTATGTTTGTTTCAGTACTTTATCTACTTTTAGACTTATGTTTAAGTACTTTCAATAGTTGCAGTGTGTATGCAACATCAAACTTCACATTTTGTGGGATGTTGTTTTAATTCTACTATGCTTATAAGCTTTTTAATATTCTGTCTCAAATAACTGTATATGGTCTGAAAATGCATATGTGGTCTGCATAAGTAGTCTTCAATAAGTGTGCTCTGCATATGTGGTATATTACCCATTCAAGTAACATAAGTTACAACATAAGAACCCACCCAATCACCTAATGTTTGTTGACTTTAAGAGGTCAAACACACAAATGAGCCATTCAAGCAATTAAATATAAATTGAATCTAACCAAAACACTTTAATTCATAAGCAACATTTTCATTAGATGTAACCATCGTTTACAAAACACAAAACTTATGTTGCTATTACATCATACATATCTAGATCATAACATAAATCCAAATAACCTAACACATTGTCTTTCTATTTAGGTTAACAAGTTGACCAACACAAACAAAACAAATGCCAACCAAGACATATACAAATATTGTCTAAGCCTTGTACGATCTCCTTCAAGTTGTCTCACATAGGCTTCAGTTTGGTTTCTTGACCTTAATAGCCCAGGTATGATCGCCACAGCACGTGGGCACATTGGGGGATCCAGCCAATCAAAGAAGTCGCAATCCGAGTCCTGTTTATAACAACCAAAAAACAAACCACTTCAAAATTGGTAATTCATTAATAAAAATTACTCAAAATTAAACAGTTTACCATTTGTGGACATGCATAGAAACGACGACCTGGGTTTACGTCTGTCCATGAAGTAACGACTTTTGCACGTTTTCCACAAACACACCTTCGTGGAGCCATGACTGGGTGGGTTTTAGGGTTTGTATGATTTTGAATTTGGGGATTGTGTATTTGTGTGTGTATTGAAATAAAAGGCTGATAAATATAAGTGGGGTTAGGTTGTGGGATTTATAAAAATATGCAAATGGGAAAAGACAAAAGTACCCCCACTTGGGATGGGGTTAATTGGCCTTAACGAAGGCACTAGATGGCTGTTAGAGATAGGGATGAACGGGGCCACATAGTTTAGTTTTAGGGATCAACGAAGCTAAAAAAAAAGATCAGGGACGAGTGGTAGGATTTACACTAAACCACAGGGACGAACCATGCAATTTACTCCATTTTTTATAATTTAAATATCTCTTAAACCGTTAATCGTTAAGCGAAAATAATTACACCATCGCGATGAGCATTTAATTATCTTTCTATATACGGGCACTTTGATATACTTTCGGAAAAAAAAATCATTTTTTTCACGTTTTTTTTTGTTGCCGAAAAAATCATATATGATATTACATATTATATATCATATATCATATATGATTTTTTCGGCCACGAAAAAAAAGGTGAAAAAAACAAAAAAAAATTGTCGAAAATATATCAAAATGACTATCTATAGAAAGATAATTAAATGCTCGTCGTAACGGTATATTTTTTTTCGTTTAACGATTAACAGTTTGAAAGATATTAATATTTGAAAAAAAAAAGAAGATGAAAGTGGGTTTTTTAAATTATTGGGATTAATCTCATCCATTAGATCAAATAAAGATGGAGGGTGAAGATTAGTCCCTTGGTATGTAAAAAAATTTTGGTCCTCAAATAATCTTAAATCAATAACCATTGCATCAATCCAAATCATCTACCTGGTTAATCTTACTCAATCATATTCTACCAACAAAAATAAATTATTTTATAATCAATTGAAAGGTGATTTCCCCAAAAAAAAAATTTAGGGTTCTCATTAAACACAAAAAAATTATAACATAATCAATCGAAATATATCATATTGGATACTTACCAATTCGTCCATATTGACAGTGTTCAAATCACTGTATTAACCAATATTTCTTGACATTGACGATGTTGGTGTTTTTATTTGCAATTGTGTCAGTGTTTTTTGAATCGGAGAGGAAGATGTGCTTTTGAAAGGATCTTGTACATATTATGGAAAGGATTTGTATAACGCGTATACATTAAATGTGTTGGAGAAACTGACGCTTATTTGATTCAAATGAATCAAAATAAGAAGTGTATGAAAGAAGCTCTTTGACCAAGCATTCATTGAGAAGACATTCGATTTCTATTGACAAGGGTAAAATGGGCATTGACCCAAAATTCAGTTCTCCACTTTTCACTTGACTATTTTTACATTATAAGTAGTTAAGATCAGTTATTTTCCGGTTGAAATTTGAACCTAAAACCTGTTACGTAAACTCGTACAGTGACTTTTGGCTTTCCACTGTCTTTTGCTCATACAAATTTACTATGCTCATAGATTGCGTGTGTTATTGTTATTATATTATATACTAGCTTAGAAGACCCGTTGACACTGGGTAATATTTTAAAGAAATAGAGAAATGAGATGATAAGAAAAGTAATAACGTAAATTTGTTCCATTTAAATATGAAACAAAGAATGAGACAATGCGTTCATTATAAGATAAGAAATTGCTTATTTACAATTACACTAACAAACGTCCAAGCTTGGGGTCTTCAAAATTTATTGTGTTGAGTAGCAAAAGATATATGTGAGCGCCCATCGATTTACAACCATATCGTTGGCGAATCTAAAATAGATTGCCTCAAACATAAAATGATGTGTGTGAGCGCCTATCGATTCAAAACCAAATCCTTGCGATGATAATAGACCTTCAACTACTTTTCTACATGTAGACTTTTTCCTATGTATAAGATATATTTTTAATCTTTTATTGGTTTAATCGGTGTGGAGTTGTGAGATGACCATATAACACAATTTTAAGTTATGTGATGCATTTAATTAATATCTTATGGAGCATATGAATAGTATAATCAAGTTCATGTTAGCCAAATTTTGTAAATGTGAATGAAATTGTAAGGTAACAACTAATAAAATATTAATGAACCAAGAAATGTAAACTTGTTAATATATTAAAATGAGAATATGAGAAAGAAAAAGTGATGTGTGTATTTTACATAGCTTTTGAAGTTTGATCATGTTTTTCAAGGATGCTAATTCATGCTTCCCTACTTGTTGGAAAATCTTGAATTCGATAACTGAACTAAAGTAGTTGGCTATAAAACTCGAAGATTCACCTTGCCTAGTTGAATCTGAACATTGAGATTTTGTTAGCAGTTAAGAATTCTAATAATTTTTATAGGCTTTCAAAATATGTCATATAAAAAGACCTAAATAATCAATCCCAAACACCCCGTCACATAATGTTATCTTTTTATTTTCCAATCATTCGATATCATAGTGTTGTGAATAAAGAAAAAAAGAAATATCATTTAACACAAAATTATAAGGCACCAACTTCACGTATGCACAAAATTAAAAGTAAACATGTTCCATTAATATATGAAAGAAACAATGAGATAATACGTGAATTATTCGATAAACAGATAGATACGATAAACAACTTAGTTTGTAACTACTAAGAAAATAAACGTGCATGTAAGAAATAATGAGATAAAACTTGAATTATTCGATAATCAATTGAGTTTGTTACAATTAAAATAATAGACATCCACGCGTTGTCGTATACAAATTTGATGGTCTTGAATAGCAAATTTGATGTTCTTGAATAGCAAATGATGTCTATGAATAATCAATTTAATAGCCAATTTCCATTCGGTGAACACCTAATAGTCCATACAAAATGTAAGAAAAAATAGGTTGTGATCGATAATATATTACTCCGAATAATTTAATAAGCAATCTCATACAACCCGTTAAGCAATTATTCCAATTAACTATGCCCAGTTTCTATTAAAGACCCGTGTATTCACGGGGTTTTTTTTTAAGAAATATGAAAATGAGATAATTAGAAAACAACTAACGAAAACATGTCTCATTAATATAAGAAAACAACTAACGCAAACATGTCACTTTAGTGTTTTTTATTTTATTTTATTTTATTTTTATTTTTAACTATCTCCAAGATAGCCTGGTGGTAACATATCTTGGGAAGGTGAGGTAAAGAGACTAAAAAATACCGGTTAGGCCGCGTAGGCGCGTACTATAGAGCAAAAATGACAAAACTTTTAGAGTGAATGGCTTAGCCATATTGTACACTTTTATTTGTGTAACTTTTTATTTGTATACTTTTATGTGTAGCACGCATATTTCAGTTGCCATGTAACTTGTTAACAACAAAGGGGTCATTCATATAGTATAGCAAAAAATATCATAAACCCCTTTTAAATAGAACCACCCTGCTACATACTTTGGCTATTAAGGTCAAGGAAAATGATTGGAATGCCTAATTCACATGACTAATTGTATGTCTACTTTATTCATTGTTGGACACATGGATTCCACTATTTCTTTCTTCTTACGTATACCATTGATTTTGTCACATGTATCAAGATCCTTACTAGGCACAAAATTAGGCATACCAATTAGGTATGCTAATCACTACTCGTCAAGGAAAATGATTGGAATGCCCATGACTAATTGTATGGTAATCACTACTCTAAGGTCAAACAAACCAAATTAAAGCTCGAAAAATGCCCATGAGTAGTAGTAATGTAAAAACAAAACTAAATTCATCATATCGCACTGCAATGTAAAAGTAAATATACTATAGACTCATATTAAGAGAAAAAAAAATTAGGCGTACCAATTAGGTATGCTAAGCACTACTCTAAGGTCAAACAAACCAAATTAAAGCTTGGAAAATGCCCATGAGTAGTAGTAATGTAAAAACAAAACTAAATTCATCATATCGCACTACAATGTAAAAGTAAATATACTATAGACTCATATCAAGAGGAAAAAACTTCAATCATAGATAAGGGTGATAAATATGAAATAGACCTTGTTTGTATTCATTTATGAGCCGAACTCAATAAAGTTGGTTTATATGTTGATAACGATACCATAAGCATATATATACATATATATTGACCACATTGGATCCATTTTATAGATTATCACTCTATTCTTTATTTGCCATGTATGAATGAGGTTGTTGTATGTATGATTGGTATAGTTACATACTTACATGGTAGTGATATATATAGCATCATGAATACCTCCACCCAAATATTTATAAATTCTTCATAGCCTGTATAAGCTGCTTTTGCATTTTTCATAACGAACACAATGTCAAGACGATATTATCATGATCCAAAAATAACATTTGCATCAGTACTTAGGATATATTGACATCACCAACAACAGTAGCCTTGGTTTGAGCAGCGAGTTTAAATCTCAGATCTAATAGCTTGATTCTAACCACTTCATACACCATCTAGACATTCTCTTGGGGAGCCAGAACATGTCCACCTTTATTAGCATCTGAGGCAGAATGTTGACCTGTCCCAGAGGCTTGAGAAGTGTGCAAAGTACAACCATCTTTCTACGCCAGTCGCCACATGTAGTAGGAGTCTGGCCTTCGCCGTCTTTCAAGTTCTGAAAACCAACGGTTTGCTGCAAAAATTTTCATTTTATATTTAGTGTATCAGCGAAAATTGAGATACTAATGTTGGTTAAAACGATAATTTATAGTGCAGGTCAAAATGGATCATTTGTCACATAAATTTTATTCTTCTGTAACTAAAATGATTTAGAGATGTGTGCATAATAACTAAACTTTGCTCGAATTTTAACCGTGACATCTTTCCTTTAAAGTTATTTTGTTTAATCATAAGACATAAACTATAACCCAAAATGACCCAGGCAACCACAAATGAGTAGAAACTGCCACATCTAACCATAAGCCTTACAACACTACCAAGATTATAATATACTCCGTATGTAGTTATAGTGGCCAGAAAACAATTTACCCGAGGGTTTTGCAAGTTATAGGCAATAAGATTTCTATCAGCAGTGGCAACAACCATCAGGGGATGTCTCACTTTAAGTGAATAGCAATGGTCGGGAAGTTGCTGACTGTGGACCGGAGTCTATTGTCTCAAGTCCCAATACCTATACAAAAATCACAAAACATAAATAAAGAAAAAAAAATGGTAAGAGACAGTAAGTATTGAAGGAAAGGAATTGTTAAGGAAGAAAAGCAAACAATTCAAGAATTAACCATTAAATGTTGCTAATTATGAGTACAAAATATGCCCTATTAAAGAATTGAAGCAGTCATTAAGTCCTACAGAATATGCCCTATTAAAGATTGTGGAAATAAGGACTATTTGTTACCCTTTGGTTGTAGTTTATGCTTAGTTATTTTGTTTAAATTTAAAGCTTAATAATCAAGTACCAGAGCTGCGTTAAATTAGTTTTAAAGCTACTCAACGAAGGCATATTTCCAAGATGACCATATTTTCTATGAAAATCGAGAAATGATATCCTAATGCTTGCGACATAGGTGTAGAAATAGCAGCTTTCCAAGTGATCCTTTTTCCAAACTTTTTACTATTTCAATTTGCTTGAAGTTAAAGAAATATGCTTAAAGAGGTTGAAAGGATATCGGTCATTAAATTAAATATGATGAATAGTAATGATACTTCAGAAAATGTATTTCACTAAAACATATGCAATCTGTAATGATACTTCAGAAAATGTTTAAATGCTCTAATAAGTAGGAGACAACGATGCAAATATAGTCATTACGTACCAAGAATAATCCCATGGGCACCCCTATAGTAAGAACTTGTCAATGTCCTGAATCTTTCTTGTCCAGCTATAATAGAAATTTTATGAGAACACACATGAGAAACAGTTGTATTTGACAAACTCATCTTGCAAGAAATCTCGTAAACACTATTCTTAAAAACTATTTTCAATTTTTATGTTAGTAGAAAATGGTAAAAAGATAAGAATGAAAATGAAAATTTATTTGAAGATGTTTCTCCACATATCATAATTTTTTTGTGCTACTTGAATGGGTATAGCCATTCATCGCACATTTAAATTCAATAATACTGCCAAAAGGAACGAATTGATGTGAGACGATTTGTGTTCACTAACAGTCTATCAAACCTTCTCTTTAGTTCTAAAATGTAACTCACCAAGATGATTTGTGGGTTCATCGAGCATCAAGATGGTTGGATTAATAAACAGAGCATGTGCCAAAGCAATACGCATTCTCCAACCACCAGAGGAGTCTCTGGTCTTCTTTGCTTGCATCTGCTTGTTAAAACCGAGAGCATTCAAAATGTCAGCTACACGTTTTTCAGCATTCCCTGCATACCATCACTTGATTCAATAAAAAGGCTTCAAAGTAGCCTAAGCTTAGGAGCATGAAAGGAGCACACATTAATAAAAAATCAAACCCACGTGTATCATAAAAAGGGCATTACCACATGTATCATAAAAACATCACTGTTAATTTAGTTTGTACATCACCACAACTCACAGTTACACAAACAAAAGCACCACAATTGACCTCCTTGAAAAACAAATACTTGAATCGAAAGTGAATAAATACAAACCCGTAATTCAACAAATACAATGGATGAATCATCATATATAATATCATCTCTTGGTTATAAGGAATCATCATGTGCTTCATTTTTGCCCTGCAAATGACAATTACATAAACACAATTTATCAAACAGTTGGTGTGCATAAAAAACACACATAGAACATAAACTACAAATAATCATTTTCATCAATCCATATCATATGCTAACAGTTAAATTGAAGAATGAAAAGTGATAGAACTTGTCAAATCTGGTTAATCTTCCCAATCAAATTCTACCTACAAAAATAGATTATAACATAATAATTAGATTTCCCCCAAAAAAAGTTAGGGTTCTGATCATGCTGCCAATTTTATGATGACAAATGAATTTTCTTTTTTTTGTTGTTGTTGGAATGATTTATATAACACGTATATTAACACCGTAATAGCGAAATCTCAGGATTTCATTGAATAAGCGGTTTTGAATTGGTGTATGGTAGAAGTTTTGATAAGCGGTTTGACCTTCTGATTTTTGGAAAGGTTATGGATTGAATGTTGATCTCGAAACTGAAGAAGGAGGAGCGTCTAATGGATTGAATGAGTTTACAAAAATTGTTGAATGGGAGCGTTTTCATTGAATGATAATAATGACTATTCAAAAAATACGGGTGCAAAGGAGCGTATGTTTTAATCAAGGGTTTACTATTCTGTAAATAGCCTAGTCACTATTTTAAGTAAGAGGAAACTGCAAAATACATCCATGTGGTTTACACATTTTGGCATCTTACATCCCTGTCAGAAACTTTTGGCAATATACATCCCCCGTTAGGCAAACGTTTGCCACAATACATCCCTCGTTAACAATGAGGACTAACGGTGCAAATTTTTTCTTCGTTAACTCTTAACGAGACTGAAAATATTACACCGTTAGCCTTCGTTCGCCAAAATTTGAACCGTTAGTCCTCTTTTTTGGTTTTTTTTTTCCGTTTTTTTACGTTTTATCCGTTTTTTGTTAGTTTTTTTTTTCGTTTTTTGTACGTTTTATCAATTTTTTAACGTTTTAATCTGTTTTTTGTACGTTTTATCCATTTTTTGTCAGTTATTTTCTGTTTTTTGTACGTTTTATCTGTTTCTTTTTTACGTTTTTATCCATTTTTTGTACGTTTCATCCGTATTTTATCAGTTTTTTTTACGTTTTTATCCGTTTTTTGTCAGTTTTTTATGTTTTTATTCATTTTTTGAACATTTTATCAGTTTTTTATGTTTTGATCCGTTTTTTGTACGTTTTATCCTTTTTTTTTGTCAGTTTTTTTAACGTTTTATACGTACAAAAAACATATAAAAACTGATAAAACGTTCAAAAATGGAAAAAAACTGACAAAAAAATGATAAAACGTACAAAAAATGAATTAAAAGTAAACGTACAAAAAACGTAAAAACTGATAACACGTAAAAAAAATGGAAAAAATTGATAAAACGTATAAGAAATGAATTAAACGTAAAAAAAAACCGATAAAACGTACAAAAAAGAGGAAAACTGACAAAAAAATTGATAAAACGTACAAAAAAAAACAGATAAAAACGTTAAAAAACTGATAAAACGTACAAAAACGGAAAAAAAACTGACATAAAACGGATAAAAACGTTAAAAAACTGATAAAACGTAAAAAAAAAGGATAAAAACGCACAAAAAATGGATAAAAACGTAAAAAAGATAAAACATAGAAAAAACGGAAAACAACTGACAAAAAATAGATAAAACGTACAAAAAACGGATAAAAACGTTAAAAACCTGATAAAACGTATAAAAAACGGGAAAAAAACTGACAAAAAACGGATAAAAACGTACAAAAAACGGGAAAAAAGTTAAAAAGATGACTAACGGTGCAAATGTTTGGCTAACGAAGACTAACGGTGTAATATTTTCAGTCTCGTTAAGAGATAACGGAAAAAAAATTTGCACCGTTAGTCCTCATTGTTAACGAGGGATGTATTGTGGCAAACGTTTGCCTAACGGGGGATGTATATTGCCAAAAGTTTCTGACAGGGATGTAAGATGCCCAAATGTGTAAACCACATGGATGTATTTTGCAGTTTCCTCTTTAAGTAATTTAAAAGGCCTAGCATTTCAGCTCAATCATTCTTAGGCTATGTTTGGCAAAAGTAGGTGTGAGCAGTAAAAGTAGCAGTGAGCTGTGAGCAGTAGCCAAAAAAGCTCACAGCTTCATAAAGAAGCATTAGGAAAATGAGCTTTTCTAGAAAATAGCAAAGCCCACAGCTCTCATGGCAAACGAACACTAAAAATCAAAAAGCTCGTTGTTCATCGCTCATTGCCTAAAAAAGCTCCAAAAAGTTTTGTGCCAAACATAGCCTTATATTAGTAACAGTTTCATACTATATAACATATATATGCCATTTCTCTTTAACACATCATTATTTCCGTTTAATGCGCATATTAGATCTGTTATCTATAGAATGCAAACAAAGTTGAAGTATTCCATGAGTTAACGTGGCAATCATCAATATTAAACATATAGATATCAAAATCTCACTTCAGTTTTTATCAATAGTATGGATTTCTTGATTTAGATTGTAAGCCATCTTGATGTTCCTAAGTCAAAATAACTTGTCATCGTTAAGATACTCATATATAACAAGGGTCTGATAGCATACTTAGATTTATTGAGTATGTACATGCATACTTAATTATAACGGAAAAAAGATTTTTGTTTATGCTAAAGTAGAAAAATTGTCACAGTAATACATTTTCGAATAACAAACTATTCTAGTCCACAGGGGTGTTCACGGGGCGGTTCGGCTCGATTCGATTGGAGATTTTAACTATCTATCGCGGGGCGACTAGTTCATTTTACTATCCATCGCAGTTCAGGTCACGGTTAACGACTTTAAAAAATTAATCAAATCAAATCGGACAAACAATCTATTTTAACTAATAAAATAAGGTTTTGTACAAGCGCCCTAAAGCAGGAGCATTAAAAAATAAAATTAATTAAACCTCTAAAATTTCATAATTAGAGCACATGTACAAGCACCCCAATGCATTCTTTTTTCTAAAACTCAATTAAGGCTCCTCTTTGGGTTATTTTTGTAAGGTCTTTAATATTTCTTAAATGCATTCTTTTTTCTACTCAAAGAAACCGCTGGGTCAAAGCTCATATTGCGCTCCTCTTTGTATTATTTTTGTTAAGTATTGAATGATACGCTCCTCTACCCATTCAAAATCAACCGGACACATTAACTGAAAACGCGTTTGGGGCTCAATTTTCAGTTTCAATTCTCATTCAATGATCCGATTGAGTTATTTTTGTAAAGGAATTATAGCATTCATGGTTATTTATTTGGTTTTGATCTCTAATTGATCCCTGGCGATTTGGTTTCATCTATTTTAGGTATAGATGACAACATTCCAACTCATGTAAGTCTCTTAATTTGACTTTTTTAATTTAATTGTTATTTTTTTTAGAACCTTAATATCATAATGTTAGGAAATTCAATAGTTGCCTTTTTAAAATTGTGAATTAGTCAAGTTATGTTAGGGTTTAGATCGTATATAATCCCATATGATATGTGTTAGCTGCCCACATCATCCTTTTCTCTGTTCTTTGTCCTCTAACAATTTAAAAGCTATGGTTGTGTTTGTGTCAGGTTATATCAAAGACCTATCGGCTGTCAAGGATAACATTACCTTGAGATTCCGTGTTTTAAGGAGTTGGACTCAAGAAATTTACAATAAACCGCATGTCAAAAATCTTGAAATTATACTTATGGATGAAAATGTAAGCAAAACTTTTCTTATGATACATTTTTTTTGTACAAATCATTTGTTATGGGTAGCTATTGTTAGAGGACAAAGTTGCCCACATATTTTGTTATATGTAGCTATTGTTAGAGGACAAAGCTGCCAATTTCATTTGTTATATGTAGCTAAAGTTTACACCCTTTTTGTAATTAATCTTCTTCTTTTTGTGCAGAATACCAAAATGCAGGCCACCTGCAGGATGGCGAATGTGAATCAATTCAAGCACAAGTTGGTTGAAGGCGCTGCTGTCAAGCTCGAAAGATACTCACTTGGGGAAATACAACCCAAGTATAGGATGGTTAACAATGCTTTACGTCCCAGCTTTTTGAGCAATACATTGTGTGAGCCCTGTACTGATTTCACTGGGTCTATGTATGGATTTGATTTTAGAGGCTACAAATCCATAACGGATTTGCAGATGGAAGAAGATGGCCAATTTGGTATGTAATTTAATTTATGTTATTTAAATGTGAACAATAGAAGAGAAACAAATAGATTCAAATGCATAACCGAAACTTTTTTAATATATAGTTTGATTGCAGTTTTGAGGCCTTTGAATACTTATTAATATATAGATTGAAATACAGATTTAATATATAGGTCAATTTGCTTCAAATGGTATAATGTCTAATGGTTACATTGTCTTTGTTATTCGAGCAGATGTAATTGGTCATGTCACTGAATGTCAAGATTTGGATAATTTTGACAAGAATGGGAACAAGGGCAAAAAGAAACCATTGACTCTTATTGATGCTGAGTAATTACTATAATCCCTTTATTACAATCTATTTAACTTAAGTTTTAATAGCTTTGAATACTTTTTGATTACTATAATCCCTTTTATATGATTCTTTCTTGATCTGCATATATGTTGTAGAGGGAATGAACTCAACTGTACGTTGTGGGGTGTATTTGCACAACAATTCAATGACTTTTTGAACGCAACTGTGGATCATGGTAATATCATGATTGTTGTATCATTCGCAATGATGAAAGCTTGGGACGGTAACATCTTATCACCTCTTTTACTATATCTTAGGTAATATGTTTAAGTATTTGAAGAAAAATACTAAAGTTATTATTTGTAAAATGTATAGGTAAGATGTGTGTCCAAAACGGTTATCATGGAACAAAACTGTTTATGTTCAATGCTGCTCAACCCATTGAGCAAGATGAATTCAGATAGGTTGAAGAATACCGGTTAAGGTAACACGATAGGCAATTTAAAAATACATATCTATAAGTTATAGAACATCGAGTTAATTTTATTTCCATGTAGGTTGTTTTCAAGACAAGATGTTGAACCGTCTGAGAACACAGCATCACGTATTTCTGTTGGATCAAAGTTCTCGACGAAGGATGATTTTCTAAATAAGTATCCTGTAAAAAACAATGTCGAGCTTTTGGATGTTGAAAAGGTACATCAATCTCAAAGACAGCAGTCATTATTAGAGTTAAAGAAAATTATAGTTTATTATATCTATTTGCATTGTTTACAGAACATCGCTTCCGTTATTGTTGGAACGATCATCGCTATACAAGAAGAGGAGGGATGGTGGTATTTGGGATGCAGAAAGTGTAGCAAGAAAGTGGTGAAAGAGAGCGAGTTTGTTGATCTTGATGATGATAGCACAGGTAAAATGAGTGTGACTTCTGATCAGTGGAGATGCACCAAGTGCAATGAGATTGTTAAAGGCATAAAATCAATGTAAGTTGACGAACTTTTTATGAACCATTACATTAATAAAGCTGCACAGTTAGGGAATTGAATAGGTATCTAACTTGGTATTGTAAAATACATCGTATATAGATTTCGCCTTCAAGTTCGTGTTCAAGATGAGTCTGGCACAATGTCGCTCTCTCTGTTCAACGACGAAGTACAATCCTTAACAGGTAGATCAGCATACCAACTTTGCGAAAAGTATGGCTTGAAGGTAAATATATTCTAATATCTATTTTAAAATTAAAAAACTCGGTTGTTTTTTAGTACATATCATCTGAAAACAATACTAATTGATTTGTAGAGTGTTGATCAACAAGTGTTCCCAAAAGAAATCACCGAATTGGTAGGAAAAAGGCTTGCCTTTAAAGTGTCTATTGATGAATACAATCAGAAGAAGATGTTGCATGTATTTACTGTCTTGCGTCTTTCGGATGATGTTGATATTCTGAGTGCTCTTACGTCATCTGTTACGCCCATGAAGGTATTAAGTACACTGATTAAAATGAGTCCCGAACGTAATCTTGAAACGAGATATAACATGTTCTTTTCTTTCATCTTAAAATAACAGGATAGCGAGGCTACAAGTTCTAAGTGTGTAGGGATATCTGCCTTGGTAACTCATTAGTCCTTCATACATGTAATATAAGATAATAAGTTTATGTAACACATGTAATAACATAAGATCCACTTACTTGCAGGATCTTGAATCTCAAACCGATGAGACTGTTACACCAACCAACGTGTTGAAAAGTACTGCCACAAGTCCTTCTGCAAAGACCAGTAGCGGTAAACGGGCTTCTATTGCGGAACCAAGCACTGAGTGTTCAAAGACCAAAAGGCAAATTGTGGACATAAAAGTGGAGAAAAATCCTTGAAGATGGCTTTGCAGCCGAATAGGGATGGACTACAATAACTTTATGAATTAAATTTGGTTTTATGGATATTTGTTCAAAACATATTTTAGATGGATTCTGCATTTACACATTTTTATTTCCATCTTTTGTGATTGGGGAGTCCCAATCACTTTTTAGACAATTGGTTGTTGCATTTGAATTATGGTTCAAGATATTTTGGACATTGTTTGTGAATGGGGAGTCCCATTCACTTTTTTACACTCTTTCATAATAATGTGAGTATCAATGCTTGGCAGTTTATATACTAACATTAATATGTTAGATTTTGTTGTTGTTGCCTTGGTTATCTTTTCAACAGGTACTTGCACAATAAGTTTTGGTACAAAAATTCGGGAAGTGGAATGAAGGTATGGTGATTGGCCTACTATTGAAGACTGCATGTATTTTAGATGTTGCTGAGACTTCAAGATTTATAAAAAAACAAATTATTGGGATTAGGCTTACATTGTAACACTTTTAGAATATTGTTGTGGTTCAATATAATTTAAATTTGTAGCTCTTTGTATGAGAAGATAAGAAACTATTGGGCCTGTCCAAGAGTTTGGAAATCTATTATATGAAAATGTAATCTTTTTGATGTAAGTCAACATCCATACTTTATTAGATTGATTTTTGTCACATATTCCTAACATAACATTTAATTTTCGGAGAAATAAAAGCATAATTCACTATTCAAACAATGGTCTAAAATGAATATACATTGGTTAATTATGATTATCAACGGTTTTATATTTATTTCGTGGCCAAGATTATGGAATAAAACTATTTTTTTATAAATAGAATGATTTGTAGTCTTCAAGTCATTAAGAAATAAAAGTTGAGTGGTAACCAAAACCATTTGAACCTGACAATATGATTCCGATTATTCTATAGATTGATATATACTTAAACATATTACCGGATAACTGTTGTTGCCCTGTTTCTAAGGTGCTTGCAAATGCCCGACTAGAGAATGTGAATGCTCATATTGCTCTCCTCCTACACCATAGTTAAAGTTGAATTTCAAAATTAAAATTAAAGAGTTTTGCTTTTGAAAGTTGTTTATGTTTATGAGTGTTGTTTCGAATTGATTATGTATTTGTTCTCATAATTGTTTTGAAACATTTTACATTTCCATTTGTTCTCATGGACTCAATATGGATTTCTGAATTGATTATATAAACATTTTACATTTGTTCTCATGGACTGAATATGGATTTCTGAATTGTTTGACGTTAACTGCATACATTTCATATTCAACGCATCTACCTGGTGGACAATATGATTATTGTATGTTTATTTGCTTACTATTTACAAACTAGGTTGTTTATCGTATCTACCTGTTTATCGAATAAATCACGTATTATCGTATCTAATGCTCAGATTTGAACAAAACATCGGAATGGACATTTATTAATCTAAATCGTCATTTATCATCGTCCAACCTTCCAAAATTATGTCATTGTTTATTTGATATTATTAATGGAACAAGTTTACGTTATTGCTTTTCTTATCATCTCATTTTCTCTATTCCTTTAAAAAATAACCCGGTGTCAACGGGTCTATAAGCTAGTAACATATATTAGAAACGTATATGTCATTGTCGTAAAATTAAATAACATTGAAAATATTAGAGTTATAATAAAGTTGTTCCGTCGCAATAAAAACATTCAAATTATCATATATAACAATATAACTAATACTATTTATTTGACGTGTATAGGTTACGATCACTTTAATCATATGTGAACCATGAACGTTAGTAAATGATCACATTAAGTAAAAAATGCGTTAGATGATAAAAGTAGTGCAATAATATAGTTAATACTTGTACATTTTTATGAATGGTTTGTTGAAACTTACATGTGTATTCACGGTTTGGTTCGGGTAATCGCAGATAACTGAACGTAAAAACAAAACCGAATAGTGATAAGCGGGTTTTTTTGGGTTTCCGTGTCTTCGGTTATCGGTTTTTTTGCGGTTTCAATTGAGTGAATCGGCTCGGTTCAATCGGTTTTTCAGATTTTTTAAACACCCCTACTAGTACTACATAACCAAAGTATATCATTTTTGACCCAACTCGATATATTGCTTCTAAATAAGTCAAAATAAGACTCTAAATTCATTATTCCAACGGAATATTAAAGGCCCGCGTTCATTTTTATTTTATTTCTAGAGAAAAGGTCTACACAAGCTGACTTTCGTTTAGACACTCCCTAGCTCACATTTATGCCATATATATGATAGAAGAACCGCCAACCAACTCTATAATCCAATGCCGTTATACAAAACATCGTTTTTTCCCTTAAGAACAATATGTTGGGGAAGAAGATTGGTTCATTCAAGAACCTATCTATTATGGCCAAGATACGGTGTGGGGATGAGCCGTCACAATCCGCACGGTTACTCAACGATGATGGAGAAGAACAAAGTTTATCATACACTTGTTCTTCACCCTCTAGCAAAAGCCCAACCACCCCAAATGGATTTTTTGCCCTTTACGTTGGGGATGAGAGACGTAGGTTTGTTGTCCCGACTGGATACCTGTCACATCCTTTGTTCAAAATAATGCTAGAGAAGTCGTCCGAGGAGTTTGGGTTCACCCAAAAGAATGGAATGGTAGTTCCATGTAGTGTCATTGCTTTCCAAGAGATGGTAAGTGTTGTGGAATCATGTAATGGTAAATGTGATCTAAGTAATTTGATTAAGGAGTTTGCTTAGAGCATTTTAGGCATATAGAAGTGTAAATAAACGGTATACCATTTCATATTTTGTATTGGTCGCACTTGAGTTTGGAAATGTGTAGGTCTTTTGATACCCATAAAAAACAACAATCGATTCATTTTGTCTATCTTTATACTTGTTTATTTGGCTTAATGAACAATATGGAGCAATAAATCACCTTTTTTGGAGACTTGTGTTTATTTAGGGATTTACTGTTAGACGATTAGTATTGGGTATTTAGGCCCGTTGGCCCATATTGTATCTTATTTATTCATTCACATGTACCGAACTTAGGAATTCAATACATACGGTTTACTAAATCTTACATGGTATCATACCCTAACCTCGATCTACCCTACTGCTTCCGCAAGTTTTAACTCTAATTTTTTTTTCTTCTTTTTAAGTTTTCGTTTCAAGATTCTGTTTGTCGACCTTGTGTGTTGTCGACTGTTTAAATTATTCGTTTGTCGACCATTGTGTGTTGTCGACCTGGTTGTTTAAAGGTTGGGTTAGAGCACATAAAACGGTTTCGGGTTTCGAATCGGTTTTGGAGTTGCAGGTTTCTCAATCGGAGAAGACAAAGTTTATTAAAGAAAAGGTAAAGTGATTGGTTTGTTTATTCTTGCCCCCACATGTGAAACAAAAGAAAAGGTGTTTACTTATTCCAATTGTGGTGTTGTTTGTCGTGTTGCTACTGTTGATTTCGAAAAGGTGCTACTGCCTTTATTATTAAATTGGGAGCAAGTGGACCTATTATTAAATTGTGAGTATTTTGTATTATTGATTTCGAAAGAGTTTGTTGTGTTCTGTTGCTGTTTACATCATGACTACGGATACAACTCCTCATCCACCGGTTCTCACTTTATCGGATAAACTTATGGCTATGAATCACCTAACCACTTTTGTTCCCATCAAACTTGATGTTAATGAGATGAATTACTCCCAATGGGTGTATTATTTTTCTCACCTTTGTCATGGCTATGGCATCTTGGACCATCTTGTTGATCCATCCGAATCCTCCTCTGCTACACCTTCTTCACCACCAACTAGTGATCAGGAATGGTTAAAGGTTGATTTCATTATTCGGTCTTGGATCTTTTCCACACTTGTAGTGAATCTTCAAAAGTGGTTGGTTGTTCTTAATCCCCAAACTGCCAAAGAGGCGTGGGTGTCTCTCTCAGTTTGTATTTAAATGATATTCCTTTTGTAACTTCTTATATGAATTGATCATGTTTTAACCTTCATTTGAACAATTTTCGGTTCCGCAGTTCAGCTCCAAAATTAGTTGGTTTGTTGTTGGAGCTGGATGAAGCGGTTGAGCTGCTTGAGACCAAAGTTGATCCACTATTAAGCAAGGTATGTTTGTTCTTTAAATGCTCTATACAATTTGAATAGTCCAAGATTTCAAGATTTTGCTTGCATGTCAGAGTTATGAATATGGTTGTTTGTTTATGAAATCTATTCCGACTAGAGCGAAATGGTATGGAATTACATTGTTGAGAAAATGGATACAAACCTCTTAACCAACCTACTTCTTAGTTTGTCTATTCACAGATTATTAACCAAACTAATTTACATGCTATTTTTTTATGCTTTCACCCACTTTTGAAATAATAAAGTCTTGAACTTATTAATATATACAAACCTGTGTAATTAAGTAGTGGCATGACTTATGTATATATATTTGTTTTATTCAGGTTTTTTGCTAATTGGTAAATTTCATCAATCGAAAGAGTATGATCTGAAACCAGGAGCCGAATTTCTTGAGGTATGAACAACTAAGAATTGCACAAACTTCTTTCGTGACATACAAAATGACTAAAATAAAACATTCCACCAACTTTAATGACTAAAATTGGCACCTTAATATATACAGTGGTTGATGTTGAACATTGAGTGTGTGTTATCTTATGACAGTATAACAATTGTGATGTGTTTTTTTATGGTCCTATATGTATCAACAATCAGGTTATGATTTAGAATGATTAAGGTTTCATAAGTGAATTGTTATTAAAGGTTTTTAGTTTTTTACTTTCAATAATCTAATAGTTTATACCGTGTTTATAGATTAACGATATGAAGATTGTAATACGAAGATTGTGTGAATGCCCTTTATCAGTTTCTCACATCAGGTATCAATAAAGTATTCAATTTTTTTAACCATAACTTTTCAATATTGGCTCTGCATAAATGCACGATTGACTTTAACTATAATTTATTATATGACATCGAAGTAAAGGTTGAAGGGTTTCAAACAATGGACTACTTGGACAACCTTTGTAAGAAAAGAACGGTTTACAGAACAAGGAGACTACAGTACCTTTGAAGCAGAGGTAAATATCAGTTGTTAGTAATTTCGCTTTTCAGTTGCATTTTAATGGCAATTTGAATAACGTTTAAATTGGTTCTCTGTGGTATTTCAGTTTGATCGTGTGTATCTTGGGTCTCCTAATATTGTTGTTGTACTTCATCATGAAGGAAAGCGGACATATGTGATAAGAAGCGAAGGGCTCACAAATTTTGGTAAGATTGGTTGCTCATAACAAATTCATCAAGTATATTGTGTTTTACTTATGTGTCAAATGTGGATCTTTTGCTGACTTTTTTGACCTTAATGTAGCTTTACCTCTTAGCCAACCTGCAAATAATATGTGGTAGTGATAACTTTATATAGGTTGTGAAGCAAGCTGCATTTAGAAACCCTGTTGATAATTCTTTTCTTATTTTACATTTTATTATATGGTGAACGATATTTGAGGTTATCTGATAAGTGAAACTTGAGTATTGGCTATAAATATGTGTTTGGATATGAAAATTTTAATCTCAATTAAAGAAGGCCTCTCAAGATAGTGGAAGATTTGTAAAGAGTCTGTGGATCAATTATTTCTATTGAATATTTATCTTTAAAGGGAGTATATGCTCATAAAAAATTTTAATTACATATTTTTTCATCTTGTGATGCTTTAGTATTGGACACATGACTGTTTGGTGCTCTATGTATTCAAGGTTAGAAGTGTTCTATATGTGCTATTAAACTGATTATTGTGACGCGTAGCAGCGATGATCAATAGGGACAACTTTAGTAACAATTATTTGGAACATGATGTTCTGATAAGAATTAGTTATTATTAAGATAAATGTAAAATAACTTGTGCATCCCTAACTTCTCTCTATCAATTATATTTTATGATCTTCCAAGCTACATTCTAAACTTTCTGGTGACAAGGCTTCATTATATGGGGTTTTTTTTTCACTGTTTTAGTTTGTTAATGGTGGATGCAGGTTCGCAATTGGTCAAAAAATAGACCAGAAAGAGAAACAAAAATGACAACTCAAGTTGGTTTTCTATCATAAGGTAAATATTTTTTCTTCATGTTTATGTGTTTTTGTTTAAAAACCCAACCTGTACCAGCCATTTCAGTACCTCTAATCTATAACCATTTTGTGCAGCTATTAATGGAACTGCCTCTAATTGTTTCATCTCCTCAATCTGACGTAACATATGTTCAAGGCTACACGGTAAGAACATCAATGCACCAATTCTTAAATCCATTTTCAAGAACCATGGTGACGTTGCAGCTAACTGAGCCTTCATATCATCTCGAGCGATAGAATCTGTCCTTCGAGTTGTTTGTGAAGTTTGGTATACTCGAGGCTGGAGCTTTTGGTGTATCTCAATCGCGCAACCAAGTAATCTCTTTACTATGGTTAGTCTGCATGCTGACAATCATGTAACAAGTTATCCATTGTCAATTTATCATACCTTCTACCCAACCATACCGTAATCTGTATGATACTTCAACCTTTCTTGAATCTTGATACTGCAACCATTCCGTAATTTTATGATACTCCAATCTCTCTTGATCCATTTAATTAGTAGAAACGAGTAACCTTCAATGCGGGTCAAATGTGTAATTTTGGGTGCGAGTCAAAACTGATCGAGTTAGGCTGCCTATAGATAATGGAGTTTAATTGAGGTTTACCTATATATAATGATTGGAGTTTTAAATGGAGATTTCAAGGCTGCAGCAGATGAAGTCAATTACACCAATTGCGAGTTCAAGCTCATGTGGTTCTGAGGTTGACTTCAATGGTAGGGAGAAGGGCCATAAAATACAAGATTTATTAGGCTTATAACATAAAAATAAGTAAGCCTTCATCTTCTTTGTGTCACCTACGCATTCAATTACTAATTTAGATGCTTGGTTTCAGAATATGTCATTGGCTTGCTTACTATTTACTCTTAAATATAGAGGTGATAAGGTGGGTGGGTCACACAACGGGTCAATGTAGTTTGAGTCGATTTTTTTATTAGTAAAAAAGAGTTGGATGGACGTGATTCTTGCATCAGTGTTTGTCTTAAAAGAAAAGATTTATTACATTACTTTGCTTAAGAACGGGTTCGACTTATTTTTTGGCTCTTTACTACAATCATTTATTGATTGTGTGACAAACGGGGATATATAAGTTTATATCAGATTCTTTTTATATGTGTTGTGAATATGTTTCGGAGAGGAATTGAAAACCGGAAAAAAGCCCTTCGCAGACATACCAATGATGCAGGGGTGTCTTTGGGGATTTGACCGGTAGAGGTGATAAAACAAATGGAGCGAAGCCTATTATTACAATTAAACAAGAGCAAAGTCTATTATTACACTTACTGCATAAATCTGCTGAGATATGACTGGCCAAATTTGTGCCTCTGTGGTATGTCTTTTGTATAGAAGATCCATATCCTATAGTAGACCTACTGATTGTGCATTCATTTTTCAAAATCACAAGTTTGTGTTGATAAATTTGATCCTTTTATGGTGCAGCTTACCTCACTAGAAATGGGTTGATTGGTTGCAGGTCAGCAATTCATTCTGTTGCGCAACCTACCCACTAGGGTGGGATTAGGTGATGTTGTTAGTTACGCATTATGATGTAGTAGTAAGACCACATGTAATGTATAAATCAAGATACCTGCAATTGCCTATCCCTTTTTATACCAATTTTCAAACCTTAACTTACAAGACAATATATCCGGGATTACTTCTGGTCATATATTGGAGATGCCCTTACTCCTCAAACAAGGTTTCGGTTCTCTTTTAACTGTACTTCGCAATAAGAAAATCAAAGTTATAAATGGTCTCTTAGTTTTGTTAAAATAAAATGCAGGTAAAGGAGGTACAAGGGGAAAAAAAGAAAAGAAAAAGCACCGCTCCTTACCAAACTCGAGAGGAAACAACTAAAAGATGATGAAGAGAAATGTCAAGTCTACGTGGAGAAACTTAACAAAGATTCCAATGATTACTATGCAACGCTTAGTTCATGGTGTCCTTTCTCAGCAAAGAACAAGTCACCAACGAGGAACGGCGCAAGCTTCTCATATGTGCCTATAAGAATATCATGGCTGTTTATTTTGATTTGCGATATTTGATCACATCAGATGAGGTGTTGTGCGACAAGGACGTGTCTTTGATACTCAATAAATACAGATTAAAGGTCGAGAGCGAGAGACAGAGAGCTTCAAGGCATTTGCAATAATTTTTCTAATCTCACTGTTTTGGAAGCTTGTGCTCGACATCTTGATGATTTTTTACAACTCTTTGAACCAGGCCATTCAATTAATACAATGATGTGTTTGTAATCTTATTGGTTGTTGAGTTTAAAAGGTACACCATCTATTGATTACGAACATGCATTTTTAGCATTTGACCCGGATAAGATTATCAGTAACAACATGCATTTACTCACATTAGATATGGACTATTAGGTGTCCACGGCATGGACATTGAGTTGTATATCGATAGGCGCTCACACACATCTAATGCTACACAAGACAATAAATTTTTGAGACCCCAAGCTTGGACGTTTATTAGTGTAATTGTAACAGAAGCAATTTCTTATCTAATAATGGACGCATTGTCTCATTCTTTGTTTCATATTTTAAATGAAACAAGTTTACGTTATTACTTTTCTTATCATCTCATTCTCTATTTCTTTAAAAAAATTACCTGGTGTCAACGGGTCTATAAGCTAGTTATATATATAAGTTAGCTATTGTCATTTTTGTAGCTAATATGTTTAAGGAAATGATTTAAATGAGAAATTATCTTTACTATGTATAAAGAGTTTATCTAAATAATGCTTAATAAACTTTTAAATCTCACGTTTAATAAATGATACTTAGTCAACTTACACAATCATCTTAATAAACTTTTAAATGTCACGTTTAAAAAAAAATCAACATAGAAAATTAACTTTTAAAAGTGAGTAGTGTTGTTACGATTTATCAATCTATACTATCTATAAAGCAAAAATGGTCAAAGGTGAAAGTGGAAAAGTCAAGAAGTGAAATGTGAAATGTTGAAAAATATATATAAGGAAATTATAAAATGTAATTAATACTACTCTTATTAAAACACCCTATTACTTAAAAGTACAATGATTTATACACATTGTACAACCAATTAAAACAATTAATACGAATCACAAACCGGGTTGACCCGGGACGCTTCAAACCCAACGGGTTGAACCGGTTTAATTTGACCCGTTTTCGACCCAACCTAGCAAGCTGACCCGGTTTAAATCGACCAAATTTTTGACCGGAACGGTTTAACCGGTTGAACCACCCGGGTCGAACTGGGTTTCAAAACATTATGTTTAATTCTCAAATCTTCAAACTTTTATTATTTTTCATTTATAACCAATTAAAACAATTAATACAAATCACAAACCGGGTTGACCCGGGACGCTTCAAACCCGACGGGTTGAACCGGTTTAATTTGACCCATTTTCGACCCAACCTAGCAATTTGACCTGGTTTAAATCGACCAATTTTTCGACCGGAACGGTTCAACCGGCTGAACCACCCGGGTCGAACCGGGTTTCAAAACATTATGTTTAATTCCCAAATCTTCAAACTTTTATTATTTTTCATTTATAACCAATTAAAACAATTAATACAAATGAATCACAAACCAGGTTGACCCGGGACGCTTCAAACCTGACGGGTTGAACCGGTTTAATTTGACCCATTTTCGACCCAACCTAGCAAGTTGACCCGGTTTAAATCGACCAATTTTTCGACCGGAACGGTTCAACCGGTTGAACCACCCGGGTCGAACCGGGTTTCATAACATTATGTTTAATTCCCAAATCTTCAAACTTTTATTATTTTTCATTTATAACCTATAAACTTTTTTTTATCAATAAACTATCTGTCGCTATAAAATCTCGTTGCTATGCACGGGTACTCGTCTAGTCTATACTACATATCTTAACTACATATAAAGAGAAAATGGTCAAAGTTGAAAATGTTGAATGTTGAATGTTGAAAAATGGTCAAATGAGAGAGAAATATATAACACTTTTATATTCACACTTTTCTCTGTAACCTAAAACATATTACGTCTCTCTCACTAAACCAACAACAGCCGCCGCCATCATAACAGTATCTCAGCCACCATCTGCCGAAATTGCCACCATCTTTCGATGGTTTAGGTAGTTTCAGGTAGTCGGGGTTGGATTTTTGTTATAGCCGCCGCTTACCGCTGCTTGTTGTGCTGTCATCCGACACAATCACCACCTTTGTTAAACCACATCCTGCGCCGCCACCATCAGCAACAACCACCACGAGTTAAATTTAATTTAAGGCTATGTCGAATTTGGTTTTTGATATTTGACAGGTATGTTTTGCTATTTTTTTTTTGTTTTTGATATTTGATACAATACTTAAATTTAATTTAAGGCTATGTTGAATTTAGTTACGCATCTAAATACAAGGGCGTAATGAAGATTGTGTTTTTAGTCTTTGGTTTTGAAATTTGTTTGTGGGTTTTTGAGATTTTAAAAAGGGTGTTTGGAAATTTAATCTTTTTGTTGATTGATTATGTTTAAAAGGTTGTGGATGTTGCAAGGGTCACGTCACGAAGAAGGTTGTTGAACCAAGGTAATGGCACATTTTAAAGTTTTCTTTCAATGATTTTTGTTTTTGATTTTGATAATGGGTTTGAGTAATTTTAGTTTTGATTGATTGACTACTCAATTTTCAATAACCGTAGTCCCATTGAACATGAAAATAAACTCTTAAATAGAAAAATAAGTCGAAAAATGGGCTTATGAAGCAAGGTTTAATTATTATATTGACTGTGAAACACTCAAATATCCAATTAGATGATTCGTTATGTTGGAGTAGACATTAGTTAATAAGAAGTTTATAGCGTAGATGTTATTATTTGGGCTTTGGAATTGTAAACCATGAAAGAGATGTCGTGACTTAATAAGTGAATTTTGTTACTGTGTTTGAAGGTATTATGATCCATGTGAAAGGATTGTCGCTTTATTAAAACTGTGTTATTGAATCTTTTCTTAGTTAGTATTTTTGGGCGGGTGGATCGTTCACGGACCATGGGGAAGGGGGTGTAAAGATGGGGTAGATGTGTATTGTGGATGATCTCTTTTGAGACTTTTTATGGGGAGGACAGCCGATATTAAAGGGCGGCCCTAAGATCCATTATCCTGAGTGAACTTTCCTTGTGGTGAAGGAAATTAATAGTTAGGACTGGTTACGCCATTTTTTAGTGAATGTTGACGTGTCTTTTGTTGTAACAAGTAAAATTCCGAAGGGATAAGGATCTTCTAAATTGATATCTTACAGGTCTATTTATGATAACAGGATTATGTGCCAAGGGTTTTCGACGAGTTTTTTGCAAATGAGATGGTAGATGGGAGCACTGTTAATCTTGGGTTGGGGGCTACTGCAGGTTAATTATGTGGTTGGTTATAAGCCTTCAATATGCCACATTTTTCTTATGGTTTTATGCTCTAACTATTTTACTACTGTGAATAGGGAACGAATATTACAATAGATTGAGACCTTTGAGCTATCGTGGTGCTGATGTCTTAATACTTGCTTCTTCTCTGATTAGCAAGGGCATCTATGAGACCATCGCTAAAAAGGTGATTCCGACATTAGTCGAATATGTTGGATGAGATGAGGGATAGTCCGAGAAAGCTGGAGGTTGATGAGGATGATGGTAAGGAGGAGGATGAGGATGAGGATGGGGATGGTCAGAATGAGTAGGTTTAGGAAGGGTTTAAGCTGATGGGCTAAGTCGGTTTTGGAGGTATACTTTTAACTATATTAGTTTTGAACACTGTATATATTTCAAGTTATTTTTTGAACCGGCTATTCTGATTACTGTCTTATAAATGGGTCAATTTGGTAGTGTTCTATCTATTAGTGGATCAATTGGTTAAATAGAATGAAAGGCAGCTAAAAAGGAGACTGATCGAAAGTCGTCAAAAGTGTAATATACTAATATTAAGGCATAAAAAAGTTAGATAATCAGTGATATAATGTAACATTCGTAGTTATTAGTTACTTATAGTAGATTAAAAGTTTAGGAAGTGTTTCTGGCCGATATGTAAAATGATTGCTAAATAATCAGATAATTAACATCTAGAACAAAGAGTTTCATGGTATTTTCAGCCAATGGAAACTCAATCGTGTGTAATCCCAGTGACATTTAAAAAAGAGAATCTAGAAGTTTAGTTGATATGTTTGTACAACAGCTTCAAGGCCTACAAAACCGAAAGCATATATAGATGATGATACATGTGCAGTATATAAACTCCAACATATCAAGCCAAGCAACTTTCTAAATAAATGAAATCCTATGTTATTTTTATTATTTGTAAGAAACAATTATTCTTTGCTAAAAATTCAGAACACATGAACTGTTGTTATGGATTTTACTTCCAATATACAAGTTTTTTGTGATATTTGCAGGTTCAGGCTTGATGTGAAAGCTAAAAGATTGAATTGCCTTCAGATAGACCTGCTCGGTGAAGTGTGTAAAACCACGATAGAGATTAACTACAATTATCGGGTTTCGATTACCTTTGAAGAAGACATTCTTAGCAACATTTTAACACAATTTTGTTGAATTTGCAATTTGGTGTTGTACGGTGTACTTCTATACACCGATTTTAATATTTTTGTTGACAAACACCCCGCCGCGAAGCGCGGGTATAAACCCTCGATAAGGACATAAAAGAATGAGTTATGTAGTTTTTGGGTCTTTGTTGTTGCATTGTAAATTTAGTTCAGTAAGTTTTGCTTTAATTTTAGTTGAACTTTGATGATCCGCAAGACTGAAGTGGGGCATTTTCAAAAAAGTTTAATGTTTATGTTTTGTAGCTTTTTTGATTTTGAAACTGAGTTTGATCCCTATTGGTTCTTTGTCATTATCTAAAATTTTTATTAGACGTTTATTAGTTATATATTGAGATGTGTAATTTACTACTTTGCAAAAAGCATGGGTGAGATTGTCAGATTACATTACCACTAAGGGTGATCACGGTCCAAAAACCGGACCGGACCGGCCAAGACAGGACCGGACCGAAGACTGAGTTTTGGAAAAACCATAGACCGAGATCAGACCGAATGTGTTCGGTCCGGTCTCGGTCGGTCCGGTCCAAATAGGCTAAATATCCGGTTTGTAAGCCTGACCGGACCGATCCGGACCGAGACCGAAATAAGGAAAAACCCCGGACCGAGACCGGACCGTTGGTCCTTCGGTCGGTCCGGTCGGTTTTGTCGGTCGGTCCGGTCTAAACGGTCCGATTGCTCACCCTTAATTACCACATTAATTTGAAAATTGGAGTCTTGACTTACTTCCTAGACCAGCGGTAACCACACACATTGTGAGACTACCAATAATTCAATCTTTATGTTCGGAACTAACTTAATCACACTTCTTGTGAGACTACCAATAGTGGACAGTAACTACTATTCGGGCTTCTTCCATGACTCTCAGATAACATTATCATTTAACGATCTAGACTTAAACATGACATCTATGAAAAAATAGTTGGTAAAAGAAACATTGTGCCGTCTTGAATATTATCATCTGCTCAATGAAAAAGGTGCATGTATTCAACAAAAGTCGCCACCATCCATAATAAAAATCGCAAACGAGAAGTTTTCATTCAAAATAATTATTCGCTGGAAACTATTTTTCGTTACTGTTACATGCACCTTACCTTTTTTGTTGTCGAAAGCTATATAATCGCGTCACTATTTGATGATAAACCACACAAATATAACAAACAAAAACACAAAACTAAATGACACAACCACAACCTATCAATAACTATATATTGCTGCTATTAGGCGCGGGCAAATCGACGCTACCAAATTTTGTTGAAAGTATATCAATACATTCAACACATTCAAACATTCTAAATCATTCAACACATTCAAACATTCTAAATTGCAACAAATCTCCATGTAACAATACTCGATTTATCATTTCGATTATACTTCTTTCTTTCGCATTTTGTTGCTGTTAAAAAAAAAAAAAAAAAAAAAAAAAAAAACTGCCCCCCACATCTTATTTTTCTGAGTTCGCCACTGCACCCGCACATGACTTAACTGTTCCGGAAAATCAAGATGTCACCATGCATGACCAAATTGCAACAAATCTCGCGGTAATGGAGTAGTACTAAACAAGTTATGTAAACGATATTGATACATTTTTACATGTAATTATTTGCCGCTAGAAATTCCGTTGCTATGCACGGGTACTCGCCTAGTAATTTAAAAATAGTCAAAGTTGAAAAGTTGAAAACTTGAAATGTTGAAAATTTTCAAGGTAAATGAAATGTTGAAATGCATGCATTTGGAATTGCACCATGCCTTTGGAAACTATTAAAAGCTGTAAACTACTATTGCAGGCAACTATTATAAACTATTAATGTTAAAAAGTTGAAATGAACCATGCGAGCTGTATATCAAAAGAAACTATTATTACAAGCAAGTATTAGAAACTACTATTAAGGCAACTTTGAAATTTATAAAAAGTTGAAAGTGAAAACTTAATATACACAGCTAGCAAACATGAACACAAAACAACACAAACATAAACACAAAAGCTCTCATCTCATCCCATCCATGACAACCTCCGACCACCACTCCGTCACATCCGCCAACCACCAGCTATCACCACCACTTTGCATCCGTCATCACCAACAACACCATACCACATCCACCGCGTTACATCCACAGAACTCCTGCACCAACACGTCAAAGCCGTCACCACCACGCCTCAAACGAAAGGTTTTTCAAGTATCAAAGTTGTTTTAGAGTGTTTTTTTTAAGGATCTATATGTAAACAACTTTTGAAGGCTTATTTGTGTAGATTTTTTTTTTCCAGAGATCTAACTTTATAATGTTTTTTCATTTTTCAGTTCAGCCGCAGCCGCTGTTGACGGAATATTCAGCCGCCACCGCCACTGTTGATGGAAATAACCACTACCGAGCCTCCCACCACCAGAAACTATTGAAACACCGGGACCCATCACCACCCTTCATCTCACAAGGGTTTTCAAGTGTCGAGTTTTTTTTGTATAAGATATATGTATTTTTTTTGTAAAAGTTGAAACGGATAGACCAAACATATTCGACATAGCCAATAATTTACTTGTTCTGAATAGTTTCTTTAGTTATCCTGACATCCGTAGGTTTCTATGAATAATTATCGAATCTACAGGTAAACATATGTGTTTCACTCTTGTTGCATAGTGCACGATGATTCAGAGCAAGTTATTAATTCATTGGCATAGTTGTTTTTATGAATTCTCTTCCAATGCAGAAAAGATTTACTGAGGAGATATTTCTGGATCAACTTAAGAATAAAATTGGAGATGTGTGGCATGTATTTCTTAAGGGAGATTTTACGGATATGCTCTGCGGATACAAACTGTCTAGAGAGTTTTCTCCCGAGGAAGGCACTACTATGATTCTTCACATATCTTGTTAGATTCTTATGCTAAAGTTGGTAACCTTTTTTATCTATTAGGTTTTAACGAGAGTGGCGAGGGCCGCCGCGTTGCAGGCGGGCCTGTTTTTTTTGCGTTGTTTATTTTTTTTGTGAAGGTATTTTTTATAAATAAGTTGTAAGTATCTGTTTGCATGTTGTTTTTTGTGTTGGCGGGCATGTTTGTTAATGTATACCGTGTGAACAAAGCAACTATATTTGACATCAAGTGCTCGAAAGAGAAATCAAAGTAATATTAGTTAAATACACATTTCGAATATAATGTTGTAATATTAAGTTTACAACTTAGGCTTGCAAGTATTCTTGTTACATAAACGATTGTTTGTCTAATATACGCTATCTTTGAAGGCCATGGACGCTTGCATGCATAGAACCCTGCCAAAACAAATGTAAATAAAATTAGAAGACATACATAACATGATTGTTTAAGTAAGATCTTAAAGTGAACAACTAATTTTATTGTGTATTAGTTTGTGTGAAAAAAACTTGGGTATATGAAGAGGTTAAAAGTCATGGGTCATTAATGCTTGGGGAAGTGAAAGGAATGATTGGCTGTATTTGAACATAAACTCAGTTCTCAAGGGACGTATTAATCAAGTGTCCTTCAAATCATCATAATTACACAGGTACACATATAATTAAATGCAGTTTTACCTTTAAAACCTAGATATCCAATACATTCAAAGGTTATTTTTAACTTTAAACACACACACAGTAACAAAGAGTGCTAAAAAATGACCACACCAATGCCATTTTGCAAAGAACTTGCTGTTGCTGCAGGTTCAAGTTACGTTAGGGATATGATGATTGTGCGTTTTCAAAGGGAGGTGTCCGTGGTTCTTGTAGATGAAGGAGAACTAAGGAAGAAGGCTCAAGAAATAAGGGATCGTGTGGCTTAGAGGGATCTTGTGATTGGGGAATTGGAACTTCTGTTTGAGTTCGATTCCCGTGTGCAAAGTGTTCTGGAGCTTAATAGGCTACAAACAGAGGACCTGACAACAGCGTCATCGATATTGGTGAGTGTTATGAAGAAACAGAAGAAGGCAGAGGAACTGCTTGAGTTCATCAAGAAGCTGAAGGCTATGGTGTATTGAAATCTGTTGGTCTGGCTGGTTTGGAAATGTTTTTTTGGAAATATTTTGTTGGAAACTTTGTAAGTTTGAAGTTTATTATGTTTTCATGTATGGTGTTCCTATGGTACTTTTATATATATGCTTTGAGGCGTTTTAAATGAATGGCGTAAAAGTATTTTGCTAGAACATACCTGTTTTTTTTCATATGTGTTAGAACCCGATGTTCTACAGGTGTCACGTTTGCTGTTTGTTCTGGCCATTCTTTTTCTTCTTCCTCTTCCCTTTTTTTTGTTTCTTTTTCTGATGGAGTTTAGTAAGGCCTAATGCTGAACCTGTTACAACAATGGCATTTTTAGTGTTAGCAAGCTCATAACGTAAATTTACGTGAAAATAAGTAGTTAAATTTACCTGGAGTGACTGAACCTGCAGATCTGTTTGTTTAATGAGAAGCATTGTGGGTCGTATCAACTCGGTAAACGCACCTATCATGAAAAAAAATAAAGAATATGTATGAGGATGACGAAGTTAACGAATGAATAAGCAAACAAATGTGAGAGTTACCTGGCTAAATCTATTTTGATTAGGAGTACGCCATCTTTTTTTTTGCCAAAGGCGGGCAGAAAAATGTTGTTTATCAGTGCATAGACAAAAGAGAAGTCAAGTTCTTAACTTCCCTGGATGGCCTGATATATTTGCCATGGCTGTACCAGCAACCCTTTTGTGGTGACCTCGGCTATATACTGGATTTTATGAGGCACCAACACAGGGAACATAGTTTTCAGATGAATTAATCATTGTTCCCGAAAGTATAAGACTAACTGCCGCTGGTTCAACGGATGTCAGATATGTGTTCGGTTACTCAATAGCCATGCGGCCGACAGATGATTGAACTTACAAACATGTTTGAGGCCTACGTTAGGGTGTTTTCGTAGGTAGCTTGACTTTAACATTGGGCCAATGCTTGCTGCCTAACCATCCTCACATATACTCATCTTAATAATTTGGTTGCACTATATTTTTTTATACACAAAAGGCACACATAAACGTACAACATTGCAAGATGTTCGCTTCAAATCGTACATTTAGGTCGGCTCTTCATTCACAACAGAACACAATGTAGGGTCTGAAGCGAGCGCCTAGGAATATTCTAGGTTTATGTGTATCTTTTGTGTATAAGAAAAACAATGTAAACGAATTATTAAGATGAGTATATGCAAGGATACTTGGGCAATAATCAATGTGCCAAAGCAAGGGCAGGAAAAAAACGCAAGTAAGATGAATATTTTTTAGCAAAAAAAGGACCTGATCAATAATAAAGTGTAATTTGCAAAAATAGGTGGGAAACAAAAGTGAATAATGCGAAAAAGTAGTATCGACCAAACTACTTTCCACACCATTCTCTGTTGGTTCGCATCTTTATTTGGTGAAATGTACCGTACGAATGATCAGCCGTTTTTTTGGAACCGAATTTACCAAACTAAAAAAAGGCTAAGGACAGGACCTTTTTATTTTGACTTTAAAAAAAAGGCTGGGGCAGTGCCTTTTACTTTGGTCACCTTTCTAATATAAACTACTACTCATTCTCGGTTGAAGCTCAGGTCTACAGTTCCCTGGGCACTTTGACACACCCGCCATGGCTGGGCCCACGTACTGTTTGTGTTTACCCTGCCAATATACGGAAATGTGTCCCGCGCCTGCACGGGAAAGATAATACGCATAAGCATTCATCATCGCTTCTGAACATGCATAAAAGTAAGCCTTAACCTACAGCTTATTAATTCATGAGTTACTTTAAGGTTCATAACACTCGCCAGCTTATTAAATGAGATACCCTATGTAGTTATCTCGGTCAAAAATCTCGTATCGTTCAAGGTCCGAGATTTGAAATATCGGTTATCGCGGTGAGATATCGGTTTTTATATTTCTCGGATATTTTATATATATATTCAGTAGTAAACTAGTAATCACAAAATTAGTAGCCAACTAGCCATTCAAAAATTCAGTAGGCTAGTAACAAGTAATCATATCACAGAAGTTAAAAATTCAGTAGGCTAGTAACAAGTAATCTATTCAATTAAGAAACCACAAAACAAGGTAGTAATCAAGTAATCATATCATCAATTAATAAAGTCAAGAAGAAAAGAAGTTGTGTTTAATTACCAGTTAGACAAAAGGAAGAAGAAAGAATGGTTAATTAAGGAAGAAGTTGTATCTGTATCATGTCGTGCTCCTTAGTTAGGGTTTTAATTGAGTTAAAGTGGGCTATTATTAAGTTGGGTTTAGGATGTATATGTTTATGTTAATTGGGTTAAATTGGGCTGCCAAAAAACCCAATTGGGCTGCCAAAAAAACACAGAAAAAATATAACTTTCAATATCTCGCTAAAATCTCGAAAATCTCGCCGATTTCAAAATATCGTCAAAATCTCTGCAAATCTCGCCGAGAATATCGGATCCGAGATTTAGGGTCGAGATTTTGATCCGAGATTATTTTTAGGGGCGAGATCCGAGATATCGACGAGATATCGGCGAGATCTCGCCGAGATTAACTACATAGGAGATACCACACGACATAATAAGCTCAGATCACGACTTTCCTGGGTGGCTTGACACACCTGCCATGGCTGGACATGTGTACCATTACACGCAACTGTGCCTATAGACCAGTATGGATGAGCCAGCAGCAGGGAATGGCTGACATTGAACAAAAAAAAATTAGATCGCTAGTATGCCGTTAGACATATAAGCATGATATTGATTTTCCTGTTCTCGTGGGAAACCTAAGGAAATAGGATTTTGCTAGGGTGGGTTAATGTCTTTGAAAAAAACATGAAACAAACCTTGTTCAGTTACCTCAGATGATTTCTCTGCCTAACGTTTTTTTCCATCACAATATTCAATTCTTTACTCCCAGATGAAATTCCTGTTATTAAGTAGGCACCCGCCATAAGATCACAGGCATACACATTGTATGTTTAGGCAAAAGAAGGACAGATAAAGTAACTTAAAAGGATCTATGATCGTTGCACGCGTACTCTAGAAAAGATTATGCATGTATTTTTAGGCAAGCAAGTAACTATCTCGTATTGCCTAAAATCTTATTACTTATAAGTTATAACGGGTCCTGAATACATAGCCCAAGAAGCTCAGATCTGCAATTCCCTAGGCGATTTCACATACCTGGCATGGCTGCACCCACGTACTGTCTGTGGTTACCTTGCCAATATACCAGAATGCGTAAGCCGCCAGCGCGGGAAAGATAATACGCAGAAGTATCCATCATCGCTTCTGAACAGGCATAAAAGTAAGCCTGCACCATTATACGTGCATGTGCCTATAGAGCAGAACGGGTGAGCGAAGGTCTACAGAAAAGAGAAGCTCAGATAATGGCTTTCCTGGGCGGCCTCAGACATCTGTCACGGCTACACACGTGAACCATCACACGTGACCGTGGCAATAGACCAGAATGGGTGAGGAAAAAATGGCCTCATTTACTTTGGTTATTCCTTTAATATAAGCTTGTAAATTTTATTATCTGAAGCTCAGATTTGCAGTTCCCTGTGCGCCTTCACATACCCGGCATGGCTGTACCCAGGTACTGTCTGTGGTTACCCTGCCAATATACCAGAATGCGTAAGCCGCCAGCACGGGAAAGATAATACGCAGAAGTATCCATCATCGCTTCCGAAAATAATAATATGGGCACCCAAGGTTGGAAGACTTGGGAACTATGTGGAGGAGACTTTTACCGACAAATAATAATATGGGCCACCAAGGAGCAAACCGGGCATGACTTATGTCGGACTGGGCCTGTTTTTTTGGGCCGGAATGGCCCTGCCTTTTTTTGTCGGGAAAATGAGTAACAAAAACGACGTCGTTTACTTTGCCATTTAATAATATATGTATTAAGGAGTGTTTTTTTAATCTTATATGTGGCCTTATGAGTTACTCCAATTCGGAAAACATAGGACCAACAATAGGTGTAACGTTACACACCAGTATAAAGATCAGTGCTGAGTGAGCATATGTTGAAATGCAATCAAGCTTCGCTGGTTGAATGGATGTTAGATAAGTTATAAGCGACTCAACAGGCACGCGACTGACATGCTATTCAAACAGCAAAGATGGATTGTAACAACAAAAAAAGGAAAAATTGGATCCTAAAGAAAGTAGTGGCGTAAGGCGGCTGTTAACATATTAGCCACTGCGTCCGCATAATACATTGCAGTATACGTAGTGAGTATGTCACTTTTGTATTTCAAATGTAAAGGACACAAACTCACATTAAAGGCAGCAAACTGAAATACATTAGCTGATGCATAAGGCAGCTTATAAGTACGCATGCCCAAGCATAGTTTCAGATTTACCAAGAAGGCGATCTACAAAATGAAACGGTTGCTGGCCAACAGATCTGGCTACGACATAACCTGCAATGGCAACCATACGAATATCAATTAACAATGACAAACATTTTTTAAGTACAAATAACATTAACAGGGTGTTTGGCTAACCTTATACATAGCTTATGAGGCTATTTGTTTTTAGACTTATACGTGGCTTACGCCTAATAAACTTATACAAGGGCATAATTCTAGAAAATCAAAAAATTAATACCAAATAAACCCTAAATTATTAGGTCTGCGCCAAATAATTGTGTCATGAATAATAAAGCCACTGACCCCTAGGTATGATCAGCCTGAAAAAGATTAAGATACATGTCCCACCTGTTTCCAATAACCTGAAAATAACAAAACCATGAAGGTCTATAAGAAAAACTACACCTTGACCACCACCAAGCATGAGCAACTTTGATTTATTGCCGCCTTCGTGATCGTAACACAATCAAAAGACAGGATCTGAAATCCTCTATCACTGTTTTTTGGGATAAGGTTGGAAGACTTGGGAACTATGTGGAGAAGACTTTTACCTACAAATAATAATATGGGCCACCAAGGAGCAAACAGGGCATGACGTATGCCGGACTGGGGCTGTTTTTTGGGCCGGAATGGGCTTATTTTTTTTGGCGGGAAAATGAGTAATAAAAACGACATCGTTTACTTTGCCATTTAATAATATATATAATTCTTATATTAATCCGCATTGTCAAGATGTTATGTATTTTTTTCCTGATACTTGGTGCTTAATTATTCAGGTTGTTGTAAGCAGGTGGAGTTTGGTGTTTTAGGACCTGATGATGATTGCTGGAGCCAAATGGCTTGCAGAATTCCTTCTATTGATGAGGTATGGATATGAAAAAATATAGGAAATTGTATTCGTTGACATTTCATTCTTGAACAGTTAAATTTATTAAGTCTAGGCCGGTTCGTTGTAATCGGATGTAATTTGATGTAATTGTAATTGAATTACATTACGTAGTGTGTTTGGTTTGCCTAATTGATGTAATTGTATTTCAAATTACATTACGTAGGCTGTTTGGTTTGCAATGTAATTGTAATTCAAACTTTCCAATTACATCAAGGGAGAGAATTCAGATTACATAGCAAGTTGGGTGGAAAGTTTGGAAATACGTTGTAATTCAATATTTTATAATTCAAAGCATCATTATTATGAAATATTATTAATATTATTATTAAAAAATATTTAATTATTATTATTAAAAAATATTATTATTCTTTATTATTATTATTATTATTATTATTATTATTATTATTATTATTATTATTATTATTATTATTATTATTATTATATTACTTTTATTATTAATAATATTTTATTATTATTAATATTATTTTTATTATTATATTATTTATTATTTAATAAATATTAATATTATTAAATTATTTATTATTTAATAAATAATAATATTATTATTTTATTATTATTAATATTTTATTAATAATATTAATATTTTATTATTATTATTATTATTATTAAAAAATATTATTATTATTATTATATTATATTATATTATATTATTATTTTTATAATAATAATAATAATTATTATTATTATATTAATATTAATATTATTATTATATTACTTTTATTATTAATAATATTTTATTATTATTTTTATTATTATATTATTTATTATTTAATAAATATTAATATTATTAAATTATTTATTATTTAATAAATAATAATATTATTATTTTATTATTATTAATAATATTAATATTTGATTATTATTATTATTATTATTATTATTATTAAAATATTATTTATTATTATTATTATTATTATTATTATTATTATTATTATTATTATTATTTTTGTTATAATAATTATTATTATTATAAAATTATATTATTATTATTATTATTATTATTATTATTATTATATTAATATATTATTATTATATTACTTTTATTATTAATAATATTTTATTATTATTAATCTTAATATTATTATATTATTTATTATTTAATAAATAATAATATTATTAAATTATTTATTATTTAATAAATAATAATATTATTGTTTTATTATTATTAATATTTTATTATTATTATTATTATTATTTTCTGAATTACATTACGTTGCGAGTCAACCAAACAGAATGACAAATTTCATCGATTACAATTCCAACAGATTACAATTACAACACATTACAATTACAACACATTACAATTCATTCAAATTACAATTCCTTCCAAAGATTACAATTCCTTCAAAAATATTCTGTGAACCAAACGCACCCAATTGTTGATAGATAAAAAGCATATAAGTTATGGACGTTACTAAATGTTGTCTATTGGTTATCACCAAAATCCATAAAGGATAATCACAAATTTCCTTTTGTCTCAGTCAGCTGATTTATTATGATGAAGTATAATTAAAGATAGCCATGATATTATGTAATTTATATTCTTAAATCACTTGGATGAACATTAGTGTCATTATGAAAACAAATTACATGAATGATATTTATGCTTTGTGAAAACTTTGAAAAGGTAACTGGGAATACTGAATACATATCTTACCGAAGAGCCAATTTCACAATGTTTCAACACCAGATTAAAGTCAATAACTTCATGAACATACCTTTACACAAATCTTAATATATGGTCATTATATTAGGACATATGTGGGACAGTATAGTTCTAAAAAGTAAGCTGAGAAATAATAATGGATAGTGAGTGCATTTTATCACACTTTTGGAAATTTTAGCATAAAAAGCTGTATTGATTACTAAATATAATAACACCAGCATGTTTACCTTATTGGCAATAAATTTATTGATTCTGTTTTTCTTGCTGCATCTCATTCCACATCTACTATTGACATTAGTCATTATATGTTCATTTTTTTATTTTGTTTAGTTTGACTGGGAAGGAGATCTACCTCTGTCATTCGCACAACGAGATCTCGTCATTTATGAAATGCACGTTCGTGGATATACCAGACATGAATCCAGCAAGACAGAATCTCCTGCCACATACTTTGGTGTAGTAGACAAACTTGATCACTTGAAGGTACTTTCTAACTATACTTTACTTTTTGATGGTTCCATTCCAACTTTAGCGTTGGCACCTTTATGTAAGGTTCCATGTGTGGTATATGTGGATTAGTAATTCCTAAGTCCTAACTCACATGTCTTCAGCATTTTCTCCACCTGGAATTTAAGAGTACGATTTAATATTCAGGGGTGATTAAACCATATACTTCAATACTAATGTTTTAAGTCTATTTTGATCACTGGTGATGCACTGAACACTCTTCTTTGCACTCGTGGCTTAAGTTTTTTTGTCCAGCAATGATATCGTTATTTTTAATGTCCATTTTTGATGATGTACACTTAGGTTAACTAATTTGATATGAAATTGGATAAAAGTATTTGTCTTTGTCCTGCATACTTATCCACTCCCATATATGTCTCACCCCAAGGTTAGCTACCACTTTGGCAAGCACACTCTAAAATTATAAAGTCTGTAGGTATGATAAAAGAAACCTCTTCACTTGTGAATGTACATGTACTGAACCAATTCAATTGGTCTCTAGATTATAATATCCAAAAAGATGATGCTTATCTTTACTATTCGTGGCTCTCTTGCTTAGTGTTCTTCCTGCTACCATGAATCTTAACTCGCATTTAACTTACATGAAAGAATGGATCAAGTTTAGTAGATAAATTTGTTATTTCTAAAATTGGTAACGTTTATAAAGCATCAGTTTGTTGTTTCTTATATGTTACTGTTATTCCAAATGTAGCTTGATCTTATAAAGAAGTCGAGCTTTATGAGTTATCTTGATAGGACTTGTGCTTTTTAATGGGAAGCGATAAGATGTTGAATGAAAGCTCAGACACAAGAATAATTTTAGTTTCAAGGTTAGTGTAATTGATACGTGGGAATTGCGCCCTCGCAACAGGTTTTACCTCTCAGGGGATCTCGAGAAGCTTACAACCCCCACCAGGCAGTGTACCTCTCTAGGATTAGAAAGCCTACTAAACTAGGTCTAGAGGTGAGGGATAATTCTTTTTGTATTTTTATACTAGTATTTTATAGAAAGCAAGTAAAATCTCGGGTTTTGAAGGAGTGGGCGGAATTAGTTACTAGCCAACTAACCCAATTAATCTAAAGATGCAATCAAAATAAAATAACAAAAATGAAAATGAAACTATTATACTAATATGGTGGAAATAATAATGAGGAAAGTTGTGTTTACTTAGATTTCATTACTCCCTAGATATCTTTTACAGGTTAATTAGCTTGTTACAATTGCATGGATGACGGGTCATATTCCTTTATACTAGTCGTAGGGCCGTGTACAATATTCCCTAACTCTATAAGATCCTACTTCACTCCTATGTCGAGCCGTTAGAAGCTCCTAACATGGGATCATTAGAATTCTATTACGCATTAAATACAACCAAAAATCGTAGTACACCTCCGATCATGTTTCTTAATACGTTCAAGCAAGTTACCAATGGAAGTCTGCCAGTTTTCTTAAGCCTAACATCGAATACAATCATCCGTAACAATTATAAACAAACAATCAACCCATAATCAACATCTAGGTTTCACTACATCTAAGCAAACACAATGAAAATCTAGCCTAGCATGTTAAAGAGAAGACAAGCGTAAGATATAATCACACAACACATAGACATATTGAATGATTTGAATAAGTATTTATCTTCAATTGAACAAGGAAGAATCAAGGGGTTGAAACCCTTGAAAAAGCTGTAAAATTCGTCTAGGGTTTATTCCCTCAAAATTGCACACAAGGTTCCACCCTAATGAATGAAAATTAGAAAACTATATATAGATTTTACACCTTGACGGCGTCACGTTATAGCTTGTGACGCCGTCAACTCGCCACCATGATGAAATTCATATTTCCTAGATCCACTTTTGACGCCGTCATGTAGAATAATACTCTGGGCCGTCACGTGTGTTTGGACCCTGACGGCCTTGGTGACGCCGTCAGGCCAATAAGCTTGAAAACTTTCTAGGCCGCCACGTTATAAGTTCCATATCCACCTCTTTTGTCACTCTTGACACCGTCACGTGTAGAAGCTTGACGTCGTCAGGTACTGTTCCAGCAAGGAATTTTGAGACTTTGCAGTTTTCTACACTTTTATGCTCCAAAAACGTACAAAATGCTTCTTTTTCCAGATTTCTCTCCAAAAATACCTAAAAGGACAAAAGGAACGATTTAGGGCAATAATTGATCAAATAATCTCAAATTCGCGCTTAAATGACCCCATAAAAGCGGTACACTTTTCGCCTCATCAAATACCCTTACACTTGAGATTTGCTTGTCCTCAAGCAAATGCGCTTTTATTCTAATCAAAATACAAGTTAGGGGTCATTTAACACTAATATAAAAGTAATTACAACAAATAATCGTTCCACTAAAAACCAAAAATAAGCACGGAGGTCATACACTAGCACCTCACAAATAGTGTTTAGATACTTACATATCTCGGGTGTAATAAAGTATATATCACAATATGGAAATGGAAAACATCTCTCACTACCTGTAATAGCAAATAGATTACCATAGGTTTGGGAAAGGATCAAACCTCCACCACTTGGCATAAGCACCTAGGATAAACTATCAAAGAGGTCTTTTAAAGGGTTATAACGTTAGGTGTAGGGATATGGAAAAAACGGTTTTGTTGGATAAAGGAAATATTTACTGGTGGCGAGTTAATCATCTTGGTTAATTACATGTACAATATGGCGTTGTTAAGTCAAGACTCGACTCGACTTAAGCTAATTAATCAAAAATAACAAAAACATAAAATAAACATAGAATGAAACGGGATGGTAGTCCGTATGTTTTTCTCTTTTTCTTTTTCTATTATTTTTTTTTCTTTTTCTTAATTTTTCGATTTATTTTTTATTTATTTTTATTATTTTTTTTATTTTTTTTTGCATACATTCTTACCCTACCATCCAAAAGAATACATCATAGAGAATGTACATTCCCCTTACACTTGAATTTTTACATACTTTACAATAAACTACTCTAATGACTTGAATCAAGATAATCAAAACACTTGGAGTACTTTTTAAGATTAATGCACATATGAGGGTAATATATGATGTTTTCCCCATTACTCCATAACACAAGTACTTTACCTATGAGTCACAATCATCCCAAAGCAATATGTACAAGATATGGCTCGACTTAGCAACCATGTAATCAATTGGATAATTAACTAAGGGTTTAAACAAATAACAATAATGCACTAAAGATGAGTGCATACATGGAGGGCTAAGGCGATTTTGTTGCACATTTGGGTGGGTTGTAACAAATTCTTCCTCTAAGTAAAATGCTTAAAGTTAGAAACGAAAAGATAGTCTCGGAGGGGTGTACTAGGGGTTTCGTGTACTAAAAATGAGTACAACGCTAAAGTGTGGGAAAAATTAATTGACTTTACTAGTCAAGTAATATGACTTAAATGGTCAAGTAATTATGATACGGGTTTAACACAAGGGTGATCCTAATGCCTCTTATCATGTAGTAAATCCTACTACACGAATGTAGTCTCACTAGCGGTCTCGGGATGCATCACTAACGCAAGTTCTAGAATCTAAATGCTACCGGTACACTCATAAGCACTTATAATGAATGTTTTTCCTATCAAATCTAAAGGCGAATCTCACGTATTTTGGTGGAAATGTTTTAAGAATGGTACGGTTTTGTGCTAGTCATACAACTCCTATCCATGAGACGTTTGTTAAGGCTAAAGTTTCACTCCTAAATGTTGTAAAAAAATTTAAATATGGCGCTAAAATTACACTAACAAGTATTTATCTTAGTTTTATTACACACCTACCATTAAACAAACAAACTCAAGTGCAATGGTTTCATATAAGGTATCATCATTTACCCTCCCCTTAAACTTAGGATGAACATTATCCTCAATGTTCAATTAAAGGATGTAAAAGTAAAATAGGTAAAAGAATGAAAACAAATACTCCCCTGATTCGTTCGGTGTGGATAGTGTGTTAACAAGGTTATATCTTCCTCCAAGAAAATGAACGTTCAAAGCTTCCCTTCCAGAAATATAAATCATCTTCTTGTCATATATAACCTGTTAAACCTGAGAAAACAATAAAGGCAACCTCGCGTAAAATCGGCGGCAATCTATATATACTAATAAATCCTAGAAAGCAATTTAAGATATAATGCTTGTGGAATGAATGTTTGCAGATTTACTGGAGTTTATAAAACTAAAAAATCAACAAAAACTTTTAAAACTCCGTTAGAAAAACAAAACTTGCAAAATTTCCAGAATTTTACACGTGACGTCGTCATGGGTTAAATCCTGACGCCGTCAGAAGTGTCCTGCAGAAATATTTATGTTAAGTTTCCGGAAAATTTCTAGAAAAACTTATGTCCTACTTCCTGGAAAATCTTGCAAAACATCATTATGACATAATACAAGCATTTGACTCTAACAAATACTAATATATATGCTCATTTAATATTGTGGCGAATCAATATCATTTTCGTTCTTATAAACAAATTTGGAGTTTCCCCTTACACTTAGCTTTTGCAAAATACCTTTATATGAAGTTAAGACAAAGTTAAACAACAAAATAAAGCATTTTCACAATTTTGGTTTGAAACATGATTGATTGTGTCAAAATCAATTATATATAATAGTAGTATAGTATCGAGGAGATCCGCAAGAAATACTGATCACCCGAGTCGTATCCGTACGAAGGTGAATGGAATCAAAGAATATTGATTCGTGAAAACCGTGTAGTGAAAAGTGGAAAATGTGAAATTTGTGATCAAGTAAATCAAATAATGATAAACAATCACGAATTATGCAAAATGTACAAGCTATATATGCACTAATGATTAAACTCTAAAAACGGAAAATCAATCGCGAAATTTAAAATGTAACGTACGAATTAAAACGTAATTTTTAATGAAAAATGATCCTACAAATGTGAAACAATTTTCTAAAAATCTTAAACTAATAAAAAGAATTTTCAGAAAAAGAAAATATTTTTTGACTTTTCTTTTATTTTCTATGAATTTATTTATATTTTTGTATTTTAAATGAATTAAAAATAAAGGAAAATAGAAAAAATAAAAGGTAAAAATGTAAAATAATTTCTGAAAAATCTAAAATATTATAAAAGAATTTCCTAAAATATTTTTGTATTTTTTAAGGCTTTTTCTGAATTTTTTTATTAATTTTTATTTATTAAAAAGTATATAAAATTGATTAAAATCAAAGAAAAATTAAGAAAAATATCAAAACAACTCAGAAAAATCTGAAAAATTAACAGAAATTCTAAAATAATAAAATGAACTTGGAGAAAAAATTTGAAATCAAAATAAGCAGTTTAAGTGTTGATTTAGACCAATTCAGCTTATCACAAGTGCTTATTTTTAAGCACTTGTGTAGGACCTTAGATATCACAACTTTATCACACCAATAGAAGCTTAGAAGAAGTAGAGATGGAAAGATTGTGACTTGATGTATATATATATATATATATATATATATATATATATATATATATATATATATATATATATATATATATATATAGTGTGAGGTTATTTTCAGAACCAAATAAATTGCGAGAACTGCGAGAACCAATCTTAACCATTAAATATTTGATCAACGGATATAATTGATGGTGGCAGTTAAGTAATTAATAGGAAGATTGAGTCTAATTGTATTAGTGAATGAGGGGTACAATTGGTATTTTGTAATAATATTTTTTAAAAGTCGTCTACTTTATAGGGAAACTGATTTGAGAAGGATCAGTTATTTTCTCTGTCTCACACACACGCATCATCCCTCCTTCAAACCCTAGCCACCACACCAAAAATCCTCTCTCTTTCTAGTAAGCAGATCTGAGAAAAAAAAATAAAGGTCATCACCCATTTTCTCTTTGTCGACGTAAATTTCCACCAGCACTCTATATCATCTTCCTATGTGTGGTTACTGGGTTCGATCTGAAAAAGTTCGGGTTTCGATCTTGTAATCTTCCTATCGTCTTCCTATGTCTAGTAATCTCGTAAGTTCGGGTTTCGATCTGAAAAAGTTGTCAAGGTTACGTTTTGTCTTGGAGGTAGCGATCCTGATACGATTCAAGTTTCCGTCCCATGTTTTTAAGTGCGATCTGAAAAAGAAGAGGAAGCACTTCATTTAAAGAGGGTAGCGATATGAAAAAGAAGATGTTGTTCGCAACCGGTTTATGGGTTTACGTCCCATGTTTTTTTTATTTGCAATATTGATGAAGGTAAATTAACTAGTACTGTAGTTGATTGGAAGGTAAATTCTTTTATTGAATAGCTAGCTTGTTCTAAAATTTCCTCATTTATTGATATTGATCTTTAGCCACCCTTGCGTATGGATGAATTCATTTATTGGATGAATTCATTTATTGGACTATTAAAATTGTCAAGTAAATTATTTATGTTGTTTCAATTTTGTGTTGAAATTTGTTAAACCGAACTCTAATGGAAAGATTCAAAAATAGTTTTTTTTATTGATCTATTTTCCAAATAAATATCATTTTATTGATTGGTTTCTAAACTTGTTTTTTGTTTTATTGATTTATTCGGTAGAGATTAGATTGGTTTCAAAAATCAATTTTTGTTCAAGACGTGTTTATCTAACAAAGATTTTGACTGGGTTGCACATGTATTTACGTATGTAACAGTTTACAATACTGAGATGATAGTGTGGTTTGGTGGTTTGTTGTATACAAATGCAATATGTATGTCTTGTGTAGCTTTTGTGTCCTTCTAGTTTGTTCTTTAGAAGTCATTAGATGGATTTCCACTTATATAGTTTTATTTGTTAACAGTGGAAGCTTTATATTATGAGAGCCTACTGTTAAATATGGATATATATTCATGCTCTTGTTAACCTAACGGCGTAAATGATTATGGGGTGTTTGGGGTTGCCTAGATTGAATAAATGGTAATACTAAACTTTTAAAATGGGACAAGGATTGTAACTAATATTTGATGATAACGTAGACACTCGTGCACATGTACATAAGCTTTAATCAACTTAAATTTTATATAGTTTATTTCCGGATTTGGTTTGGTTTGGTTTGATTTGATGGCTGTTGTGAACATCCTCGGATACATGTGCATAAATACTAGTTGTGCTTTTTAAAAGATTAAACATGATAGACTACACATATTTCTTTGCAAGACATCCCAAAACATATGTGCACAAGTATTGTTGTTTTATGAACAAAGTGTTCCTTTGATTAACAAATACTTATTTCATTTTGTTATTTTGTTTTATAAATAAAAATGTTCCTTTGCAAAAGCTTGGTGCCTCTGATTATAGTTGGTATATGTGTGCATATGTGTTTTAAGTATTATATATATAATCAATTGAAAGTTGCATATGTGTTTTAGAGTGTGTTTTATAGTTGGTATATGTGTGCATATGTGTTTTAAGTCTTGTGCATATATGTTTTTACAGCTGGTATTAATAACAAGTGTGTTCATAATTTTTTCGTATTATTGTTATGAATTAATATTGGTTGTAAATATCGAGGTTTATGCTCAAGACGAAGAATACAAATGCACTCAAAATGATAGAGACGGAGAATGTACATGTGCATTGTACATGTGCATACAACGAAAAATTTACAAGCATGTGCATATATGCAAAAGCGATTAAGCTAATCAAGGATGCGCGAATGCATACGTGCACGCTAAAGACGATGTTGCAAAACATGGTGTTTACACATGTGCATCCTCAATTACATTTTTTTCCCTATTAATTAAGCATTTGTAATGAAGTAGAAACTTTAGTAGGTTTTAGATTTTGTAAATCATTAACTTGTGTAATTTTGAGTTATTATTTAGGTTGTTAATAAGATTGTAGAGATATTTAAGTTATAAGAGAGTTAGTTGCACATGTGCACATATGCTCATACGTTAAAAGTTTGAAAGTATCCATATTATGATATTCATCTCAGTGTCTATATTGAAAATTTAATTTATCTACTACAAGAAACACATATACACCTAACTAAAAATACATACTGGAAATAAATATTATACTAAAAAAAAAAAAAAAAAAAAAAAAAAAAAAAAAAAAAAAACCCTAAAATTTAGGAACTAAAAAAACGTTTTTTATTTAAAAAATTAAAAAAGAAAATAAAAAAGTACTTTTACCATTATACCCTTTTGAATTAAATAATAAAAATTAATATCCAAAAAAATCTGATTGGTTGATTTTGGTTCTCGCAGTTCTCGCAATTTATTTGGTTCTCAAAATAACCTCACCCTATATATATATATATGTTTTTCGTATACTAGAGAGAGAGAGATGAAATATGAGAACTTTTATTAAAGAAAACACACACAAATACATACACAAGCACACACCTCAAATGAGCTTTGAGGTGTTTATATAGTTCATGAGATATAATGCCCTAAAGGCTTTCTATGGGCTTTGGGCTTGGACTTGGATTACATGAGTAATAAAAAGGCTTACATAAACTAACACATAACATATTAGCTTACCAAGTCCAAAGCCCAACTAACTTAAACTATTACATACGACACAACATTCTAATAATGAGAATGACCATCACTTTCAAATATAATTTAAATGCTAACAATCTCCCCCTAAGTGGTGGTCATTCGAATGATGCTCCAAGTGATTAGGTATTCTTTGTTCTTTGTAGTTGACCATTGTGTGTCGTAATAGAATAGTCTTAAGTTTTTGTTCCTTCATTCTTTGTGATCTTTGATGACTGACTTTTCATCATTCTTAGTCTGCCTTTCGTCACTTCTGCGTCTGTGGTGGTTGTTTGCCATTCCAACATGCTCATACATCTTCAGTCTTTGTGATACATGCATTTGTTGTTCCTGTTCTTTAACATAGATCTTTGTCATTAGACTTTGTAGATTCTTCTTTTTGGCGTAGAATCTTTCTTTGACTGTTGTTATCCTTTGATCTTTGTGAGAACTTTCCTTTGACTTTGTGATGTATGTATGAGCATGTGGAATCTGTTGCCATGGAGGTGATGTGTACATGTAGGCAAACAGTTAGCAATAATCAACCGGTACTTACAGATAAGGAATTAGAGATCGTCAACAGCATAGTGTGAAGACTCCTTCTAATCCTTACCAAGGCCGTTCCCATATCAGATACTCCCGAGGGAGCTTACAAGACCTAATTAGTAGCTCAATGAATGGGTGAGTCGCTGGGGATCACTCCACGACTGTAGACCGTTTGAAACCACCGCGAACACTAAGCATAACTCATAAAGAATTACCGAAGTGACCTGCTGTCAGGGCTGCTTGATGTTGACCCTGGCAGGAGTTTCCATTCAATCATTGAGAATCACAAAAGTGAATCCTCTCATAAATGTCCTGGCAAATTGCTAGGATCTGCGTAGGACTCTATAATTTACAGCTAGTGTCCATTGATGTAGAACACCAGTTGTAGAAATACTATGTGTTCCTATGAGATCTTTTTGATGAAATCTCGAGGCTCTAGACTCGATAAGTGCATACTTATGTTTCATATGCGGAGACTAGGGAGGGGTCTCCTGCTTCAATATCAACCATCTCTAAGAGACAAGTCGATAGATTACACCGGTTCCCCGTGAGAATGAAACAAGCTCTTTTAAGAGAACCTGAGTGGCTAAGAAGGTTTAGTGCAGTGCGTCACTGGGTCCATGACATCTTTATCTTCAATACCGGTGTCACCTTAGTAACAACCAGTAGCATATGAATTGTACCCGGTGTCTGCCCTAAGGTTGAACATTTGGAGGGCTATTTCTTTTCACCCTTTTTCATAACTTTTCTTTTGAATTCTTCAACCCCTTTTTTCTCCTTTCTCATTTTCTCCTTTTTTCAATCATACCTAAGGACTTCTAATTCTAATCTATTGGAATTGCCCTTGGGTAGATCCCTCCGGCTTTGGCGGATCATAGGACGGTTTTTCCTAACCTTAGTCACCTTATAACACCATGACTATCCTATAATTGCCATGAAACCATTTATTGAAAATCTTTCAAAGTGTTTATGATTATTAAACATCTTTGTTGTTACCACTTTGAGAGTTTTGCAACTTTTGAAGGACTCCCCCTTCGCATGTGCTCATGCAATTTTTAAGAAATTTGCACATGCGGGAGGAGTTTGTACTTTTGAATTGATCCACTTTCAGTGAACATGACCGATTCGAGACACGCTTACATCACTAGTTAGACTAGCTTGAAATTATTACCCGTCCTGGTCAAGTCCAAAGAAAGTCTCTCGATACGGTACATTCTACTCAGACAAGTCCTATTCGAGACACGCTTACATCACTAGTTAGACTAGCTTGAAATTATTACCCGTCCAGGACAAGTCTTTTCGATTACTGACATTTTAAGCTTCGTCAATTCATTGGTACATACTGAGTCGAGCTCTTCTGAGATTCAGTCACATTCTTAAAACATCTTTTGATCACATTTTAATCATGTCTTCTCCCCCTCAAAAATAGCATATTGTGATATTTTTGATATCAACTGAGTAAGAAAAAGCTTTTGGAGAGATATACAGATTTGTTTTGCATGAATTCGGAACATTTTGTTTTAGAACTCCCCCTTAAAGATAGCACATTTTAAAATCAATTAAGGGTTTGGAGGAGTTATCTTGAGCACTAATTTTGAGAGATTTTGAGAAATCTTTTGAACAATCTTGAAAAAGTGCTCAAGAATTCTATTTGAAAACGAGTTTGTGTTTGAAATCTTTTTCGTTTGTTTAGACTCGAACTTTTTGAAAATGATTTCGTCTTTGAACGTACGAGTCCTTGATTTGAAAATAATCAGAAGTCGTCATTTACGGTCCGGGTTTCGTACTGAGGTATACGAAAGCCATTAAGTAGAAACGTTTGAGAAACGACATGTTTTAGAAAAACATAATAAAGAACGCTCGCTCAAGCATCTGTACATATCAGTATCATTGTTGAGACATTTCTAGAAACGTACAAAATATCGATTATACAAGAGACATGTCGTGAGAATAATATTTTTGGATTTTTTGATTTTATATTGTTTTTTTATTTTTTGAAATTTTATATTTTTGTATTTTGTTTTTCAAAAATATTTACAGCGAAGCGATTTTGAAAATATTTTTCAAGAAGATTCAAGAAGACGTTCTAGCTCGTCAGGAGTTAGGCTTCGCATGCCAATTCGTCGAACTAAATAGTCAAACCTTTCTTTTGGAAGGGCTTTAGTAAATAAATCGGCGAGTTGGTAATCAGTCTTAACGAAGAATAATTCAACAGTACCCTCTTCCACGTGTTCTTTGATAAAATGGTAGCGGACTTTGATATGCTTCGTCTTTGAGTGTTGTACGGTATTGCACGAGATGGCTATGACACTTTTTGAGTCACAATACATAGGTATTCTGTCAAAAGCAGTGTTGCAAAAATCGGCTGAGGCGGCCGATTAATCGGCCTCGGCCCTGGAACTTGTAGGAAATTACAAGGTAATCGGCCGATTAATCGGCCGAGTCAAGAAAATCGGCCGATTAATTGGCCAAAAATCGCAACTCAGCCCCCGACCGCCTCGGGACCGATTCACGATTTTTGCAACATTGGTCAAAAGTAAAGCCATAATCTGTGAGCTGTGTCCGCATCCAAAGAACTTGGGCACAACACGCAGATAGAGACACATACTCGGCTTTGGCAGTTGATAGCGCAGTACAATCCTGTTTCTTTGACGACCAGCTTACTAGCTTTTCACCCAAAAATTGTGCTCCACCAGATGTACTCTTTGCTGAAACTTGATCACCGGCATGGTCTGCATCTGAAAATGCTGTTAGATTAAACCCCGAATCTTTCGTATACCAAAGTCCCATGTTAATGGTGCTTCGTAGGTACCGAAAGATCCGTTTAACCTCTTTGAGATGAAGTTCGGTAGGCTTTGCCTGAAACCGTGCTAACAAGCAAACAGCAAATTGAATATCGGGTCGGCTAGCAGTTAGGTACATGAGAGAACCGATCATGCTCCGATATTTCTTCGGATCGATGGGTTTCCCAAATAAATCAGCACCTATTTTTGGTGAAGTGACCATTGGTGTACCAACAGAATCACAGTTTTCCATTCCATGTTTTTTCAAAATCTCTATTGTATATTTAGCTTGATTGATAAAAATACCATGAGGGGATTGATGTATTTGTAAACCAAGAAAGAATTTTAGTTCCCCCATCATGGACATTTCAAATTTGCTTTTCATGATATTTTCAAAATGTTTTGAATGATTCGGATTAGTGGACCCAAAAATAATGTCGTCCACGTAAATCTGAACAATCAAAATGTCATCTTTGAATTTTTTGATAAACAAGGTGTCATCAACTGTTCCTTTGGTGAAATTGTTATTGAGTAAGAAAGATGATAGTTCGTCATACCACGCTCTTGGAGCTTGTTTTAAACCATAAATGGCTTTCTTAAGCTTGTAGACGTAGTCTGGATGTTCTTTGTCAATGAATCCTTCTGGCTGACTCACATACACTTCTTCTTTCAGAGTTCCATTCAAGAAAGCTGTCTTAATGTCCATTTGATAGATTGTGATGTTTTTATGAGCTGCATAGGCTAAGAAAATCCGGACTGCTTCAAGTCTAGCTACAGGCGCGAATGATTCTTCGAAATCTATCCCTTCTTCTTGTGGATAACCTTTAGCCATGAGACGAGCTTTGTTGCGAATAACAGTCATTTCCTCATCCAGTTTGTTCTTCTACAACCACTTGAGATCAAGAACACGTATATCAAGTGGTCGTTCAACAAGTTCCCAACTATCATGTAACTGGTATTGAAGAATTTCGTCCTGCATTGCTTCTATCCAAGGGTTTTCTGCCATTGCTTCCCGAATGTTTTTTGGTTCTTTGAGACTGATTGAGCAAACGTAAATGCACAATTCGAGATCAGTGGCAAGTTGTCTCCTTGTCTGAACTGGCTTAGAAGGTTCACCAATAACATGTTCTATTGGATGGTCTTTTGTCCATTGAAACGTAGAAGGGTACCTTGGGTTGAACGAATGTGTGTTAGATGGTTCTTGTAACATTGAAGAAGATTCAGCAGAGTTCGTTGCAAACGGGTTTTCAAATGCTTCTTCTTCTTCTAACGCAACATCGTTTGAATTATTTGTAGGTTCTTCTTGAAAATTTGTAGTTTGATTTTGCTCATCAACTCTTGGTAGAACAGATTCAATAACTGGAGTTGCTTGAGTAGATGTTGATGATGTTGAGGTCGTTGGTGCTTCAGCTTCAACTGTTGTAGATGCATCTTGTGATGGTGGTAGATGATTTTGAGCGGGTGCAGCGGAATGTAGTTGAGATGCATTTGTCGAAGTTCCACCATAGTATTCATCAAACATTAACTCGAAGAAATTTTCCAGATCTTGTTCTGAAGGTTTTTCAGTGTTTGTTGACTGAGCTCCTTGAGGCACGAGTCCTGAACTGATGTGTCCAGAAGTCTGCTGGTTTGGTGCGGGTCCTAATCTGTTTTGATTAGAAGCCATTGGATTAAGCGCGGGTTCTAGAGCGAGTCTCTCAGAAGCCATTTGTGAAATCTCGTCAAACTTCACATTCATCGTCTCTATTATCCTTTTTGTTCTTCTATTATACACCCTGAATGCCCTCGAGTTTTCTGAATATCCAATGAAGATTCCAATATCACCCTTAGCTTTCAACTTTCCTAGATCTTCTCTGTCGTTCATCGGATAGCACAAAGCGCCAAACACGTGAAGGTAAGAGATGTCAGGTTTACGGTTGTTCACTAGCTCATATGGGGTTTTATTGAATCTTGGATGTACTAGGGATCGGTTTTGAGTAAAACAAGCAGTGGCAACAACATCAGCCCATAAGAATAGTGGTGCACTAGAAAAAATTAGCATTGTGCGAGCAGCTTCCACAAGAGTTCGGTTTCTTCTTTCAACTACCCCATTCTGCTGTGGAGTTCTAACGACTGATGTTTGGTGTGTGATTCCAACATCTTCAAAGTAGGTTCTTAACTCCTGATTTGTGAATTATGTGCCATTATCTGTTCTTACAATCCTTACTGGAGCTTGAAGTAGAACTTGGATACGCTTCAGAAAGGTGATGATGGTACCTGGTGCTTCGTCTTTTGACCTCAGAAACTTTACCCATGTATATCTTGAATAATCATCGACAATAACAAGAATATACTTCTTCCCATTAAAGCTTTCAACTCTCATTGGGCCACATAAGTCCATGTGCAACAAATGTAACCTTGCTTCCGAACTAGGTACGGTTTTGGGTTTATATGATGCTCTTTTGCTTTTTCCTTGTTCGCATGATGGACATAGGTGTTCCTTGGTGTATTTGAACTTAGGAAGTCCGGTGACGATGTTGTCTTTGGCTAACTTGTTGATGGTGTCGAAATTGAGATGGGATAAACGTCTATGCCACAGCCAGCACTTAGTTTCGGTTGCCCTTGTCATAAGACAAATTGGTGATGTAGAAGCCATTTGGTTGATGTCGATAGCATACAAATTTGATGTCTATAGCATACAAATTTCTAATAAAAACCGTGTTTCTCCTGAATGCGACTTCTAAATCTGCATCACAAAACTGCCCAACTGAAAACAAGTTGTGTCCCAACCCTTCGACGTAGTAAACTCGAGTGATTAAAAAATTCCCAAACCGAAGATCTCCATAACCCTGAATAGCTGCTACATGATCATTTCCAAAGCGTACAGTTCCCATAAATTTCCAGACAAAATTGATCAGCAGCTTTAAATTCCCGGTCATGTGCTTGGAGCAACCCGAGTCGACGATCCAAAGACATATTTCGATAACCTGCCAAGAACAGAAGAGTTTGTATTTGGAAACCGTTTTGAATTTGGTTCCATGGGGGTAGGAGTAAAAACTGAATCACACTCATCAAAGATTGCAATATTTGGATTTTTAACAACTTCCAATTTGCCATCCTGAAAACTGAACTCTCTACCCGTCGGAATCCACATACAATACTTAAGGTAGTTCCTAGGCATTCGACTAATAGTGGTAGACCTAAAGCGTGCAACTAATCTTTCTAAAGATCTAGATCTGGCACTAGGTCTTGTTGGAACATTCTTCTGTCCAGGCTTAACATTCACATTCTTAGAAACACATTCATCATGAACATCATTGATTAAACTTTTCTTGCATATTAAACAAACAGAGTCATTACATGCATTAGAACCAGTACTTTCGACATTACATTCAGATGAATCATGTTTCTTATTACAAAGCGATAAATTCCTAGGGTGTTCTTCAACTTCTTCAACTTTATTCTTGCTACTACTCTTAGAGGCAGGCGAGACTCTATTGTTCCTTGTATTGCTCTTAGGCTTTAGTCTGCTGCTCCTAGAGGTGCTTTCTATTCCTGTAGAAGGTAAGGCACACGCGTTAGGATTTATTTTGTTGTCCTTTTTAGCATTACTAGACTCTTTAGAATTATCTTTTTTGCACGCATTTGTCTTAGATGTGGAGGCAGACACATTAGTGGGACTAATCCTAAAAAGGCCAGGTGCTATCACTTTTGGTGTTTCGACAACCGCTTTTCCTATATCAACAATCTTTTTATTTTCACTGTGCTTGGGCAAGGGTGTTGGAGTGACTGGTTTTGTCAAATCCTTTTTCTCATCGACTTTTGGAGCAAACCGTGAAATTGACATTTTTGGTTTGTTAACCGTGTTTGAAACATTTGGTTTCTCCGAAGTCGATGGTTTTGCAAACTTAGTTTCCGCACCCTTCCCTTTTTGACTTTCAAGCTGAGCCCTCAAAAGATCATTTTGCTCTTTAATATTCTTGAAGGCACGCTCATACGACAATTTGTCATACTTTCATTCTTCGCTTTTACGATCAAGTTGTTTAAAATATGACACATTTTCTTTTTCAAGTTTAATAAGAGCATTTTCATATTTTGAAACAATTGCGGAGGTCTCAGCTCTCAGTCTTTCATCGTCTTGAACAGAATAAGTTTGTATGATGATGGACATAATATCAGTGGTCATAACGGCTTCGAAGAGTGAATCATTCAGGTTTTCCAAAACAGTGATTTGTTCAAAAGATTAATTAGCCTTCTTTATCAGGGCTTTGTGATCCGTGACGAAGTCAGCTGTTTCTTTCAAAAATGCTTGTTCAAAGTGAATTACGCGAGCATGAATGTTATTAATTTGAGGAGCAAATTCACCTTCAAGAATCTTTTTAAGCTGTAAATGAACCGAAGAATTCCAATTGATCTCATTAAGTCTCGTTTTAGATTCTAAAGTCATTTTAAGTTGCCCAACTCTGGTTTTAAGATCGTCAAGATATCCCCTTGCAGCACTTGTGTTAAAAGTGTTGTTTGAGGAAATCTGTTCCATGTTTGAAATCGATTTGGAAGCAACTATCTTTTTAGAAAACATTTTCGAGAATGGTCTTTTTATGGAAAACACTGATGGTTCTTTTTGTGGAACAAAAGTAATTCCTTGTTCAATTTGTTGTAATCAATGGGTTTCAAATCCTTTTGTTTCATTTTATTTATGCTCTCTTCGACACGTTCCATCGTTTCCACAGAATCCCGAACGACGGGAGGATCGTGTTTGGTGTAAATAAGATTACTATTATACAAAACATTCTGTTCTTTCTGAGCTTTCTTGAGATTACAAGGAGTTTTGTTACCAAGAGCCATTTTGTTTTTCATATGGTAAATCGGATTAGTTTGATTTGAAATCATTTTCATTGTTTGACTTGACTGACCCGATTTAACCACTAATTCTTCTAGATGTGCAATCATGTGTTCTGACTCTATGATTTCGTCCAAAAGTTTATCTTCTTTCTTTGCAAAGTCCTTTTTCAACTCATCCATTTCTTTTTCAAGATTGGTATAACTCAGAAATTTGGTTTGAAAGTTCTGACTCTATGTTTTGAAAGTTGGTTTGTTAACTCAGAAATTTCTTGATTTAAAGAGTTGATGGTTTTTGTTGAACTTATTTCAAGATTAGCAAATTTGTTTTTCCATTCCCTATCTTTAACAAGTAACTTCTTATAACCAATTTCAAATTCGGACTCGCGTTCTTTGTGAATTTGAAAACTTTTAGCATTTTCCTTGTATCTCTCAAGCTCAGTGGTCAATTTCTCATTTGCGGCCTTAACATCGCGATTGACCTTTTTTACTTTCTCGATTTCAATACCACAATTATTTAATAATGATTCAAATAAAGCACGTGTTTCCTCATCATTCTCAGCATGCTGTGAAACGAAGCCTCCATTACGAAACTAACGAGATAAAAAGCTTAAAAACACGAAATAAACAAACTCTTAACCCTCCTAAATCATTGTTAGGCGATTGATACCACTTGTAGGACCTTAGATATCACAACTTTATCACACCAATAGAAGCTTAGAAGAAGTAGAGATGGAAAGATGGTGACTTGATGTATATATATATATATGTATTTCGTATACTAGAGAGAGAGAGATGAAATATGAGAACTTTTATTAAAGAAAACACACACAAATACACACACAAGCACACACCTCAAATGAGCTTTGAGGTGTTTATATAGTTCATGAGATATAATGCCCTAAAGGCTTTCTATGGGCTTTGGGCTTGGACTTGGATTACATGAGTAATAAAAAGGCTTACATAAACTAACACATAACATATTAGCTTACCAAGTTCAAAGCCCAACTAACTTAAACTATTACATGCGACACAACATTCTAATAATGAGAATGACCATCACTTTCAAATATAATTTAAATGCTAACAACTTGTGACCAAATTTGATTGAAACTCTCAACACAGATGTGTAATGATCTAATATGCTCAGAAATGCCAAAATACAACTCTCAATAAGCTTAGAATCACAGGTAAGAAGCAATAAGCAGTCCAAGTCAATCCAAATGATAAGCACAATCCCAAGAGAATAAGCCAGAAACAATAGGACCATACACAACACTTTACTAATAACAATTAAGCTCAGAAATACTAAAAGAACACAGGTTCATGCTATATGAAGCACTTGCAGGCTTAATATCAAATCAGCTTATCTGTTTCTTATAGGCTATCTAGCAGATGCATTAAGCTCACAGAATAAGCTCTGAAATACAAACTTATGGGGGCAAAAGTTAAACAGCTATACTGAGACTCTAAATTTTCCAAAAGCCCTATCACATTAATTCTATTACTACTCTAAAATGACTCAAGTTCAGCAACTATTTGAACCACAAGACTGATGACAATTGACTTTTTTGATGCTACTATAAGTTTGACCTTATTCAATTTTATCAGCTAATTCCTACTTGTAATTTGTTGTATTAAGCGACAATTATTCTAGTTTAATCTACTCTAACTATAATGCAACTATCAGCTTAACTATACTAACTGTTTTACACTACAGTTAACAGGTAATGAAATTTTAACTCTACTTTTGACTTTTAATTGAAATGACTACTATATATTATGCAACTATATTCTATTATAACTCTAATAGAACCTATATGAGATGATAAATCAAAAATTCAACAACAACAAAATTCAATACTCTACAGATCCAAACACTCCCTTATATTGACAGTTACACTACAAATCAATGGAATAATCAACAGATCTCACATCAAGTGATCTAAATAGCTGCAATATCACTAATTTCTATTGAACCAGCAAACAAATACAATCAAAACCACAGCTACTCAGAATCTATAATCCACAAAATGTCAGATGCTCATATATAACTAATCATCACAGATTTATCAAATAATGATGAAATACAAATCAAATCAAGCTCACTCTCAGTAAGAACTACAACAATAGTAGCAAACTTATTCAATGAAACAGTACTAACAATACAAATTCAGAAACAAGCACTTACAAATCCTTCAATCCAGCATGAACAGGATTGATTTACTTAGCTTGCCTATCTCTAGGATAGGCAGAGACCTTCCAATTCTGTCTCAACTTATCCAAATCACCACACATTCCAATGATTTAAGTCCTTTGACTTTTGTTGACTGATCATGTTTTTGAAATTTGATACTGATTTAAGCTATAACAAACACTCACAGAAGCTATAAAGCTAAAATGAGGTGTTCTAAACTACAAACAAGCTTGGATGCAAGCTGATTCAGGTAAATGAAATATATTTTCTATTTTTTTTTAATATTTTTCTGTTTTTTTTAGATTTTTAATAAAGTGAAATAGGATGAAAAAGTTTAAGAGTAAAAGCTGGAAATGAATTTAAACAACACTGAAATTAGAATTAAGTATCTAAAAAGAGATATGAGTAACAGTTGAATAAGTGGAAATTAAACTAAATTTTGTTAATAATGAGAATAAGAGTACAACTAAAAATTGAATTAAGCTAATACATTTGAGAGAAAATTTTAACAGCATAACACTACTATACACCTACACACCTAATGAGCTGAAATTCGATCCTATTTATAGAAGGAGTGAGAGAGTTGGGGTCTCATGCCACGCTGGCGATCCTGGTGCTACTTTGTGTTTCTTCTAATCATCTCATCACCCTTGGATTGCTTTGTGCATCTTCAATCTAACCACAGCCCTTGGATGAGATTATGAGACGTGTCTCATCCAATAATATAATTCCATCTGTCTCAAAACGTGCATTCTCTCTGACATGTGCTGACACTCTTCTAGAAGGCGAATCCAAGGAGGAATTGTGAGGTGTTGCAACCAATGAAGCTCTGCCATGTGTCCTTGTAGCTTCAAACATTCTCTCTGACACCTCCTGAGCACATGACTAGTCTTCTAGAAGTCCCAATGATTGGTAATAATTGGTTAATTGAGATGGATTTGAGTTAATGGAACCATGGTACAATTAGGGTTCATGTAGTTTATCTTTTTTTGGGTTTAAGGTAAATTGGGGGTAAAAGGGCGGGTGTGGGTTTTTTTATTAGTTATTTGACCCTTTCTTTGACCATTGACCCTGGGTGTGGGGTTTGACCGTGAATGGGCTTGGGAATGGATGTTTGGACTTGGGCTTTTGGTATTAAATTTGACAATGGACTTGTATTGATTTGGATTTGGACTTTTGGTTTTGGATTTTCAGATTTAGTAATGACTTTGACAAGGACCATAAATGTAAAATCTGAAACCATGAGGATCAATTTTGCCATTATTCCATAATATATTCCAAGGGCACCACATGTGATTTTCTGATTCATAAAGGACCATTGTTGTCACACTTTGAAAGATGTTATCCAAGGACTAATGTTGCCAGATTCTGAAACTTGGAGGACCAATCTTGTAACTTCATAAAACTTCATCCAGGGACCAAATCAGACAAATCTCTAATCTCTGGGGACTACTTTTGACTTAAGAGGCTCAACATTGACTTTCTGACTCGTTCTACTCTCGTGCTCGTTTTTGCCAGATTTTGTTTGTTTTTCGTCTTTTTACGAGATATCCGTACCTGCACATTAACAATCACAAAAACGTGTTTTCTTTGGCGTTTTAGGTTAGTTTTTGGATTATTAAGTCCCATTTTGGCTAAGAAAAGGTGAGTGAATAAGCACTCACCAATGATCTACCAACAATAAAAATAAAACATGCATACGGAAACAAATAACATCAAACAAATAAAAATCAAACAAATAAAAACACACAAAACATGGGTTGCCTCCCAAGAAGCGCTTTTCTTTATTTACGAGTCTTGTAGCTAGACTCAAGGTCATGGGAAATTACGTGACCTCATCATTGGTCACATTCTCTAGGTCATCTCCAATCTTAGTTTTGTATTCCGGACCTAGTTGCAAACATTCCTTGTAAAAACTGAGTATTCTACTCATGACATAATCTACTCCTCTACGTCTATCCTCATCATTCCTATAGTAAACCTCTTGCTTGTGTTCCTTTTATAGGTTTGATAGAAGACGGTATTGTTCAATCTTATAGGGCATTTGGTAAGCAATCTCATCGTTCTCATCCTTGAATCTAACTATCCCTAGGGATGGGTCATAATTCATCTTAGAGGCCTCAACAAACGGTTTTCCGAACACTACTTGACTTAGGCAACCATCTATTAGCGGACGAATATCCTCTACAATAACAAAGTCGGTAACATAAGTGAAGTTTCCTACAAAGACATGTAATCCTTTCACTCTTCCTATAAAGTTGCTCATCCAATTTGTGTTAGGCATCATCCTATATCCAAGTTGCTTCTTCATTACCCAGTTATAATAGGTCCTAGTCATGATGTTTATAGGAGACCTAAGATCGATATAAGCTTTCCACACATGCATATGCCCAATGTTGCATGGAATGTTGATGTTAGAGGGATCACCCGTTTTGATAAGTGGTGAACCAAGGACGTATGGTGTCTCGAGGTTATCGAATAGATCCTTATGATATTCCCGTTCTTCCTTGGTGGGTAACTTATCAAAGTGTTCCTCCACGTTTTCTACTTCCTCTAACTTTTCTTTCTTAATATCCTCAATTTCCTTAACCTCATCCTTAGCCCTGGTTTCTATTCCAACTTCATCCTTGTCACTTTCTTCTATATTCTTATCTATTGGCTTAATGGTGACAACTTTGACAAAGTGGACGTGTTTGGATGATGAGGGGTCCTTAATTTGGATTCCGCTACTAGTGTCCCTAGTGTCCTTCCTAGGTGTAGTGAGCACTTGGTTGTTGAGGGCTTTCAACAAGTTGTCAATCTTATTGGTCATCTCTGTTTGTTGTTGATTGAATTCGATTTCAAACTTAGCTATGCGAGCTTCTTGAGATGCCATAAACTTAGACATCAACCCTTCAAGATTATTGGTACTACCATAGTTATTGGAATGATTGTTGTTGAAAGTACGGTTAGAGGGTGGACCGTTTGATTGATAATGATTAGGCGGATTGGAAGAACTGTTTTAGGGCATGTTTTGGTTTTGTTTCCACCTAAGATTCGGGTGATTTTTCCAAGAAGGGTTGTTGGAATCACAGTAAGGGTTTGGCTCGGGTTTGAAAGTTTACCACTTGTCTCCCGCTTCGTCGGTACGCGAGGATGCATAATCCGCAAAAGCTCGTCCGGGGAGTTCCACGCAATCACGAGTGTCATGGGGACCACTACATAATTCGCATGAAGAAGTGATTTTGTTCACTTGGCTTGAAGGCTTAGGAGCTTCATAGGATTTCATGAGAAACTTGACTTGGTGCTCAAGTTCCATGATCCTACGGTCCGGAGTGCTAGAATTGTTCGAAGGCAAAGATATTGCCTTGACCGTTTTGTTCAAATGACGGGGATCATTCCAACTTTCGTTGTCATAGAGAGCAAGATCTTCTATGAGTTCCCATGATTCTTCCGCACTTAGATCACGTAGCTTGCCACCGGCCGATTGGTCAATGGTCGCCTTGTGGAGAGATCAATATGGTCATAGAAGATTTGGACTTGGAGCCAAAGATCTATGCCATGATGAGGGACTTTTTGGAGTAAGTCCTTGAAACGAGTCCATGCTTCATATAGAGTTTCACCTTGACGTTGTTGGAACATCAAGATATAATTTCTAAGCTTGGTAGTTCTCCCCGGTGGGAAAAATTGAGCAAGGAAACAAGAGGTGAGATCATCCCATGAGGTGATAGACACCGCGGGTAAACGTTCAAGCCATTAACTCGCTTGATCACGTAGAGAGAATTGGAATAGATGTAATCGGGTCGACTCTCTAGTTACAACATCAAGGTCTTTGGAATATACAATTTTAAGGAAATCCTTGAGATGTTGATTAGGATCTTCGGAACGAAGTCCATGGAATGCACATCCGCTTTGCACCAACCGGATGGTGTCGGATCGCATGGGGGACACATTGGCTGCTTGAGTGAGATCAATGGTGTTTCGTTAGCCTTGGTTGCTAGGACGGGAATACTCTCCTAAAGTTCGGGCCCTAGGAGGTTGGTTTGCTAATGGTGGGTTTTGTGGGTGGTTTTGTTGTGGTGGGTTGATGGGTTCAAAGATGTTACCACCTTCCATGATGCCGGATGGTAAAGGTTATGAACAAAGAAATGAAGAAATAAGATAGGCTAAAGAAAACCTAAAAATAAAAATAAAACTTTACTAGAAAGGAATTTAGCAAGTAGACCTAATAAAAAGAAATCCTAACCTAGACAATAACTATTCCCCGGGCTGCGGCGCCAAAAATTTGATATGTGGGAATTGCGCCCTCACAACAGGTTTTACCTCTCAAGGGATCTCGAGAAGCTTACAACCCCCACCAGGCAGTGTACCTGATCGTTGTAGTATAGTATAGTGACAAGTACCGGGGGATTGATCGTTCAACTCAGGAATAGTGTCGCTAGGATTAGAAAGCCTACTAAACTAGGTCTAGAGGTGAGGGATGATTCTTTTTGTATTTTTATATTATATAGAAAGAAAGTAAAATCTCGGGTTTTGAAGGAGTGGGCGGAATTAGTTGCTAGCCAACTAACCCAATTAATCTAAAGATGCAATCAAAATAAAATAACAAAAATGTAAATGAAACTATTATACTAATATGGTGGAAACAATAATGAGGAAAGTTGTGTTTACTTAGATTTCATTACTCCCTAAGTATCTTTTACAGTTTGATTAGCTTATTATAATTGCATGGATGACGGGTCATATTCTTTAATACTAGTCGTAGGGCCGTGTACAATATTACCTAACTCTATAAGATCCTACTTCACTCCTATGTCGAGCCGTTAGAAGCTCCTAACATAGGATCATTAGAATTCTCTTACGCATTAAATACAACCAAAAATCATAGTACACCTCTGATCATGTTTCTTAAGACGTTCAAGCAAGTTACCAATGGAAGTCTGCCAGTTTTCTTAAGCCTAACATCGAATACAATCATACGTAACAATTATAAACAAACAATTAACCCATAATCAACATCTAGGTTTCACTACATCTAAGCAAACACAATGAAAATCTAGCCTAGCATGTTAAAGAGAAGACAAGCGTAAGATATAATCACACAACACATAGACATATTGAATGATTTGAATAAGTACTTATCTTCAATTGAACATGGAAGAATCAAGGGGTTGAAACCCTTGAAAAAGCTGTAAAATTCGTCTAGGGTTTATTCCCTCAAAGTTGCACATAAAGTTCCACCCTAATGAATGAAAATTAGAAAACTATATATAGATTTTACACCTTGACGGTGTCACGTTATAGCTTGTGACGTCGTCAACTCGCCTCCATGATGAAATTCGTATTGCCTATATCCACTTCTGACGCCGTCATGTAAAATAATACTCTGGGCCGTCACATGTGTTTGGACCCTGACGGCCTTGGCGACGACGTCAGGCCAATAAGCTTGAAAACTTTCGGGGCCGTCACGTTATAAGTTCCATATCCACCTCTTTTGTCACTCTTAACGTCGTCACGTGTAGAAGCTTGACGTCGTCAGGTACTGTTCCAGCAAGGAATTTTGAGACTTTGCCGTTTTCTTCACTTTTATGCTCCAAAAACGTTCAAAATGCTTCCTTTTTCAGATTTCTCTCCAAAAGTGCCTAAAATGACGAAAGGAACGATTTAGGGCAATAATTGATCAAATAATCTCGAATTCGAGTTTAAATGACCCCTTAAAAGCGGTACACTTTTCGCCTCATCAATAATGTTTATGCCTCAACTTCTATGGGGTTGTTTCATTGGTACTACATATTTGGGCTTGATTCTCTATAGAGCTTTTTCTGGTATAGTGGCCTATCAATTATGATTACGTAAGTTAAAATAGCAAATGTATTAATGCAGCTGTATTGTTAAAAAAATGGAAGTGTTCTTTTTGGTGAAGTTAGCGTGTGCCAGTGAGCGGTATATGACTTAGAAATTGGCATTAAATTTAAGAGTCTAAATTTTCCTTAATAATGGGTTGATAAGTAATGGGAATTTGGTTATTTCAACTCTGTTTTCTATAGTGAATATTAGAAGTATCAGGGGTTTAAGCTATTGTCCTATTTTATTGTTGGTTTCCTATTTTAATGTGGTTGAACTAGCATCTTAAATTGTTTAAATAGTTTTAATCTTGATTATTAGTGAAGCCAGTCAAAGAGTTCGGTTAAGGAGGAGTCTACACCTAAAATGTCGTCTACCAAGAATTTTTACGCGACGAGTAACGTGCATTGTTAGTATCTCATAATTGATGTAATGTTTTCTTTTTCAGTCTCACCAAATATTTTTATATGTCGTTTGATACATGTTAAGAATTTTTGCTAAAGTTGAATTATCACATGTTACTATCGCTTGCAATTACATTTTGATCTTTTCACGTTCTACACTTTAACGTTATACGAAACACTTACGACAATATCGCATATTGTTAATTGTATGCCGCTAGGCGCGGGTACTCGCCTAGTTGTTATAAATGCCAACACGGTTTCTCAACATTAAAACACATGCTTGTTTTTTTATAAATTTAAAAAATTGAGAGAGAGAGAGAGAGAGAGAGAGAGAGAGAGAGAGAGAGAGAGAGAGAGAGAGAGAGAGAGAGAGAGGACATTTGTTTAGGGCTGAGCAACGGGCCGGATCCCGTCCCGACCCGACTAATCCTGATCCCGAAAGTCACCTAAATCGTAAATTGAATACCGACCCGAAAGTAGTCGGTTTTTTGGCCCGTCCCATCCTGTCCCGACCCGTCCCGAAAGTAGTCGATTTTTGCTTGTATTTTGTCGGTTTTTGACCCGTCCCGAATCTCGAAAATGCTAAAAATCTATCCTGACTCCCGACCTGAGAAGCTATTATTCAGTTTCGGAATTTTCGGTTTATGTCGGGATCAGGTCGGTTGTCGGGACTCGAGCGGTTTTGCTCACCCCTACTTTTGTTATTTAATAGTTTCCAAGACAGTCATCCTGGTCTCTACTATATAACATCATAATTTTCTTTTTTTATCTTGTAGTAATTCATAGTTAACTTGATGGAATTAAATAATCAAAAAATATTAATATTGAGGTTAGTATATTGTCATATTTTATTTATTGTCATAAGTTTGTTTTGCATGGAAATGAATAATAAAAAAATACTATAAATTGAACCCGTAAGTGTTGCATCAAGAGTTACAACAGAATCACAAGTTTGTAAGTAAAATTATTGCTGCTATATACCGTCGCTTTGCGCGAGTATTCGTCTAGTATGAATGAAGTAATAAAAGCATGCTCTTTGGTTAGTGGCAAGTATATAGCCAAACATATGTGATATGTAAATAGGTGCTCGTGACAAGTGCTACATGCTTGGGTACAATTAACCAAGACTGAAGGTGTTTAACGGTAACTTATGTATTTCAATAGTTTAAAGAAAGCCTATGAAATGTTCCTTGTTAAGTGTATGAGTGCCCAAGCGATGCACAAGTCTAGCATCCTAAGTGCCTAAGTGATTCACTAAGCGAATGCTAAGAGCGGTGCCTGATGCGTGGGAATTGCACCAGGCTTTACCTCTCGAGGGATCTCGAGAAGCTTACAACCCCCACCAGGCAGTGTACCTGATCGTTGTAGTATAGTAGTGACAAGTACCGGGGGATTGATCGTTCAACTCAGGAATAGTGTCGCTAGGATTAGAAAGCCTAAAAACTAGGTCTAGAGGTGAGGGATGATTCTTTTTGTATTTTTATGTTTTTATGAAAGCAAGTAAAATCTCGGGTTTTGGAAGAGTAGGCGGAATTAGTTGCTAGTCAACTAACCCAATAACTAAGATGCAATCAAAATAAAATAACAAAAATATAAATAAACTAAATTAAACTAGTGGTGTGAGCAATATGTGGGAGAATTGTGTTTACTTAGATTTCACTACTCCCTATATATCTTTTACAGGTTAATTACTTGTTACAGTTGCGTGGATGACGGGTTATATTCCTTAATACCAATCATGGGGTGGCGTACTTACTTCCCCAATTCTATAAGCTCCTACGTCACTCCTATGTCGAGCCGGCTAAGAAGCTCCTAACATGGGATCACTAGAATTCACTCATGCATTAAATACAACCATAAAAACCTAGTACACATCGGTTCATGTTTCTTAAAACGTTCAAGCAAGTTACACAATGGAGATCTGCCAGTTTTCTTAAGCCTAACATTGAAATCATTCATCCATTACAACTATAAACAAGCAATCAACCTATAATCAACATCTAAGTTCATTACATCTAAGCAAACACACAAAAGATCTAGCCTAGCATGTTAAAATCAAGACAAGCATAAGATATATTCAAACAACACATAGACATATTGAATGAATTGAAAGGAAACTTATCTCAATTGAACATGAAGGGTTTCAAGGGGTGAAAACCCTTGAAAATACTGTTACAAACGACCTAGGGTTTATTAGGTTCGGCCCTAGAATTATCCACACAAGTTCCTCTCTTAATGAATGAAAAATAAAAAAGTATTTATAGATTTTGTGAGGTGACGGCGTCAAGAGTAAAATTCTGACGCCGTCATCTCGCCGCCAATAAAGTTCTCGGACTGCCTAGATCTGGATCTGACGCCGTCATGTGTAATATCATTTCAGGCCGTCACCAAAATAACTCTTGACGCCCTACTTCTGACGCCGTCACGTTTTCTCTGGGTCGTCATCCAATTTGCTCCTGACGCCGTCAAAAATTCCTTCTTGATGCCGTCATCTACTGTTCCCAGCAAGGAAAATTAAGTCTTTGCCGTTTTCTTCACTTTTATGCTTCAAAAATGTCCAAAATGCTTCATTTTCCAGAATTCACTCCCAAAGTACCTAAAATCACAAAAGAAACGATTTAGGGAAATATTTGATCAAATAAATTTCAATTCCGGATTAAACGACCCCTTAAAAGTGGTTCAGTTTTCGCCTCATCATATACCCTTACACTTAAGATTTGCTTGTCCTCAAGCAAATATGATTTTATTCTAATCAAAATACAAGTTAGGGGTCATTTAACACTAATATAAAAGTAATTACAACAAATAATCGTTACACTAAAGACCAAAGACAAGCACGGAGGTCATACACTAGCACCTCACAAATAGTGTTTAGATACTCACATCTCTCGGGTGTAATAAAGTAAATATCACAATATGGAAATGGAAAACATCTCTCACTACCTGTCATAGCAAAATAGATTACCATAGGCTTGGGAAAGGATCAAATCTCCACCACATGGCGTAAGCACCTAGGATAAACTATCACAGAGGTCATTTAAAGAGTTGTAACGTTAGGTGCAGGGATATGGAATACACGGTTTTGTTAGATATATGCAGTCTTTATTGGTGGCGAGTTAATAATCTTGGTTAATTACATGTACAATATGGCGTTGCTAAGCCAAGACTGGACTCGACTTAAGCTAATAAATGAAAAATAACAAAAACTTAAAATAAACATAGAATGAAACGGGATGGTAGTCCGTATGTTTTTCTATTTTCTTTTTCTATTTTTTTTCTCTTTTTTTTTCTTTTTTTTTTATATTATTTTTTTTTATATTTTTTCGATTTTTTTTTTTTTTTTTTTTTTTTTTGCATACACTCTTACCCTACCATCCAAAATAATACATCATAAGAATGAACATTCCCCTTACACTTGAATTTTTACATATTTTACAATAGACTACTCTAATTACTCGAATTAAGAAAATCAAAACACTTGGAGCACTTTTAAGATTAACGCACATATGGGGGTAATAAAATGATGTTCTTCCCAATTACTCCATAATATAAGTACTTTACCCATGAGTCCCAATCGTCCCAAAACAATATGTACAAGGATATGACTCGACTTAGCAACCATGTAATTAATTAGATAATTAACTAAGGGTTTAAACAAATAACAATAATGCACTAAAGATGAGTGCATACACGGAAGGCTAAGGCGATTTGGTTGTACATTTAAGTGGGTTGTAACAAATTCTTCCTTTAAGTAAGATGCTTAAAGTTAGAAACGAAAAGATAGGCTCGGAGGGGTGTACTAGGGGTTTCGTGTACTAAAAATGAGTACAACGCTAAGGTGTGGGAAAAATTAGTTGACTTAACTAGCCAAGTAATATGACTTAAATGGTCAAGTAATTATGATACGGGTTTAACACAAGGGTGATACTAATGCCTCTTATCATGTAGTAAATCCTACTACACGAATGTAGTCTCACTAGCGGTCTCGGGATGTATCACTAACGCAAGTTCTAGAATCTGAATGCTACCGGTACACTCATAAGCACTAATAGTAAATGCTTTTCCTATCAAATCTAAAGGCGAACCTCACTTATTTGGGTGGAAAATTTTTCTGAATAGTACGGTTTTGTGCTAGTCATACAATCTCCTATCCATGAGACGCTTGCTAAGGCTAAAGTTTCACTCCTAAATATTGTAAAAAATTTTAAATTTGGCGCTAAAATTACACTAACAAGTATTTCTTATAGTTTTATTACACACCTACCATCAAACAAACAAACTCAAGTGAAAGTGTATCCTATAAGGTATCATCATTTACCCTCCCCTTACACTTAGGATGAACATTGTCCCCAATGTTCAATTAAAGATGTAAAAGTAAAACAGGTAAAAGAATGAAATCAAATACTCCCCTGATTCGCTCGGTATGGATAGTATGGTAACCAGGTTAGATCTTCCTCCAAGAAAAAGAACAATCAAAGCTTCCTTTCCAGAAATATAAATCATCTTCTTGTCAAACGTAACCTGTTAAACCTGAGAAAACAAACAAGGCAACCTCGCGTAAAATCGGCGGCAATCTATATATACTAACAAATCCTAGAAAACAAGGTAAGATATAATACTTGTGGATTGATGTTTGCAGATTTCCTGGAGATTATAAAACTAAAGATTCAACAAAAACTTTAAGACTCCGTTAGAAAAACAAAACTGGTAAAATTTCCAGAATTTTACACGTGACGCCGTCAGGAATTTCTTCCTGACGCCGTCAGAAGTGACCTGCAGAAATTCTTATGTTAAGTTTCCGGAAAATTTCTGGAAAAACTTTGTCCTACTTCCTGGAAAATCCTGCAAAACATCATTATGACTCGATACAAGCATTTGACTCTAACAAATACGAATATACATGTTCTTTTAATATTGCGGAGAATCATGATCGAGTTTGTTTCTTAGTAAACATATTTGGGGTTTCCCCTTACACTTATCTTTTGCGAAATACCTTTCAATGAAGTTAAGACTAAGCCAAACAACAAAATAAAGTATTTTCATCATTTTAGTGTGAAACATGATCTACCAACAATAAAAATAATGCATGCATACGGAAGCAAATAACAATCAAACAATAAAAATCACAAAAAACATGGGTTGCCTCTCAAGAAGCGCTTTTCTTTATTTACGAGTCTTGTAGCTAGACTCAAGGTCATGGTTTACTACGTGACCTCATCTTCAAATGTTACATCCTCCTCACTAATCATTTCATTACTATTTTCTTGATAATGTTTCACACGTTGTATGTTGACAGTAAATTCTCTACTTTCATCGTCTAGTAACACAACAGCTCCAGTTTTAGAGGAACTCTTCACCGTAAATGGCCCATACCATCTAGACTTGAGTTTCCCTGGGAATAACCTTAACCGGGAGTTATATAATAGGACTTTGTCCCCTTCTGAAAATTCCTTGGGTTTCTTAATTCGTTGGTCATGCCACCTTTTTGCCCTCTCCTTATATGTAATGGAAGATTCATACGCCTCTAATCTTAGCTCATCAAGCTCGTGTAATTGCAAGAACCTATTGGTTCCGGCAATTGTATAATCTAAATTACATGCCTTAAGCACCCAATAAGCCTTATGTTCTAACTCTAACTGAAGATGACATGCCTTACCATACACCATGCGGAACGGGGTCGTTCCAATAGGTGTCTTGTAGGCAGTTCGGAATGCCCATAAGGCCTCATCGAGTTTAAATGACCAGTCTTTTCTATTCTGACTAACCGTTTTTTCTAGTATTCTTTTAATAGCCCTGTTCGTGTTTTCGACCTGGCCATTGGTCTGTGGATGATAGGCGGTGGAAAATCAATGGGATACCCCGTATCTCCTCATGACCTTTTCCATTTGCGCATTGCAAACGTGAGTTCCCCTATCACTGATGAGAGCTTTAGGAATCCCGAATCTAGCGAAAAGCTTTTTCAGGAAATGAATAACCACCCGGGCATCGTTGGTCCTAAGGGCTTGTGCCTCTACCCATTTTGAAACATAATCGATGGCAACTAAAATGTATTCATTCCCTCCTGAAGATGGAAAGGGTCCCATGAAGTCAATTCCCCAGACATCGAAAACCTCACATACTTGTATAAAATTCTGAGGTGCTTCATCCCTATTTGATATGTTCCCGGCCCGTTGACATGCATCGCATGCTTGTACCATTTCTTTGATATCACGAAAAATTGTGGGCCAATAGAATCCCGCGTCGAAAATCTTTCGGGCGGTGGTGCTTATTCCATGATGGCCCCCAGAGGGGCCAGAGTGACATTCTCTCATGATTTTTACTGCCTCACCTTCCGAAACACAACGTCTGATTATTTGATCAGGACACCTTCGGAATAAAAATGGTTCGTCCCAGAAGTAGTATTTTAATTGGGCAAAGAACCTTTTCTTTTTGTACCTAGTCATGTGTTCCGGAATTAGTCTGCTTGCGAGATAGTTAGCAAAATCGGCGTACCAGGGCTCAGAATCTGTCATTGACATGAGTTGTTCGTCAGGAAATGAATCCCGAATCTCGCTTCTATCATGCTCACCAGGGGGATTTTTAAGACGAGATAAGTGATCTGCAACCAAATTCTCTGCCCCCCTTTTATCACGCATTTCAACATCAAATTCTTGTAACAACAGGATCCACTGAATTAGTCGTGGTTTAGCATCTTGCTTAGCAAAAAGATATCGGAGAGCCGAGTGATCGGTAAAAACGACAGTCTTTGAAAGGACAAGATATTGACGGAATTTGTCGAATGCGAACACTACGGCTAATAATTCTTTTTCGGTGTTAGAGTAATTCTCTTGAGCAGGGTTCATGGTTTTGCTAGCGTAGTAAATAGGTTGAAATAGCTTGTCACGCCTTTGGCCCAGTACAGCTCCAACAACATAATCGCTAGCATCGCACATGATTTCAAACGGTAACTCCCAGTTGGGTGTAACCATGATTGGAGCTTGCGTGAGCTCCTTTTTCAGGAGGTCAAATGCATCCTTGCATTCTTGAGAGAAATCAAAAGGGGCATCCTTAATCAGCAATTGAGTCATTGGCCGAGCTATTTTGGAGAAATCTTTGATGAATCTCCGATAGAACCCGGCGTGGCCCAAGAAGCTGCGTATTGCTTTAACAGTCGTGGGATAAGGTAACTTAGATATAGCTTCCACTTTAGCTTGATCCACCTCAATCCCATTCCCTGAGATCTTATGTCCTAACAAAATCCCTTCTCTTACCATGAAATGACATTTTTCCCAATTTAACACCAAGTTGGTTTCCTCACAGCATTTGAGCATTTTTTCTAGATTAGCAAGACAGCGGTCGAAAGAATTCCTGAAAACTGAAAAGTCATCCATGAAAACTTCCATGTTGTCTTCCATAAGTTCGTGGAAGATTGCGGTCATGCATCGCTGAAAAGTGGCGGGGGCGTTACACAGCCTAAAAGGCATTCTTTTGTAGGCGAACGTTCCATAAGCGAAAGTAAACGTGGTTTTTTCTTGGTCCTCAGGTGCTATAGGGATTTGGAAATGTCATGAGAATCCATCCAAGAAACAATAGTACTCGTGCCCAGACAATCTCTCCAACATTTGGTCAATGAATGGTAAGGGAAAGTGATCTTTCCTTGTGGCATCATTGAGCTTTCTATAATCGATGCATACCCGCCAGCCAGTAACCGTTCTCTGGGGTACCATCTCTCCCTTTTCGTTCTTCACCACAGTCATTCCTCCCTTTTTTGGTACAACCTGTACAGGACTAACCCACGGGCTATCCGAGATTGGGTAAATTAATCCTGCATCCAGAAGTTTGATGACTTCTTTCTTCAGTACTTCCTTAATGTTGGGATTCACCCGCCTCTGGGGTTGCACGGTAGGTTTATAATTTTCTTCCATAAGAATCTTGTGCGTGCAAAAAGTTGAGTCAATCCCCTTAATGCCGTCTACACTCCATGCAAGCACTCCCTTATATTTCTTTAGGATTTCTAAGAGCTTACCTTTTTGTTCATGTTCGAGGGCAGAGTTTATGATTACCGGTAGTTGGTCCTCTCCCTGAAGGAAGGCATACTCTAGATGGTTAGGGAGTTCTTTAAGATCTAGCTTGGGGGTTCGATAATAGAAGGCTTAAGCTTGTTTCAGGTTTTCGGAGTTCGAGATGCTCGGTGGTCTCCTGTATAGGGTAGAAAGAGACTGCTCCAACATCCTCCATCTTTTCTACCTCCAACAAGGGGAGGAAACTCTCATCCCGTAACCAGCCTTCCTCGATCTGTTCATCAACACAGTCATCGATGACATCCGTGAGTTCATCGAACTCTCCAATGAAATAGAGCCGGTTAGCTGCTTCGAGAGAGAGGTCCATAGTATCTTTAATGTCGAAGGTTAAGCTATCGGTTCCTACTCGTAAGGTTAACTTTCCGTCATGAACATCAATGACTGCACGAGCGGTAGCAAGAAATGGTCTCCCTAAGATGATGGGTACCAAGTCATCCTCCTCCATCTATAAGATTACGAAGTCAACCGGGAATTTGAATTTTCCAACCTTGACTAGCACATTCTCGCATATCCCTATGGGGTATTTGACTGATCTATCGGCTAGTTGAATGTTCATACGGGTAGGCTTTAATCCGGAGTATCCTAGTTTAAGGAACATGGAGTGAGGCATGAGGTTGATACTCGCCCCTAAATCGGCAAGAGCATTCTTTATCGATAGAGATCCTATGGAACAGGGCAAGGTGAAGCTGCCTGGATCGTCTACCTTTTTTGGTAACCCTCGATGGGTCACCACCGAACATTCTTCCCCCAGAGTCACAAGACCCTCGAGTTTCTTTCGGTTGGCGAGTAATTTTTTAAAGTATGTGCTATACTTTGGCATGTGATAGCAAGCATCAAGGAGGGGTATGGTGATCACTGAGTCTTTTAGGTATGACAATAATCTTTTATTATCGTTCTCAGTTTTCAGGTTTTTTAATCGGGATGGGAATGGGACTCTCACAGGTTGGTTAGGCGGGGTCGATGGGGATGGGGTCGCCAAGGGAGGTTGTTCGGGAGCCTCGCTGCTCACATCACCCTCCTCTTCATGAGGCTTGCTTGGATCGGGGATGATGGGTTGTGAGCTTGGGAAAGGGGGTCCTTGGTTGTTGTCCCAGCTCGAGTGGTTATCGCGAGCATGGGGTCTTTTTGGCTTACTGACGGCATGTCAAGGTTATCAAAGGCGGAGTTAAGCTTGTTGAACCATTCTCCGATGTCCTTATGTTGCTCATCGACAAGTTCATCAAGACCTTTCAATTGTAAGCCTTTTTTCTTGAGTAAAGTGACCAAGGTCATCTTCAAAAGTGCTCCTGATTTCAAATTCAGGGCCTTCCTCTCCTTCTTTTCTCCTTACCAGATTTCCCCAAAGGGTGTAGTCGTCGTTTTGGTAAAAAGGCAGAAGGGAAGGGTCAGCATAGATGTCACCTCCTGACAAGCACGCATGTTCAATCGTGGGTTCTTCTCCGCATTCCTCTACCTCGTGCGGGCCCCCACAATAGTTGCAAATTAAGTAAGGATTGGAAAGTTGTTTAGGTAATTGCGACCCAGCTAGGTATTCCATTCTTTTGTGAATTTTTCTTAGCCGATCTGGAGATGTTGATGTGTTTTCAGACATGCTAGCAGTCGACTCAGGTTCATCCCAAGTGTCATCCTGGTCTTGAGCATATTCCTCAATCCTATTCCATCCTTCCTCGGCACTAAGATTGGCTAATCTCCCTTTTCTAGAATTGTTGATCCCGTTCCGGTCATTTGAGGAGATATTGTCGTAGAAGATTTGGACTAGAAGCCAGAGTTCGATGCCATGATGGGGAACTTGTCTTATTAAATCCTTGAATCTAATCCACGATTTATGGAAGGGTTCGTCCTTCCCTTTTCGGAAGCGGAGGATCCTATCTCTAAACGCTGAGGTTTTCCCCTCTGGAAAGAACTTCTCATAAAATTTGGATATGAGTTGCTCCCATGTGAAAATAGATTCAAAAGGAAGTTTATCATACCACTCTTTGGCTTTTTCGTAAAGGGTGAAAGGGAAGAATCGTAATCGGGACGTGTTTCTAGTAGCCCCATCCGTATGGAGGGTGTCTACTATTTTTAAGAAGTCCTTGATGTGTTGAATCGGGTCATCATCATCTAGTCCACAAAACTTGACACACTTCGGACAAGCCAAACATCGGTCGCATGCAAGACCTCATTGGTGTGTTCGTTTGGGTAGACAATGGCGTTTGAGAAGCCACGAGGGTTTGGGAGGAGTGGTCCTTAAGGCGCTTAGTAGTGGGAGTTATGGGGGGTACTCATATCTAGGGGTGGTAATGGAGTCGTGTTCATGTTAACCTATTCGGGTTCGCGTGTTGGCGGGTTAGTATAGCCTCTACCCAAACACGACCCATTTATTAATCGTGTCAAAAAACTCAACCCTAACCCTCACCTGCATAACACGTGTAACCCATTTTTGACCCGTTTAACCCATTTAAATAAATATGTCAAGTAGTGAATAAGGTTGGTGATATGTTGGTTTAACTAGCTTAAATGCTAAAATGATATAAGGATTTAAAATATGATAAAAATAACAGACAAATAACTATACAGAAATCCAAATCCAAATCCAACATAAAAAGGCAAGTTATATATTTTATTTTTAGAGTCTTATATACTTAAACAGGTTCACGGGTTGACTTGTTTAATATTCACTCAACCCAAACACGGCCCATTTATTTAACGGGTTAGACAGGTTGACCTGTTTTTGACCCAAACCTGTTTACCCTCAACCCAAACCCGTTTAACTTCGTGTCGTTTATCGTGTCGTGTCGACAATTGCCACCCCTACTCATATCGTTGTTGGATTGGGCGCTAGGGGTTGTAAGGTGGTTTTCTGAATTTTCTTCAGAAAGGGGTGCATCAAAATCGATGGCTACGCTGTATGGTTCAGGTGTTGAGTGAGATCGTCTTAACCTACGCATTTCTCTATCAGGTTCTGCATAGGGCAAAACAAGGTCTCTAGCGGAACTACGACTCCTAGTGACTCTAAGGTTAAAGAATTCGTCGGTTGCCATGATGGCGAATGGTGGAAATTACGAACAAAAACACGAAGAAATAAGATAGACTAAAGAGAACCTAAAAAAAATAAAAATAAAATCTTACTAGAAAGGAATCTAGCAAGTAGACCTGATAAAAAGAAATTCTAACCTAGAAAATAACTATACCCCGGGCTGCGGCGCCAAAAACTTGATGCGTGAGAATTGCACCAGGCTTTACCTCTCGAGGGATCTCGAGAAGCTTACAACCCCCACCAGGCAGTGTACCTGATCGTTGTAGTATAGTATAGTGACAAGTACCGGGGGATTGATCGTTCAACTCAGGAATAGTGTCGCTAGGATTAGAAAGCCTAAAAACTAGGTCTAGAGGTGAGGGATGATTCTTTTTGTATTTTTATGTTTTTATGAAAGCAAGTAAAATCTCGGGTTTTGGAAGAGTGGGCGGAATTAGTTGCTAGTCAACTAACCCAATAACTAAGATGCAATCAAAATAAAATAACAAAAATATAAATAAACTAAATTAAACTAGTGGTGTGAGCAATATGTGGGAGAATTGTGTTTACTTAGATTTCACTACTCCCTAGATATCTTTTACAGGTTAATTACTTGTTACAGTTGCGTGGATGACGGGTTATATTCCTTAATACCAATCATGGGGTGGTGTACTTACTTCCCCAATTCTATAAGCTCCTACGTCACTCCTATGTCGAGCCGGCTAAGAAGCTCCTAACATGGAATCACTAGAATTCACTCATGCAATAAATACAACCATAAAAACCTAGTACACATCGGTTCATGTTTCTTAAGATGTTCAAGCAAGTTACACAATGGAGATCTGCCAGTTTTCTTAAGCCTAACATTGAAATCATTCATCTATTACAACTATAAACAAGCAATCAACCTATAATCAACATCTAAGTTTCATTACATCTAAGCAAACACACAAAAGATCTAGCCTAGCATGTTAAAATAAAGACAAGCATAAGATATATTCAAACAGCACATAGACATATTGAATGAATTGAAAGGAAACTTATCTCAATTGAACATGAAGGGTTTCAAGGGGTGAAAATCCTTGAAAATACTGTTACAAACGACCTAGGGTTTATTAGGTTCGGCCCTAGAATTATCCACACAAGTTCCTCTCTTAATGAATGAAAAATAGAATAGTATTTATAGATTTTGTGAGGTGACGGCGTCAAGAGTAAAATTCTGACGCCGTCATCTCGCTGCCAATAAAGTACTCGGACTGCCTAGATCTGGATCTGACGCCGTCACGTGTAATATCATTTCATGCCGTCACCAAAATAACTCTTGACGCCCTACTTCTGACGTCGTCACGTTTTCTCTGGGTCGTCATCCAATTTGCTCCTGACGCCGTTTAAATCCCTTTTTGACGCCGTCATCTACTGTTCCCAACAAGGAAAATTAAGTCTTTGCCGTTTTCTTCACTTTTATGCTCCAAAAACGTCCAAAATGCTTCCTTTTCCAGAATTCACTCCTAAAGTACCTAAAATCTCAAAAGGAACGATTTAGGGCAATATTTGATCAAATAAATTCCAATTCCGGCTTAAACGACCCCTTAAAAGTGGTTCATTTTTCGCCTCATCAGTGCCTAAGTGATGCACCATGAAAGAGTCATGAGTGCTGTTAAAACTATAGATCTGATCAGAAATCACAACCACAACACAAGATCTCACCCAACCAACCACCCATTGGTGAATTATTTTTATTACTCAGTAATACAAGAAGACAAGTACTCAAATGAGTGCTTTCCAAACAAATACAAAAGAAATTGATTGTCCCCTTCAGAAGGATCCAATCACTCACTACAAAGTTATGAATACAATCAACCTCACTACAAACACTCACAATAACCAGACTATCCTACCCAGTTGATCAAGATGATCAAGAGATGAATACCAGAAATAAGACCACAAAGACTTGGGAGAGAATATCGATTGATGTGTGAGAAAATAAGACTAAGTGATGGCTACTAGGGCTGGGTTCCAGCTTATATAGAAGCAAAGTACACTTCAGCCCCTGAAGAATGTAAAACCTGCCAAAACCAGCTAAACATACAAACAAGAGTAAAATATGACATAATAAGTCCTTAGACTTATTATGACAAACATGAGCTTGTAAAACATAACATATTTCAACACCCCCCTCTCAAGCTCATGGCTTGAACATATCCACCATACCAAGCTTATCACAAAACTGCTTGTGTTGAGAAATACTCAACCCTTTAGTAAATATATTTGCAACATTATTAGCAGAGGCAACTTTCAAGGTTTTAATAACCCAGAAGCTACCTTCTCCCTAACAAAATTAGGGGTGAGCATCGGTCCAGGACCGGACCGGACTGACAAGACCGAGGACCGAAATAGTCAAAAAACCAAGACCGAGGACCGGACCGAATGTTGTCGGTCCGGTCCGGTCTCGGTCGGTCCGTCGGTCGGTCCGGTCCAACAAGGCTAAAAAATCGGTTTGTGGTCCGGACCGGACCGACTGGACCGAGGACCGAATTAGCCAAAAATCCAAGACCGAGGACCGGACTGAATGTGGTCGGTCCGGTCCGGTCCGGTTTCGGTCGGTCCTTCGGTCGGTCCGGTCCATTCGGGTCGTTTGCTCAGCCCTAAACCAAATGCAAATCTATTTCAAAATGTGTAGTTTTCTCATGAGAAACAGGATTAGCAGCTATTTGAATAGCAGAACTGCTATCAAAAAATAAAATTACAGGTAACAAGCCATCTATTCCAAGGTCCTTAAAAATTTTAACAATCCAAACAAGCTCACAAGTAGTAGATGCAAGACATCTATACTCAGATTCATCGGAGGACCTAGAAATAGTAGCATGTTTCTTACTTTTCCAGGAAATCAGATTATTACAAAACTAAACACAAAAACCTGAAACTGATTTCCTAGAAATAGGACACTTAGCCCAATCTGCATCTGAAAAAGCATACAGATTAAGCTTATCACCATACTCAAATTGAATACCTGTATCAGGATCCTGCTTTAAATATCTCAAAACTCGAAGTGCAGCAGTAAAAGGAGAATTAAGAGGAGCATGCATATGCTGACTTAAATAATGAACTGCATAAGATATATCAGGCCTAGTAACAGACAAATATATCAATTTTCCAATCAACTTCTGATACTCAGTCATGTTAGACAAAAACTTGTCAGTTTCTGTCTCAACATGACCAAAAACAACATTCTGCTGCATAGGAATAGCAGCAGGCTTACAAGCCAACAAACCATACTCACTTAACAGGTCTAGACAATACTTTCTTTGTGAAAGACAAATACCAACTTTGTTTTCTAAAACTTCAATACCCAAAAAATGTTTGAGAGGACCAAGGTCCCTAATCATAAATTTAGCGTTCAGAAAACTTTTAAACTTCTCAATTTCATCCACATTGTTACCAGTAATGACAATATCATCAACATAGACTAACAAAGCCAATAAAACACCATTTTTATCCTTAGTGTATAATGAGTAATCATTACACTTTATTTAAAACCATTTTCAATCAAAGCAGTGGTAAGTTTTTCATTCCACTGCCTTGGAGCCTGTTTTAATCCATAAAGAGTTTGTTCAATTTACATACCCTGGTTTCATCTTTATCATAAAAACTGGGAGGTAACTGCATATAAACATCTTCATACAAATCACCATATAAGAAAGTATTATTAACATCAAGTTGAAACAAAGGCCATTTATTGTGAACAGATAAAGAAATTAAGCACCTCATAGTGACCATTTTCACAACAGGGCTAAAAGTTTCCTCATAATCAATGCCCTCTCTTTTATTAAAGCCTTTGGTAACAAGCCTAGCTTTATACCTATCAATTTCACCAGAAGACTTATAATTAAGTTTCCAAATCCACTTACAAGCAATAGCAAACCTGCCTTCAGGAAACTCACATAATTCATAAGTATTGTTCCTATGTAAAGCTTTCATCTCAGAATTCATAGCTTCTCTACACATAGGATTCTAAGTTGCCTCAGCAAGGGTCTTTGGCTCACAAGACTTATTCAAAGTGGTAGAAAAACACATATTAACTCTAGAGAGTTTAGAATAAGACACATACTTTTCAAGACCATACTTCACATTACTACCAACAACAAAGTCATTAAACCTAACAGGTTGACTTATATTCCTAGAAGACCTCCTACAAATTGGTGATGCTTCCATTTGAATATTATGATCCTTACCATTAAAAATGTTTTGATTATTGCCCTCAGAGGTGAGAGTCTCTCCTATCTGGGTTGCTGTGGTTACCCCTCCATCACTGACTATGTTAACATAGTCTCCTGGAGGTCCCATACCACTACCTTCCACATTAGAAGGGTCCCCCTCTTCATCATTGGGACTTTCAGTCCCTTGGATGTCAAAAAAGTTTAAATTGTTTACTCTACTTTCATCAAAAATTGGTTCTAAGTTATTAGAAATATTTCCAGAATCATTTGAAACATTTGAAGACTTCATTTTAAAAGGAAACACTGTTTCATAGAACCTTACATCTCTTGAAAAAAACACAGACTTACTTTCCAAACCATACAATTTATAAGCCTTTTTAACAGTAGAAAAACCAATCAAAACACATTATTCAGATTGAGAACCAAATTTATCATTTGAATTCAAAACAGTAGAGTAACATAGACACCCAAAAGATCTGATATGAGAGAGACTAGGATCCTTATAAAACACTAAAAAATAAGGAGAAGCACCATACAAGACAGAGGAGGGAAGCCTGTTAATCAAGTACACAACAATTAAAACACATTCAGGCCACATATTCAAGGGAATCCCCCCTGAAACATAAGACTTCTAGCCACATTAAGGAGGTGTCTATGTTTCCTCTCAGCAATCCCATTTTGCTGAGGAGTATAGGTACAAGAAGTTTGATGAATCATCCCTAGATAAGTAAAAAGAGTTGATAATTGATTATTGAAAAATTCTGTTCCATTATCAGATCTTATGATCTTAACCTTTTTGTTAAATTGAGTAAATATAAGTTTTATAAAATTTACAATATAATGACCAACCTCAGTCTTTGACTTAAGCAAATAGACCCAAACAGCCCTGCTAAAGTCATCAACTATAGTTAAAAAAATATTTAAAATCTTCTTTACTAGTTACCCTGTATGGACCCCAAACATCACAATGAATGAGATCCCCAACAGACTCAATTTTATGATCACTTCATGAAAAAGGTTCTCTAGTTTGTTTGGCCTTGTGATACCCATCACAAGGAGAAAAATGATTCATCTTTTTAAGACCAATTTTATTACCCAAAGAAGACAGGACTTGTTCAGCAGGATGACCAAGTCTTTGGTGCCATAACTCATTAGAAACATGACAAACAAACACAGAATTACACATAGCAAGATTAAACTCACCACTCACAGGCTCATCAAACAAATAGAGTCCACCAGACTCACTACCACTCCCCACAATTTTGCCCAGATTCATATCCTGAATATAGCACTTATGCTCATCAAAACCAAAAAAAAATTTTACTATCTTTAATCATCTTATTAACAGATAACAAACTAACATTATACTCAGGGACAACAAGAACATCAAACAAAACAACACCAAAGGTTAATCTAAGACTGCCAATGGCAGATATCTTAGCAACAGTACCATTGGGATGTCCAACAGTTAACATAAGACTATAAATATTAACCACATTAAACATGTTCTTAGTAGAATAAGTCATATGCTGATTAGCACCAGAATCAATCACCCATCCTAGAGTGACATTATACTTAACAGAACTAGTTTTAGCACATAATTTTTTTTCAAAATTCAAATTAAACATCACATTATTGTTGAATAAAATGGGAAATTTACCTGCCATACTAGCAGAGACATTAGCAGAAGGTTTTTCATTAATGAGACTTAAAAGTTTCATCATTTGATCATTAGTGAAAGACCCAGTCATAGACCCAGAAGAAGGAGAAGACTAAGATACATCTGCATTACCATTAAACTTTTTGACAGAAGCATATTGTTTAGACAAATTAGGGTTTCTCTTAAAACCAGGAGGGTAACCATTAAGCTCAAAGCACCTTTCAATAGTGTGACCAATTAAACCACAATGTTTAAAAACCAAGTTAGGATTAGGTCCCCTATCACCATTACCATTTTTGTTATTACCTCTTCTAACAAAATTATTATTATTAGAGTTTGAATTACAATTGGTCTTAACAACAAAAGCAGCAGGTAGGACCTTGCTACTAGAACCAGAACTTGGGTAGAGTCCTGATGAGGCGAAAAGTGTACCGCTTTTAAGGGGTCATTTAAGCCCGAATTCGTGATTATTTGATCAATTATTGCCCTAAATCATTCCTTTTGTAATTTTAGGTACTTTTGGAGAGAAATCTGGAAAAGGAAGCATTTTGGACGTTTTTGGAGCATCAAAGTGAACAAAATGGCAAAGTCTCAAATTCCTTGTTGGGAACAGTACCTGACGACGTCAAGCCATAACACATGACGGCGTCAAGACTACTCAAGAGTGACAAAAGAGGTGGATGTGGAATTTATAACATGACGGCCCAGAGTGTTTTCGGAGTTAATGGCCTGACGGCGTCACCAAGGCCGTCAGGGTCCAAATACAAGTGACGGCCCAGAGTAGATTTGCACATGAAGGCGTCAAGACTGGATCTAGGCAATACGAATTTCAACTTGGCGGCGAGTTGACGGCGTCAGAGGCTAATACATGACGCCGTCAGGATGCTTAGTCTATATATATTTTTCCAATTTTTCATTGTAAAGTGTGGAACAAGTTGTGGAATACTACACACAAACCCTAGGTCGAATTTCCTGCATATTGAAGGGGTTTCAAACCCTTCTTTCTTCCATGTTTTAATAAAGATAAGTTCCCCAATAATCATTCAACATGTCTATGTATTGTTTGATTCTATCGTATGCTTTTCTTTCTTTTAACATGTTAGGCTAGGTTTTTATTGTGTTTGCTTAGATGTAGTGAAACCTAGATGTTGATTATTGGTTGATTGTTTGTTTATAATTGTTACGGATGATTGTATTCGATGTTAGGCTTAAGAAAACTGGCAGACTTCCATTGGTAACTTGCTTGAACGTCTTAAGAAATATGATCGGAGGTGTACTACGATTTTTGGTTGTATTTAATGCATAAGTGAATTCTAATGATCCCATATTAGGAGCTTTTAGTCGGCTCGACATAGGAGTGAAGTAGGATCTTATAGAGTTAAGGAATATTGTACACGGCCCTACGACTAGTATTAAGGAATATAACCCGTCATCCATGCAATTGTAACAAGCTAATCAACCGGTAAAAGATATCTAGGGAGTAATGAAATCTAAGTAAACACAACTTTTCTCATTATTGCTTCCACCACTTTAGTACATTAGTTTAATTTTCATTTCTTTTATTTTATTTTGATTGCATCTTTAGTTAATTGGGTTAGTTGGCTAGCAGCTAATTCTGCCCACTCCTTCAAAACCCGAGATTTTACTTGCTTTCATAAAATATAAAAAAATACAAAAAGAATCATCCCTCACCTCTAGACCTAGTTTAGTAGGCTTTCTAATCCTAGCGACACTATTCCTGAGTTGAACGATCAATCCCCCGGTACTTGTCACTATACTATACTACAACGATCAGGTACACTGCCTGGTGGGGGTTGCAAGCTTCTCAAGATCCCTTGAGAGGTAAAACCTGTTGCGAGGGCACAATCCCACGTATCAAGTTTTTGGCGCCGCTTCCGGGGAATAGTTATTGTCTAGGTTAGAATTTTATTTTATTAGGTCTACTTACTAGATTCCTTTCTAGTAAGGTTTTATTTTTATTTTTAGGTTTTCTTTAGTATATCTTATTTCTTCGTTTCTTGTTCGCAACCATTACCATCCGACATCATGGAAGGTGGTAATATCTTTGATCCCATCAACCCACCACAACAAAACCACCAACAAAACCCACCACTAGCAAACCAACCTCCTAGACCCCGAACTTTAGGAGAGTATTCCCGTCCTAGCCACCAAGGCTATCGAAACACCATTGAGCTCACTCAAGGAGCCAATGTGTCCCTATTGCGATCTGACACCATCCGGTTGGTGCAAAGCGGATGTGCATTCCATGGACTTCGTTCCGAAGATCCTAATCAACATCTCAAGAATTTCCTAAAAATCGTAGATTCCATAGACCTTGATGTTGCAACTAGAGAGTCGACCCGATTACGTCTATTCCAATTCTCTCTACGTGACCAAGCTAGTCAATGGCTTGAACGTTTTCCCGCGGGATCCATCACCTCTTGGGATGATCTCACTTCTCGTTTTCTTGCTCAATTTTTCCCACCGAGGAGAACTACCAAGCTTATAAATGATATCTTGATGTTCCAACAATGTCAAGGTGAAACTCTATATGAAGCATGGACTCGTTTCAAGGACTTACTCCAAAAAGTCCCTCATCATGGCATAGATCTTTGGCTCCAAGTCCAAATCTTCTAAGACCATATCGATCTCTCCACAAGGCGAACCATTGACCAATCGGCCGGTGGCAAGCTACGTGATCTAAGTGCGGAAGAATCATGGGAACTCATAGAAGACCTTGCTCTCTATGACAACGAAAGTTGGAACGATCCCCGTGATTTGAATAAAACGGTCAAGACAATATCTTTATCTTCGAACAATTCTAGCACTCCTGACCGTAGGATCATGGAACTTGAGGACCAAGTCAAGTTTCTCATGAAATCCTACGAAGCTCCTAAGCCTTCAAGCCAAGTGAACAAAATCACTTCTTCATGCGAATTATGTAGTGGTCCCCATGACACTCGTGATTGGGTGGAACTCCCCGGACAAGCTTTTGCGGATTACGCATCCTCGCGTACCGACGAAGCGGGAGACAAGTGGTACACTTTCAAACCCGAGCCAAACCCTTACGGTGATTCCTACAACCCTTCTTGGAAAAATCACCCGAACCTTAGGTGGAAACAAAACCAAAACATGCCCCAAAACAATTCTTTCAATCCACCTAATCGTTACCAACCAAACGGTCCACCCTCTAACCGTACTTTCAACAACAATCCTTCCAATAACTATGGTAGTACCAATAATCTTGAAGGATTGATGTCCAAATTTATGGCATCTCAAGAAGCTCGCATAGCTAAGTTTGAAACCGAATTCAATCAACAACAAACGGAGATGACAAATAAAATTGACAACTTGTTGAAAGCCCTCAACAACCAAGTGTTAACTACACCTAGGAAGGACACTAGGGAAAATAGTAGCGGAATCCAAATTATGGACCCCTCATCATCCAAACACGGCCACTTTGTCAATGTTGTCACCATCAAGCCAATAGATAAGAATATAGAAGAAAGTGGTAAGGATGAAGTTGGAATAGAAACTGAACCTAAGGATGGGATTAAGGAAGTTGAGGATATTAGGGAAGAAAAGTTAGAGGAAGTAGAAAACGTAGAAGAATACTTTGATAAGTTACCCACCAAGGAAGAACGGGAATACCATAAGGATCTATTCGATGACCCCGAGACACCATATGTCCTTGGTTCACCACTTATCAAAGTGGGTGATCCATCTAACATCAACATACCCTACAACATTGGGCATATGCATGTGTGGAAAGCTTATATCGATCTTAGGTCTCCTATAAACATTATGACTAGGACCTATTATAATTGGGTAATGAAGAAGCAACTTGAATATAGGATGATGCCTAACACAAATTGGATGAGCAACTTTGTAGGAAGAATGAAAGGATTACATGTCTTTGTAGGAAACTTCACTTATGTTACCGACTTTGTGATTGTAGAGGAAATTCGTCCGGTAATAGATGGTTACCTAAGTCAAGTAGTGTTCGGAAAACCGTTTGTTGAGGCCTCTAGGACGAGTTCTGACCTGTCCCTAGGGATAGTTAGATTCAAGGATGAGAACGATGAAATTGCTTACCAAATGCCCCATAAGATTGAACAATTCCGTCTTCTATCAAACCTTGAAAAGGAACACAAGCAAGCGGTCTACTATAGGAATGATAAGGATAGACATAGAGGAGTAGATTATGTCATGAGTAGAATATTGGGTTTCTACAAGGAATGTTTGCAACTAGGTCCGGAATACAAAACTAAGATTGAAAATGACCTAGAGAATGAGACCAATGATGAGGTCACGTAATTGCCCATGACCTTGAGTCTAGCTACAAGACTCGTAAATAAAGAAAAGCGCTTCTTGGGAGGCAACCCATGTTTTGTGTGTTTTTATTTGATTTTATTTGTTTCCGTATGCATGTTTTATTTTTATTGTTGGTAGATCATGTTTCAAACTAAATTGTGAAAATGCTTTATTTTGTTTTTAACTTCGTCTTAATTACATATAAAGGTATTTTGCAAAAGCTAAGTGTAAGGGATCCCCAAATTTGTTTATAAGAACGAAAATGATCATGATTCGCCACAATATTAAATGAGCATGTATATTAGTATTTGTTAGAGTCAAATGCTTGTATCGAGTCATAATGATGTTTTGCAGGATTTTCCAGGAAATAAGGCATGAGTTTTTCCAAAAATTTTCCAGAAACTTAACATAAGATTTTTCCAGGAACATTCTGACGGCGTCAGGAGTTACAACCTGACGGCGTCAGGTACCAAAATTCTGAAAAATTTTGCGAGTTTTGTTTATACCGCAGTCTTAAAGTTTTTGTTAATTCTTTAGTTTTGTAAACTCCAGGAAATTTGCAAATATTCATTCTACAAGCATTATATCTTAAATTGTTTTCTAGGATTTGTTAGTATATATAAATTGCCGCCGATTTTACGCGAGGTTGCCTTGATTGTTTTCTCAGGTTTAACAGGTTATATATGACAAGAAGATGATTTATATTTCTGGAGGGAAGCTTTCAACGTTCATTTTCTTGGAGGAAGATCTAACCTTGTTGACACACTATCCACACCGAGTGAATCAAGGGAGTATTTGTTTTCATTCTTTTACCTATTTTACTTTTACATTCTTTAATTGAACATTGGGGACAATGTTCATCCTAAGTGTAAGGGGAGGGTAAATGATGATACCTTATAGGATACAATTGCACTTGAGTTTGTTTTTTTGATAGTAGGTGTGTAATAAAACTAAGAGAAATACTTGTTAGGGCAATTTTAGCGTCAAATTTAAAATTTTTTACAACATTTAGGAGTGAAACTTTAGCCTTAACAAGCGTCTCATGGATAGGAGTTGTATGACTAGCACAAAACCGTACCATTCAGAAAAATTTTCCACCCAAATATGTGAGGTTCGCCTTTAGATTTGATAGGAAAAGCATTTATTATTAGTGCTAATGAGTGTACCGGTAGTATTTAGATTCTAGAACTTGCGTTAGTGATGCATCCCGAGACCGCTAGTGAGACTACATTCGTGTAGTAGGATTTACTACATGATAAGAGGCATTAGGATCACCCTTGTGTTTAAACCCGTATCATAATTACTTAACCATTTAAGTCATATTACTTGACTAGTAAAGTCAATTAATTTTTCCTACACCTTTGCGTTGTACTCATTTTTAGTACACGATACCCCTAGTACACCCCTCCGAGCCTATCTTTTCGTTTCTAACTTTAAGCATCTTACTTAAAGGAAGAATTTGTTACAACCCACCCCAAATGTGCAACCAAATCTCCTTAGCCTTCTGTGTATGCACTCATCTTTAGTGCATTATTGTTATTTGTTTAAACCCTTAGTTAGTTGTCTAACTGATTACATGGTTGCTAAGTCGAGTCATATCTTGTACATATTGTTTTGGGATGATTGGGACTCATGGGTAAAGTACTAGTGTTATGGAGTAATAGGGAAGAACATCAAATTATTACCCACATATGTGCATTAATCTTAAAAAGTACTCCAAGTGTTTTGATTATCTTGATTCGAGTCATTAGAGTAGTTTATTGTAAAGTATGTAAAAATTCAAGTGTAAGGGGAATGTACATTCCCTATGATGTATTATTTTGGATGGTAGGGTAAGAATGTATGAAAAAAATAAAAAAAATATAATAATAATCGAGGAAAAAAAAGAGAAAAAAACATACGGACTACCATCCCGTTTCATTTTATGTTTGTTTTAAGTTTTTGTTATTTTTAATTTATTAGCTTAAGTCGAGTCTAGTCTTGGCTTAGCAACGCCACATTGTATATGTAATTAACCAAGATGATTAACTCGCCACCAGTTAATATTGCCTTTATCCAACAAAACCGTGTTTATCGTATCCCTACACCTAACGTTATAACCCTTTAAAAGACCTCTTTGATAGTTTATCATAGGTGCTTACGCCATGTGGTGGAGGTTTGATCCTTTTCCAGGCCTATGGTAATCTATTTGCTATGACAGGTAGTGAGAGATGTTTTCCATTTCCATATTGTGATATATACTTTATTACACTCGAGAGATGTGAGTATCTAAACACTATTTGTGAGGTGCTAGTGTATGACCTCCGTGCTTGTTTTTGGTTTTTAGTGGAACGATTATTTGTTGTAATTACTTTTATATTAGTGTTAGATGACCCCTAACTTGTATTTTGATTAGAATAAAAGCGCATTTGCTTGAGGACAAGCAAATCTCAAGTGTAAGGGTATTTGATGAGGCGAAAAGTGTACCGCTTTTAAGGGGTCATTTAAGCCCGAATTCGTGATTATTTGATCAATTATTGCCCTAAATCGTTCCTTTTGTCATTTTAGGTACTTTTGGAGAGAAATCTGGAAAAGGAAGCATTTTGGACGTTTTTGGAGCATAAAAGAGAAGAAAACGGCAAAGTCTCAAATTCCTTGCTAGGAACAGTACCTGACGACTTCAAGCCATAACACATGACGGCGTCAAGAGTGACAAAAGAGGTGGATGTGGAATTTATAACGTGACGGCCTAGAGTGTTTTCAGAGTTAATGGCCTGACGGCGTCACCAAGGCCGTCAGGGTCCAAATACAAGTGACAGCCCAGAGTAGATTTGCACATGAAGGCGTCAAGACTGGATCTAGGCAATACGAATTTCAACTTGGCGGCGAGTTGACGGCGTCAGAGGCTAATACATGACGCCGTCAGGATGCTTAGTCTATATATATTTTTCCAATTTTTCATTGTAAAGTGTGGAACAAGTTGTGGAATACTACACACAAACCCTAGGTCGAATTTCCTGCATATTGAAGGGGTTTCAAACCCTTCTTTCTTCCATGTTTTAATAAAGATAATTTCTCCAATAATCATTCAATATGTCTATGTATTGTTTGATTCTATCTTATGCTTTTCTTTCTTTTAACATGTTAGGCTAGGTTTTTATTGTGTTTGCTTAGATGTAGTGAAACCTAGATGTTGATTATTGGTTGATTGTTTGTTTACAATTGTTACGGATGATTGTATTCGATGTCAGGCTTAAGAAAACTGGCAGACTTCCATTGGTAACTTGCTTGAACGTCTTAAGAAACATGATCGGAGGTGTACTACGATTTTTGGTTGTATTTAATGCATAAGTGAATTCTAATGATCCCATGTTAGGAGCTTTTAGTCGGCTCGACATAGGAGTGAAGTAAGATCTTATAGAGTTAGGGAATATTGTACACGACCCTACGACTAGTATTAAGGAATATAACCCGTCATCCATGCAATTGTAACAAGCTAATCAACCGGTAAAAGATATCTAGGGAGTAATGAAATATAAGTAAACACAACTTTTCTCATTATTGTTTCCACCACATTAGTACATTAGTTTAATTTTCATTTCTTTTATTTTATTTTGATTGCATCTTTAGTTAATTGGGTTAGTTGGCTAGCAACTAATTCCGCCCTCTCCTTCAAAACTCGAGATTTTACTTGCTTTCATAAAATATAAAAAAATACAAAAAGAATCATCCCTCACCTCTAGACCTAGTTTAGTAGGCTTTCTAATCCTAGTGACACTATTCCTGAGTTGAACGATCAATCTCCCGGTACTTGTCACTATACTATACTACAACGATTAGGTACACTGCCTGGTGGGGGTTGCAAGCTTCTCAAGATCCCTTGAGAGGTAAAACCTGTTGCGAGGGCGCAATCCCACGTAACATGTCCTCTATGAGACTCCTCCCTAGAAATGACATTAAAGGCTTCTTTAACATCGGGTAAAGGGTCCCTAGCCAAAATATTACTCCTAATTGGTTGATAAACTTCATTTAAGCCCATAAGAAATTGCATAAGTCTAATCAGTTGGTTATGTTTTAAAACACCTTCATGTGCAGCACAAGTACAAGCAGGTAACAAAATCAAAGTATCAAACTCTATCCAAAGAGAGTTCAACTTATGATAATAATCAGGCACAGACAATTCACCTTGCTTAAGAGAGTTGATTTATGAATTACATTAGAAATAAGAGACCCATCCATTTTATCATAAGTTTCTTCTAACTCTTTCCATACCTCAGAAGCAATCTCAGAATAAATTTGTCCTAAGTACAACTCAGGAGATAATGATTCAAGAATCCATCCAAGAACAATGGCATTGCACCTCTCCCATTCCTGGGATAATACAACACTAGTAGCAAGTTTAACACAAGTACCATCAACAAACCCCATCTTATTTTTACCTTTTAAAGCAATTTTCATAGCAGTAGACCACATCTTATAGTTATCAGAACCAGTCAATTTAAAGTGAACAATAGGCACATTAGAGTTATCATTAGAATGCAAAAATAAAGGATTACCAGCATCAAACTACTAATTAAAACCTCAGCCATAAGAACAGCAAGCAAGAGAACAAAATAACAAACAGATAGCAAGTAACAGAAACACCAAAGAAAAACCAACCAAATAACAGATAAAGAAACAACCCTAACAACTCTAACAGATCAAATAACCACCAGACTTCCAAGACTGCCCAATAACCTATCCTCCAACGACCTAGACTCAAACAAAGACTTAAACTACAAAACAATAAAAAGAACACACACCCAAACCAATATAAATCACCCAGTTTCACACCTGTCAGGGGGAAGAGCAGGTATCCTTGCTTCTCAAGGAAGTAGGTCAAGATGTTACCCCCTGAGTTTGCAGTGTCACCACTAAAGTGATCAGAGGTTTAAGAGAAAGAAACAAACTTACAAAGCAATGTATCGCAACAGAATGAACACAAACCAATCACCAATAGCCTTGATTCACTTAGTCAAGACTATTGATAACCAATAACCCAATCAGAAACCTCCATAGATCACCAAGAATCAAGATCCCCAAATTCTCAAATTATGGTTTCAAGAAACCCTACCTAAAAATCAAGAATCACCAAGAATCGGTATGAAAGACAACAAATCAACCAACGGTCGTTAAGAAAACAGCCCCAATTGAAGCCAATTGCAATCCAATCAAGAAAACCCCAAATCTTATGCAAACCCTAGAAACCCTAAAATATCGAGAGCTAACGGAGATCAAACGCGTAGCTCTGATACCATGTTAAAACTATAGATCTGATCAGAAATCACAACCACAACACAAGATCTCACCCAGCCAACCACCCCTTGGTGAATTATTTTTATTACTCAGTAATACAAGAAGACTAGTCCTCAAATGAGTGCTTGCCAAACAAATACAAAAGAAATTGATTGTCCCCTTCAGAAGGATCCAATCACTCACTACAAAGTTATGAATATAATCAGCCTCACTACAAACACTCACAATAACCAGACTATCCTACCCAGTTGATCAAAATGATCAAAAGATGAATACCAGAAATAAGACCACAAAGATTTGAGAGAGAATATCGATTTATGTGTGAGAAAATAAGACTAAGAGATGGCTGCTAGGGCTGGGTTCCAGCTTATATAGAAGCAAAGTACACTTCAGCCCCTGAAGAATGTAAAACCTGCCAAAACCAGCTAAACACACAAACATGAGTAAAATATGACATAATAAGTCCTTAGACTTATTTTGACAAACATGAGCTTGTAAACCATAACGTATTTCAACAAGTGCCTAAGCGATGCACTATGAGTTACTAAGCGGGAGCCAGCTAAGTGATGCTTCCATCCTATGAGCTTTCATGTTATATAGTAAAGTTATAATGTTTTCATACATTCAGTTATATGCATATGAATTATGTAGCCTTAATCATCGTTAACTCGTTAAGCACAATGGTTACATTACCATATGACATGTTTTGTAGATGTTCCAAGTGGGGTGCATAAAGATAAAGGAAGGGGCTATGTAGAAGCTAACGGTGTGTGCTAGTTTTTGGTAAAAGAGGCTGTTTCATACCTTTCTTTTGATATAACGTAACGCCCCAAATATCTTTTGAAAGTTAAAGTCAATGTTTGGTCATTGTATAATCATTTGGTGACATGGTAGTTATGTAACAATGAAAAAATGGTGTTTAAACATAAGTGTTACACGCCCACTTTTGGTATAATGTACCAAAGAAGTTTGTAAACATGTTATGACACTTAGGGCCTGTTTGGTATGCGGGTATGAGGGGTTTAGATTGAAAGGAATTCCATAGAAATTGTTTGGTTCATGCTTTTGTTTCCTAACAAAAGGAATCGAATGAAAGAAGTGATACCAAGGTGAACTAGTAGGATTTGAGTGAAAGATACAACTTTTTCTAAGTGGTCCCACATTTTATTGCATACTAGCCACACATTTGAAAATATTTTGATAGATCTGGTTTTTTAAGTGGTCCTACATCCGAAATATTTGTAAAAAATAATATTTTTAAATTTAATTTTAATTTATATATTATATATATATTACACACTTTTCTTTCCTCTTTTTCTTTCAAACTTTTCCCAAATCCAAATCAAATTCCAATCCCACTTACAAACCAAACGCACCCTTAAACTATGTTTTATATGAAATATATTAGCTACTTGATGTGTACAAAGAGTTGGTTGCTTGGTTAAGGCTCAATTCCTGAAAATCTGAATTTGCAAGTCAGGAGTCTGAATCCGCCGGACTAGTACATGTCAGACAGATTTGACGTCGGATAGGGACCTTGTCCGCCGGATTTGGCAAGTTAAAAAAGAACAAACTCTTTGACGTTTCAGTAAATAAAGGTTTGTTGGTCGGAACTGGATTTAGTTCCAGCGACAACTGCTTTTGCAAAACATATCCTAGTAGAATTTATGTAGTAACTTTTAAATAAAAGGATTTGCTAACAACAATCCACTGGGTGTTTTTTAAACATTCCATATATATATATATATATATAAACACATTTAATGAACTCTTATATTCTATAATTATATATTTTTAATCATTTTAAACATGGTATGTGATGTTAAATAAAAAATGTTTAAAGATCATTAAATGCTAATATTTTAAACATGGTATGCTTAAACAACATTCAGTGGGTTGTTGTTAGCAAATCCATAAATAATACTACGTATATGACACCTAAGTTTAACGCAAAAAATGATCTTTTTGTGTAACACATGAAAATAAATCATTGTTTACAAATTTCAGAAACAAGTAAACATGATTACATGTTTCATGGATACAAAACGAGATGATAAACACAATAATAAACTAATTCTAACGATGATAGACCATAACCATGTGTGAAATGAGCCACTAACAGTAACCAACAAATTACGTTGAAGATATTTTTACAGGAAAATTTTTACTAAAAAATACTAACAAAAAGTTAGACATTACAAACACCAAATCACAAAGAAACGCTCTAGAATAATGAACCACTTAACCCAAACTGAACACAACCACATCAAACGACCGGAAAAAAACACCTAAAAAAACCTATATGTAACAACTCTAGCTCGATAAACCAAAGAACACTTGTAACAAACACCATCAAGCCACGACTTAGAACAAAACACACTGTCCAACCATGTAGCAATTGGATGACCTTAATCTCGGAAAAACTTATTTGAATTCCTTGATCGATTTTTTTTTTGTTTTTTTTTTAATGAATTCATTACTTTAGCCTCAGCATGCACATGCTTTCTCAGTCGAGGAACTTAGTCTCAAATTACTATGTTTGATTACTTTTACTTGACTTATCCATTTCTATAAGTTTATAAACTCAATAAATTATCATCTTCCACACTAATCATGCCACCCACCTTTCAAATTCAAATTGTAGTCATTTTCATACCGATCTCTTTCAAAATCACATCTAATAGTATATTAACGAATATCCAAATATCATTGTCAAATTTAGGACGTGACTAGTTCTTTAAATCTTTTATTCAGGTTTTATAACATAGATTACGTGGAAGGAATAGCAATACATAGATACTGAATTTCCCGAAAATACACTTCTACAAATTTGCCGGAGGTGAACAAAGTTAAAATTTACTATATGTCACGATGATTAATGTTTTCTGTAGCTTTTTTTGCACACAATTGTTTTTTCGAAGATCGCTATGTACTCCATGTAATACATGCATGTAATGAATAGCATTGCTTATTAAGAATGTCGTTGTTGACTAATGTAAAGTCACTAATGTAAAGTCTAAGCTTTCTACGTAATCGTTCTTAAATTAATTACATTCATACTTGTCTACCAAATCAGATGGGTAGTGATTGACATGCCTAACTTTATGTCTAAGAAATATAATCATACACTTGACAAGATCAATGGTAAATTTTGAAGAAAGATAAATTATGGAGTATATATGTTCAACAATGATCATATTAGCCTATTAGGCAGTGACGGAGCCAGGATTTTTTACTCGGGTGGGCCAAAATAAATAAACATGGAATTCGAAAAAGAAACGGATTAAAATCATCTTAAACAAAACACTATCTAAATGTTAAAATCTTATAAACAAAAACACTTAGATTTAAAATAAGAAAGTGTCAAACAAAAATAAGTAACTAGTTTCCTTGTAGAAGTAAGAACACAACCAATTTAAATGGGATGCCTTCTAACATCAAAAATAAAAAGCGTTGAACAAAAACAAGTAAAAGATACCTATCGCACTTCGAAATTTCAATCGGATGCCTTCTAATATCAGTTTGGATGGACCGGTTCTAGGTGGGCCAAAAATGAAGTAGTGAAGCAATTAAATAAGTTAAATACGTTGGAATATACACATTACTTGTACTTGGTAAAAGGTTAGGGTTGGCCATGGCCCATCCCATCTTCAATGTGGCTCCGTCACTGCTATTAGGCATAATAGTAAGCACATGAATTAGGCATCCAAATCATTTTCCTTTCCTACTGATGGATTACAACATCCATCATGAATTCATGATAGAAATGATGAAAATGTCTATATATCTTTCTTTTTTTAGGTGAAAGAGATTACTCCGGAAATAAAATGTCTATGTATCTTTATACCATAAGTTTTTATTCCAGGATAACTTGGCATGCATGCAAAATTGAAAATAATGTTGGTATAAAGTTTGAATGAGTGCATTTGAGTACAAGACATGTGTATAAAGTTTCAAATAGTTTTTTTTCACAGTGAATATACATTCATAAAACCAAAAGAACATTTATTAATCACAAAAAGTACATAAGACTCTTTTAACACCCAGAAACATATCCGATTATGTTTTCAACAGAGCCTAGTCACAAATAAGCTGACAAACAACAAACATTTTGTGTTTTGGATGTGGCATAACATGATAATTTTAGAGATATTTATAAAGTATATCGTAGTGAATGTTTTACATATCCAATCTTTAGGCATGTAAATTTCAAGTTATATATATTATTCAATCAAGCTTCTTTTATTTATTTATTTATTTATTTTTATTCTTTTAGTTAGTTAGAATGTCAACATGTATCCTAATATCCGATTTTTAGTTTATTTTTAACTTTACTAAGATACATAGAGATTTAAACTTATAATGCCACATATATATCTAGTTAACCATTTATTTAACCTCATCTAAGAAATTACGGCCTTGTTTATTAAATTAAGTAGTGTGAGCCTTTGTATATATAAGTCACTTATTCAAAAGAAAGTCATTTTTGTGAGCCTCCCAATAAGAGGAATAAGAGAAGGGTCCACTCATTATTTGGTAGTAAAAGAAAAAAGAATCACCCCTATATTACTAGTAATAAAGATATTAGGGTCCGTTTGTTTTAAGGGTGTGGAATGGGTTTTGTTTTGACAAGACATTAATCGATTGTTTGGTTTGTTCTTTTGAATCAAAGAATGAGATTTGAATGAAAAAAGTGATAGTAGGCTATTTATGTTGGTTTCAAGTGGAATTTGCATTTATTTGTGGGCCATATCCAATTTTCTCTCTTAATATGTGAATATTTTTATTTTTTCTTATATTTTTTTTTTCCTTTTATCATTTATATAATATATTTTCTCTCTCTTACTTTTTTCTTAAACCTTTCTCAAATCTTTCAAACTTTTTTCAAATTCAAATTCAATTCTAAACCCACCTACAAACCAAACGGGCCCTTAATTTATGAAATACAGTATATATGATTATTTACTCTAGTAACTAGTAAGTTTCATCATAATTCATAAGAGTAATATTTGAAAGATAAACTACGTATAACATAAAAAATATACTTATATATATAATTTTTAAACCTGTCGGGCTAGTTAATTAAGGGGCCACAAAAATTGGGTAAAAGTCTCAGAAGGCACGCGCATGCTTGGTTAGAACTTAGAAGGTCGTATTCAGCGTAAGGCTATTAACATGTTGGTTATAATACCAGAAAATAAAAATAACACTCAACTCATTTTGCTAACTGATATATAAAGGAAGATGCCCCAACCCAATTCTACCCATGCCATTATACAACACATATCTCTTTTTTTAAAGAATAAATGAAGAGAATAGGCTCACTCAAGATCCTTACCAAGAAGGCTAAGGTACGATGTTCTGATGAGTCGTCACAACCCAAAAGGTCTTTTAAGGATGATGAAGAAGAAGCAAGTTTATATTATTCTTGCTCTTCACCATCTAGCAAAACCCCACCCGGGTTTTTCACGCTATACATAGGGGAGGAGAGACGTAGGTTTGTTGTCCCAATGGGCTACCTTTCTCATCCTGTGTTCAAAATGTTGCTAGAGAAGTCGTCAAATGAGTTCGGGTTCACCCAAAAGAATGGACTAGTGGTTCCATGTAGTGTTAATGCTTTCCAAGAGATGGCAAGTGTTGTGGAATCATGTAATGGAAGATGTGATTTAAGTAATTTGATAGGGGAGCTTGTTTATACATTTTATGCACTTATAAGATTAAATAAATGGTAGAGCATTATGTATTCGTTCGCTCTAAAATTTTCAAAGGTGCTGGTCTTGATTTTGATACAAAATATACAAATTATGTAAATCCTTTTAGTTGTTTACATGATTTAAAGGACAATATTATTTGGTTTAATGAATGGTGTGCTATTTAATAGTTCATTTAAATCCTTTTAGTTGTTTTGTTTACATGATTTAATTAAAGGATGACTGTGTTTGGTTTAATGAATGGTATATTATTGAGTAGTTATAAATACCGTGTTTGTACGGGGTTTAGACATAAACCAATTTTAGTTTAATATATGAGCATATAAGAATTTGCAGTAGTTAGTGATTTGTAAAAGTAATATTACACGCACAAGGTTCAAACTATAAATAAAAGTAACAATTATATTTTAACTAAATTTGTTTTGAGCATACTTATAAGTCCTGCTTTCATTTTAATACTAATAATCTCGTGCATCTACAGATGTTTTTTTGTATTACAACTAAATTAATTTACTGTCATCCATGTTCTAGTTTTTGACCCGTGTACGTACAAATTTTTAAATGAGGATTAGGTTCAGAAAATGAATATAACTAATACTATAATATCTTAACTCTATGCGCTTGGGGTTACAAAGTAGGGATAATTACTCCCAAATGTATTATACTTGACACAATTGTTAGAGTTTTAAATCATATTAACTTTTAATATTAAACACATAATCACAAGTAACGCAACGGAAGCCGTAGATCAAGTAGAGTATTATGTAATTAACGGAAGCCGTAGATCAAGTAGAGTATTATGTAATTAACATAAGTTCAAGAATGTGTACCTTTTAGGAATTTAAACAAACGAACAACATTCTTGAATATTCGCGTGTGAATAAATCTAACACAAAAAACCACCAAAGATCAAAGTAGATCTTCTCCACGTAAACACACACAATACATTATTAGCAAACAATTAAGTATGTTAGTACTAGTAGTGAAAGCATAACCAACTCTTTTTACCACGATTGTCTAGTTCTTTTAACCACGGCTATCTAGTTCTTTGATCATGGACTGCAACAAATCAATATTCTCTTTTACGTAACTCAGAGAAAGCCCTTCATGAACGGGGTTGGTAGGATTGGAGGGTCCTCCCAAGGGAGTTCTCCCAATTACTTGTTCCCCATTGTTCAAGCGTGCTTCTTCCTCTGGATGAGATGTCCCCGCACAACCATCCATTACTTAGGATAAGTACATTGGTATAAGGGTCCCATGGATAGTACCGAATGTTGAAGCAATTTTTCGTAACCACTTCTTAAGCCCTTCGACCTTGGAGATAAGTGCTAATTCCTTCGTCCTTTGGGCTAAAATAAAAAAGAATACCGTTAGCTCGCCCCGGGGTTTTAATCCGAGACCAAGCTCCGGTGTGAGAATAAGTATATGCTTGGTATGAAAAATATGTGATAAAATAGGATTAAGAGATAGTCTGTATCGGAGTATGAATGTGTGTGTCATTCATCTGAGTGAACGAATCTATTTATACTACCTAGACTTGGCTCCACGACGCGAGCATTGTGGAGACGATCTTGTCGTCTAGGAGCAGCGAGCAAATCGCTGATGAGGTTAGGTGTTGCCTTTTGGTATCATCTTGCCTTGATATCACAGGTGGCCCTTGTAGATCACTCTGCTCCATTTGTACGCTATCGTACAACAGCTTTCTGCTGGTACAACCTTAGCTCCAAAGTAGTCCTAACCTACACCTCATTGCCTCCGGACCTAGAGTGACATTAGTCACTCCAACTATTTTGAAATATTGTTCCAACATGTGCTATTACTTCACTATCTACTCTTCCTCTTAATAGCCTGAGGGGGTGTTTATTAAATTAAGTGGTTCCATATGAACCACTTAATTAGCCACTTAATTGGGAGTGTGAAGTTTTAATGCCCTTTACAATTAAGAGACATTAAGGGTTTGAGCCCATTTTTTTCCCTACTAAGATGAAAAGAAACACCCCCGATTATCTCCTCCTAACTATCCGGAGAAGACTATCTATACATACTATTAAAAAGCAGTTTTTGCTGAGGTCATTTTATTGAAAATTTTCCTACGTGTCACTCAATCAAGGCATCCATTGTGTTTTGATTTGGAATATGTGATGTCATAATTCAATTATATTCTTTTTCAATTTTATATATACCATATTACTCCATAATATTAACAGATACTATACACATACACTTGGGGAACTACGTAGTACATTTTTTCAGACCCTTTTTCTCTTTTACCGACTTCTCTCCGTTCAATATTTCAAATTCAAAATTATGTTTCTTGATATCTGATCTTCTTCATTGATCTTCTTCAAGATTTCAAATTCAAAATTGAGGTCATGTCTCAAAAGTCGTATAATCAAAAGGGAGATTTGTTACTTTTCTTGTCACATTGATCTCCTTAAACAGCTTTGTTTTCTTTTTCCGTTTCATATTTCTCTGTTTTTTCTTGTTAAATTATGGTTGCAGAAATTTGCTATCGAATTGGATATACAATGAATGAATGAGCTTGCTGTTGTTGCTTGTACTTCTTAAGCTTCACCCACATTCTTACAGACTTACAGGTATGTGTAAATGCCAATGTCAATGTTTTGTTGTTAAATTTTGTGTTTGATTTAAAGTCTATAATAAATCTCAGTAACTCCGCTTTCCTTTATCTGTTATATTATACATTTATACGAAGGCTTGGTTTGTCACTCATTCTCGACATTGGGAGTTGATTGAGAGGTGTGAAAGTTATTCTTGCGGTTCACAATGGTAAGAATTCAATATGCTTCCGTTTTGTACTTTGTCATGAATACTATATTTGGTGTTCACCTGTACTATTGGAATGGGTTGATTTTCATTTTGCGTGAAACAAACAAAATCATTTGCTTAGGTTCTTGAACCAATCTGAATATCAAGTTTGTTATTTGTTAGTTACTCTTGATTCAGTGTAGAGAAGCATGTGTTAAAAATTCTAAAACCCGAGATTAAGCTTGTGTGAAGAATTCTAAGAAATGATCAATGTTACATTTATAAACCCTTTTCGATTATTGCTCAACACTTACTGTGGCTACTGATGTTATACCCCTTTTAGATGCTTATGGTATTTTAGGATTTTGATAGTGCATCTCACCTCCATCTTTCTTCCGTTTTACGCCAGATCTCCACTTTTTCCGGGCACCATTTTTTCTGTCCCTACTCTTTGATCACGGGTAACTATTTATACATTCATATATTTGTTAGTTCATGTCTCTGTTGCAGTACTTTCTGTTTTCATTTTTTGTTAGTTTAAGCCTTTCACAAAAGCAAGTTGTTAATTTTGCGTCAGTGCATATTTTGCATATTTTTCTATGCTTCCAAATGGTGGAACTTTGTTGAAAATTTCTTTATATGTAATGACTTATTGTTTGTTTGATTCTTCGATTGGTGCTTGACATAGGATGGGAACATTATTCATTATTACACTACATACTTTTTTAGTCATTAGACATTAGATCATTGTCCTTTATTTATAAGTATTAAGCATATAATCATTGTGTTTTCCCGACTGTTTAATTAGCTCTTTCAAGGTGTCTGGGCAAGGTTATTTGAGAGTGCTTATTAATTTTTTAAGGAAAAAAGAAGAAGCTATTAGAGGGCAAGGAGTCATAACATCTATTAACACCAACATCACTGCCACGTCAGCGCCACATCACTTTAACACCAAATAACATAACACCAAAAATACCAGGAAATCATAACACCATTTTCAGGGACCCACCTTTTTTTAAAATAACAATTTACAAATTATACCCTCAACAATCTTATTCATTAAACATTCAAACACTTTATTTATTAAATTAAACATTACAATACGAAATAAAAAAACATTACATTAAACAATACGAAATAAAAAAAACATTACGAAATAAAATACGAAATGAAAAATATGATTGACAAGAAGGACTCTGTCACCGACGTTGAAAACGCGGTTCTTAATTTTTGAGTCATGGATCTTCTTTGTCTTTTCTTTGTAGATCAAAGAGTTCTCGTAGGCCTGATCACGAAGTTCCGTTAATTCATTGAGTTGAACTTTACGGTGATCACCCGCTTTATGAAGGTCATAGTTTGCATGTTTCAAGGCCCAATAGGCTTTGTGGTCGAGCTCGATCGGTAAATGACACACCTTCCCGTATACAAGCTTGTAAGGAGTACACCCGATGGGTGTTTTGTAAGCTGTACGGAAGGCCCAGAGTGCATCATCTAGCTTATCCGACCAAGAGGCACGGTTTTCACCTACGGTCCTCTCAAGAATCCGTTTAATACCACGGTTTGAAACTTCCACTTGCCCACTTGTTTGTGGGTGATACGCGGTAGAAATTCGATGAGTGACATCGTACTTAAGCATGACTTTTGCGAATTGATCATTGCAAAAGTGTGTACCGTGATCACTAATGATGGCACGGGGAGTTCCAAATCGAGCAAAGAGGGATTTCAAAAATTTCACAACAACTCGGGCATCGTTGGTGGGTAAGGCTTTTGCCTCAACCCATTTTGACAAATAGTCAACAGCCACGAGTATGTACTTGTTTCCACGAGAAGATGGGAATGACCCCATAAAATTAATGCCCCAGACGTCAAAGATTTCACAAACTTGAATGGCATTTTGTGGCATTTCGTTCTTTTGTGAAATATTCCCATGACGCTGACAAGCATCACAAGTTTTGACTAAGTCGTGGGCATCCTTATAAATTGTGGGCCAATAGAAACAGGAGTCAAACACCTTTTTGGCGGTGCAGTTAGGACTATGGTGGCCCCCGGTGGGTCCAGCATGGCAAGCCTTGAGAATATCAGTGGCTTCCTGTCCGTAAACACATCGCCTGATGACTTGATCGGCACAGATTTTGAACAAATAGGGGTCGTCCCAGAAGTAATGTTTAACGTCTTTAAAGAATTTATTTTTCTGTTGGGACGACATCCCCTTCACTATGAAGTTACCCGCATGGTAGTTTGCAAAGTCGGCAAACCATGGGGTAGAAGAGTCACCACGAAAAGAAACCACATTGAGTGTCTCGAGAGGAAATGTTTCATTTATTTCCTGTTTCTCGGATACATCCTGGTGCGGGTTTTCTAATCGTGAGAGATGATCAGCAGCAAGGTTCTCGGCTCCTTTTTTATCACGGATAATGATATAAAATTCTTGCAGGAGGAGAACCCAACGGAGTAGTCTCGGCTTTGCATCTTGTTTTGCAAAGAGGTACTTCAAAGCCGAGTGATCCGTATACACTATGCATTTGGTCAGTATCAAATATGGCCGGAATTTTTCAAAGGCATACACCACGGCTAATAGTTCTTTTTCAGTGGTGGTGTAATGACTTTGAGCCTCGGTCATAGTTTTGCTTGCATAGTGTATAGGCTGAAAGTATTTTGCTTTACGTTGCCCCAAGACCGCACCTAGGGCAAAATCACTAGCATCGCACATAAGCTCAAAAGGTAGGTCCCAATCGGGGGCAACAAGAATCGGTGCCTCAGTAAGCTTTTTATTCAAAGTTTCAAAAGCTTCGATGCACTCAAGAGAGAAGATAAAAGGAGCATCCTTCTCGAGGAGATGGGTCATAGGCCGGGCGATTTTAGAGAAATCTTGAATAAACCTACGATAGAAACCGACGTGACCCAAAAAGCTCCTAATACCTTTGACAGTAGTGGGATGAGGTAATTTAGCGATGACATCGATTTTGGCTTTGTCAACATCAATCCCGTTTTTTGAAATTTTATGGCCGAGGACAATGCCCTCTTTAACCATAAAATGGCTCTTCTCCCAGTTGAGACTCAAGTTCGTTTCTTTACAACGTTTTAGCATCTTTTCCAAGTGGGAGAGACAAGACTGGAATGAATCCCCGATGACTGAGAAGTCATCCATAAATACCTCCATGGTTTTCCCGATCATGTCGGAAAATATTGACATCATGCACCTTTGGTACGTGCCAGGTGCATTACATAAGCCGAAAGGCATACGTCTGTAGGCAAAAGTTCCGTAGGGGCATGTGAAGGTAGTTTTCTCTTGATCCTGTGGATCAATGGGGATTTGGAAGTAACCCGAGAAACCATCGAGGAAACAGTAGTATTCATTCCCCGCTAGTCTCTCGAGCATCTGATCCATAAAGGGCAGAGGAAAATGGTCTTTACGGGTGGCTTCATTCAACTTATGATAGTCAATGCATACTCACCAACCCGTGACCAAACGAGTTGGAATCAACTCGTTTTCCTCATTTGTGACAACAGTTATGCCACCCTTTTTTGGAACGCAATGAATTGGGCTAACCCAAGGACTGTCAGATATAGGGTAAATTAATCCCGCATCAAGAAGTTTTAGAACTTCTTGTTTGATAACTTCGTGGATTTTTGGATTTACCCTCCTCTGATGTTGCACTGCTGGCTTAAAGTCATCCTCCATTAAGATTTTGTGTGTACAAAAGTCCGGGCTAACACCCTTAATGTCGGAGAGTTTCCAAGCAATTGCTTGCTTGTGTGACTTAAGAACCTTTATGAGTGCAGTTTTCTCCTCATCTTTCAAGTCTTTAGCAATAATGACGGGTAATTTATCATCACTCTCCAAAAATGCATACTCAAGATGAGGAGGCAAGTCCTTGAGCACGACCTCGGGAAATTCATCAGATTTTTCAATAGACTTAATTTCCGCTTTATGAAGTTCTTTTGGAGATTGAGAGGGTGAAGGATCGTCATTTAACAATCTTTCAAGAAGAAGAATATCCCCCTCGGGATCAAGATAGTTTTCATCAACTTCATTTGGAAGTGAACTATCTTGAGCAAGAAAAGCCTCGACCTCTTCCAAAATTAAGTCACTTCCCTCAAACGGAGTGAGAGAAGAGGAAGAGTCGGATATGATAGGCTCAGAAGAAAGAGTGGTACTGCCACTTGATGAGAAACCGAGAACCTCTTGAGAATACTCCTCTGAAGCAACATCGATGATGTCGATTCGGTTTACTGTTTCAGAGTCATAGTTAGAGGAGTATCTTGAAGTCTGATCAAGGTTGAATGTGACGGCTTCATTACCAACACGCAAAGTGATTTCTTCTTCGAAAACATCGATTAGAGCACGACCCGTTCTTAAGAATCCCCTCCCGAGAATGAGAGGAACTCTTGGGTCAGCATCGAAATCAACAATCACGAAATCTGCCGGAAAATGGAACTTTCCTACTTTCACAAAGATATCTTCGGAAATGCCGAGTGGACGAGATATAGTACGGTCTGCAAGCTCGAGAGTCATGCGGGTAGGAGTGAGCTCAGGAAGAGAGAGTTTCTTCCATACTGAGTGAGGCATAAGGTTAATGCTTGCACCAAGATCGGCCAAGGCAAAGCATTCAACCATCCCCGAGAAAATGCAAGGAATGAGAAATTTCCCGGGATCTCCAAGCTCTTCTCATGGAAACAAATATATCCTCGTGGCCGTCGATTATCTATCTAAATGGGTTGAAGCAAAGGCGCTCCCCACCAATGACGCCCGAGTTGTTGTGAAATTTCTCAAAAATCTCTTCGCCCGATTTGATGCACCTCGTGCTATTATAAGTGATCGTGGGACCCATTTTTGTAATGACCAATTCGCAAAGGTTATGCTCAAATATGGTGTCACACATCGTCTTTCTACAGCATATCATCCACAGACAAGTGGACAAGTTGAGGTATCCAATCGTGGCTTGAAACGTATCTTGGAAAGAACCGTAGGTGAAAATCGTGCTTCATGGGCTGACAAGCTTGATGATGCACTTTGGGCTTTCCGTACAGCTTACAAAACACCTATCGGGTGTACTCCATACAAGCTGGTTTATGGAAAGGCCTGCCATCTACCTCTTGAACTTGAGCACAAAGCCTACTGGGCTTTAAAACGTGCTAATTTTGATTTGCAAACCGGGGGTGATCATCGTAAAGTTCAATTGAATGAATTAGTCGAACTTCGTGATCAAGCCTATGAGAACTCTTTGATCTACAAAGAGAAGAAAAAGAGGATTCACGATGCTAAGATTAAAGATCGTGTCTTTAATGTTGGTGATCGGGTCCTTCTTTTCAATTCTCGATTAAAGATTTTCTCGGGCAAGTTAAAAACCCGTTGGTCTGGACCATTCACCATTTCTCAAGTATTTCCGTATGGAACCGTTGAGCTTGCTCAAAATGATGGTCCCAACTTCAAGGTGAATGGTCACCGTATCAAACATTACTTTGGAGGGGACATACCACCCACGGTTGTCCCGGATCTCCAAACTTTCCCCAAGGACGATTAAATTCGGGGATCGAGTCAAGCTCATGTGACTCGGTAATCAAAAACAAGCGCTTCGTGGGAGGCACCCCATGCTTATCCAATTCAGCTTCTTAATATCTATTTTCTAAGAATAACGTAACGTGAGGGGGGCGACCCTTTCCAAACTTGTGTTTTCGTGGTTGTTTGTGAATGTTCAGGAATTTCCCCAAAGTTTGAAGACTCTCGTGCTTGTGGTTTGTCGTTCTCTCCACTCGAGTTTCATCCTTCGCTGCTCTATCGGAAATTCACCATATCCTAAATCTTATCGACTAACGTTTATCTCTTGGCATACTTAATAAACGGCCTTAGATTTTACGTAGGATTACCTTTACCCTAAAAACATTGAGGACAATGTTTCACTTTAGTCTGGGGGGGTGAATCTTCGATTCGATTTGACCTGTCACCTTTATATGAGCTGTTAACTTACGCAACTCCGTTTTCTACCAAAAAATTTAAATTTTGTCATCTCTTTATAATGCAAAAATATATATATATATATATATATATATATATATATATATATATATATATATATATATATATATATATATATATATATATATATATGATATGAATAATAAGATTTGACACCTTGTTTTGACTTTCCTACCGGCGAGAGTAGAAATAAATATTTTGACTTGACACCTTGTACCCTTGTAAAAGAACTCGACATCTAGCTTTGTGTCGGTAAAAGTATAAGCGATGTGTAAGGTTTTCTCCGCCGGTGAAAGGAGCTTGTTGATTAGTGTTTATAACTCTCGAGTTGGAAACTCGGGGCGTGGATGTAGGGCAAGGAAAAAGAGTCCTTGTAGCCGAACCACGATAAACAATCGTGTTGTGGTTTGATCGTTTCTTTCTCTATCTTTACTTATAGCATGTTGTTGTTTAGTTATAATCGTTTACCACATATATAGCTTTTCAAAGAAGTAAAACAAGTAAAGTTATCTTTATGTTTTCAAACAAGTGTAAAAAGCTTTTCAAAGAACTAAACAAGCAAAGTTAGGATCATCACAAGTAAATGTTTTCAAAGTAAGAAACAAGTATAATTAGAATTGATACTCACACTAAAAGCTTTTGAAAGAAACAAACATATAATGGTGTGTTTATATTATTGAGCAAATATAAAGTTATTAAAGGATATTTAAGTTGAAAAGGATTTTAAAAAGAGGTAAACTATTCAACCCCCCTTCTAGTTTTCCACATAAATGATTTTACTATCTCTTTTGAAAGCCATTGCTACTTTACAACGTCACTAAAGAGAGGTTTTGAAATTATTTATCTCTTAAGCGTGAGGTGATGACATTGCGTGAGGGCACGGCAATACCTTAGTCTAGGGGATTTTGATGAGTGCTTAATCACTCATCTTTTTAGACCTTTAAAACAGACCAAAAATACCAAATACTAACCTAAAATGCCAAGAGAATGCATGTTTTTGTATTTGTGTATGTGCAGGTACGAATATGTGAAAACTGAACGAAAACGAAGCAAAACCGACAAAAACGAGCACGAGATTGGGAAAAGGTCAAAAGCCGTAGCCGGGGAAGCTAAATGATCAAAGATTGCTCAGAATATCATTTGAAGTCCTCAGAGATTCAGAAAGTTCAATATTGGCCCTTGGGAAAATATTTCAGAAGTTTACAGAATTGGTCCCTACAGTTTTCATAATTACAAAATTGGTCCTCTTCATTACTACTACTAATCCTAAACACTAATACAACCGGATCCATAGATCAGCCCAAGCATACACCAAGCCCACCATCTCCTTTAAACCACAAGCCCAACATACCTTAATACATTTACCCGGCCCAACTCTACTTTACCTGACCCAACACATTTATTACCATTTGAAATAACCGCCCCCAAATTACACCCCGTCCCCAGAATTTACTGTGCATAAGAACCCTAATCCCTTAAACCCTTAAATTACCCCTTATTACCTCAATTGGGTAATACACATGGACCAATCATATGCCTAGAGCATCTCTCAGGCACGATGGGAAGAAGGACACTATGAGGGTACGTGGACCAATATGAGAGGCTAAGAGCAATCGTGCTCCATACATCAGGGAATCAATGGATATCATTTATGCTTTGTGACCAAGATTAAAATCAAGGGCCAAGATTGAAGATGCTTCATCATCATCCAGAATCATCCAAACCCTAGTTATTAGCTTATAAATACCCCCCCCCCCTCTCTCATTGTAATAGGTGCCGAGTTTCAATTAGTGTTACTCTGCCAAAATGTTTTTGTAAACCTTTTATTATTAATGAAAATCATCTTTATTGTCTTATTTCATTTCAGCTTTTACTTATTCACTTATTGTCTTATTTAGCTTATTTACTTTCTCAGCTTATTTACTGTCTTATTTACTTTAAAGCAAGTCTTTTATTGTTATTCATTCAGTATTCATCTTCTGTTTCATTTCTTTTTCTTGTTATTATTGTTTACTTATCAAAGAAAAACCAAAAAAAATACAAAAACTTACAAAAAAAAATAGTGATAACCGTTTTCCTTCTTTTGATCTTTTCTTTGTTGTTTTATTGTTGTTTCAAGATCATATAAGCTTCTATAGCTTACTGTGATCATTGATACTTCTTTTCTTGTCCAAAAGTTCAAAGTAGCAAAAAGTCAACGAAAGTCAACCTCAGCTTATTTCAAATAAGCTGAGGCTTGTGGTGGTTAAAGACAGCCAAAAGGTGACCATTGGCCTGTCTAAAGACAGGCTTGCATAGTGAAACCCCTCTGTTCTAGCTGAGGGGTCTTAAACTTGTGAGTGCTACTTCATTTTCTCTTATCTTTTATAGCTTATTGGTACAGTGGTGTAGATCTGATCATAGTAGCTTTTTGGTGTTGAATATTGCTTAATATAGTTTTATAGTGCTATCTTGATTGCTGTTTCATTGTTTGAATATCTTTGGTGCTATATGCTTAGTATACTGTCTCACATAAGCTCAATCTGTGGATCTTTGATTCTTGGTGAATGAATGTTTGTGATTCTTGTTTCTGGCTTATATCATGTTCTTGCATCATATTGAGGGTTTATGATTTGGTTTCAAAGTGTTTTGTGGTCACTGTGGTAGTTTCTGAGTTGTGAAATACCCAAAAGGGGTGTTTGGATTGTGTTTGTTTGATAAGTTGAAGTCTGAGACAGAGGGTTTTGATAGTTCACACATCTCACCTAGGCTATATTAGAGTAAGTTAATACATAAAAACAGTTAGTCAGTATATAAAAAGTCAAATCACTAAACAAAGTAGCATAACAGTTGGTATTAGTAGGATTTAGGGTAGAAAATCTTTATAGTAGTTGCAATATTAGTAGTAGTAGTAGCTTATAGTAGTCTTACAGTAGCTTATTTACATCTTATTGGTTAATTAGGAGCAATCAAATCTCACTTTAGTCAACATTCTGTTTAAATCAAAAAGTCAAGAAAATTTCTTACTCAGATTTTGCTTAAAACTTTGGAAGCTTGTGTAGGTTTTATTATTGATTGGAAATTGGTGAATCTTGTTGTTTATGAAAGCTTAGTACTCAGTCCTCATTTTTCAAAAAGAAATTTTTGGTTTGAATATCATTTGCTTATTAAAACAGGCTTCTTAAGTTGGCTTATTGGACAAAACTTGCCCTGCACCACAGTTCTGAGCCCTTTTCTTGGATTGTTTTAGGCTAGTGAATTGATACTAGGATCTGATCTCAAGGTTGTTTTGTGATCTCATATTGGTAGTGAATAGATTTCCCACAAAAGTTTGTACTTCTGAGCTTATCTTCATAGCTTATTTGACCCATCTTCTTGGGTAATTCTGCCTAAATCTGTTTTGCTTATAGGGCTGCAATAGCTTATTTGTGATCTTAAGTTTAACTTATTAATTGTTCTGAGCCTTATATGGTATATTGCATCTGTTTCAAGTGAAATTTGTCCTGTGCTTATTCTGCTTGGCTTATTTCTCATATCTAGTGCTTATTTGATCCTTATTTGATCACTGTCTGAGTTTCTGTGAATCTTTTGATCTGAGAATTGTTCTTATAAGCTCATTTAAGTATTAATATCATCTGATAAAAGTTTGGTTAAGTTTTGGTCAACATTGCTTATTAATAAGCACTTCAATATAAGCTGTTTTCAAAGCAATAAGCACTTCCAGTGCTTATTTTTCAAATTTGATAATTTTCCTGGATTCAGAACATAATTTTTGATTTTCCCTGAAATTTTCAGATTTTTCTGAGTTGTTTTGCTATTTTTCCTATTTAATTTTCCTTTTTAATCATTTTTAATTACTTTTTAATTATTAAAAAAAATACAAAAAAATCAGAAAAAGCCAAGAAAAATCCAAAAAAATATTAGAAATTTATTTTTAGTTGTTTTAGAATTTTAGAAAGTAAATTTGGATTTTTCTCACTTTATTTCTATTTTCTTTTAATTTTTAAATTAGATAATTAGTTTTTAATTCATAAAAAATTATAAAAAAGTCAAAAAAATATTTTTCTTTTTCTCAAAATTTTCTTTTATAATTTTTGATTTTTAGAAATTATTTCCAAGTTCGTAGGAGTCGTGTAGCTTAAAACTCGCGTTTTATTTCGTACGTTGACGTTTATTTAACGTTTTAACGTACGGTTTCGATTTACGTGACGTTTTTAGTTACCTTATTTGCAATACGTGTTTAAGTGATTAATTGTGCCTTATTTGCTTGATCGTTAGTGTAATCTCATATTTATCACTTTGTACCACTTTTCACGACACGTTTTCCGAATCGATAATTCGGAATTCCATTCACCCTTCACACGGAATACGACCTCGGGTTATCCGTATTTCTTTGCGGATTTCTTTGAGCTTATATCTATACTATAATATTGATATTGTGTTTTTCACGAATCAATTTTGGCGCCGCTGCCGGGGAAAGTTGAAGTGAATTTTTGAATATTCGTTTTGAAAAATTGTGTTTTGATAAGCCTTCCTCTATTTTGTATATATTATATAAATATTGAAAAATCAAAAACACTTTTCCTAAAGTGTTTTCACAAAAATACCAAATAATAATAAAGTTATTGCCTCGACTCGACCGAAAGGAGGAGCGTTGTAAACCAAATAAGCTTAACAATATAACAAAAGCGTGAAATTAGTTGATCGAACTACTTTAAATCTACAACCGGATAAGCGGAAAATACGGATAGCTTTGACATTAAATTGCAAGCTGAAGAGAGATCCAATCTTCTCTCCCGTTCCGTCGCGAGTAGATTTGAGGGAAACGATTTCAATTAACGTAACGTATAAAAGAAAAACAAAAAAAAAAGTCTTTAAAAAAAAAAAAAAGTTTTAAAAGAAAAGCCAAAAAGATTTTTATTTTCAAATTTGGAAACTTGATTTTTGTGGTGTATGAACACCCGCTCATCTTCTAAACATCTTATTTCTCCATTATCGAACCCCGAGAGTTTGATACGACACACACACAAAGTTCGTTTCCCTAATCTCACGGAAATGGAACATGACAATCAACACCCTCCGGTGGGTATTGAAAATGCACCAGCTCCCGATCTCTGAACGATGGAGGAGCTGTGTCAACCGACAATGCACGGTAGAGGCGGTCCGATTGCCCCTCTCAATATCGAGGCTACGGATTTTGGACTTAAGCACCACATGATTCAACAAGTCCAGAATTCATGCCAATTTCACGGTTTACCGGGTGACGATGCAAACAAGCATCTCGATAAATTCTTAACCGTCACCCAGAGTATGAAACAACACGGGGTCTCCGATGACGCCCTTCGTCTTTCTCTCTTCCCCTATTCTTTGACGCATCATGCCACCGCTTGGTTTGATCGTCTTCCCAAGAACTCGATTCATTCCTTCGAAGAAATGGTATCGAAGTTCTTGACGAAATATTTTCCACCATCGATGGTGACGAAGCTCCGAAACGATATTGGCAATTTCCGTCAGCTTCCCGACGAATCTTTATTCGAAGCTTGGGAACGCTATAAGCTTGATATTGATCGGTGTCCAAACCATAACATGCTTCTTGTTACGATAATCGATACGTTTTACAATGGTTTGACTCTACGACATCGGGACACGATCAATGCAGCTGCGGGTGGTACTTTTATGAAACGACGTCCTGAAGATTGTTACGAACTCATCGAGAATATGACCGCTCATTACAATTACTGGGATTCCTCTGCCGAGAGGAATGAGTCAAGAGCAGCCGTTGCTCACAATTCTTCTACGTCTAATCCTGAGATAGCCGCAATGACTAAGAAACTCGATGATTTATCGACTGCTGTTTTACGAATGCACCAAACGTCTCATAGTCCAGATCAAGTCAAAAACCATCAAGTTAATATGGTTAATCATGTTTGTGAGACTTGTGGTGGTCCTCATTCGTACTTTGAGTGCCCAGCCACCGGTGGCTTCACTCACGAGAACGTGTATGCTACTTCGGGAACCTACAATATGGGCGGTAACGGATACCAACCACAGGGTGACCGAAATCTTCTTAGCTACCGTTCGAACCATTATGTTGGACCACCCGGTTTCAATCAACCGACTCAAGTTAATCAAGTGAATCAAGTGAATCAAAACGTGCAAAACCGAAACCATCAATTTAATCAAAATGCTAATCAAAATCGGGTTAACAATGGATTTCAAAATCAAAGTCATGGTTTTCAAAATCAAAATCGGGGAAATTATAATCAAAGCCCAAATCAAGGGAATTTTCAAGGAAACTATGCTAATCATGGAAACCAAAATTTTCAAAATCAAAATCAAGGTTTTAACAACAACAACCGGGGTCAAAACTTTCCAAATCCAGTACCAATTCAAAATCAAAATCAATCTTCTTCGGATGAGTTACTTAAGCATTTTATGAAAAGTCAAGAGGAAATGAATAAAATGCTAATTAATCAAATGTCCGAAATGAAGAAGTCTTTAAATGATCGACCCTCGGGCTCGGGTACTCTTCCAAGCAACACGATCACTAACCCGAGGGGCGATGCTAAGGCGATCACGACTAGGAGTGGTATTGTAATCAATGAACCGACGGCTCCGACTACCTCTTCTTCTCTTCCTCCCAAGGTAGTCGCCCGAGAAACCGAGGTGACAACGGATACAAAAATTCCTATTAATAATGGAAGGACCGAAAACATCCAACCTCCGGTAGTCCAAACGTCTAAAGGAAAAGATAAAATTGTTTATGAAACTGAGAAAGAAATTCCCGTCAAAACAAATTTGCCTTATCCGTCACGCTTAAATGAACAAAAGCACCGCGAGAAAGATAAAAACCATATGGAAAAATTTTATCAGATATTTCAAGAATTACATTTTGATATAAATCTCGCGGATGCTATACTTTTGATGCCTAAATTTGCCTCAATGTTGAAAGGTCTTTTGAATAACAAAGAAAAATTGTTTGAGATATCACGAACCCAGATGAATGAGAATTGTTCGGCGGTTATCCTCAAAAAGCTTCCCGAAAAGCTTGAAGACCCCGGTCGATTTCTCATTCCATGTAATTTTCCTGGGATGGTTCAATGCTTCGCCTTGGCCGATCTTGGTGCTAGCATTAACCTTATGCCGTTATCTATTTGGAAAAAATTGTCGTTGCCCGAATTGACTCCGACTTGCATGACCCTCGAGCTAGCCGACCGAACTACTTCCCGCCCGATGGGAATAGCCGAGGATGTCTTTGTTAATGTGGGAAAATTTCATTTCCCGGCCGATTTTGTCGTGGTTGATTTTGATGCCGATCCACGGGTTCCTCTCATTCTCGGAAGAGGTTTCCTAAGGATCGGCCGTGCCTTAATTGATGTTTTTGATGAAAAGATTACCCTCCACGTGGGTAACGAAGCCATAACTTTCAATCTGGATCAAACCGCGAGGTACTCCTCCGATTATGACAAATATTCCATTAACCGACTCGACGTTATCGACGAAGTTACGGAGGAGTATGCTCAAGAACTACTTGGTTTCACCGAACTTGCTTCGAGTAGCAATCCCACTCATTCTTCTGAACCGATCATTTCCGATCCTTCCCCTTCCCTCACTCCTTTTGAGGGGAGTGATTTCATCTTGGAAGAGATCGAGGCCTTTCTTGCTAATGATTCGATTTCACCGGAAATTGATCATTCCGTTTCTGACATGGAGGAAGATATTCGTTTGATTGAAAAATTATTAAATGAAGATCCCAGCCCGTCCCTCCCTCCAATGGACCTCAAAATGGCCGATGTTAAAGAAGTTAAGCCGTCTATTGAGAATCCTCCGGAGCCCGAGCTCAAGGATTTACCTCCTCATCTTGAATACGCATTTTTGGAAGGAACCGATAAACTTCCCGTCATAATTTCAAAAGAACTTAAAGATGAGGAGAAGAACCGTCTCTTAGATGTGCTCAAGAAGCATAAAAATGCCATCGCTTGGCAAATTTCCGACATAAAGGGTATCGACCCTCGTTTTTGCACGCATAAAATCTTGTTTGAAGATAATTACAAACCGTCCATTCAGCAACAACGACGGGTTAACCCGAAAATTCATGAGGTTATCAAAAAGGAAGTTATCAAACTCCTCGATGCCGGAATGATTTATCCAATCTCGGATAGTTCTTGGGTTAGCCCGGTCCACTGCGTACCGAAAAAAGGTGGAATGACCGTCGTTACCAATGAAGATAATGAATTGATTCCGACACGTCTTGTTACTGGATGGAGAGTTTGTATCGATTATCGAAAATTAAATGACGCGACTCGTAAGGACCATTTCCCACTTCCATTTATGGATCAAATGCTAGAACGCCTAGCGGGAAATGAGTTCTATTGTTTTCTTGATGGATTTTCCGGGTATTTTCAAATACCGATTGACCCTCCGGACCAGGAAAAGACTACGTTCACTTGCCCTTATGGAACGTTTGCCTATCGTCGTATGCCTTTCGGCTTATGCAATGCTCCGGGCACGTTCCAAAGGTGCATGATGTCTATTTTCTCGGACATGATCGAGAAAACCATGGAAGTTTTCATGGATGATTTCTCGGTCTACGGAGATTCTTTCACTTCTTGCCTCTCCCATTTAGAAAATATGCTAAAACGGTGTGAAGACACCAACTTGGTTCTAAATTGGGAGAAGTGCCACTTCATGGTCAAAGAAGGCATTGTCCTTGGCCACAAAATATCAAAATCTGGGATTGAGGTCGATAAAGCAAAAGTCGATGTCATTGCTAAATTACCTCATCCCACTACCGTTAAAGGAATTCGAAGTTTTCTGGGTCATGCCGGTTTTTACCGACGTTTCATTCAAGATTTTTCTAAGATATCTCGGCCCCTGACCCACTTGCTTGAAAAAGATGCTCCGTTTATCTTCTCAAATGAATGCATCGAAGCATTCAATATTCTCAAAAAGAAGTTAACGGAGGCTCCGATCTTAGTTGTTCCCGATTGGGACTTGCCCTTTGAGCTAATGTGCGATGCGAGCGATTATGCTATTGGTGCAGTCCTGGGACAACGAAAGTTAAAGCATTTTCAGCCAATACACTATGCTAGTAAAACAATGACCGACACTCAATATCATTATACGACTACTGAAAAAGAGATGTTAGCCGTCATTTATGCCTTTGAAAAATTTCGATCTTATTTGCTCTTAAAGAAAAGCATAGTGTATACGGATCATTCGGCTCTAAAATACTTAATGGCTAAGAAAGATGCTAAGCCTCGCTTGATGCGGTGGGTTCTACTCCTTCAAGAATTCAATATTGAAATTCGAGACAAAAAAGGAGCTGAGAACCTTGCTGCCGATCATCTTTCACGATTAGAAAATCCCCATCAAAGTGCCTTCGAGAAAAAGGAAATTAACGAATCATTTCCTCTCGAGACACTTGGGAGTTTATCTAACAATGATCCTAGTACCCCATGGTTCGCCGACTTTGCTAATTACCATGCGGGGAATTTTATCCGGAAAGGGATGTCGTTCCAACAAAAGAAAAAATTCTTTAAAGACGTAAAGCATTATTTCTGGGACGACCCCTACTTGTTCAAAATATGTGCGGATCAAGTGATCCGGTGGTGTGTTCACGGCACGGAAGCCGATGAAATTCTCATGGCATGCCATAATGGACCCACCGGGGGACATCATGGTGCCAATTTCACCGCTAAGAAAGTCTTTGATTCCGGCTTCTATTGGCCGACGATTTACCGGGACGCCCATGAATTGGTGAAATCATGTGATTCTTGCCAGCGTCAAGGAAAAATTTCACAAAAAGACGAGATGCCTCAAAATGCTATCCAAGTCTGTGAAATTTTTGACGTCTGGGGTATTGATTTCATGGGTCCTTTCCCGTCTTCTCATGGAAACAAATATATCCTCGTGGCCGTCGATTATCTATCTAAATGGGTTGAAGCAAAGGCGCTCCCCACCAATGACGCCCGAGTTGTTGTGAAATTTCTCAAAAATCTCTTCGCCCGATTTGGTGCACCTCGTGCTATTATAAGTGATCGTGGGACCCATTTTTGTAATGACCAATTCGCAAAGGTTATGCTCAAATATGGTGTCACACATCGTCTTTCTACAGCATACCATCCACAAACAAGTGGACAAGTTGAGGTCTCCAATCGTGGCTTGAAACGTATCTTGGAAAGAACCGTAGGTGAAAATCGTGCTTCATGGGCTGACAAGCTTGATGATGCACTTTGGGCTTTCCGTACAGCTTACAAAACACCTATCGGGTGTACTCCATACAAGCTGGTTTGTGGAAAGGCCTGCCATCTACCTCTTGAACTTGAGCACAAAGCCTACTGGGCTTTAAAACGTGCTAATTTTGATTTGCAAACCGGGGGTGATCATCGTAAAGTTCAATTGAATGAATTAGTCGAACTTCGTGATCAAGCCTATGAGAACTCTTTGATCTACAAAGAGAAGACAAAGAGGATTCACGATGCTAAGATTAAAGATCGTGTCTTTAATGTTGGTGATCGGGTCCTTCTTTTCAATTCTCGATTAAAGATTTTCTCGGGCAAGTTAAAAACCCGTTGGTCTGGACCATTCACCATTTCTCAAGTATTTCCGTATGGAACCGTTGAGCTTGCTTAAAATGACGGTCCCAACTTCAAGGTGAATGGTCACCGTATCAAACATTACTTTGGAGGGGACATACCACCCACGGTTGTCCCGGATCTCCAAACTTTCCCCAAGGACGATTAAATTCGGGGATCGAGTCAAGCTCATGTGACTCGGTAATCAAAAACAAGCGCTTCGTGGGAGGCACCCCATGCTTATCCAATTCAGCTTCTTAATATCTATTTTCTAAGAATAACGTAACGTGAGGGGGGCGACCCTTTCCAAACTTGTGTTTTCGTGGTTGTTTGTGAATGTTCAGGAATTTCCCCGAAGTTTGAAGACTCTCGTGCTTGTGGTTTGTCGTTCTCTCCACTCGAGTTTCATCCTTCGCTGCTCTATCGGAAATTCACCATATCCTAAATCTTATCGACTAACGTTTATCTCTTTGCATACTTAATAAACGGCCTTAGATTTTACGTAGGATTACCTTTACCCTAAAAACATTGAGGACAATGTTTCACTTTAGTCTGGGGGGGGGGTGAATCTTCGATTCGATTTGACCTGTCACCTTTATATGAGCTGTTAACTTACGCAACTCCGTTTTCCACCAAAAAATTTAAATTTTGTCACCTCTTTATAATGCAAAAAAAAATATGTATATATATATATATATATATATATATATATATATATATATATATATATATATATATATATGAATAATAAGATTTGACACCTTGTTTTGACTTTCCTACCGGCGAGAGTAGAAATAAATATTTTGACTTGACCGGGCGTGTTGAGCCCTAGCTTGTCTCCCTTAACCAATATAATCAAAAGATTATGGCTAAGCATCCGCGGATCTCATTACTTGGGATTTTAAATTTGCGGAGATCGAGGAATGATAGAGTTTATTTAGAAGTTTCGTGCTATACACGGATCTCAACCATGGGATTTAAAAAACCCACGAGAGGTACTTGTGGCCTCCTTGTTCCCACAAGCTTGCACACCAATATAAATAGATGTCTAGGATTAATTAAGTGTATACGGTTTGGGCAATACTTAGTTTTTTCTCGTTCCCAACAAAATTTCTGCATATGAGGGTTTGGTACACATAGGGGTACTACCAGTGTTACGGTGAAATAGACTATTGCATCTTGCCGGTTCGCAGCCGATGTTGTGATCTTAGTAAAGGCCGTAGGACTTGGGGTTTGGCATATGATTATGAATATCAATAATAATAATCCAAAGCCAAATAAAAAGGCAGAGGAATCCAAAGCTGTAAAAAAGCAAAGGATATAATCCAAAAGTCATAATAAAGCTCTTGCATCTTGGCGGCTTAAAACCGTTGTTGTAATTGAAATAAAGGACTAAGGAGGAAATATTATTAAAGTGATTATAGTTATGCAAAAATGCCAAGCTTCGACTCCGGGGGTTTCCCTAATAAAAAGCTTCCGTTTCGTGTATCAAACATGGTATGTCTCGGTCGTAAATAAAAAGGGAAGCCTCCACAAATCGTGTTAAATCTGAGACTTTCATGTGGACCCGACTTTTGTATGCAGAGGTTTTCGAGGGAAAGTTTGGAAACTACTTAACGTTCAAATTTTGTGCTCTTATCGGACTAACAAATATCAAAACGAGAAAAATATGACGCAATTCATTTCTCAAACAAATTAAAATCCTGAGATACAAAACATAGGACCTGGGAACAAGAGGTAATACACAAGTAACTTTTGTGGGCAGTGTTAGCATCTAACTTCTAGTTAAACAATGATCTCGATTTTACGCTTAGTTTGGGAGCTTGTGAAAAATCAAGGATGACGATTTTTATCCGTATGGTCTCTTCTCCTTGAAGTGTTTCTACTCGTTGACCCTGAAAATTATCAACAGATATGAATTGGTAATGAAAGTCAAAATAAACCGTCACATATAAAATGAAAAATACAAAAAAAAAAAAAAAAAAAAAAAAAAGAAAAAAGAAAAAAAAAAGTAGTTGTAGTTATTATTTATGAAAATCGGAAAACGGAGCGTTTTTGAGAATAAATTGTTAATACAAATATCGCCTAAAAACGTTATTTATATTTTACGATCTTCGCTAAGTTTTGTTAACGACAAAATGTAAACTTTAGCTTTTAAGCAAAACATAATCTTAGTTTTTAAGACTTGCATAAACTAGACTTTTGCTACATTTTACATTTCATAAAACATAACACAAGTTTATTTCTTAAATTAGAAATAGTCACATCACATTTATGGCAAGTTTTGTCATTATGTATTTATGGCAAGTTATGTGTTTGACTTGCTTTCATGTTGCTTGCAAGTATCATGTTTGACTTGCTTTAGGTGATGTGACATTGTTTGGTTGCTAGGAGTTATGAGACAAGACCTTGTTTGGTTTGAAGAAGTTATTGCATAACCTACTGCAGACCCGACGGTACCCTGGGGGTACACGGGCGGAACCCAAATTTGGGATCCGCCTGATCCGCCGAGCCCACAGATTGTTGTGCTATAAATACCAAACCATTTGTTAGTTTTGAGTCACCCCTTTAGGACATATTTTCACATACTCTCTCAACTAACTCAGTAACCTTTTGATTTGTGTGATTCTCTTATGTAGCAAGGGACTTCACAAGATCATTCAAGAAGTTACAAGCTTCAACTCTAAAGTTGCAAGTCTTGGTAGCTTGGTCATGTATAAGCTTTGGTAGTTTATACTTCATGTGTGTCATGTATGTAGAAGTTATTGGTTAGTATTTTAGGCCTCAAAATACTTCATGTGTGTCATGTGTGTCATGTGTGTCACTAAAGAGAGGTTTTGAAATTATTTATCTCTTAAGCGTGAGGTGATGACATTGCGTGAGGGCACGGCAATACCTTAGTCTAGGGGATTTTGATGAGTGCTTAATCACTCATCTTTTTAGACCTTTAAAACAGACCAAAAATACCAAATACTAACCTAAAATGCCAAGAGAATGCATGTTTTTGTATTTGTGTATGTGCAGGTACGAATATGTGAAAACTGAACGAAAACGAAGCAAAACCGACAAAAACGAGCACGAGATTGGGAAAAGGTCAAAAGCCGTAGCCGGGGAAGCTAAATGATCAAAGATTGCTCAGAATATCATTTGAAGTCCTCAGAGATTCAGAAAGTTCAATATTGGCCCTTGGGAAAATATTTCAGAAGTTTACAGAATTGGTCCCTACAGTTTTCATAATTACAAAATTGGTCCTCTTTATTACTACTACTAATCCTAAACACTAATACAACCGGATCCATAGATCAGCCCAAGCATACACCAAGCCCACCATCTCCTTTAAACCACAAGCCCAACATACCTTAATACATTTACCCGGCCCAACTCTACTTTACCCGACCCAACACATTTATTACCGTTTGAAATAACCGCCCCCCAAATTACACCCCGTCCCCAGAATTTACTGTGCATAAGAACCCTAATCCCTTAAACCCTTAAATTACCCCTTATTACCTCAATTGGGTAATACACATGGACCAATCACATGCCTAGAGCATCTCTCAGGCACGATGGGAAGAAGGACACTATGAGGGTACGTGGACCAATATGAGAGGCTAAGAGCAATCGTGCTCCATACATCAGGGAATCAATGGATATCATTTATGCTTTGTGACCAAGATTAAAATCAAGGGCCAAGATTGAAGATGCTTCATCATCATCCAGAATCATCCAAACCCTAGTTATTAGCTTATAAATACCCCCCCCCCCCTCTCATTGTAATAGGTGCCGAGTTTCAATTAGTGTTACTCTGCCAAAATGTTTTTGTAAACCTTTTATTATTAATGAAAATCATCTTTATTGTCTTATTTCATTTCAGCTTTTACTTATTCACTTATTGTCTTATTTAGCTTATTTACTTTCTCAGCTTATTTACTATCTTATTTACTTTAAAGCAAGTCTTTTATTGTTATTCATTCAGTATTCATCTTCTGTTTCATTTCTTTTTCTTGTTATTATTGTTTACTTATCAAAGAAAAACCAAAAAAAAATACAAAAACTAACAAAAAAAAAATAGTGATAACCATTTTCCTTCTTTTGATCTTTTCTTTGTTGTTTTATTGTTGTTTCAAGATCATATAAGCTTCTATAGCTTACTGTGATCATTGATACTTCTTTTCTTGTCCAAAAGTTCAAAGTAGCAAAAAGTCAACGAAAGTCAACCTCAGCTTATTTCAAATAAGCTGAGGCTTGTGGTGGTTAAAGACAGCCAAAAGGTGACCATTGGCCTGTCTAAAGACAGGCTTGCATAGTGAAACCCCTCTGTTCTAGCTGAGGGGTCTTAAACTTGTGAGTGCTACTTCATTTTCTCTTATCTTTTATAGCTTATTGGTACAGTTGTGTAGATCTGATCATAGTAGCTTTTTGGTGTTGAATATTGCTTAATATAATTTTATAGTGCTATCTTGATTGCTGTTTCATTGTTTGAATATCTTTGGTGCTATATGCTTAGTATACTGTCTCACATAAGCTCAATCTGTGGATCTTTGATTCTTGGTGAATGAATGTTTGTGATTCTTGTTTCTGGCTTATATCATGTTCTTGCATCATATTGAGGGTTTATGATTTGGTTTCAAAGTGTTTTGTGGTCACTGTGGTAGTTTCTGAGTTGTGAAATACCCAAAAGGGGTGTTTGGATTGTGTTTGTTTGATAAGTTGAAGTCTGAGACAGAGGGTTTTGATAGTTCACACATCTCACCTAGGCTATATTAGAGTAAGTTAATACATAAAAACAGTTAGTCAGTATATAAAAAGTCAAATCACTAAACAAAGTAGCATAACAGTTGGTATTAGTAGGATTTAGGGTAGAAAATCTTTATAGTAGTTGCAATATTAGTAGTAGTAGTAGCTTATAGTAGTCTTACAGTAGCTTATTTACATCTTATTGGTTAATTAGGAGCAATCAAATCTCACTTTAGTCAACATTCTGTTTAAATCAAAAAGTCAAGAAAATTTCTTACTCAGATTTTGCTTAAAACTTTGGAAGCTTGTGTAGGTTTTATTATTGATTGGAAATTGGTGAATCTTGTTGTTTATGAAAGCTTAGTACTCAGTCCTCATTTTTCAAAAAGAAATTTTTGGTTTGAATATCATTTGCTTATTAAAACAGGCTTCTTAAGTTGGCTTATTGGACAAAACTTGCCCTGCACCACAGTTCTGAGCCCTTTTCTTGGATTGTTTTAGGCTAGTGAATTGATACTAGGATCTGATCTCAAGGTTGTTTTGTGATCTCATATTGGTAGTGAATAGATTTCCCACAAAAGTTTGTACTTCTGAGCTTATCTTCATAGCTTATTTGACCCATCTTCTTGGGTAATTCTGCCTAAATCTGTTTTGCTTATAGGGCTGCAATAGCTTATTTGTGATCTTAAGTTTAACTTATTAATTGTTCTGAGCCTTATATGGTATATTGCATCTGTTTCAAGTGAAATTTGTCCTGTGCTTATTCTGCTTGGCTTATTTCTCATATCTAGTGCTTATTTGATCCTTATTTGATCACTGTCTGAGTTTCTGTGAATCTTTTGATCTGAGAATTGTTCTTATAAGCTCATTTAAGTATTAATATCATCTGATAAAAGTTTGGTTAAGTTTTGGTCAACATTGCTTATTAATAAGCACTTCAATATAAGCTGTTTTCAAAGCAATAAGCACTTCCAGTGCTTATTTTTCAAATTTGATAATTTTCCTGGATTCAGAACATAATTTTTGATTTTCCCTGAAATTTTCAGATTTTTCTGAGTTGTTTTGCTATTTTTCCTATTTAATTTTCCTTTTTAATCATTTTTAATTACTTTTTAATTATTAAAAAAAATACAAAAAAATCAGAAAAAGCCAAGAAAAATCCAAAAAAATATTAGAAAATTATTTTTAGTTGTTTTAGAATTTTAGAAAGTAAATTTGGATTTTTCTCACTTTATTTCTATTTTCTTTTAATTTTTAAATTAGATAATTAGTTTTTAATTCATAAAAAATTATAAAAAAGTCAAAAAAATATTTTTCTTTTTCTCAAAATTTTCTTTTATAATTTTTGATTTTTAGAAATTATTTCCAAGTTCGTAGGAGTCGTGTAGCTTAAAACTCGCGTTTTATTTCGTACGTTGACGTTTATTTAACGTTTTAACGTACGGTTTCGATTTACGTGACGTTTTTAGTTACCTTATTTGCAATACGTGTTTAAGTGATTAATTGTGCCTTATTTGCTTGATCGTTAGTGTAATCTCATATTTATCACTTTGTACCACTTTTCACGACACGTTTTCCGAATCGATAATTCGGAATTCCATTCACCCTTCACACGGAATACGACCTCGGGTTATCCGTATTTCTTTGCGGATTTCTTTGAGCTTATATCTATACTATAATATTGATATTGTGTTTTTCACGAATCAAACAACATTTTGATTTTGGTTAGGAAAATTTTGAACACGGTTGTTTTGAAAATTTCCTTGGTTGTGGTTGTTGTTACCCTGAAATTTTTTTCTCTGATTGAAATTACCCTGATTGTAATTCCCTTGACCTTGATTTCTTTGAAAATTTCCTTGAAAACCTTGATTTTGATTGCCATTTTGAAAATTGTTTTGATTAAAATGACCTTGATTGTGATTCTGGTTTTGGAAATTCGGGTTTTGACCTTGGTTAAAATCTCCTCGATTCTGATTTTGATTCGAGTTACGGTTTTGATTTTGATTGAAACCGGGTGGCCCGAGAAAATTATTGGAACGATAGCTTAAGAGATTACGGTCCCCCTGCGGTTGGTAAGAATTACCCCCCGTATTGTAGGAACCTTGAGCAGCATAAACGTTCTCTTGAGGAAAACCAGCAGTGGCTGGACACTCGGAATACAGATGTGGGCCTCCACAAATTTCACAACTTCGGGCTACGGCTTTCACTTGTTGATTTTGGAGGGTTTGATTCATCCTCAACATAGCCGTAGCAAAGTCGTCCATCTTTTTAGTGAGAACCGCTATCTCAGGAGATGATTATGAAGGAGTGACTGATTTACATGACTCATCCCTCTCCGCAGAGGAATCCCAAAAGTTATGGTGGGCAGTCATGTTTTCAATTAGATCATAGCACTCCTCGGGACACCTTTTCATAAAGGTCCCACCAGCAACAGCATTGAGAATATCTCGGTGCCTCAATGTTAGACCATTATAGAAGGTATCTATGATGGTAACTTGTAACATATTGTGGTTAGGGCACCGATCAGTTGCAAGCTTGTAACGTTCCCAAGCCTCGAATAGCGACTCATCGGGAAGCTGACGGAAGTTGCTGATATCATTACGTAACTTGGTAACCATGGAAGGTGAAAAATATTTGGCTAAAAACTTGGTTACCATTTCATTAAAGGTGTGAATCGAATTTTTGGGGAGTCAGTCAAACCAAGCAGTGGCATGATGGGTGAGAGAATAGGGGAAGAGATACAGACGGGGCATCATAGGTGACACCGTTTTGTTTCATGCTTTGGGTGACGGTAAGGTATTTGTCAAGATGCTTGTTAGCATCGTCACCCGGTAATCCGTGAAATTGACACGAATTTTGGACTTGTTGGATCATGTGGTGCTTGAGGTCAAAGTCCGTAGCCTCAATGGTGAGTGGTGCAATAGGTCTGCCCCTCCCTTGCATGGTAGGCTGACACAACTCCTCCATCGTTCGGAGATCGGGAGCTGCATCATCCTTGGGAGGGTCAGGGGGTGGTGGTGGCCCGTCGTCCATTTCTGTTTTTGGTTCTTCAATAACAGTACGTAGCTCGGGTACGTTTTTTTGATTTTTACGCTTTGTTTGTGAACGAGTGCGCATGCACTAAAAACAATTTTTCAAAACAAATTCGAGGCAAAACAACAAGGAACTTAAACCAATAATCACAAGTGAATGACTTCTTTGAAAAAGGTACACCACCCACAGAGATACAATGGCAAGTTTTAATCTTATGTTTGGGAACTTATTATGTCCACACCCCCAGTTGGTAGGTGTTCTGCCTTGGTTTGCGGTGGTAAGATTTTATGTATTTATTAACAGAAAAATTGTTTTTGGGCTTTTCGGGTGTGTGTGCAAAAAAACTTTGGGAAATATTTTTTGTATCGATTCGTTAACCGAAATCGACCTCTTAAAAATTACTCGTAGGGTGGCGGGAGAGAAGAATTGATCTCTCTTCAGTTCGCAATTTAATGTCAGAACTTCCGTATTCCACCTGTGTAGGTTGTAATCTTAAAGAAACCGAAGTAATTTAACTTCACGATTTGTTTTGTTGTTTTTTATTTTTTTTTGGTGTTGCTAACACTTCAGGAAAAGTGTTAATGAACTTTTTGATATGATTGATATTTTCACAAAAATTTACAAAGTGATGGTATTTGTACGGGAGGGTTTTGAAAACCACTAAACCTAAAAACGTTTTTAAATACGCAACAACCTCCTCGGCAGCGGCGCCAAATTCTGATTGAGCCTAAACCGTCAGATAATATTGACCAAGTGATTTGGTCAACAAAGTCAAACAGCCTAAGGTCAATGCTCCGTGGATAGTATAGTTTTTCCCCGGGTCGTTATGTCCCGACGAGATTGCAATGGTGCTTGAAAACGTTTTTGAGAATAAGTGGCACTGAGGACAGTAACCAAAGATGATTGGGAAGTGATTATACTACTGATTGCTTGGTATTTAGACAATTTGAAATAATATTAACAATAACAGATATACATATATGATTACACAAACACAAATTGAAAATCAGATATGATTGCAGACTGAAGAAAATGTGAGATTTAGACAATTTAAAACTACAGGGGGTGCAAGTGAAAATTTTACAAACTTAATTATAAAAGAAAATGAAAAAAAAGAAAATTATTTTTTTGAATTTTTTTAATATTAATTATTTAAATAAAACTATATAACTATTTAATTAAAACTAAATAACTTAAAAACTTAATAATACAAATTTAAACTAGAAAATTGTAAAATTAATTTCTAAAAGTCTAAAATAACTTAAAATAAAATTAAAAATTAAAAATATGTATTTTTGTCTTTTTGTGGGTTTTTTATTAATTAAATACTAATTATATTAATTAAACTATATAAACTAATTTAAAATACTAATTATACTAAAAATGACTTAGAAAATTATAGAAAAATTTATAAATCTAATTAACCATCTCAGGAATCCTAAGAAATTATAAAAAGATTCTAAAAATTATATTTAGACTATTTTACTAATTATTTACTTAATTATTAATTAATATCTAATTTAGCTAAATTAATTAAGAAAATCAGAAAATGAACAGTAGAGTTTAAGAAACTATTTTCTAAAAATCCTAAATGATTATTAAACCCTAGGAAAAATATAAAAAACTACTGTTGTTAATTAAAAAGTGATAAAACTATTTAATTACTAACATTACTTAATTATTTAATTAAACTAATTTTAATTCTAATGATTACTAAATGAAAATAGAAAAATCTAGGAAAATTACTGAAAATACTTTAAGGTAAAAGAAAATTAAGAAAAATATAATAACGATGAAGTGCTTATTAATAAGCTGAAAAGAAAATTTAAAAAAGATAAATCCTATTAAATAGAAGCTATTACTATTTTTAAATTTGGTTTTTGTTGGTTTTTCTTTTTGACAGATGATTATAAGCTAAAAATAAGTAAATTTTGTGAAATGACTTTTAAAATAGCTTAATAATAAGCTATGTGCACCCCCTTGTGCTTAACAGTGGACTTTTTAGCTTATTAGGACTTTGCACTTTTTGAAAAAGCTGAGAAATGAACAAATAAGCATAAACAGATGATTAATGACTTGAAATAAGACAAAAGAAACAAATAAGCACTCTGAATAAGCTGCTATGAACAAATAAGCACTAAACACACTACAAGGCCAAAACAGGCCAAACAAAAGGGACTTTTGGACCTCTGTGGGGTCCACAGAAGTCAAAGGAGGTCCAAAGTAAGACTTGACCTACAAAGGTGAACTGGTCAACTTTCTAATAAGCCAATAAGTTGGGCTTATTGCTTATTTTTGAGCACTGGGTGGTGCTTGGAACTTGTGGTCAAATACTGAGCCACTCAGTGTACTCAGAGAAATGAACAACCTAAAAGCTACTTGCAGCCCTATCAAATAAGCTTGAAATGGTGAAATAAGCCCTGAACTGTCAAGATGGGCTGCTTGGCTTTCCAAAAAGCCAATAAGCTAAGGGTGGGGCCCAATAATGAATCAGATATGGTCTTGGGAATATTGGTGATCAATACTGAGTACTTAGTACATGATTGTGAAATAAGCAAACTCCAAGGCCAAAACAAGCTATGCTACAGTGAACTGAGATCCAATTTTATTTATAATCTAAAAATACAAGCTGATAAGCTTTCCAAAAAGCTAAGAAACAAGGTCTAATGTTTTGGTTTGCACCCTGGAGGGGGGTTTGAAAATTTGACCAATTGCACCAAGTGCCCTGGTGCAGAAGGGTGATTTGCCCTGCAGGTTTAAAGAAGCACTTGTACAAGCTTGAATAAAATTCACAAAAATAAGCTGATGGTAGATTTTGAAAGATGAGCTGATAGGCTATTACTTGTGAAAAGCTCAGGGTCTTAAAGTTAACACTAAATTCTAGAAAAATCCTTGAAGTTTTGGTTTTCTGCCTAAGTCTACAATTTTGAACTTTTAAAAAATTAAGCTAAGTTGACTTATGTGAGATTCCACTTTGATTTTATGACTGATTAAGGTAAATTAAGCTATAATAAGACTAAATTATGCTAAAACAACTACTTGTGAGATGATTTGATAAGGTTTGAACTAAAATCCCTTGACATACAACAAATGAGATTAAATCAAAAGCTATTTTGACTTTTTCACAAATGGCCACTGGTTTTTGTGGTATTTCTGACTCAATATGAACTAGTTGAGTATGTTTCAAGCATAAATGACCAACCAAAACCCTTTTGACTCAGTAAAACAATAAGATCCAAACACTCCCTTTAAGACTGATTTTTATGGATTCCAAAGAGTGTGAGTGATTAAGACCTCTAAACTAAATTCCAATAACTTATCAAAGTGTAATATGCTAAAACAAACAGAGAAACAACAAATAGAACCACAAATGCACATAAATCTCTAAAGTACTAGTTTAACTGTGAAAATGAGATACAAAGCAACAACTAATTTTAATTAACAAGCTACTAATTTTAAGCTAGATTATCACTAACTAACACTAAATAAGCACAATCAAACTAAATAAACAGTGAAATAAGCTAAGCTACAGTAGAAAGATATAAATGAGTTTATGAGCTTACAATGTGCAATCCTGCTAAAACCATGAACCAAGAACCATAGACCAATCCTAAAGGCTTCCACAAGCCACTAAACCCATGGCCATCCAAAATACACCATGCTCCAGCAATCTACAATCTTCAACCTGTAATTTTTTATTTTTTCTTTATTTTACTGATTTTTTTTGTATTTTCTTGTTTATGATACTAAGCTGGTTTTTAAGGGTTTCTAAAAGCTGTTATAAGCTTTCTAGGAGCTTATATGTGCTTAAGAGTCCATACCTTAAAACAAAAACTATAATTAAGCTTAATGAGATTTTTGAAATTTTGAAATTGCACAAACTGAATTCAACAAGTTAAACTGAAATTGATTGATGAAAAAGTTTCCAATTACACTTGAAATCACTGAAATTACAACTTAGAAGCTTTGAAATAAACTAGAATTTAAAAACTTAACTATTCGACACTAATTTTACAATTAAAACTACATGCTAGGTTCTTCTGCTTCTCCTTCCTTTTATACTTGAAAATTAGGGCTTGTGGAGGTCTTCTGAATCTTTCCCATCAAAAATCTTGACCATTGGATCACTTTGGAGTGATCTCAGCCTTTAAATCCTTTTGGCGCCAAAATGAGAAGTAGCAATTTGCTGTTTTTTATACCAAGAGGGGGTGGTGGCATTAATTGTGGAGGTGATGTTAGGTGTATGGTGGGTTGGGCGGTGGAGAAGTGATGTGCAAGTGGGGTGGTGGGGGAGAAAACCAGCAATGGTTTATGGTTTGTGGTATTTGGAGTTTGGGAGGGAAGGGGTGGTGAAAGATGGGGGTTGACCCTGTTTTATTAATAAAACGGGGTGGGGTGTTGGGCTTGTGTTGGAGTGGGCTTGGGAAAGGTGTTGGGTTAGGATTAGTTATTGGATTGAATTTGGTGTTAATAATAATAAGGGTCCGTTTGGTTTAGAAAGTATCACAAGGACCATTCTTGTAACATGCTGAAAATTAAGGGACCTGATTTTCCAATTTCCAAAAGTTCTCACAAGGTTTATTCCTGCCATAATTGAATAGTACAAGGACCAGATGTTGAATTTTCACTTTTACACCTCCAGGGACTATTTCTGCCAAACTTTGAAACTTCAGGGACAAACATGTAATTACACCAAACTTTCCAACCAAGGACCATTCCTGCCAAAGATGAGTAGCACAAGGACCAAAATTGTTTTTCTCAAAGTTTTAATATCCCAGGGACCGTTTTTGTCAATTTTTCAAAGTTCATGGACTAAACTTGCAATTCTGTGAAACTTTGCACCAAAGGACTAAATATGTAATTTGTGATTCAAAAAGGACCTTTGGTGACTTTTTCATGTTTTTAGAATAACCAGGGACTAGTTTTGACAACTTTTTGAAAGATGAGGGACTGAAACTGCCAAATATGCAAACTTTGTTCAATTTTCATTTGTTTTTGATTATTTTGCATCTGAAACATATAAAACACTTTCCTGGGATATTTTCAGTATTATGATGCATATTTGAGTGTTTTTAGATGTTTTGGCAGCTTAGAATAGGTAAAAATGATGAGTATTTACACACTCATCAACGATAAGTAAATAACTAAAACTACTCGTCATCTACTTCCATAAACTCCTCACGTTCATTCCAAATATGCTCCATAAGCTGCTGTTGGAGATTAAGATGAACATCTTTGTCACGTAATTCCTTATTCCTTCGACGACGCACATCACATCTGTCAATCCATCTATCTTGCATGTTTCTAGCCGGATTCCTAAACAATGCTCTATACTCACTTAGAGCATACTTTTGGTCTTTTAAAATCATGTTATGCAATATGATGCAAGAATACATGATTCTACGTATCTTGGAAACCTCGTAAGCTCGTGCTGGTTGTTGTATTATTCCCCATCATCCTTGGAGAACACCGAAAGCACGTTCAACATCTTTTCTTGCATTTTCTTGTCGCTTTTTAAAGAAACTGTGTTTCTCGTCTGAAGCTGTTGTGAAAGATTTGACGAAAGTAGCCCATTGTGGGTAAATCCCATCGGCTAAGTAATAACCCTTATCAAACACAACTCCATTTACCGCAAACGGAGCTACAGGGGCTTCATCATTAAGCAGATCATCGAACAATGGCGAATTATCTAAAACATTGATGTCATTATTCGCTCCCGCTATACCAAAAAAAGCATGCCAAATCCACAAATCATGTGACGCAACAGCTTCAAGCAATATTGTTAGAAATAGAAGTGACGATCATTTATTAAGTCATTTAGTCTTGTAGTATAGTTAAGGGTAAACGGGCTTGGCTTAATCTAATATTGTAAAAGGTTATGTCTAGTTTATTACAAAAGCCCAAGCCCGGCCCATCTTCTTATCTCACCTATAAATACCTCCAAATGCTCTCATTTGGAGGTGTTGCTTCTAGGGTTCTCTAGGTGTATTTCCTTCTTTCTCTCTCTAATCTAATACATCTTACTTTCTCTCTCTAGAAGTTACCATCTCTCTCTCTCTCTACTTACTTTCTCTCTCTAGGTTTTGACAAGATTCATAAGTGATAAGGTTGTTCAACGGTCCTACAAATATAGTGGGGTATTTTTTATGACCACTAACATATTGACCTTGCCATGACACCGGGCAATTTTTCCATTGCCAATGCATACAGTCGATGCTACCAAGCATTCCCGGAAAACCATGTTCCTTTTCATGTTTTGCATATAGGTTTTCAATGTCATGCAAAGTTGGTTTTCTTAAAAAGTCAGGTTTAAACAAATCAATAATGCACATATTGAAATTATCCAGACATTCACGCCCTGTACGTGCACTCATTTGCAAATACTCATCGAACGCATCCGGTGTGTTGCCGTATGCCAATTGGCGAATGGCCATAGTGCATTTCATGAGAACACTAATACCCATTCGACCTGTACAATCGGGTTCTTGGCTAAAGTATGCAAAATGAGCAGGAGGATCGGCAGTATATGATTCAATACCGGAAACTATTTCTAGAAATAGTTTCCGGCGCATACGAAATCTATGACGAAAGTCTCTATCTGGATACTTACAATGTACATTAAAATAGTCGGCCTTCAAACGCTCTTCTGCAACCTCACGCTCACGGTGAATTGGGTTACGGGTTAACCGGAAAGATGATTCGGCTTCTTCTTCTTGTATTCGTTGGTACTCATAGGCGGCCATAATTGCTAAAGCATCGACTTCATCTTCGATATCGGCAAGGGTTATATGTGCGGCATAAGTTGGATTCTGATTCATGGCGAAATATTTTTTTTTTGGTATATAAGATGGTTATATTTTGTGTTTGCAAATGGGTTAAAATACCCCATCTATTTATAAGCTTTAAAAAAAAATGTGCACAACTTTTTTAAAAAACTAGCCGTTGATTAAACGGCATGATTTTGAAAACAAATATAGCCGTTTGGTTTGTTGGAGGGGGGTGTTTGAACCTTTTTTTTTTTTTTTTTTTTTTTTTTTTTTTTTTTTTATTGAAGGTTCATGCTAGTAACGTACGTTGCTATGGCAACGCATCAAGCAACGCAGCAGCAACGCAAAGGACTGGGGAGTGGTGGAAAAGCAGAAACGCCGTTGATAATATGCCACATAGGCTATAACGCCTCTCCGGCGTTATTACTCCCTCCCCTCTTAGTATACCTAAACGCCCACTTATCACTTTTTGTCATTATCACTTTTTGTCATTCTAATTAGGTTATTTGGTGTATTTTTTATGTACTGAGTGGTTAATTTCCATTTCCTTTTGCTTACTTTTATCACTTCCTTTGTTGTTGGAGACAAAGGCTTTGTAGCCATTGACCTTACCCCTCAAACTTTTGCTAATAGCTCTTTTGAAGTCTTAAAGTGCACTAAAAGCTTTTTAAAGGCTTTTATGCATTGGAGGTAAAACTTTTTTATACAAAAAGTGTTTTGATCCTGTATTATTCTTACTTAGGTATTGAAACTAATGCAAGATAATGTCAAATGAGCAGCTAAGAAGATTTGGCATTGTCCCAATAGGCCGAGTTGTATCCTAAGAGCAAACATGAAGAGCAATTGAACTCCTAAAGGATGATTTGCAAACAAGATGTATCCAATATATATGTCTAACCTTACTGCCGTGTATGGTATTTTTTTCTTGGACATCGAAAGTAGAAAGGAAACTGTCGTGTTTAATTTGATTTCAGTGTAACAACTTTTCACACTCTTTTATGTAAAAGAAGTATATGGGCTCATAATCTTAAATATCAGTATCATGTTCTGATTTGCTTGATTGATTCCATTTTGGGTTCTATTATTTTGAACACCCCCAGCAATATATACAAGTATTTCTATCACATGCAAAAGTATGGACATATTTAAAGCTATGAGAAATTGTGAGATATTTTAATTCTAACATATTAAGTGACGATTTTTTAGGAAAGTGCATATGGAGTACATTAATTTGTGTTCAACTTTAATTATTTTTTTATATAGCCCGTGTCAGCTAGTACCTCATCATATAATAATATTTTCATTATTTTAGCATAAAAAAGAGATAAAAACATGTTTAGATGATGATGAAATCTATACTGTTATAAAAAGCATTTAAGATGTGTATCCCAATAAAAATTACTACTAGTACTAAGATAAGGAGGTGTAATCTTGATCATCCATTCTTTATAAATGGTAGAGAACCACATTCTAGAGTGACATGTGTCCATCTCAATTAAAATTCACTTTTATTTTCAAATTGAAATATTTTCTTAATTATTTATTTTTTTATGATCTAATTTTGTCACATTTTTAAAATTTTTTGGTCTTTAATTCAATATCCATTTTGATATGCTTTTTTTTAGTGGGTTTATTTTATTTTGATTCAATTTTATACAACTTTAACCTTAATTTGAATCGATACAAACTTGATTAATCAAAATTATATATTTATGGAGGGAGTGTTTAACGATTAAGAGAGTGTGACAGTCTTTGTACATGTGTAAAAGAGTGTGAGAATTTTTGTACATACGAGATTGATAATATCAATATAGCATTATGAAAAGGCTCCTACAGAAAACCCAAACATACACATACAACACCGAACGCATATCCTACATGCTTTAATAACTTTTTTAACACAAAACCTTACATGAAAATACATATTGGGCTAGTTTTTAACTTTCAATCCATTGGGCCAACCTAGCATCACTAAACTCATACATCAAGTGAACTTTTATAAAAACTCAACCAATAGTCCAATACCGTCAGATCAATCTCCATCATCACAAACCAACGGCCCGATCAAAACAGAGAGCGCCCCTTAAAAATTTCAAAAACACTCACTTCATCCCGCCTCAACTCTCATTTTCAAAAAACAACCAACATTCGACCCCCCAAACATATACTACAAACCTAATTAAAAAAAACACACACCAAAACTGTGTGTAAATATGTCCAATCGACACGAAAAAGGCGTAAACGTTCAAGTGCTCTTGCGTTGCAGGTACTATTTAATTAATTAATTAGATCTGTTAGGGTTTGTTTGTTTTTTATTTATTTATTTATCTATAATAATAATAAGATGTGTTTATTTTGGGATTATGTAGGCCGTTTAGTAACGATGAGTTGAAAAACAATGCACCGCAAGTGGTGACGTGTAATGAGTATCAGAGAGAAGTTGCTGTTTCGCAGGCCATTGCTGGCAAGCAAATCGATCGCGTTTTTACTTTCGACAAGGTGACGAATATACGGTGTCCTGATTTAGGTTTTAAGTAATTGACATTGTTTAAGTTTATGCGTTAATTTTGTAATCTAGAAATGGATTAGCTAGTGATGCACAAATATGTAAAATTTGAAGTTAATAGTCTCTTTTAGGTACCGATCCGACACCTAATTAAAAGATGTGCAATATCAACGAACTAATTAAAAGATGTGCAATATCAACGAACTTTCATAAGTGTTCCAATTTGCACATTTTGATTATGTGTCATACCCGAAAGTCTGACACGTGTCACCATTTTGAACGTGACACGTCACCCAAATGTGCATATTGGAACACTTATGAAAATTTGCTGCTATTGCACATCTTTTTAATTAGTTCACGTACCAAAACGAGACAATGAAGAAAGTTCGTTGCTATTCTATGACTTAATCCTGTTTATTAATTGGAGTCTTTGGTAATTCTTGAGTTTGGAAGCTGGCTACTTGCTAGTAATATGTTTGTTGGATTAGTAAAATCACAGTTTTTAAGTGGTTTTTGTTTCGAATAGGATAATGCAATTTTTTAGTGCGTCCGTGTTTAGTTTAGACTTTGTTGTCTCTGCAAGTCGCGTGTTTACTTCATTTTCTTTAGAGTATATGTATTACCTGACTAGATATTACAAAATCAGATGACCAATATTTTGTTTTTTCGGGATTGTATCTTAATTAGAATATTGACTCAGAATGATATTGTTTTTACCTATTTTTGGATTTGGATGGAGGGTGTATTAGATATTCATGAAAAAAATCAACTTTAGTAACTGCATTAGCAAAGCCAGTGCTGCTTACTTGCTTATTGCTAATGATTTTCTGAATTTATGCAGGTATTTGGTCCGACTGCCCAGCAAAAGGATTTGTATGAACAAGCTGTTATTCCCATTGTAAACGAAGTTTTAGAAGGTTTCAATTGCACCATTTTTGCTTACGGACAAACCGGGACAGGGAAAACTTACACAATGGAAGGTGAATGCAAGAGGGCCAAGGTATTATACATGTATACCCTTTTAGATTACGTTACCCTTATAAGTATATATTAATCATCTGGTAACATTCTTTCGCCAATTCATTATCAGAGTGGGCCAAACGGAGAGCTGCCATCAGAAGCTGGTGTAATACCAAGATCAGTGAAGCAAATATTTGACACATTGGAGGGTCAAAATGCTGAGTATAGTGTTAAAGTAACATTTTTAGAGCTATATAATGAGGAAATTACGGACTTGCTTGCTCCGGAAGAAATTACAAAAATTGGTCAAGACGAAAAACAGAAAAAAATCCTGCCATTAATGGAAGACGGTAAAGGTGGAGTTCTTGTGAGAGGTTTAGAGGAGGAGATTGTAACGAGTGCGAATGAGATATTTACGTTACTTGAGAGGGGGTCTGCAAAACGTAGAACTGCTGAGACTCTACTAAATAAACAATCAAGGTTATAATTCTTCGGCAATTTATTGATATTTACTGATAACTCATAAGGCTTGTTTGTAAAGCTTACTCTTATTTTCCAGTCGATCACATTCACTATTTTCTATCACGATACACATTAAAGAGGCAACCCCTGAAGGTGAAGAGCTTATAAAATGTGGGAAGCTGAATCTTGTTGATTTAGCTGGTTCAGAAAACATTTCACGTTCAGGTGCTAGGGAGGTAATACTTTATATATTGATTAATTATCAATGGACTTTATTATTCGTGTGTCTCAATCGACTGTATTATGTGCGGTAAAAATTTGTAACTTTTTATGTTCTTAGGGTCGTGCAAGAGAAGCTGGAGAAATTAACAAAAGTTTACTTACTTTGGGACGTGTGATAAATGCTCTTGTGGAGCATCTGGGACACATTCCTTATAGGTTTGGATGATATTCTTACATCATCTTTAGATATTTCATCTCTTATATACGGTCCTTTTCGATGCCAATTAACTGTACATAAATTTTAATTTCAGGGATAGCAAGCTAACTCGTCTACTTCGTGACTCGTTGGGTGGAAGGACGAAAACATGTATCATTGCCACTGTATCACCTGCTGTTCATTGTCTTGAAGAGACATTGAGCACATTGGATTATGCTCATAGGGCAAAGAATATAAAGAACAAACCAGAGGTATTGCCCTTGTCTACACACTCGCTGATATATTTTTATACTTTCCACGTATCTTCTATTGATCATTTCATCTTCCGTTAATGTAATTATTTCAACTTTTAAGGTTTTATAGTTTAACTGTCTGCTTTCTTCCAATTTTTATATCTATATTTTGTTTTTAATCTGTAGGTAAATCAAAAGATGATGAAAACAACTCTGATAAAGGATCTTTATGGTGAAATTGAAAGACTCAAAGCAGGTAAAATAACTGAGATGTCTTATAATGCTTTAGGGATATAATGGTAATTTAATTTACAAACTTTAGATTTTAATTGTTTTTTTCAATAATTATCTTCCAGAGGTGTATGCTTCGCGTGAGAAAAGTGGTGTTTATCTACCAAAGGAGCGATATTACCAAGAAGAAATGGAAAGAAAGGTACTGGAACATCCTGGATTTCACATCTTCAGTTGGATATCGTTAAATCGTATCATTTTTATATTACCTTGGAAGTGTTGTCTTTGTCTGTTTACATCATTCTATATTAAATGCACCTATTTATATGATGTTATTTTTCGTTTAGTCTATGGCAGATCAGATTGAACAAATGGGAATCAAGATAGAAAACCAACAAAAGGTATGATATACTAGTGTATATTATTATCAAAAGCGAGTTTGTTTGGGTAATGTAGTTCGCTTGCTGTTGCATTGTTTATCTTACTCTTTTACATCATTCACAGCAATTTGAGGATCTGCAAACTCAGTTCAATGCCCGGGTCGAAGAATGCTCTGATTTGAGCAGCAAACTTGAGTCTACAGAGGTAATTCAAATGTTGTGATTGACTGCATTATTGTGGAATTTGTTATAACAGATCATAATTTCTATAGATAACTTTTCTTTCCCCTTATGTTATAAATACTTTTTGTTTGTAGAACAACTTGAGCCAAACCAATAAGGTGTTGGCTGATACCGAGGGAGCACTGAAGAAGTGCCAGTATGCTCTTAAAGAGCGAGATTTTGTTATTTCTGAACAGAAAAAAGCAGGTATATATAGTTGTTTGTAATTTGTCAATATTTTTGTTATCTTGAATATTTTACATATGACTGGGTTTTACATACAGAAAGTGCTTTGGCTCATCAAGCATGCGTTCTCCGGTCTGACTTGGAAAAATCTCTTCAGGACAATGCATCGTTGTTTATGAAGATTGGTATGCATTCTTTCTTATGTACATAAATCCATACGTGTTTCTTCTGTAAGCTTCTGCTTGTAATTCTTACTATTATCTTCTCATGTTGATGCAGCAAGAGAGGATAAACTGAGTGCTGGTAATAGATCAGTTGTAAATAAATTTGAGTCAGAGCTCGCACAGGATGTTGGTTCTCTTTGCAACATGGTGGCAGCATCTGTATCTCAGCAAAATGAGCAAATTCAGTGCATTGAGAAGTTTTGTCAAACTTTCATAAACATTAATGAGAAGGTACCACTTGATCTGTATCACCAGATACATGTTATATAATTTGTGTCTACAACATTACATTAATTACATTAACAACATATAATTACATATATGATTTTACGCTACAGGCTATCACCGACTTAAAGAAAAAAGTATCTGCATCAAAGAATTTGTATGTTTCCCACATTGAGGACATGGAAAATGTCGTACGTTTGCACAAAGCAACTGCCAATGGGTGTTTAGACGATCTTAATGTTAGAATATGGACATTATTTTAATAGACGTATGTTAGGATCGAACTCGAGATCACGGGATTGCACACAATACGTATGAAGAGAAAAAGTAATAATTAGTTATAAGATGTTATAATTAATTATTAAACACAAAATAAATAATAATAATTAGTATTATTGATTAATGACTAATTATTTATTAAACAAAGATTAGGAAAGTAATACTAGGCAAAATTTGGAAACAAGAGAAGGATCTAGAATTCCCTAGGGGATACTAAATCCGATCGTACATAGGGGTTCATCACCTCCTTATGTGCCTTGTGCTCCAAGTATTGATTAGTATATAAGCAAACCCAAGATGTAGGTTTTTCTCATAACTTGTACACACACATCTTGGTGTTTTCTTCTCTCTTTTCTTCCTTAGTCGATTTTACTAAACCAAACCCATAAGGGTTTCGATTTTATAAAGATCAAAAAGGTTTTGTGTTTATTACTTGCAAATACTTTTCTTGAATTAGTACGTGTGTACAAGAACGTGATTCAAACACATTATTGTTTGATTCTTGGATTGAATTACAAAAAGGTAAGGGGTAATTCTTATAATCCACATAAACCCTAATTAGGGTTAAATTGGTTCCGGAAGATTGCATTGATTCTTGTTCGGGCTAGAATCATCAAGGTATGTTTACTATTTAATATTGATTAATTAATTACATGTTATTTGATCTTGTTATAATTGCTTCCGCTTATGCTCACTTTGATGTTCTTGGTCTATTATATATGAATGTCATGATGTAATAATTCCAACAGTGGCATCTAGAGCCGTTATAATGTGTAATTAATTATCGAAACGCATAAAAATTGGATCTTGATTCGTTTAGTTACATGTTTTTAGGGTTTATATGTTAGATTCCTAACCCTAATATTTTTTTTGGGTCGATTTAGACCTAAGGGTTTTTAGGGTTGTGGTTTTTAATTTTTTAATATGATTAGAAACCCTAGGATGTCATGTAATTGTTATGCGTTTTAGTAAACGATCTTGGTGCAATATGTTAATTGTTAAGCTAAATCCATGAAAAAGTGCATATTTGCATGGATTATATATTGTGTGACCTTTAAATTGTTTAGATTGTATGTTTATATAAATTAATGGTTAAGTTATATTAAAACATGTAAATTTATTAATAGATGTTGAATTGGGGAAGACTCCAATATTAAGTAATCAATTATGTGTTATGTGGTATTTATTTAGTTTTGGCTTACGCAATCGATTTATCGATGAATGTGGCTCTTTTTCCTAGAAGAAGAAAGCCTTAATTTAATAAATACGTTATACACCTAGATTTGATTATTAATAGGACTATTGAATAAGATTTGCATGTGGCTACATGTTTTATACATATTTAATTGTTATGATTATGTATATGTGTTTATTTAGTTGTTTTATTTTTTATTGTATATTACTTGTTTTGTTTATTTATTGTGTTAGACATGTTTATATAAACGAAAAGGGTAATTTTTTGAATAGAAAAATAATACGGACTAAATAATGGCGAAATTGTTTTGGTTTTTAAGAGTAAATTTCAAAGGATTGGTTGATTGATGTTTTTGTACATAGTGTGCGAAAGGCGGATCAAAGGTTGCCATCCAACGTACTTGTAGAGAGGGGTTATTAAAGCTCATGCACCTACCGGTTCTCTACAACTGCCTGGTTGCCGACTGGAGACTTACCTATATCACTATATAAGTACATTGTCATCTTAAGGGTGAATAATCCACAATTCCACTTTTAGTGGACGATAATTGATGGTTATTCTTTAATTGGTGAACCCGATACCTCAATCAAAACTTTGTTATTTTACTCTTAGCTAATTGGTAATAAAAATGTTTTGTAAAACCAATGTTATGAAGTTGTATGCATGCTTCTTCATACATTATTTTGATCACATCAAAATATTAATATCCTTATAAAATTAAGTCGAATGCCATCTAATTAAGAACACTTGAAGTTGTAATTTACGTCATGTGAGACTTGGCGAGATTGCAATGGAGAGGTAAATTTCATAAGTTCATTGCTAGCAGATCAACTGATGTGATGGATTTGTGAGTTTGCAGTTTTTAAGTTAGACGACTTAAATTGAGTAGGAAGTGAGACTTGACTCAAGGCATTAAGATGGGGATCAAACATGCTTACATTACAAAAGTTTTGTGATTGTAAATCCCATAAATCTAGGAATTGCAATATGATATTGGCAATTATTGTTCGACAATTACCTTGTTGAATACTATCATTACTAGCAGATCAACTGATGTAATGATACTATGTCAATTTAGGATCCTAGCTTTAAGAAAATACTATGGTTTATATGAATATATTTACCTATGGGTATTTTATTTTCTTAAAGACCTAATTATCGAAAATACTAAAATTGAATTTTGAATTCGTTTTAATGTATTAATGCAACGTTCAAACCGTAAACGTATTTTGGGCTTTGGTAAATTGATCTAGTTCTGTTTTCAAACAAATGTTTGATTAAGAAATATTTACTTGAAAGACAAAAGAAGTCTCCTTTCTATGAAGAAGAGTGAGATACAATCCTATTCCTTTTCATGAATGAGAAAGGATAATAGGAATATTAGATATGTCTAAATTCTAATATAATTCATAGCAAATTTTAATGGTTAAGAAAATTGCATACATTTTTCATAGAAATTTTATCATCCTCATTCGGTGATTAAATTCTTAGTAACAAATATGATATTTGGTTAACAGAAAATTATGTATGACATTTTATGAGTTATTATAATTAGAAGCTAGACTTATTACTGCAAAATGTTTAAAAACAAACTAGTTGTTTTGACTATTTTAAAGGTGCTACATACATTGTAGGATGGTAGACCTATTAAGGAAGAAATTGCATGCCCAATTTTTCAAGTTAATAGCATTTGGTGGATAGTCCATCATTTACGTAGTAGAATACACTTTTAGTACATAAGTAATTGTTACGTATGAACATTCAAAGGTGTAGGAAAGTTAAAAGCACACTATTAGCTTTCATTGGATAGGAAACATTTACAATGTTGTCAAATTCAGTGGGAGTATTGTGTACTTATCACTAAATAAGGAATCATTGTAATGATCTTTAATTCAGTGGGAGTTACAAGCTTTGATATCTTGGTAGCTAAAGAGAATTACTTTCCAAGTGTAGACACTCATACTTTTAAGGATAGTCTTGTACGTTTCCTTACTAGACATTGTTGTTTTACATATACTTGTTATGCTAAAATCTATGACACAATCATATTGAACACATAAACAAATGCATGGCATGTTGTTTATCAACTAATATGAGGTTGTTCCATGCACAAGTGGGAGAAATGTTATCTTTAATGTGTGCAAGAAACAACTCAAAAAGATATGATTTAATGGATTCTCTTGACTACAAGGTAAGAGAATAATGTTCTAATATGAATTATACTAAGCTAATTCAAGAAACACTTGGTGTTACAATTTATGTTATGTGAGACTTAACTAGATTGCAACAACAAGGTGAATTTCATATTTTCATTACTAGCAGATCAACTGATGTAATTGAACTATGAGAATTTGCAGTTTCTAAATTAGATACCTATTAGAACATGTGTCAATATGATATTAAGACTACTTTAATTTATAGATTTATGAATTCATGGAATGACATAAATTAATTAAGTAATCTAATGCTACTTCAATATGAATATTTATGTGTTCTTGGAATGACATAAATAAATGAATAAATAATGTTGTTTACATTATTGTGAAGTAATATATTAACTTGAAATTACTATTGAAACCAAAAGATGGTGTTCAAAATTACTTTAGTTAAACATGTTTATGTTTCAATGTAAATGTGGAAAACTAGAAGGGGGGTTGAATAGTTTACCTCTTTAAAAATCCTTTTCAACTTAAGTATCCTTTAATAACTTTAGGTTTGATCAATAATATAAACATACCATTATATGTTTGTTTCTTTCAAAAGCTTTTAGTGTGAGTATCAATTCTAATTATACATGTTTCTTACTTTGAAAAGCTTTACTTGTGATGATCCTAACTTTGCTTGTTTAGTTCTTTGAAAAGCTTTTACATTTGTTTGAAAACATAAAGACAACTTTACTTGTTTTACTTCTTTGAAAAGCTTTATATATGGTTAACAATTCTAACTAAATAACAACATGCAATAAGCAAAGATAGAGAAAGAAACGATCAAACCACAACACGATTGTTTATCGTGGTTCGGCTACAAGGACTCTTTTTCCTTGCCCTACATCCACGCCCCGAGTTTCCAACTCGAGAGTTATAAGCACTAATCAACAAGCTCCTTTCACCGGCGGAGAAAACCTTACACGTCGCTTATACTTTTACCGACACAAAGCTAGATGTCGAGTTCTTTTACAAGGGTACAACCACTCCCACTCGTCGCTTACACTTTTACCGACACAAAGCTAGATGTCGAGTTCTTTACCAAGGGTACAACCACTCCCAACACTCTACGTATTTTGAGGCCTAAAATACTAACCAATCTCTACTGAATATACATGACACAAAGTAAGTATAAACTATCAAAGCTTATACATGATCAAGCTACCAAGACTTGCAACTTTAGAGTTGAAGCTTGCAACTTCTTGAATGATCTTGTGGAGTTCCTTGCTACATAAGAGAATCACACAAGTCAGGGGTTACTAAGTTAGTTGAGAGAATATGTGAAAATATGTCCTAAAGGGTTACACAAAACAAACAAATGGTTTGGTATTTATAGCAAACCAAACTGCAAGCTTGGCGGATCAGGCGGAACCCTCAGATGGGTTCCGCCCGTGTACCCCCAGGGTACCGCCGGGTCTGCAGTAGGTTTATGCAATAACTTCCCAAACCAAACAATGTCTTGTCACATAACTTCTAGCAACCAAACAATGTCACATCACCTAAAGTTAGTCAAACATGAAACTTGTAAGCAACATGAAAGCAAGTCAAACACACAACTTGCCATAAATACATAATGACAAAACTTGCCATAAATATGATGTGACTTATTTCTAATTAAAGAAATAAACTTGTGTTATGTTTTATGAAATGTAAACTTTAGTTAAACAAGACTTAAACACTTCAAGTGATGATTTACTCTTAGCTAAATTTCATACTTTGTCATTAACAAAACTTAGCAAAGATCGTAAAATATAAATAACGTTTTTAGGCGATATTTGTATTAACAATCTCCCCCTTTTTGTTGATGACAAAACATAAACTTTATTTAAAAGTAAGCCATGAGATTTAGTGTTAAGTCTTATAAAGTTAGTAGTAAAACTTGTTTTTGCAAAGAGTTAGCGAAGCGGAAATATTAAAAGTAGAACAAGTTTACTCTAAATTCTCCCCCTTTTTGTCGAAACAAAAAGTAGAGTAGTGAAGCGGAATAATGGCCATGCTCCCCCTTGGTCGATACTCCCCCTACATGGAGTGCCAAGAGTGGAGACATGGATTTTGAACCTACAAAAGAAAAGTTAATTTCCGCACAATACAAGTCATGAAGGAATTTCATGTCTAAAACACAACTAAGAGTTGTGAAGAGATATAATGCATTGCTCATGCTCCCCCTTGAATATTTCTCCCCTAAATGGAGTTTCAAGGAAGGAAAACATGAATAATGAACCTACAAAAAGAGAGGTTAGCACAAGATTTATGTATGGTACCATATCAAGGTATAGTTCACTCATTATACCTAAATGGTCAATCAAACCCTTCAAATCTTGTTGTAGAATTAATTTCATTTAACTTGTAAAAATTTGACTCTTAGAGAGTCAAAGACACAAAATTAAGATGACAACATCCTACAAAGAAAAACTAAAAAATAAACTAAGAACATAGAATGCTACAAGGAAATCATCATTTTCCTTAATGAGAAACATTATCCAAAAACAAGGATTGGGTTGTTTAGGGATGAAAATGTGGATTGAGGGTTGTAGCGGGTTTTATTTTGAAAGGTGAGGAGGTGACTTGGTTTGGGTTTGTTGGTTAGACATTTTCCAAGAGAAACGGTTTTGTTTCATTTTGGAGACTCTAAGGTTGTGGTGGATGAGACAAGGATTGAAGTTGGTCCAAAATGTGGTTTAGAATAAACCTCATTTCTTCGGATAACTCACGAAGTTCCGTTCGACATCTTTCACTAATGTGAGCGGTTCTCTCGCAATGTCCGCAATCATGGCGGGGAAAGTTTGGTGGAAGAGAGGTTTGATTTGTTGGTGGTGGTTGCGTTGAACTTGTTGAGTGCAATGCCGTGTTGAATTCCATAACATGATTGATTTGAGAATCAACCATTCGTTTGAAGGCATTGAGGTGGTTTAAATGAGTATTTATTTCCTCATTTATGTTTGGAGGTTGTTGTGGTTGTTGTTGTTGTGGTTCTTGTGGTTGAACTAGGTGACGAAAACTTGGTTCTCCGTAAGGATCACCATTAAGGTTTTTGTAAATGGGGTGAAACACAAATGAATGTGAGTGGGTATGACCTTGGTCATTTGGAAAAATGGATGGTCTAGCATAACGGTAAGCTAACCGTTCTACCGTCGCGGGGTAATGGGGTTCATGATTAAGTTGCTCATTTGGTTGTTGTTGTGTTTCCATTTGAGCAATGGTGTCAAAAAGTGAGAAGGATGGTGGACTTGATAGATCATCAAAAGTTTCCAAATTGGGTGTTGGTGATGTTGGTGGTGTATGGAAAAGTTCCATTGGTGTGAGTGTTGGTGATTGAGGTGAAGGAGTTTTTGATTTAAAAGCTTGTTGGGAAGGTGAGGTTGACATACTCAAAAGTCTAGTTGGTGATGGGTTAGAGGCTAGGTTTGAGTTGCAAATTGGTGAAGAAGGTGGTGGAGTGGCAAGATTGAGCAAATCTTGAATGGTAATCACATTGGTATTACAATGTGTTGAGGGTGTAGTTGAGGTAGTGAGGTTGAGAAAATCTTGGATGGGTGAGGAGATGTTGAGTGAAGCATCACTTGATGATGAAGAGCTTGACTTTGTGGTTTTGTTGAAGCAACAAGGTTTCACACTAATCCTAGTGGTTTTAGCACATGATTTTGATGACTCGGATGAGGTATTGGATTTGGTCATTGCAATGGTTTTGGTTTTGATGTTTGAGAGAAGAAGTTTTGATGTTGATGGTGTGATTGAGTTGTTGCAAACCTTTCAAATTTATAGGACGAGAAAAGTGTTGAAGTAAGTGTTTGAATTTGATGTTTTACTATTCAAAGATTGAAGAATTACATGATTTCCATGACCTAGTCACATCATGTAGTGTCAATCCAATGAGATAGAATGGAGTGGAAGACCAAACTAAGCACTTAATGCTTTGTGATCATGGAAGAAGTTTGGTTGAAAATGTATCAAAGGTTTGAAGGATCCTTTAAAAGGGTTCCTTTGGTTGGTTATGTTTTGAATTTGAATTTTGGCGGGAAGTGTCTTACTAATTGTTTTAGTGATTGAGGTTTGTTCCAATATGGTTGTTGATGTTAATGAAGAGTGTTTCTCACTTAGGATAATGATTTGACACTAAATCAAGTTTTGAATAAAAGAAAAATGGCAAAAATTTTCTGCAGAAGACTGGCGGTACCCTGGGAATACACAGGCGGAACCCAAATTTGGGTTCCGTCTGGTCCGTTGGGCCAGACCTGGGTTACCCAGGTTTTACACAGGCGGAACCCAAAATTGGGATCCGTCTGATCCGCCAGAACTGAAAAAGCTGACAGAACGCGTTTTAAACCCGCGAGACGATTTTCAAAATTTTCGAAAAGTCCTAAAACTAAAAATATAATTCATATCTGGTTAGGAAATGCAAAAATTAGGCATATGGACACTCATCTCTTAAGACTTTGACCGGGGGCTAACGGTTTTCACTTAACCTTAGTGAAATTTAACATAAGCATGAAATTGACAAATACCATCAATATTGTCATTAATCATAAAAGAGCACACCAATCATAATTCATCAAACATAATAAGTCATGAACATGAGAACCAACATAAATCACATAATTCACATAGTTTTAACACAAAGACGCTCCTAAAGCACACACATAAGCCAAACGCTCCTTAATCTTCTCACAACCGGTCAATCTTCTTTTTGAGCTTGTTTAGGTACCTTCCAATGCATTTGAACATTCCTTTGGTTTGCTTGAATTCTTCGGAAGCATTGTCAATGATGGGGAGAGCTTGATGATATTCTAAAGGAGGTAACTTAGAGTTTGGTAGTTTATCATCGTCGCTCATATCGGATGATGATGAAGATGGTGACGGTGAGCGAGTGCGTTTGCCCTTAGTTTTGAAGACTCGTTTATCACTAATAGGAACGAAGATGTGAGGAACGAGAGAATAGTCAAGGAGCATTCCCTTGTCATTTGGAGGAATGGGTGAAATTGCTCTAAATAGCCGAGTGAGAAGCATTCCATAAGGAAGGGCGGTTTTTCCAACTAAAGGTATGTCGGCCATTCGTCGGGCTAGGTAGTAGGCTAAGTTGAATGGTTGACCAATGGAAATGCTATAAAGCATGTAACAAAGGCATGTGTTAACATGATCCCTATTTCCTATGGTACTTATGACATTGGCTCTAAGAATTTCTTCCCACTTCTTAAATTGTGGTTTAAGCTCATTGGTCTCCATACCAAATGGGTCCTTATCCACAATATTCCCCGAACGATTTTTCCTAGTGGTGGAGGCTCTAACAAAGAGATGTTCCTTGATTGTTTCCTTACAAACAAGAGGATTGTTGTATGGATGAAAACGCTCAATTGAGTCTAGGCTTGAAATAGGCCACTTATCCGTGTAGAGACAAGTACCTTCATTAGGAACACCAAGGATGATAGCTAAGTCTTTTAGGTCTATGAAATTTGGTATTTGATTTGTTTTGAAAGTTAATGATATCATACCCGACTCATTGGTGAAGAGTTCTACGGTTGCATAGAATTCTAGTACGAACCTAGGGCAAATCGGCTCATCAATATCAAGAAGACAATCAAAGTTGATTGCGGCAAAGTTTTGGCGAGTAGATGTTCCTTCTAGAAAGGATGGATCAATTGTTCTACCTTCATGAACATAGCGTTTTTCTAGTGCCTTAAAGGTTTCTATTTGAACTTTGTTAAGACCTTTAGTCCTATGGTGTTTTGGCAAGTACTTAAGGGTTTCCACGTGATCGGTTTGATTTGCGTTAGGCATTTTGATTCCTAGAAAACACAAGAATTGTATGTTAATGACTTTTAATCAATGTGCATGTTCTAATATGTTCCTATATGCAAACAATGCGGAGACTTGATTATCTTGACTCATTTTGATGCCCAAATTGTTTTGTTTGAGAAGTAATGTTATGAAAACAAAAGATAACCAAAAACTCTCCTATTTGAATATATCTTCGATTGAAAATACCCGAAAATACGTATTGGTTATGTATTCCCTTTAGCATTCACGAGATAATGTGCAAGTGATGTTTCAATAATGTTTTTCATTTGTTTTAACAATGTGGTGATGTTTGGAGTTGCAATTAGAAAAATAATGCTCTTGGTGTGTTTGGTAAATTAAAGTAAAAACAAAGAGGATGCAATTCCTAACTAATGGAAGACATGATTAGTTAGCCACCAAGTTTTTCATGAATCATGTAGTTTTATGCAAAAACCCTAAAATTCTAGTTAATGATTGTAAGCACAAATGTTATGATTAGATTAAAAATGCAATTGTGATTAGAATACTTACAAAGTTAGTTGGATTGGAAGAGATTGGATTAGAAGCCCTAAAATTCGTGAGGATATGTGTTATAGAGAGGGTGGTGCTGTTTGAAGGTTTTTGTTTAAGAATTAAGAGGGTGTTTGGTTTTGAAATTTCAAATAAGACATTCTGAGGTTCGGCGGACCAGGCGGAACCAAAAAATGGGTTCCGCCCATATGCTCTGAAGGTTCCGTGGGTTCTGCAGGGAAAGACTTAAAAGGAATTGTCTTGATTTTTGTGGTTTTAACCTAAAGTTCAAAAACTAAGGTTTTAGGTCTTATGAGTCTTTGACTAAGCCTAGGAATTATGAATGCTTCACATTCAAGAGATTTTGTGAACGCGTTGATGGAATTGTTGACGTAGAAGACTTTCTTAGTTAAGACGTTCCTCAATGAACAATCTTACTAAGGCGATGATGAGGGATCTCAATATGTCTACTAAGAACATAATGGATTGAATTGTTGCCGAAGTCGATGCTTCCAATGTTGATGAGATAAATTCCGTTGTTGACACGAGTTTGCTTGGAGCTTGTTGATTGTGCTTCTCCATCCGATACAAATTTGAGAATCTTACGCATTTTGGAGAATCATTGGGTAAGTAAGTATAAAAGTGCAAGTACCACTTGTGCTTTTCTCATCAACTTATTACCGACATAATTCCATTTGTCAAACACTATGGTTTCTATTCCCGTTCTTTTGGGAGACCATAATTCTAGTTGTGTAGTACCTTATGATGTATCCAACTAGGCTCAACTAACGAGTTGTTTAAGGATCTTTGTTAACACGAGCACATAGACAAAAGCTAAACATAATGTTGAATCTAAATGTTATGAGAACAAGTAGTCTTCCAAACATTTCTCTATGTTTAGTTTTTACCTACGGATTTACTAATCTCATTCTTGATAAGTCATCAATAACTTAACTATTGCGAACAAGAGAGCAACTAGGAATGTCTTTAAGTTAAAATCTCTTGCTTTTGGAGCTTGCTTTTATTATCAAAAAGACTTTCAAATATTGACACTTATAATCACATGATTACTTCGAAACATTTATTTTGTTTCACTAGTTGTTTTACTCTAAATTCCAAAAACCGTTTTTGTTGAATTTGTTTAGACACAACTATGACCTATAAATCAAGTTTTATAACTTATGTCAATTTTACTTGATTCAATGTTTGACTCAATGTGAGAAGATGTTATTTCGACTAAGTTGTCATCTACCAAAGATAATATCTTAGAAGGAGGAGATTACTCGTTAAATGACATATTCAACGACTCCTCGACTCTTTGGGTTTTCTTACTTAAGACACTATGAACTCTTTTTGAAAAAGTCCAAGAGGTACAACATCATGAAACTTTGTGTCACATTTGATGTGTAAATCCTAGATGTTGAAAACTCATTTTCTTACACACATCCAAATATATGCTAATGTGATTTATTTCACCTTGTGTGTTTTAATGTGAGATTATCATAAAGGAGTAATTGAAGAAAGACACAATTAAAGACTCAAAGTATGGTGTTTGAGAAAATTGTTTAACAAAGGTTTGTTTTGCAAGCATCACAAAAGTGTTAGACATTTTAACACTTAGGAAATTCTTAGTTAGCTCACTTGTAAGCAAGAGTTGAGTGAGACATACTCAAGAGTTTTTCGTGTTTATCTCTTGATGGTTAAATAACTAAAACACCTTATATCTCCTACTAGTACTAAGGACTAAATTCCTTGTTGCATAGAGTCTAATCTTAGTTATTTACAAGTAGCAGGTAGACACTCTAGAGTATTACAAGTAACACATATTTGAGCACATAATGCTAGATACAAGATATAACCAAAGTCAAGTTTAAGTAATGCGTACCTTTTAAATTGCATAGAGATGCTATCAAGCGGATAAGCATTTAAGCGTAAAAACTTGGATTGATGACATGCTTTGAAACTCAATAACTCATGTATCCAAGAAGGTTAGACAATCATATAAAAGCAAGGAGTATGATAATCTTAATTCTTTTATCATGAGTTTTTATTAGAGATAGAATTATCTCTAAATCTCTCTTCAAGGTTAGACAAATTTTACTTGCTTTGTTTTATTAGTTAATGATGCTTTTGAGTTAAATCCTAATCCGGTTTTATCTTTAAACAACCTTTGACTCCTCAACAATCTTTCAAGAGATTTTGAGCTTTCATCAAATTTAACTAATAATTTTTCCTTTCTCATTTTGCATTTTAATTTCATGTTTGTAATCTAGACATAATTTACATTCTAGATTAATTTCAACATTACTTTTAATTTTAGACATTTTATCTTCTAATAAGATTTTCTTTTCAAAGATATTCTTAAGAGATTTTGAAGACTCATTCTTGAGGATAGCTTTTAGGTTCATGTTGCACAAATGTTTAGACTCATTTTCTATTTTAGAAAACTCTAGTATAAATTAATCAAAGCAAAAGAGTTTGGTTTCAAAGTGTACCTTGCTTGATGTTTTATCTAGTATAGAATCACAAACCGGATGATTGACTTCATCTTCATCCGAGTTATTCCATGAATCGCAAGCAAGACTACGGATCATTGTCTTCGTCAACTTCCATTACATTCCAAGATACGCAAGCAGGTTCATCAAAACATACGTACACATCTTCACTTGTACCTTCATTTAAAACATTTAAACTAGTAGCACATGTATTAACTTTTACTAAGTGTCTATCAATTAGTTTTTCTAAAACCTCTAATTCATATGTAAGATCAAATTGATCATCTTTGACTTGACATATTTCTTGATGAAGGTTTACCATATTTTTCCAAACATCATTAGCCTTTTGACAAAAATACATTCTTTCATATTTGGTACTAAAGCTTTGTAAAACATTGTTTTAGCTTTAGTATTTTTATCAAGTTTAAGATAGTTATCTCGGTTTTCAAAAACTTGTTTTCTTTGGTTTGAAATTACCAAAAGAAATAATATGCCAAAGATGTTGATCAATTGATTTCACTTAGTTTTCAAAATTACTTTTCCATTCAAGTAAGTTTTCTTTTTCAAATACCGGTTGGTTTTGAATATATTGCCCTTCTTTGAGATTTTCAAAATCCATGGATCGATCCAAGTTTTAAAATACATTCTATTTTAAAGATCTTGACTAACGTAGCTCTTGATGCCAATTGTGGAAAACTAGAAGGGGGGTTGAATAGTTTACCTCTTTAAAAATCCTTTTCAACTTAAGTATCCTTTAATAACTTTAGGTTTGATCAATAATATAAACATACCATTATATGTTTGTTTCTTTCAAAAGCTTTTAGTGTGAGTATCAATTCTAATTATACATGTTTCTTACTTTGAAAAGCTTTACTTGTGATGATCCTAACTTTGCTTGTTTAGTTCTTTGAAAAGCTTTTACATTTGTTTGAAAACATAAAGACAACTTTACTTGTTTTACTTCTTTGAAAAGCTTTATATATGGTTAACAATTCTAACTAAATAACAACATGCAATAAGCAAAGATAGAGAAAGAAACGATCAAACCACAACACGATTGTTTATCGTGGTTCGGCTACAAGGACTCTTTTTCCTTGCCCTACATCCACGCCCCGAGTTTCCAACTCGAGAGTTATAAGCACTAATCAACAAGCTCCTTTCACCGGCGGAGAAAACCTTACACGTCGCTTATACTTTTACCGACACAAAGCTAGATGTCGAGTTCTTTTACAAGGGTACAACCACTCCCACTCGTCGCTTACACTTTTACCGACACAAAGCTAGATGTCGAGTTCTTTACCAAGGGTACAACCACTCCCAACACTCTACGTATTTTGAGGCCTAAAATACTAACCAATCTCTACTGAATATACATGACACAAAGTAAGTATAAACTATCAAAGCTTATACATGATCAAGCTACCAAGACTTGCAACTTTAGAGTTGAAGCTTGCAACTTCTTGAATGATCTTGTGGAGTTCCTTGCTACATAAGAGAATCACACAAGTCAGGGGTTACTAAGTTAGTTGAGAGAATATGTGAAAATATGTCCTAAAGGGTTACACAAAACAAACAAATGGTTTGGTATTTATAGCAAACCAAACTGCAAGCTTGGCGGATCAGGCGGAACCCTCAGATGGGTTCCGCCCGTGTACCCCCAGGGTACCGCCGGGTCTGCAGTAGGTTTATGCAATAACTTCCCAAACCAAACAATGTCTTGTCACATAACTTCTAGCAACCAAACAATGTCACATCACCTAAAGTTAGTCAAACATGAAACTTGTAAGCAACATGAAAGCAAGTCAAACACACAACTTGCCATAAATACATAATGACAAAACTTGCCATAAATATGATGTGACTTATTTCTAATTAAAGAAATAAACTTGTGTTATGTTTTATGAAATGTAAACTTTAGTTAAACAAGACTTAAACACTTCAAGTGATGATTTACTCTTAGCTAAATTTCATACTTTGTCATTAACAAAACTTAGCAAAGATCGTAAAATATAAATAACGTTTTTAGGCGATATTTGTATTAACAGTAAAGATATAAACATAAAGTCTTTTAATTGTTATAAGACTTATAATAAAGTAAGACGTTATCTTGTTGTGTGTTTTAATTAAGACATATACATGAAGTTATTAAATTGTTAAATGACTTATAACGTATAGTGGGATTATAACAGTTTATGTTTTTCTTGTAAAGACATGGACATGAAGTAACTTTGTAAAAGTACTTGTGTTATAAGGCATGTAATAGGCTTGAAAATTATTATACCATTAAAATGAATTAGTTGGTAAATAGACAAGTCAAAAGGAATATGGTTATCTTTAATATTGTTAGATTGTCTTACAATATTAATACTAATGAAATACCAAATGTTTATGGTATGTTCAGTTAGGAAAATCAAACTCTTGTTATATTGTTTGATTAAAGATAACTATGACTCCTTTTCTTCCAAAAGTTTTCAAGGTTATAATGTTGAGTATGACTTGGACATATTTAATAAAACTCCAACCTAGAAGATTAATAAGACATTATCATATGATGGAATGTGATGAATCACATTAAGTCTTAAATTGAAGTTCTAAATTTGTTTAACTGCTTATGAAGAGGTTATTAACAAAGTTAAGTCAGGAACTATCAATAAGTATTTGTAATATCCCAAAAGAGAACATTATATTGTTTCTTTAATTTGCTAAGTATTTAAAGATGGTCTTTAAATTGCTAAAAGCAAGTGGGAGTGTTGATCTTTAAAAGATAAAATTACAAGATACATAATCTTCTAAAATACACTAGTAAATATCATGATGAAGGTTGACATTTAAATGTTAAATCTCAAGATGATGATAAAGTTTGATATTTAAATGTTAAATCTCAAGATGATGGAATTATCATTCATAGAATAGCAATATATCTCAAATATTTGATTAATATGTTGAGAGATATGATTTACAGGATTATTGTAAACCTGATAATCATTATGATACATTACCAAATATGAAGTTGGGTAAAGTATACATGATATGAATGATTAAGATGCTGTCCATAAAGATAATCAATTTTAGAAATGTGGTTTATCTTAATAGTTAGACTAGTAAATGAAAATGAGTTTCTTCAAAGATAGAGTAACCCTTGTGGTTTAAATTTTTGAATAGAAATCATATGGACAATATTGTGCACATATTTAATATATGTCTTATGACAAGATTATTAATCACACTTAAGCAATTAACTGTGATTGAATATTCTATTATAAACACATTAAATATATAAAGATTATGATTGTCATATTTAGTTTCATTTATATGAAATTGAAAATAGAATATCAAAACTCTTTCATGAGTGATTACTTGAGCGAGGACGATAAGTAATCAAAAGGAGTTTATGAATTCAAATAAATCTTTAGAAGTGTACAAAGTGCAATAATCCATGGATGGATAAATGCATGCATCTAGAAGATTATTCTTATGTTTAATTATTAAATTCATGTTTTGATTTATAATTGAAATAAGATCATTTCTAAGTATTCCTAAAAGCTAGTGGGAGTATTATGTTTAATTTCTTAAATCATATATGTTGTAGAACATATAAAAGGTAACATTCCATATAAGTTAAAAGTTAAGTCTTAGTTTGGAATGAAACTTTACTTGTAAGATTTAGGAAATAAGACATACAACCTTGGAATGAATGTTTATTGTTAAAACATGTGCGGTAAATAAATCTAATATAACATGATATATTATTTAGAAAGTCTAAATGGATATGTATAACATGAATAAAATCTAAGTATGACTCAAAGATTTTTCATGCATATCATGTTTTGTTGTATCATGCTTGATTACAAGATGATTTGGCAATATTAATATCTAATTAAAAGGTTATTAGATAACTCGTGTAATATTATAAAAGAATATGTTTGATTATAGAATTACATCCTAAAATCTGGAACAGCTTCAAATTCTATAGATGAACAATTTTCAATTGTTGTGAAAATTGTCTTAGCCAACAAACTTGAAAGGTTCAAGGGCATCAAACATTACACAATAGATATTAATGTTTACGGGAAGTTTTAATAGCATGTTGTTGTTGCATACAATGATGCTAATGAAATTGAGATGACACTCAATACTAGTTATGGTAATGATTTCATCATTGGCTATTACTAGTTATGCTTAATAAAAGCATAGTTGCATTATACATTAAAAGAATAAGAATACTTTAAACTTTAAATTGTTTGGGAGTTTGATTATCATAAATTGGTGGTTAAGGATGTCACACATTTTATGAAATATTATATGGCATTGTCAAAATAGTTGAGTATGCACATACGAGAATTTCAATAGTTGAATTCTTGAAATAAGTATTCTTAAAATTCCAATAGATCAAAGTTGGATGATTTATGTCTTGTCAACAAGTATAAATGTTATTGCTTGAGACATAATTCATCAACAAGAGTTATCATGCATTGATCTATTTAGTATTTGGATAAGGGATGTTAAACAATTATTATAATAAATTTAAATACATGGTATGTTTAATTTATAATATATTGTATCCTATATTTGTATGTTTAAATCCATGAATAAAGGTTATTCTTAAATTGTCCGTTGTCAGTTAATAATATGGGAATATTATTAAATTAAGACAAGTATGAAGTTGGTATAATATACTTAAAGTATATTGATGCGTAGACATGCCATTTCAGATGATATTCGATGATACTGAATATAGGACGTATCCCAACTATATGATGTTACTTTATGGATCTTGTCATTAAGTAAATCCTAAGGAGTTATCCTCAGACTTGAGATACAAGATAACGGTCATAGATGTAGTACATTTTTGTGGAACAACTTAACGCTATACGTAACTGGTAGTCATAAGGGTTGTTTTCGGAAGTGTTACAAAGTTTGTGGGTTTTGCTTGTATTCAAGATAGAATTTGTTCCTTCAAATTTATTTTCGGAGTTTAATACTGCTGGGCCCCTCGTAGGGTTGGTAAGATGCATGTGCGGCCGCACCCAATATCTCACCTGAATATGTTCAGAAGATTTGGTAATCTTGATCAATCATAAACAACGAGAAACAGAATGGTTAATTAAGGAATGACTTTAATCCATATCCTTATTAACGTGGTATTAGAAACAAAAGGATAATAATAATGAGAAATCATTAAAAGGTTTTCCAGGAGCCTTACTCGAGATCGTACTAGAGGCATCGGCGTGTTGCAAGACGCTAACCGATGTGATTACACTATTAAAATATGTCCAAGTGGGAGCTGTTAGAATATGGACATTATTTTAATAGACGTATGTTAGGATCGAACTCGAGATCACGGGATTGCACACAATACGTATGAAGAGAAAAAGTAATAATTAGTTATAAGATGTTATAATTAATTATTAAACACAAAATAAATAATAATAATTAGTATTATTGATTAATGACTAATTATTTATTAAACAAAGATTAGGAAAGTAATACTAGGCAAAATTTGGAAACAAGAGAAGGATCTAGAATTCCCTAGGGGATACTAAATCCGATCGTACATAGGGGTTCATCACCTCCTTATGTGCCTTGTGCTCCAAGTATTGATTAGTATATAAGCAAACCCAAGATGTAGGTTTTTCTCATAACTTGTACACACACATCTTGGTGTTTTCTTCTCTCTTTTCTTCCTTAGTCGATTTTACTAAACCAAACCCATAAGGGTTTCGATTTTATAAAGATCAAAAAGGTTTTGTGTTTATTACTTGCAAATACTTTTCTTGAATTAGTACGTGTGTACAAGAACGTGATTCAAACACATTATTGTTTGATTCTTGGATTGAATTACAAAAAGGTAAGGGGTAATTCTTATAATCCACATAAACCCTAATTAGGGTTAAATTGGTTCCGGAAGATTGCATTGATTCTTGTTCGGGCTAGAATCATCAAGGTATGTTTACTATTTAATATTGATTAATTAATTACATGTTATTTGATCTTGTTATAATTGCTTCCGCTTATGCTCACTTTGATGTTCTTGGTCTATTATATATGAATGTCATGATGTAATAATTCCAACACTTAAAGGCTTGGCTTCTTCTAATGCTCGCTGTGTTGAAGAAGTAAGTACATACGATTGACTTAGCATCCATTAAAGTTGAACATAATGTTAATCAGTACATAATTTGAGTTATCTCTGTTATATTAGCTTTTGGCTGAAGAAGCTGCAGAAGGAAAATCTATATTTGATGAGATTCAGGGCACTTTATCAACTCAGCAAGATGAGATTGCAGTTTTTGCTAGAGAGCTCCGAAAGGTTTAGATTTTTATGTTTAAAATTCTGTTGATCTTTTTCAATTTAAATGGCGTTTGAGATTTTAATATGGTATATATATTTCAGAGATTCAATGTCAGCATCCATCATACAACAAATATATCCGAGTTCATCAATGGTATTTTCGATAAGCTGATGGAAGAATCCAAAGATCTAGGAAATCATGCTAATCAAGCTGACGAGATGCAGACAAAGAGTATAGATGAATTTCAAAAGGCATATGAGGTACGATTAAATCAATTTCCAAATAAAAATGTGTAACAGCATCAAATATTTCTAACTCTTGAAAGATGAATTACTTCAGGAGCAATCAAGATCTGATGCACAGAAACTTATTGCTGATGTAACAAGTTTAGTCACAAGTCATATCAGTCGTCAAAAGGAGATGGTCGATGCACGTTTGGCCAATATCAAGGAAACTGCAGCTGGAAGTAAGACAGTTTTGGATGGACATGTTTCTTCAATGGAGGGAATTACAACAGATGCCAAAAGAAAGTGGCAAGAGTTTTCCTTACAAGCGGAAAATGATGCAAAAGACAATGCGGATTTCTCTGCTGCTAAACACTGCCGATTTGAGTTGTTGCTGCAAAAAAGGTTAGTGGGAAATTCTGGAAGTCATCTTAAGATTGGTGTTAACAAGAAATTATAATTTTGATTATTTTATTTTTTTAACTTCTATCTTCAGTGTTGAGACTACTGAAATGGCATTGAAGCATTCCAAAAAGACACACGAGTCTCTCATACAATTGGGCAAAAACCATGTCTCAGAAACAGATGAACTTGTCAGGTATGCACTTTTTTATAATTACCAAAATATTCAAGTTGAGAAAGATAAAAATAAGTAATCCGAGTTTTTGAGTTACTGTGCAATGAAAATAATTGTAGATGTTTTAATAAGATTTGAACTATGCAGAGGTGCTTCTGAGAGCAATGAACTTCATGTTGCTGAGATTGGTTCTGCAAGGGAAACTGCTAAAGAGGATGTATCAAAGAATAGCGAAGACATCATTAAGCACATGGAGGGTAAGCTTATAGAATTTATATGTATAATTTTTCGGAGACAATCATATGGTCTAATAAATATTTTAAACCTTTTTCACTAATATTTGTTTGCTGATATTTCTCTACAGGTACTTCACAAGAGGAGCAAGAGGCTGTTCGTGGAATATTAGATACCACAAAAGCTCAAGCCATGATTATTGAAACTTTACAAGAGGACCACTCCACACAATCTGGTGCAATTGAGCAAAAGGCTCGTGATACCTTTCAGCAGAAGTATATGGTAAGTGATAATGGATCAGTTCTTGATGGGACATATTCAGACATAATGATATTTACATATGAATTTATAATGATTTGTTTTTTGTGCAGGATTATGAACCATCTGGAAATACTCCTGTAAGATGTGACACTGATGTTCCAAGTAAGGTGGCTATAGAGTCGCTTCGAGCAATGCCAATGGAGACATTATTGGAAGAATTTAGGGAAAACCATTCATTTGATTTATCTGAAGTAAAGGAACCAAAGATATCTCCTACTTCACGCTCACCTCTCTCGGAAATCAATTAAACTGTCGTGATTTTATAGTTTATTTTGGTGAAGAATGCTTTTAGGCCTATTTGTACTTGTTACTCTGTATATTATCAAAACACGAGGAGATAGTCTGATAGGTGGATCAGTTTACATTATCCCTGCTTGGGATTTGGTATTCTATTTTGACCAATGTAGTAGAGATGTGTTCATGGTGTATTTTATTTGCTTAGATCTTATCATTTCGTGCATTATGTAATGTTAGATTTGAGTTCATTTGAAAGCTATTTGCAACTTCTGCTGTTTTTAACAGGTGTTGAGGTGTTGTGTTGTTGCTTTGGGAGTATAACAGATTAACAGTAACACAGTGGGCAGATGGCATACATCACTCTTTAACTTTTAAAGATTTTTTGATTGTATATAATTGAAGCTGGATATTTATTTCAGGATAAACAAGAATGACACCGGACATTTAATTAGTGACGTAAAGTATAAAACCTTAATACATGTTTCAACTCGTTAATTAATCATAACTCTTGAGAGTGTTAAGGAGAATCATAAAGAGGGAACGTCCCAAAATAATTGTCTGACAAAAAATACATAGTTTAAGAAAAATATAATTATTACTACATACTTCTTTTTCTCTCTTACTTTTTTGCATAATGATAGTTTTACCTTTAACTAATTAATTAATATATTATTTAAAGTTTGTAATATTAATTTCAATTAAGGTTAAAATATGGTAAACTCGATAATTTTTTTTTTTTTTTTTTTTTTTGTAGTAAATATTAAATTAGAAACATTCCAAAAAGGAAACATGGATTGTTAATTTAGGACGGAGGGAGTATCAAGACAAGCTATAAATATTCTGTTTATTTTCCATAGAGGCATAGAGCAATTTAATGATAATTGCTATAAATGATTGCTGAACGCTTGTCGCGTCTTTGATTTTAGAGAAGATTAAGTGAAATAGTAGATTTATGTATTAAGTTTTCTCCGAGATTTATCTATGGATTTTGCTAACCTCTACTTAGTAGGCAGTGATTAATTTATTTATAAAAGGAATGTTTTAAAATAATGTTCAAATATAGTAATTTACAAGATCATTTAATGCATTTTTTTGTTAATTAAGAAAGTTTGTGTTTATTAACTTAGCGGTGAGCAAACAAAACCGAAACCGAATACCGAAAAAACCGAACCAAAAAAACCTAAACTGATGGTTTGGTTTTTAATTTTTCAAAAACCGAAAAATACGGTTAGGTTTCGGTTTTCGTCCAAAAACCGAAACGAACCGATTTTATTATATAACAATATTTAATAATATACCATGAATAAATAACTAAATAAATCAAATATATAAATTCATATTCTTAACGTTTATGTTTCTATGTGTGTTTATCGTGTCGTGTGTTTATTTTAAAATATATCAATAAATATATGACAATGATCATACTCTGTGTATGTTTACTTGCATGTGTGTCTTATTTATATGTGTGTAATTAAAGGTTTATGCAATAAATATTATTATGCTTAGATTGACAAAAAAAAGTAAATAAAAATAACCAATTTTTTATGTAATACAAGTTTGTTGGTATATATTTTTCATGCCTAAATATAAACGGTTAGAAAACGAAAAACCGAAACCGAAAAAACCGAACCGCAAAAACCGAAAGGTTTCGGTTTTGGGTTCTATAAAAACCGAACATTACGGTTCAGTTTCAGTTTTAGCTAAAAACCGACCCAAACCGAACCGTGCACACCCTTACATTAACTACACATTAACCTCTACCTAGTTGGCATTGGTTAGCAAAATCGTTTATCTATTAAGTTTTCTCCTAGATTTATCTATTAAACATTAAAAATATTTCGTGAAAGATAATAGAGCAATTTAGTGATCCAATAAATCTTGGGATCCATTATTGGATGTCGATATAATTTAGTTATGCAAATATTTAATGAATTATTAAGGATTTCAACTGGATTAAACAATATTAATTTTGTCTTCTACTTATAAAACTTACTTATTGCAAAAAAGGTATTCAATTTGAAAGCACCTACATGCTCACCGAAAAAGTCTTTTACAGTTCGAAAGCAACTTCATGCTCACCATTATTTGCAGCTGTCGCCACTATATTGTATTGCATTCTATATACATATTGGCGGCGGAGTCAGGATTTCACGTGGTGGGGGCTTTTATTTTTAGTCATGGACGCAATTTTTATTGCAAAGTCATATAAAAAAGCAACAGAATTTTGATAGAACAAATTTATGTTTGAAACTAACACGAGTTTTGTCGATGTCAATCCTCAAAGAAAAATCAATTAGAACACATTCACGTAGTATATCTTTATACAAGCATATGCTACACCAAACAACAAGACAAAATTAATATAAGTAAATTTTACCTTATGCATTTAAGTTGGACATCATCTATATCTTGCCCACTGTTCAACTTAAGCTCAAAAGGACAGAAAAAATAGTTGTTTCAATATTGTATTAGCACAATAGTTTATTGGAAGATAAACCTTTTACCATAATGTCTTGATAAAACATAAGTCGTCACACAGTGTTTTTATGAGAGTAAATTGAAAAACAAAAAAACTGAGGACTCAACATTAACATATAAGGACTGAAGAAGGCCACAAACAACAAACTATTTGAAGTTAGAGTACTGAAGATGAATATAAAAATAAAAATCTTGCCATGTTCTGCTAGTTATCATTTTCTATTTCGTTTTGCAAAAGCTAAAAGCCTACAACCCTCATTGTAATCTAAACGGCCGTTGCTTTTAAGGGGGTTCGGTTGATATGGGCCATGGGTTAGTAACACTTAGCATGTCTGGGCTAGTTGGGGAGGCCTGGCACCGGCCAGCACCTCTATTGGCTACGCGTTTGTTTTGTGTGCAAATCACCCTATTTTCAAATGATGATTTGAAAATATGAGAAGTTGTCTAATATAATAGCTATATGTTTTCAATCAGCACAAGGCCACAAACTAGTTTTTACGTCTTTTACAATAATTTGGAAGATTCGTTAAATAATATAGTAATACGGGATTTGCCATCATCTTTGTGGGAAAACTTTTACTCGTATATTAATACTACTTTTCGTATATAAATTATTACTAGCAGGGTACCCGCGCGTTGCAGCGACGGGTATCCTGAAATAAATTTTTTCGATAAATAATGTATTTTAGTTTATTATGTTATTTTTGACAATAAATTTACGGATATCAAGAATTTCGTATAGCTCGTGCCCGTTCGGGCTTGAACCCATTGGCCCGTGCCTGTTCGGGCTCGAGCCCGCTTGAGCCCGCTTGGTCCGCGCCCGTTCGGGCTCAAGCCCATTTGGTCCGTTGCCCGTTCGGGCTTGAATATTTGTATAATGTGCTTTATTATTTGTAGTAGTGAAATTTAATGCAGAAATTGTGTTTAATTTGGTTGTACAATATGCTTGATAATTTGTATTTGTAAGATGTGTTTTAATAAATGTATTAATTGTATTTATTGACCAGTTAAATAATTGACTACATTAAATAGCATTAATGTGGTGTTTTATTGTACACTAAGCTTCTTGTCTTGTACGTCTGAAAATTATGTGCATTAAAGTGTTGTACACTATGTTTCTTTTCTTGCAAGTAGTAGTCATTATAGTCATTAATAATATTGACCACTTTAATAGCATTAATGTTGTAAGTCTGAAAATTACATCATGCTTATTTTGTTGTACACTATTCTCATTTTGTTGTAAATCTAAAAATTGGTTGCAGCTATTATACATTGTGCTTAAATGGTTGTAATTTTTGGTGATGGGGTATTTTAATAGCATTAATGTTGTTTGATAGAATTTAAGTCTTAAAATGACACAATGCTTTATGTTGTTGTACAATATGTTTATTTTGTTATAATTCTGAAAATTAAGTGCTTTAAAGTATTGTAAATCATGCTTAATTTCTTGTAAGTTTTAAAATTTTGGAGAGAGAGTCATTCATGCTTTATATGTAGTATAGATAAGCAGTGATGCTTGTAAGTGGAAATACTACTTATTTGTTAGATTTTATCATGTTAATTGATCGCAATGGAGCTTTACCTGTTTTCCGTTGCAAACTTATGAATTTAGCTACGTATTTTAACCCGTTGGTTTTTTTAAGAATTTACCAACAGGTTAATATGTGATAGGAGCAACAGATGAACCTTGCATGTTTAAGTTTAGCTCAAAATAACAGTTAAATGGATTGTTACACCGACTAGCTGTGGAGGAAATAAAGTAAGGAGAAAAGACGAGCGTGATTAAAAATCTTGAGAGTATTCGAAAAAACTTTTTTTGAGGAGGGGTGGTTGGTGAGGGTAAAAAAATATCATGGGGTTAAATGGGACATGTTACTAGCCTCTCACGGGGATGTGGGGGGGGGGGGGGGGGGGTTAAGTATTGGGTCTTTACGGGCAAATGTGAGGAATGGTATAGATATAGGGTTTTGGGTAGATAAGTGGGTGCGCGATTCGAAACTATGTGATATGTTTCCTAGATTGTATCATCTTGATAGGAGAAAGGAGGGTAGGGTGGCGGAAAAAGGGAAATGGGTGGATAATGGGTGGCAATGGGAATAGGATTGGGTTAGAAATTTAAGATGGAGGGTTTGCAAGGAGTTCGAAGATTTACTCATTATATTACAAAATGTTGTGGTTTCTAATGATTGTAGGGACAAATGGAGATGGACTCTTCAAGAGGATGCCAAATTTATGGTCAAAACGCTAACAAAAATGGTGGAGGAGAGAATGTTCGGGTTCAAAAGTGATGGTTAACAGACTGTATGGAATAAATGGATTCCTAAGAAGGTCAACGTCTTTGTTTGGAGAGCTTTAAAAGGTAGGATTCCGGTTCGTGTGAAGCTCGACAAAAGAGGCATTGATTTGGATTCTAGTATTTGTCCGTGTTGTGATAGTGCAGTGGAATCATGTGAGCATACTTTAGTTTTGTGCAACTTTGCTATGAGTGTTTGGAAAAAAGGTTTACACATGGTGGAAGGTTTGTGATGTCAACGCTTTCTCTATTGGTGAATTATTTGCGTCCAATGGGAACGTTGATATCCCTAACCATGCCATCCGTTTATGGCAAGCGGTTAGATGGACATCCGGCTATTATATGTGGAAAGAGAGAAATAGTCGTGTCTTAAAAGGAAAAGTCTCAAGTATAAACAAAATGGTTCAAGATATCAAATTAAAGAGCTTTGAATGGATTACGAGAAGATCGAAAAAGAAATTTGAGATGGATTGGCAACAATGGCTTTTTGATCATATAAAATGGGGTTTAGTTAACAACACCAGCGGGTGAACAGTTTCTGTGGTCTACGGTGTGGTCTTGCAGTTCAGTTGCAGCAGTGTTTGGTTGTGTTTGTGTTACTTCTAATTTTAGTCTGTGGTTGGCTGAGTTTGTGGTCTGCCGCAACATGTACTGATTCTCTGCTGCATTATATGCTTGGCTGAGTGTTTGGATGAGTTTGTGGGATGCTGCTCTATTTGCTTTGGTTAATTCTCTCCTACAACATATTTTGGCTAGTTTGGCATCTTTTTGTGCGAAAATTACTGCAGAGGCCTCTGCAGTAATTGATTACCTTTTTCAATGCTGGTTTTTTTTTTTATTCCCTAGAAGGCTTCCTATTTCGCTGCAAAGTGTACCAGAAATACATTATGGACACGTGTCAGCTTCTCGTCAATTTTAAAATAAAAAAAACAAAAAAAAACGTATTCCACATACTACTTGCAGCGAAATGCAATAGTATTGGTCCCACTCCACCTCTCTCTTCTATTGGACCCACTTTTATAATAATAATAAAAAAAAAGTGTATTTCTGCATTAATTTGCAGCGAAATACATGAAGGGGACCCCACTTGATATTGATTTTAATTAAAAAAAAAAAAAAAAAAATGTATCTCTTATACTACTTGCAGCGAATTGTAACTAACTAGGTCCCACAATTTTTTTTTTAATTTAAAAAATAAAACTTACCAAAATCACCTTAAACCTTTTAATATTTACAACTTTTTTATATAACAAACTTTATTCGTCAAATATTTATCAAATATATAGTGAATTTGTTAATAAAAAAATACCGTTGCGAAGAGCTCTGGATTACGAAAAAAACGAGCCCAATATTGATATGCTTTTGATGCACGTACGATTTTATAAAAAATGTTAAAGTTTGATAAATAAGTTTAGGGCGGTTTTGGTAAGTTTTATTTTTTAATTTGAGAAAAGTTGTAATGTATATATTTATTAAACTTTAACATTTTTTATAAAATCCTATGTGTATCAAAAAACATATCAATATTGTTTCGTTTTGTTCGTAATTTAGAGCTTTTCGCAACGGTATTTTTTTATTAACGAATTCACTATATATTTGCTAAATATTTATAGCACCCTAAACTTTTTAATATTTATAACTTTTTTATATTACAAACTTTATTCGTCAAATATATAGTGAATTCGTTAATGAAAAAAATACCATTGCGAAGTGCTATAAATTACGAACAAAACAAAACCAATATTGATATGCTTTTGATACAAGTACGATTTTATAAACAATGTTAAAGTTTGATAAATATATAAATTACAACTTTTTTCAAGTTAAAAAATAAAACTTACCAAAAACCTACCTAAACTTATTTATCAAACTTTAACATTTTTTATAAAATCGTACGTGCATCAAAAGCATATCAATATTGGGCTCGTTTTTTTCGTAATCCAGAGCTTTTCGCAACGGTATTTTTTTATTAACAAATTCACTATATATTTGATAAATATTTGACGAATAAAGTTTATTATATAAAAAAGTTGTAAATATTAAAAGGTTTAGGGTGATTTTGGTAAGTTTTATTTTTTAAATTAAAAAAAAAAATTGTGGGACCTAGCTAGTTACAATTCGCTGCAAGTAGTATGAGAGATACATTTTCTTTTTCTTTTTTTAATTAAAATCAATATCACGTGGGGTCCCCTTCATGTATTTCGCTGCAAATTAATGCAGAAATACACTTTTTTTTTTTTATTATTATTATAAAAGTGGGTCCAATAGAAGAGAGAGGTGGAGTGGGACCAATACTATTGCATTTCGCTGCAAGTAGTATGTGGAATACGTTTTTTGTTTTTTGTTTTTTTTATTTTAAAATTGACGAGAAGCTGACACGTGTCCATAATGTATTTCTGGTACACTTTGCAGCGAAATAGGAAGCCTTCTAGGGAATAAAAAAAAACCAGCCTTGAAAAAGGTAACCAATTACTGCAGAGGCCTCTGCAGTAATTTTCGCTCTTTTTGTTCGTGGGCCAGGATTTCTTTTAGTTAAGTGGAGTTGTATTTTCTTTTTATTTTCATTTGGGACAGTTGGTCTATTATGTGTTATGTTCTATAATAGTGGTGTTTGGCTTAGGTTTGTTTTGCTTTAGTCGAAGTTTGTTTGTTTGTTTTTTTCTTTGGGTCTACTATACTTAAGCACCTTGTTAATTTAGTGGATGGCTTCGTCTGTTTTTGTTTGGTTTGTTTTGGAATGAATTGCCTTAATAATAATAATAATAATAATAATAGATTAAACACCCATGCAAATTAGAAAAATATTTATTCTACAATAATAGCTAAATTTCTACAGAAATAATAATCCATGAAATAAATCCTTAAATTGGACAAAAATAAACTTAAATTCGCATGATTACACGAGGATATTATTAGGCTTGAAATGCTAGATTCACAAAAAGATTACAAAATTATATAACTTGTCAACTAAATATGGAGGGTAAGAAAAAAGTAAGAGATATTATGATGCAATATGATTGGACAATTTTTAGTATGATGAACAAATGGCATAAGTCTATGATGAACATTTTATGTTATGAGGAACAATTGCAGTATGATGAACAAATTTTAGATATATGATGAACAAATAGTTAAATGACGAACAATTTTGTCTGCTTATTAAATGTTACTGATCATTCCCAAAAAGGTTGTATGATGATGTACAAGAATTTCGTGTTTTGAATGGTCTCTTATCAAATTGTTAAATATCATTGATTTTAATTTCAACAAACGTCTGATTAATTAAAATATGTTTCCTAAAAAGTAAAAACTAACATATCAAACTGATTATTCAACCACTAATATAAGGGTAGTGGCAATCATCACTACAAAAAAAAACCATACCTCCCAACCCACCAATAATATCATTACACCTCACTCACACTTTTTCCATACCTCCCACCCTTATTTTAGTGGCAATGGTCACTTTTTCATACCTCCCAAACCTCCAACTTTTTTTTTTTTTTTTTTTTTTTTTTTTTCATAAATAAATAATTTAATAAAAACATAATATTTCATTAATAATAAAAATAAAAATACATAATACTTGAAAAAAAAACATAATTAATAGAAAATGAACTGTTTGGCGCCGTTCCATTTCGCTCCGTAAGATACAACGGAGACTGATTCAAAACATTTATATCGTTGTTAGCACCGGGAGGACCAAAAAACGAATGCCAAATCCACAAATCGTATGAAGCGACGGATTCAAGCATAATAGTCGGGTATTGGTGATCGCCACGCTTATATTGGCCTTTCAAATGTCTAGGACAATTTCGTCAAACAAAATGTGTACAATCAATGCTACCAAGCATTCCAGGAATGTGATGTTGTTCTTCATGTGCCTCGTATAAGCGTGCAATGTCATGGGATGTCGGCCTACGTAAGAACTCTCGACCATATAATTCAATAACCGCATTGCAAAAATAATCAAGGAATTCACCTAAAAAAAATAATAACGAAAACATTATTTAAAAAAATAATAACGACAACAAAAAAAAATAAAGATAACATTATTAAAAAAAAATAACGACAAAAAAAATAATAATAACGAAAACATTATTAAAAAAAATAATAACGACAAAAAAAAAAAGTAATACCTGACGTTCTTCGTGCCATGTTTAAATAGTCATCAAATCTATCGGGAGGTTCGCCCGTTGCGAGTTGCCGAATGGCCGATGTGCATTTATGTAATGCCGTGAAACTTTTTTTCCCCCTCGCATCATATCCCTCTTGAAACCATTCGAATCTCGCTTCAATATCACCAACAATTCTTAAAAACAACCTTTTATTCATACGAAACCTATCTCGAAAAATATGGTGGGCAAACTTTGGTCGTTCAACGAAATAGTCATTCTTTAGATTTTGTAAAGCTTTTTCACGAAAACGGGTGACAGACTCCCGTGTTTCGGTAGAGGTTGCCGTGTCCTCAATCGAATCATACACGGCTAAAAAGGTTGATAGAGTACTACCCGTGGAAACATTTTGACCGAAACGTTGAGGGGGAAAATACAATTCTTCGGATGACGAAGATGATGACATTGTAGTAATTTGAATATGTGTAGTGTGTTTGTAATGTGTATAATATGTGTAGTGTGTTTGTAATATATAGGAATTTTTTTTTTGAACCGTTGCAAGGCTCCAACGTTCCTTTCCATATCCCAACGTTCCAATTTAACGTTCATTTCTCCCAAACCGCAGCAGTGATCTTCCCCGCTGGAGGACACCGATGGACCAAACCGCTGGGGTGGCGGCGGTGTTCCCCGGCGGTTTGCCCCGCTCCCATTGCCAGTACCCTAAAGCACAAAAAAGAAAAGATTTTAAGTGATGAATGATGACGTATAGTCTATATTTGGGCCACGAGCTCAAATGATAAACATCACTAAGGCCCAAAATCACAAAGAGTGGGCTATTATAACTTGGGCCGCATTGATAATGGGATTGGGCTCACGTAGACCCAAGCCCAACCAAATTACCCGGGCATAGATAAGGATCTTCTAATTACGGAATAGATATCCTTAACCCGGATAAGCACCACGGGTGCGAAACGTTAGGAGCACGAAACCCACAAGGATTCTGCGCCTATATAAGGAATGACATAACTCTCATTAAAGGTACGATTCACAAAACCCTAAACTCTTTACGAGAACCCTAAAACCGATTACTTACTCTCACGCCGGAGGATAATCGTGGGAGACAATCCCACGATAAGCCTAACGGTGTTTGTTTACTTTCTTAGTGCGCAGGTTTCAAGCATTAAGAGCGAATTGATACGAGAGCAAGAGCCCAAACTAGGAACGCCCAACTTTTGTATCAACAAGTGGCGTCATCCGTGGGACCAACACTAAGAACTAAGGAACTAGAATGACGAAGAATAAAAATTCAAGCCAGCGGACTCCGCAGTTGGAAAAAACACGTGACCCCCAGAGAAAGAATCAACAAGATTCGACCTCTAAGCAGGCTTCTGGGACAACCAGCGCGCCTGGTCACCAAGAGACGGGAACAACCCTACCTCTTCCAGCGGTAGAATTGCCTATAAGGACTACCCAAGCCACCACAGTGGTCCCAAGCGTTGAGGAACTCCAGCGCACCCTCTTCAATACTCCTCACGAAACGACACCTACAGTGGACAACACTGTACCACCGGGCGCACCTAACCGAGATAGGGTGCCCAATAATGAGGCAGATATTCTTGCAGCGAATGAGGACGCGCCTGACCTAACGTTCGGTAATTTTGTATCCCAAAATTAGGAAACCCTAACTGCCCTCATGCAAGAAGAAGCGAGGAGAAGGTCGAGTACGAGCCTACAAGCCCGGCTCAACTTTGGTCCTGAACGCGAAGCATCACCACCGCGCCACCCACGAGGAAGACGCGAAAATAACGAAAGACGTACCACTATCTATGATAGGCTGGGTACGACATCCGACTCACAATATTCAGATGAATATGAAGACGGCGAGAGGCGCACTAATGTTCATTCCAGACTTGGTAGTCGAGGGATACAAGACAGATTAGGACCTCAACATTTACCAAGCGAAGGTTCCTCCAGGTCTGGGAGCAAAAGAATTCACGACAGATTAGGGAGGAGAATATCCCCAAGTGAAAGCCCCTCAAGCTCTTCCTCTGAAGGAAGCCGGCGCAAGCGCCGCAAAAGAGATTACTCCTCCTCCAACGACTCCTGGGACAACGAGGATAAGGAAACAGGACACTGGAAGTCGAGAGGAAGACGTCGTGAAGAAGAAGACGAAGACATGTCTCTTCCATGGCGTCGCCAGAAAGTTGATGCATTTACACGACGCATCAGTGATTACTCCGATCGCAAAAGGAGGCGCATGCCCACTAATGTCAAAACATATGATGGGACAAGTGATCCGGATGACCACCTAAAAATTTTCGAATCGGCTGCTACTATCGAAAATTGGCCACAACCTGTGTGGTGCCATATGTTTAACTCCACATTAGTAGGGAATGCGCGCACGTGGTTTAGCAAGCTCCCACGACGGAGCATCGGCGGGTTTGAAGAATTACGGAAAGCATTCCGTTTAAACTTCACCCAAAGAAAGAAGTGCGCTAAAAACCCTGTGGAACTAGCCAGAGTAAAACAACGCCAAGGGGAATCAACCAGTGCTTATATGGAACGCTTTAAAGATGAGTGCATACATGTCAAAGCGTGTCCCGAAGTCCTAAAAATTTCAGGGTTCATGAATGGGATTAACAACCCAGAACTCATTCGAAAGCTAAACGACAAGGTTCCCCAAACATTCGATGAGCTAATGAAGCGCACAAGATCCTTCATACAAGGAGAAGCAGCCGCTGCGGACAACAAAAAAGGCTATTCAAATTATAGGCAACAATAACAGCCTAGGAGACAATCCAATGATCAGAATAGCAACCGCAACAAGAATTATCGCAGTGGTCGAGATAATGACAAGTATACCCCTCTCACAAAAACTCCGAGGGAAATATTTGTAACAGAAGGAGCAAACTTCCCAAAGCCTCCGCCAATGCGTACCGCAGAGGACAAGCGCATAGGGAATGGATACTGCGAATATCATGGCCAAAAAGGCCATACAACCAACGAGTGCGTCCAGCTACGACAACTAATTGAAAAATTAGTAAGGGAAGGTAGAATGGATCATCTCGTAAAAAACATCAAAGAAGGGAAGGACAAGCAAATGAATGGAGGCAAGAAGGAACCTTCCAAAGACAAAGCGGACATCATCTACATGATACAGTCATGGCAACGCAAGACAAAACAAAAAGTCAGTCAAAGGTTCTCTTCAGAAAAGGAAATATCCTTCCCCACTCTAGCTGCGGACAACGCAGTAGTAGAGCCACTAACTATTGAGATACGTACTGGGGGACACGATATCCGCCGCATGTATATCGATGGGGGGCATCCGCAAACATCCTATATGATCATTGTTTCAAAAGGCTACGACCTGAGATACAAAGTCAATTGATACCAGCCACAACTTCGCTGACTGGATTCACAGGAGAAAAGATTTGGCCTATGGGGCAATTGCGCTTGCTCGTAGTTGTGGGCGATGAACAACACTCAACAGCAACATGGATAAATTTCATGGTAATTAAGTCTCCCTCACCATACAATGGCATCATTGGGAGACCTGGAATATCATCCATGCGCGCTGTACCATCCACAACACATGGGATGCTCAAATTTCTGGTGGAAGGAGGAATTGTCACCCTCTACAACACCACAGTACCACCCAAAGAATGCAACGCAGTAACCAGTGAGGTGGAGAATATTCCAGAACAGCGCGCAGAAAAAACACCAAATTTAAAAGTCGCTATTCACCCCGATTACCCAGATCAACAAATTTCGATTGGAGGATCTTTATGTGACAAAGGTAAAGCAACCGTGTGCGCACTCTTGCAAAAGAACCTGCATATCTTTGCGTGGGAACCAAAGCACATGACTGGAGTGCCACCCTCTATCACGGAGCACAAGCTACAAATCCGACAAGGATATCCCCCAATTCGACAGAAAAAGCGCGACCAGGCTCCAGATCGCGCAAAAGCTATTCTGGAAGAAGTACATAAACTTGTAGACGCAGGCATCATGCGCGAAGTATACTATCACGACTGGCTTTCTAATCCAGTGATGGTAAAGAAAAGTGATGGCAGTTGGAGGATGTGCGTGGACTTCACAGACCTCAACAAGGCATGCCCACAGGACTGCTATCCACTTCCGGAAATAGACTGGAAAGTAGAATCCCTGTGCGGATATCCTTTCAAGTGCTTCCTAGACGCATACAAAGGATACCATCAAATCCAGATGGCAGTGGAGGACGAAGAAAAAACAGCTTTCCACACAAGTCAAGGGGTCTATTGCTACACGAAAATGCCCTTTGGCCTAAAAAACGCAGGCGCAACATTCCAGCGATTGGTGGACACAGCTTTCGAAAAACAAGTAGGTCGAAACCTAGAAGTCTACGTTGACGACCTTGTCATCAAGAGCCACACAGAGGATGAATTGGTGCGCGACATTGAGGAAACGTTCAAAACATTGGGAAAAATAAACATGAAGTTAAATCCCAAGAAGTGCACCTTTGGCGCGACAGAAGGCATGTTCCTCGGATACTTAATAGAACCTGATGGAATCAAGCCTTGCCCAGAAAAAACAAAAGCTGTTATCGATCTTCCCTCACCGCGCACACTCAAAGAAGTCCAGTCATTAAACGGAAAGCTAGCTGGGCTAAACCGTTTCTTATCTAAGTCAGTAGACAAATCACTCCCTCTCTTTAAAACACTCACGAAGTGCACCAAAAAGGGAGACTTTCGTTGGACTAAGGAAGCAGAAGAAGCTTTCCAACAACTAAAACAACATCTGGCATCACTCCCCAAACTTGTCGCACCGCGACCAGGGGAAGAGTTAATCATGTACTTATCTGCAACCCACGGAGCAGTTAGCGCAGTGCTATTGACAGATAGAAACTCCGTCAAGACACCCATATACTTTGTAAGCAAAGCATTGAAGAAGACAAAGACTAACTACAGCGCCATGGAAAAGCTGGTCTTAGCTCTAGTGTTCGCAGCTAAAAGACTGCGCAGATACTTTCAAGCGCACCCAATAGCTGTAATCACAGACCAGCCAATCAAACAAGTTATCTCTAAACCTGTCGCATCAGGGCGGCTACAAAAGTGGAGTGTGTTGTTAAGCGAGTATAACATCTCGTATAGACCACGCACTGCAATCAAGGGGCAGATATTAGCCGACTTTATTATTGAAAAGCCAGATACTGATAGTCCAACTTCAACAAGCCAAACAGACCTACAGGAACCTTGGATTCTATTCACAGATGGATCCTCATGCGTGGATGGATCAGGCGCAGGCCTTATCCTTACTAATCCAGAAGGAATGGAGTTCACCTACGCGCTGCGCTTCGAATTCACAGCTACAAACAATGATGCGGAATACGAAGCCTTGCTCGCTGGACTGCGTATTGCAATTCAAATGGGTGTACGCAACCTGGAGGCAAACGTGGATTCCAGGATAGTAGCTAACCATGTGCTAGGTGAGTATGAAGCCAAGGATGAACACATGATCCAATACCTGGAAAAGACGAAGTCCTTAATCCAGAACTTTGATAGGTTCACAATCAAACAAGTACCTAGAGGGGACAACAGGAAAGCTGACGCGCTTAGCAAGATTGCATCTACAAGCTTCGCGCACTTATCAAAACAGGTATTGGTAGAAACTCTAAAAAACAAATCAATCTTGGAGATGGAAGTATCCACGGTGATAGAAGAACAAGATCCCACGTGGATGACACCTATCATTGAATTCATTAGCAAAGGAGTCTTACCACAAGACCATAAGGACGCTCGAAGAGTGCGGCGCACAACGCAGCGATTTGAACTACGCGATAACATCCTATATCGACGTTCTTTCTTGCAACCTTGGCTCCGATGTGTTGGACCTCTTCAGGCAGACTATGTACTCCGAGAAATCCACGCTGGATCATGTAGCATGCACTCAGGACCACGGTCCGTTGTAGCGCGCGCTCTACGGTCAGGATATTATTGGCCTACTATGCACCGCGATGCGCGAGATATGATAAAAAAATGCAGCAATTGCCAAGTACACAGACCAATTCCGCGCCAACCGCAACAAGAGCTAACCCCCATCACCTCACCATGGCCATTCTATAAATGGGGCATTGACATCGCAGGCCCTTTCCCAGTCGCAGCGGGAGGGCTAAAATTCCTCATCGTAGCCATAGACTACTTTACGAACTGGATCGAGGCAAAGGCAGTGGTGAGTATCACGGGCAATCAGGTAAAACGCTTCGTATGGGACAATATTGTGTGTCGCTTTGGGCTACCAGGTGAAATCATATCAGATAACGGAAAACAATTCTGTGACAACCCATTCAAAGATTGGTGCGCGCAATTGAACTTCACACAACACTTCGCTTCAGTAAAACACCCCCAAACCAATGGTTTAGTTGAGAGCGCGAATCGCAGCTTAGGCGAAGGGATAAAAGCACGCCTCGACAGACACAAAGGAAAATGGGTGGACGAGTTGTCACACGTTTTATGGGCGCACCGTACCACAATCAAAACCAGTACCGGAGACACACCATTTTCTCTTGTCTATGGGACAGAAGCCGTCATACCAGCTGAAATAGGGATGCCAACTATACGAACAGCAGAGGTCAATGTCACAACAAATGACGAGGAACGGCGCATAGACTTGGACTTCCTAGAAGAAAGGCGTGAACGCGAAGCAAAAGCAAAAGCAAAAATGAATAAGTATTATGACGCAAAAGTCAAACATACTTCCTTCAGGCCAGGAGACTTCGTATACCGCGCTAATGACGCGAGCCACGCAGAAGACACAGGCAAGCTTGGACCCAAATGGGAAGGACCTTACGAGGTCACAGATGCACTAGGCAATGGTGCATACAGGTTGCGCGATATGGAAGGTCACGACCTGGCGCGCACTTGGAATATCTGCAACCTCAAAAGATGTTATCTTTAGGAATGGCTACGGCCCACAAACAGACAACTTTGCACTTTAGTATGTGCCAAATAATTGTTTGTTTTTTCTTTTCTTTGTTAGGAATTGTTTTTTACTTTTTCAAAAACTTGCAAGTATCAATAAAACGTTATGGTTTCTAGCTAACTCCATAACACATTTCACTTTATTGCGTACATTCTTATATGTGTCAATATTGTTATACTATATTTTTGCCTACATGGCGTGCATGCACTAATTAAGACCCACGATGGCATAAAGGATGAGTAAACCTACTAACTAACTCGTTGAGTAAGAGGGTTGCAAACCCATCAACATTGGATCACGCATCCTTGCTAGGCGCCTTACCTTCAAGACGTTGAAGTAAGTTTTCCTTGCGCATCCCACGAAAGATGCACAAATGTCACGTACAAGCTTAGCAAACAACGAGCCAAGACTCTTGGTCACATAATAACACTTTGCAAAAATACTGCAAGTTTATTTTCATGCTTATGATTAATTTTGAGTCACGTACTTAATTTAAACATAAGATTCAAACAAAAAGAGTATCTTATTTAATATTTTTTACATAAAAAGACAACAATCTACGAACAGATACAATAACATGCAAAAGATATACTTTGTTATTTATACAATAAATATACAAGTCACAAAAAGCTTATATGCTATGACGATGCTCAGGACTATCTTCTGGGGCAGCGGAGCTTCCTGCCTCTTGAAGCTTTCTCAAGAGCAACACATCCTTAGGCGATACGGTCGCTACACTAACAGGAATCCCATCTGACCTGTGAATATGCGCAGCGCCCACACCGCATAAGACGGCCTTGCCCTTAATACCCTTTTTCTTGGCAGCTCTCTCTGCGTGCAGCTCCAACACCTCCTTAAGAGGAATCTCCTTTTCAAGAGCAAAGGGATTCAACATATGGTGTGGCTGCACAAAAATAGGAACCTGCAGCTGCGACTCGTCAGGCTTGAGAAAGTAGTCTGGTTGCGCCTCTGCATCCTCCAAGATATGGCGCCCTAGGGTCAACCCCTCCATAATTACCTTTATAGGGTTATCCTGGTCGCGCTCCAGCCGCGCAATATGAGGAAGCTCAAGCAGCTTCATTCCCTCCATCGCCTTCATCAGCTCGTCATATGCATTGGCATTGTAAGCAGGCACCTCAGCAAGCGCCACCTTCAGCAACTTAGCCTCATGAAGCTCCTCCATGGCCTGCGCCCTACCACGCTCCACTGCGCACTGAACAACCTTTCCAAAGGTCTCCAATACTTCAGGAGACTCCAAGGTGCCCATCGCAGCCAGGCGCAAGCCATGACTGATCAACCACCTACAAAAAACAGAAAAATGATGCATTAGAAGAAAAGAGAAAAACCAATAAATCTGATAAAGACAACATTTCAGAAAAAAAATATAAAGGAATACCTGCGCTCAGCTATTGTAGACATAAGATGAGGGTATAACTCCTCGTCATAGTCTATGCTCAGACCGCACAGCTTCTCCTCCTGCTCCTTTAGAAGCTTCTCCATACGCAGGCGGAACTCATCAATATGGCCAAAATGTTCAACCTTCTTCTCCTCAAGATACCTTACCCCCCAGGTAAGGTTCGCCCTGAACTGATGAAGTTCACCCCGCGCATGCTGCAGCTCACACATCATGGCCAAATTTTCATCAGTGACCTTGTCTGCGTGCGCCTTGGCAGATTCTGCCTCTGCTTGCGCCTCAGCCAGCTGCGCACGGAGAAGAGCAATCTCCTCATCCTTCCGAGCAATAGTGCTACCTTCCCCGACGTATCGCGTCTTCAACTGAGCGACAAGCTCAGTTTGGTGCTCAGCAGCAGTAGCCAACTCCACCAACAGTTGTTGCGCAGATACGTCCTCTGCCACCTTCACTCCCTCCTCCACGTTTTCATTCTGAGGAGGGACCACACTCTCCCCAAATGCCGCATCATCCTTTGCAGCATGCTCACTACAATGAATAAGGAAGCAAGTCAGCGCATATTACGACAAGTAATAATACATATATAAAGAATAAGGAAAAAGGGGGAATATCACTTACAGAAACGGAGAAGCCTTTGCAGTCTCCTTCTCCGCACCAGTAGCGGATGTATCATCCTCCGCAGACGACTCTTCATCCGCAATCAGATGACGCCTCCTCTTGGAAGTACCAGGGGCATCATCCTTTCCCTTGCGCTTCAGATTCTGCGCTACCACCTGAGGCTCTACTACCTCCACGCTGTCAGAAGATTCAGCTTGCAACTTCTCCACATCTGCAGACTCCACAGTGGGAGCCACGATCTGTACTGGCGTCACAAGAAGAGGGGGAGAATCTTCATGACCAGCTGTCCCCAACACAGTCAGATGCCCAGCAGTCGCATCCAATAGCGGTTGCTCGTTCTCCCTCATGGGGCGCACACCAACGGTCACCTATTTCGGCTTCTCAAGCTTCACCACGGCAAACAAATCCATCTCTGCGCAGCACATACACAAATAGCAAAACACAGGTTAGTTATTAAAAGTGCACATACAGAAAAACTTACATTATTGGAAGCGAACAATAAAAAGGGATGAACACCCACCCCGGCCTTCCTCATCAATGAAGGTTGGCACCTCGTCAACACCATGGAAATAGTTGCGACTCAACCCCATGTGCACCAAAAACTCCTCAGGGTAAGGGTTAATGGGGATGCGGTTGGCATCAATAGTCTGCGCATCTGCCAAGCTATACGAACCGGGTGCGGGGCGCCCATCCCTCGGCAGCGTCTCTTGAGTATAAAACTCAAATGGTGAAGGAAACACCACATCATCCACCCAGAAAAAATATTCCCTCCAATGCCTCAAGGAATCTACCTTATCGGTATAACACTGAAGGCTCCCCGCGCGCTTCGCAAAGTATACCCATCCATCCGACCACGTTGTGTGGTAAAACGCACGGAATAGGTCGACGGTCGGGTTTATTGCAAGTAAACGACAGTTTACTTCAAAGTTTGATATTGTAGGACCGTAGAAGAACCTTATCACTTATGAATCTTGCTTAGATCTAGAGAGAGAAAGTAAGTAGAGAGAGAGAGGGAGTGGGAACTCTAGTGTGTGAAATAATGACCTTGATATTACTTAGAGAACCAACCTCTAAATGAGGCCTTACATGGGTATTTATACTTGTAGTCTAGGGCTTCACATATCTTTGACCATATTACATAATTAGCCCTTAGACTTTATACAAGCATGAATAATACTCCTAAACTTAGTAAACTAGCATTTACTAACTATTATATTGAATATATTTAACTAACTACTTGACTCAATAATGATCGTCACTTTTAATCCTAACAATCTCCCCCTAAGGGACGATCATTGAGATCTCTCTTTGATTGCATAAATGATCAACACTTCTAATGCTAACAATCCCCCCCTAAGGGTGATCATTGAGATCTCTCTTTTGTGACCTTGATCTTTAATCTTTGAAGCTTGTGCTCTTTGAACTTTGAGTCTTGTTGTGTAATAGTTTTGCTAGTTCCTTTGTTCCAATCATGCTTTGTGATCTTTCTTGCCTTTGATCAACATCTATACTCTGTTGTCTTTATGTCTTTTCCAACATGCTCATACTTTGTTTGACTTTGAATCTTTGAGAAGTTGACTTAGAAACGTTCTGAGCTTTGCTTTGCTTTGATCTTTGAAGAGAGCTTTGCAGGGTATGAGCATGTGGATCTTTGAGTGATGGTAACGGTCTTTCTCCAAGGAACATTCATGAGTACCTGCATAAAACAGTTAGCAATAAAGTATCCGGTACTTACAGGTTCAGAATTAGAGATCGCCAACAGCATAGTGTGAAGACTCCTTCTAACCCTTACCAAGGCCGTTCCCATGTCAGATACCCCCGAAGGAGCTTACGAGACCTACTAGGTAGCTCAATGACTGGGTGAGTCGCTGGGGATCACTCCACGACTGTAGACCGTTTGAAACATAGTAACCATCATGATAGATAAGGCAAGATCCGTAGATCACATAAAGACTCTTACAACTTGTGTCCTTTTTGGCGAACACAAGTGTATTTATAGGAAGTGTATCCTAAGAGATCTTTTGATGAATCTCATGGCTCTAGACTCGATAAGTGCATAATTTGGTTTTCCTATGCGGAGACTAGGGAGGGGTCTCCTGCTTCAATATCAACCATCTCTAAGAGATAAGTCGATAGATTACACCGGTTCCCCGTGAGAATGAAACAAGCTCTTTTAAGAGAACTTGAGTGGCTTAGAAGGTTAAGTGCAGTGCGTCACTGGGTCCATGACGTCTTGTCTTCAATACCAGTGTCACCTTAGTAACAACCGATAGCATATGAATTGAACCCGGTGTCTGCCCTAAGGTTGAATCATTTGGAGGGCTATTTCTTTTCACCCTTTTTCATAACTTTTCTTTTTAATTCTTCAACCCCTTCTTTCTCCTTTCTCATTTTCTCCTTTTTTCAATCATACCTAAGGACTTCTAATTCTAATCTATTGGATTTGTCCTTGGGTAGATCCCTCCGGCTCTGGCGGATCATTGGACGGTTTTTCCTAACCTTAGTCACCTTATAACTTCATGACTATCCTATTGTTGCCATCAAACCATTTGTGAAAATCTCTCAAAGTGTTTATGATAATAAAACATACTTTGTTAACACTTCGAGAGTTTTGCATTTCATTTGAAGGACTCCCCCTTCACATGTGCTCATGGATTTTTTAAGAAATTTGCACATGCGTGAGGAGTTTGCACTTTTTGAATTGATCCACTTTCAACGAACATGACCGATTCGAGACACGCTTACATCACTAGTTAGACTAGCTTGAAATTATTACCCGTCCTGGTCAAGTCCAAAGAAAGTCTCTCGAGACGGTACATTCTACTCAGACAAGTCCTATTCGAGACACGCTTACATCACTAGTTAGACTAGCTTGAAATTATTACCCGTCCAGGACAAGTCTTTTCGATTACTGACATTTAAGCTTCGTCAATTCATTGGTTCATTCTGAGTCGAGCTCTCTTGAGATTCAAGACGATCACATTTTAATCACATTTCTCCCCCTCAAAAATAGCATATCCATGGTATTTTTGATACCGATTGATTAAAACCTTTGTTTTTGGATAGCTTATGGGAGAAACGGATGTTTGTTAATTCCGTATAAGTTTCCTTTAAGCATGATCTTTTTGGAACATCTTTGTATTACTCCCCCTCAAAAGTAAAACATTTTGAGTAAATTTAAGCTTTTAAGGATTTGAGGGAGTAATATCTTGAGCAAAATATTTGAAAAGTTTTGAAAACCTTTTGACATATTCTGAATAAATTTTGCTCAAGATTAAGAAGACTTTGATAAGCTTTTTGGAAAGAAGTCTTCTTATCTTTTAGGATTGTCGCAACAAAATTTACAACAGGGTCCTTTCTTTGACAATCACGGGTTATACACTGTAATGTGTGCATAAGCCATTATGTTTTTAGGATAAGTGCTCAAAAGATATTTAAAACCTTTGATTTGATTTAAGCACTTTCCTTTCTTTGAAGAACGAGTCCTTAGCTGAAATACTAAGAAGTCATTATTTTGAAGTCCGGGTTTCGTACTGAAGTATACGAAAGCCATAATTGAAGCCCGGGTTGTAAGCTGAAGTACTTACAAGCCATTATGATTTTGGATTAGACAACAACTTTTGGAACCCATTTAAGCACGGCGCCAATTGGGTTACCATATTTTGAAATCCATTTGTAAGTTGTGTCAATCCGAGACAAAGAAGTTGAATTCCAACGAGGACTGAAAACATGTGTTTCATTTTGAAATAAAACTCGTGGAATCAACGGTGATTTAAAACTCTTTTTCTTTTGAAAGTTGTTTGAGAAACTCGGTGTCTCTCTTGGAGTTTTAAAACTTGAAGAAGAAGTTTTCCATCCATTGTAGAAACTCGGTGTTTTATTTCGAAAATTCGTTTTTGAGATGAATGGAAACCTTCCAGAATTTGGTTTTTTCGAAGCATAGCCATTCTTTTGTTGTAGCGGAAGCATTTCAGAGTACGAATATTTCAAATGTTTTGAACGGCTTTGCTTTTGTTTCCACACTGGCTTTACCGATGTAAAACGAGAGTATGGAGTTTGAAAAACTTGATTCATTTCTTTATGAGCACTTGCATTTGAACCCTTTTGAGGAGTAAATGTTTCAGAAAAATTAGGTCTTTTTGAAAACTTCCTTCCTTTTTGCAAAGAATAGGTTGTAAACTGAGAAACCTTTTTCGAAAATGGTTTAGAAGATTCACCCGTGTAAACCTTCTCCGAAACACTTACTTGTGGTTTAGACTCGTTTGAAACATGAGATTTTCCTTTTGACCGGTTAAGAACATCAAACTTTGCTTTTAAGGCATTGTATGACGTTCTCAAATCATTGTATTCTTTTTGAAGAGAAACATGATCTGATGATGCCAGTTTTTCTTGCAAAGAAGCATTTTGATTTTCAAGATGTGCAAAATATTTTTCATATTTGTCTGTTTCGATTGAAAAATCATTTTTGGCATCACCAAAATGCTTGGTTTGTTGAGCAATCGTTTTTTCCAATTCAACAATTTTCTTTTGAAGAACAGATTTTTCTTTTTCAAAAAGATGATTTGGTGTGATCTGAGAGTCAGATTTGTTTGAAGTTTGATTCTGAACTCTTGACCGCTTGATTGAATCAAACAAGTTTTTGTAAGTCTGTTTCAAATGCTCATTTTCTTTTTGTAATGATGCCACAGCATGTTCCAATTCAAGATTTTTTGTATCAAATTCGTCAAAATCAAACTTGATATTGGTATCATCACATTTTTCTTCAAAAATATTTTCTTTTTCTTTAAGCACTGATGTCAAAGAGTTTTCAGAAGCCATTTTCTCATTCTTCTCTTGCAGCTTGAGTTGGAAAGAGATACTTTGTGCTTCGAGTTTTGCAAGATGTTTCTCAAACTGAGCAGTTCTTTTTGACAGTTCTTCTTTGACATCAGCTGCTTCTTTTGAAAGCTCGGTGATTTTCTTTTTGAGACAAAGGTTTTCTGATTTCAAGAAAGATGTTTGTTCAATATTCTCATTCACTTTCTCATGGCAAACATATTTTGATTTGAAAGACTCTATTTGATTTGTGAAAAATTCCTTTTGAATGTCAAGAATTAAGCATTTTTCATCAAATTCGTCTTCAAGAGAATGAACGTACTTTAAATCTTCTCTCATTTCAGTGATAAGATGTTTTTCAAAGTACTCAAAACTTAAGTTGAGATTTTTCACATGAGGTTCAATCTCATCTTTCAAAATCTTTTTGACTTCAATCTTAAGGCGTACATCTGACGAAAGAGGATTAGACGAAACGCTGTTATCGATGTTTACTTGCTTAAACCAAATGGCCTTTAACGTATGCTCAATGTGATGTTTAAGACTACAAAATTGTTTCCTTGCTTTATTTTGCCATAACGTAGCATCATAAGTAGTAAGTTGAGCTTCTTTGAAAAATCTTTTCACATTTGTGTCTTTTCTTTTGAAGGGTGCTTTTGGAAAATCTGTCAATTGTGTACAACCATACACAAAGCCGTGGTACGAGAGTGGGTTTTTTGTTTGTTTTACTTTCAAACATTTTTCCTCTTCAGATTTTAAAATATCTTGAGATTCAAACAAAAGATCATCTGACAATTCTTTTTCCATATCTTCAGCGTTATACAAAATAGGTGTCAGCTTTTTCACTTTGTTTAAGAAACACGGTTTATCATTTCCCAACTGAGCACTATTTTCAAAACCAATTCCAGATGTTTGTTTAGAAACTTCCTCATCTTTAGTAGGCAGCATGTTGAATGTCTGAGAAGTTTGTCCCAATTTTCGAAGTTTGTTTTCAAGATCATTTGTTCGTTTCACAAATTCTTGATTTTCATTCTCAAGTTTTGTATTAACAGTCTCAAAGTTTGAAGTGGTTGTCTTAAGCCTTGAATTTTCACTTTTTAAATCACTGTTCTCTTTTACAAGCGCTTGAACTTTTCTGTTGTTAATAACCATTTGAGAGTCCAGATGTTGAATGGAACGTTTTTCACGAAGAACAGCTTCTCGATAACCAACTTCAAGTTCTTCATTTCTTTTTAAAAGCGATTTGTCAGACTCTCCATGTATTTCAAACTTCCGAGCTTGAGATTTAAGGTTTGAGTTTTCAAATTCAAGTTCAGCTTTTCTTTTTGTTACATTTTGAAAACCTTTTTCCATTTCTTTAAATCTCTCAAGCTCTTTTGTCAATAAGACATTCGTTTGCTTAGCTTCACGATTGTCGTTATTGCACTTGTCAAGTTCATGTTTGAAATTATTGATTAATGAAGCAAATAAGGCACGATCTTGTTCATAAGAAGATCCATCCTGGGCAGGCTCACCTCTATTAGGATTCATATCTGGTGTATCAAAAGTGATATTACTATCATTTTGTTCCACCACATAAGTGTCACTAATAGACTCAGAATGCTCAGGATGTGTTTGATTATGAGCAAACACATTATCAAACACAACACCATTATTGTTTGAATGTTGTACCTTAGTGAATGTCTCTGAGTCTGATGAAGGTCTGATATGATCATCTTCGGTGTCCCAAACAGCTTCATTCCTTTGAGTAACATCAGCATCCGAATCATAGCTAGGACTGCTGCTTTCAACCTGCTGTCCTGAAGATGAATCACTTCCCGTGAAAACCAAACTATCATCTGATGCATCACCCTCATTGACCGTTTCATCATCCTTTTGAAAATCTTTCTCTGTCTCTTTTTCAATCACCTCAGTTTCCTTTAACTGCATCTCTCTTTCCTTCTGCTCTTTTTCCCGTTTTAGCTTCTCAATCTCATTCCTTGAAGTGCTTCTTTCTTTTTCATTTGAATCCCTCTTCTTTTTCTGCATCTCCATCAGATGAAGTGATCTTGCATTAAGTACCATTTCCAGTGTGTACATTGTATTAAGCAATTGATTTCTAAAGACTTCAACTTCTATGCTAGTGAAGTATTTTTTCCATAAACTGCTTGATGATTCATAATCCCAAGAATTCTTAAACGCTCTAAAATCCATGGTCATGAACCATTTTAACTGTGTCTTGAGCTCTCTAAATCCTACCGTGCAATCATTTCCCTGTTCAATTTGCATTTCGAGGTGAACTATGTTGTTTTTAAGATTCCTTTTGAAGGTAACAAAGTCCATTTCAGATCCGAAGAGAGTCTCAAAAGTTCTAAGAAATGATAAACCAAATAATGGTTGACGTGCTTCTGAGAGAACCACACAGTGATGCTTAACTGATTCAAAATGTATTAAACACTTTTCTTTGGAGTGCATTGCGAGCTTAATCCTTACTTGCGTCTCTCTTTCATTTTGCTCTTTTTCCATTGTTTAACGATATGTGATAAAGTTGATTTTAGGATCTTTTAAGATAACAAAGGTTGTTGGTGAAGATTAGATGTTTTTGGCGAATTTTGAAAAACGTTCTCGGTTGAATTTTTGATTTCGTAATTTCCCGCCAAAAATCGAGTATGAAAATTTTCTTTCTCAAAATATGAAAATCACTATAAAATCCAATTCTAAGGTTACCAGAAAAATTTGAGTTTTCAAAATTTTGACGCCAAATTTTACCGAAAAAATTTGAATTTTAGCCTAAAAATTTGAATTTCGGGTCAAAATTTGCAACGTTACACCAAAATTTAAATCTCGCGTAAAAATTGAACGTTAAGTCTCGTATGAAAAATAATTTTTTTTTTGTGAAACTCGATAACTTTGTGCCTAACTCGATAAGTCCATGAAATTTTGGCAGAGTTTCGCCTTGGTATAAGCCACAAAGAACCTAACTCGATAAACGATTAGGTGAAAAGGCTAACTTGCCAATTTTAGTCCAAACTCGATATGACTTGTGATGCTAACTCGATAGACCAGAAAAGTTCTAACTCGATAGATCAGAAAACACCTAACTCGATAAGTCAAGAAAACACCTAACTCGATAGATCAGAAAAGTCCTAACTCGATAGACCAGAAAACACCTAACTCGATAAAACATAAACCCTAACTCGATAATTTTATCCTAACTCGATAATCACCAGATCCAAACTCGATAACCAGATTTTCTAACTCGATAAAAATTTGTCAAACTCGATAACCATGTTTCAAACTCGATAAAATGTTTCAAACTCGAAAAATTTTCTCAAACTCGAAAAAAATATGTTTCAAACTCGATTTTTTTTTTTCAAACTCGGAAAAAATTTGATGAACAGTAACGAGATCCGATTTTTTTCACCAAAAAACACGATTTTTTCACCCAAAATTATCCCTAGCCTCTTGATACCACTTGTAGGACCGTAGAAGAACCTTATCACTTATGAATCTTGCTTAGATCTAGAGAGAGAAAGTAAGTAGAGAGAGAGGGAGTGGGAACTCTAGTGTGTGAAATAATGACCTTGATATTACTTAGAGAACCAACCTCTAAATGAGGCCTTACATGGGTATTTATACTTGTAGTCTAGGGCTTCACATATCTTTGACCATATTACATAATTAGCCCTTAGACTTTATACAAGCATGAATAATACTCCTAAATTTAGTAAACTAGCATTTACTAACTATTACACTGAATATATTTAACTAACTACTTGACTCAATAATGATCGTCACTTTTAATCCTAACAGATATCTTTGCCGCACCTATATAGTGCAGCTGAGAGATATGAAGGTGATAGAAATTGAGCACGTTGCTAAAAAATATGGATATTGGTACGCGATAGTTAGCGTACTCAAAAAAGCGCGTGTATAACCCTATCTTCCCTTCGGGGAAATCGGCAATACACGCATCGACGTCCGGGGCCTCTGGATGCACATCCAGAGGAATAAAGTAATCAGATGAGAACTGACGCATGTCAACCTCATCCATCGCAGAGCGAAACTCCTCTAACTGAGAAACCATTTCTACGATATAACAAGATCTACTAAGATGCGCACGCGCAATTACCTAATGAAACAGTTAATTTCTTTGAAAAATGCTTTGAAGAAATGTAAAATGGTGAATGTGTGTTTTTTACTGTGTGTTTTTTGGTAAAAGGGAGGCGGTTTTATATAGGGTTACCAAAACCCTAGGATGTGAGCCACGTGGATCCCACTCATAAAAACGTGTGGCTGGAATACGAAAGGTACATGCACTTTTTCCCGTTTTACAAGAACTACGTGGACACACCCCCCGTTTTCCGAGGCACCTTTTTGAAATATCTTGGGCTAGATACATAGTTCTTATATTGGGCGGAAAATTTCTAAATTTGTCCCGCCACGCTTACCGCTGTACTCACTAGTCTAGCATCCGCGGCTACGAGCCACGCATACTAGACTGGGGGGACATGATGACGTATAGTCTATATTTGGGCCACGAGCCCAAATGATAAACATCACTAAGGCCCAAAACCACCAAGAGTGGGCTATTATAACTTGGGCCGCATTGATAATGGGATTGGGCTCACGTAGACCCAAGCCCAACCAAACTACCCGGGCATAGATAAGGATCTTCTAATTACGGAATAGATATCCTTAACCCGGATAAGCACCACGGGTGCGAAACGTTAGGAGCACGAAACCCACAAGGATTCTCCGCCTATATAAGGAATGACATAACTCTCATTAAAGGTACGATTCACAAAACCCTAAACTCTTTACGAGAACCCTAAAACCGATTACTTACTCTCACGCCGGAGGATAATCGTGGGAGACAATCCCACGATAAGCCTAACGGTGTTTGTTTAATCGTGGGAGACAATCCCACGATAAGCCTAACGGTGTTTGTTTACTTTCTTAGTGCGCAGGTTTCAAGCATTAAGAGCGAATTGATACGAGAGCAAGAGCCCAAACTAGGAACGCCCAACTTTTGTATCAACAATGAACTATTACGTTCTTTTAGTATTTGATGTGAGTTCATGATATTTATAATACTCTGTTTCTAGTCTTTTTCTTGTTGGAGTATAATCAACTTGATCCAATTAGATAGATTTTCCACAAATATCAAAATGGTGTAATCGATTACCTAAAAGTACAATAATGCGAAATCGATTCATCAACATGCCATCAACAAAATATAAAAACACAAAATAGATTTTTTTTTTCTTTTTTTTAAAGCCTTGTTGCTATTGTTGATTTGAAGATGACTAATATTAGTATGGTGGCAATTACCCTAATTGCCCTTTGTGGATGGACACGTGTAAGAGCCTAGGGTACAATGGCCGGTAAAGTGGCGCCATCCCACCAGCTCACAACGATGGCACAAACACTACACCGAGCCTCTGCTCGTCGTCTCTCGACTGATAATCAATAGCTCACGTCATGGCATTTCTCATTTTCTTTCTTTCTTTCTTTTTTGTTTGATTGTATACTATGACATCATTTTTACTATATATAACACCACTTTTGTATCAGGGTGGAAGTGTTTTGGTGCCATGAACAAAAAGTGTTGAGGTGAGACCACTTTAATTTATCTATGACATCACCTCACGACATCAACCGTACCTAGTGCTCTAAGGCAAACAACACTTTTTATACTTTGGATAAAAGGTTTGTATAACCGGTGTCTTCAGGTGATTGACTAAGATGTACTTGTAGTATTTATTTATCTCAAACTTTCTTATTATAAATCAAAAAATACATTTTATATGCATTACTTAAACATATGAATTACTTTAATTAATTGTGATATTTAATTTAAAAAACTTAAACTTTCCTTTTATGTTCACATCAAACAATGACTTAAGGTACTGATTAGACAAATTCTTGTATAAAAGGTAGGGATTTTTATTAAATCCCATACCTTAATCCCATTTCGACCATCTTTGCACTTGGTTAACACGAACTCAGTTGAATCATCAAATAAGTTCGGTAACCCAGATGGTCGTTTCAATGACCGGATTTTTAGTCCGGTCTTTTCCCCAACTTTCTTTCTATTTTCATTCATCTCACACCACCAACCACCACGACGACCACCTTCCTCCACGTCACTATCACAATATTCTTTTTCGATGCCCATATTTTTCATTTTAGCCCCTCTAATTTCAACTTTTACAAAACAGTCATTCGACAACGAAAGCTTAAGTCTCCCATTACTACGCTCTGCCTCAAATTTAGTACCACAATCAGAAACACTCACAGCTTTGATAACCAACCTACCACCTTCCTTATGAGGCTTAACTTTCACAGTACCATCTGAGCCACTAATAGATGTCAAAGGTGGTGGAAATCCCCCGCCACCTTTCCGCTGACTCACCACTTTGCGGTCAAAAGCACGAGCTTTTGACCGCATTAAACTGCGATACTTCTCCCTTTCCTCCAAAGTTATAAATTCATCACTAGTTTCAGTCACATCACTTCCGGTTTCAGTCCCTAAACTCTCAGTACACATTTCAAAGCTCGTAGAACTCAATGCTAAGCCTGAAGCCGAACGCTTGACCATCGGATGAACGTAAACTTCTTCATTTTTGACATGATTTGAAGATGGTTTTTCAAGAGCACTTAAGAATGTCCACCCCTTTATCTTGCTAACACTCTCACCATTGTTAGAGTTCATCACTTCAAGTGTCGGTTTTTGGTGCACATGGGTTGGCATTGAATACGATTTGTGGGTTAAAATTGTTGTTTCGATCAGTGGAGGCTCGATGCATGCTTGCAAACCTTGACACACAACTGAGGCCATGATAATACAATGTTGAAATGCAAGAAAAGCACGAAACAAATTGGAATTAGATCTTTATTTTTTTTTAAAGAAATTTTGTGGGTGATCAAAAGATTGAGAATCTTTATGAGGAAATAAACAAAACCCAAGTTTTTTTTTATTGATGATAATGAGTTTTGTTTGTGAGTTATGGATTGGAAAGAAATGAGAAAGTATGAGAAAAATGGTGTAGCCGTGTAGGGGTTGTGGGGTGTATTTATAGAAGATTAAAACATGAGAGGTCTCTTTTTCTCAAAGTGATACCACTAGAATTTATTCATTTTGAACCATTGCATATATTGTAAAATTAAAATTGGTATTTTATTATATATTTTAAGTTATTTAACATGATAAATGTATCTCATTTTTTGAAGTATCGTTGAGTTAAGATTTCCAAAAACTATAGGATCAAGATTATCGAGTGTAGCACATTTGATAAGTTCATTTGTCAAGGTGAAACTTTTATACAAAGTTGGTTAATCAAGGTTACACCCAAAAAACACGGATACTTATGAGACTATGTTACGATTATTTGTCATTTGCCCTAGCTAGCTATGTTGGTAAATTTAGTGCACTAATGGGATTAGTTCACACCTGGTAATGGGCTTGGAGGTACGGAGTGTACACCCATCAGGTCCCTGAACACCCTGACTCAAATAGTGGTTGTGCAGGATCCTGCTGCTAGTGTTAGTTTCCACTGATAGTGGATCCTGCTGCTAGTATCAGGATACTGCTGATAGCAACTCTGCTGCTAGTGTTAGTTTCCACTGATAGTGGATCCTGCTGCTAGTATCAGGATACTGCTGATAGCAACTCTGCTGCTAGTAGGATGACTCTGCTGCTAAGCGGATAATCTGCTGCTAGTGATAAGTGGATTATGCTGATGATATGTAACTGATTTGACCTATTCAAATGGCAGTTACATATACACTTATGACCACGTTTAACTGGTCATGTAACCATTATTTTAGGCTATAATGGGGATAATTATGTGGTGATTAATGGGCCGATTAATACTCATAATTCCATTTGACTAGCCTGGAGTATCTCCCTATAAATAGGAAATCATATTATGCATGAAGGACACACAGAAAACATACAACACTTATACACGAAGGGTTATTGATTTGTGCCTAAATCATTAACAACATTTGGTCTTATCCCAAGTAGATATTCGTGATACCCAGGCATTAGGGTCGAATAGTTTACTTTGGAAAGTGATAACACGATTCCAAGTGATATCCGGTAACCTTCATTGGTACGTAGCTAGGTATTGATTATCTTCACCCTGTTCTGGGCTCCTAACCCCCAACAATCAAAGTAAACTATTTAGTGATAATCAATGGCTGCTGCTATGAGGCATATGGCTGCTAGTTTTTCCAAATTGGAAAAGTTTGAAGGTGTTGATTTCAGAAGGTGGCAAAAGAAGATGCACTTCTTGCTATCAAGCATGAATGTTGTGTATGTTCTAAGCACTGCCATTCCTGAAGATCATGGGGATGCTGCTACTGTGGAAAAGATAAGGAAAAGAAGCAAATGGGAGAATGATGACTATGTTTGCAGAGGTTTAATTCTCAATGGTATGTCTGACTCTCTCTTTGACATTTATCAGAATGTTGAATCTTCTAAAGAACTTTGGGATTCCTTGGATGCCAAATATATGGCTGAGGATGCTTCAAGTAAGAAGTTTCTTGTAAGTAATTTCACAAATTACAAAATGACTGATTCAAGACCAGTCATGGAACAATACAATGAACTTCTTGGAATACTTGGAAGGTTTACACAACACAATATGAACATGGATGAGGCTATTTCAGTCTCTTGTATCATTGACAAACTCCCTCCTTCTTGGAAAGATTTCAAGCATGCCTTGAAACATCAGAAGGAAGAACTGACACTTGTTCAGTTGGGTAGTCATCTGCGTATTGAGGATTCTCTCAGGGCGCAGGACAATGACAAGCCAAAGAGTAGCAATGCTACTGGTGCATCTGTTGTCAATATGGTGGAACATAACAATTCCACCAGGTACAATGACAACAAAGGCAAACGCAAACATCATGATAACATAAGGGCTGATCCTAACAAGAAGGCTACACCTACTTGTTGGAAATGTGGCAAAACTGGTCACATTAAAAGGGATTGCAAAGGTGTTAAGATTGGAGGTAAATCCAATGGTTCAGGCACTAGTGGTTCAGGGAGTGGTGGTTCAGCCAGCTCACTGAAAGGTCAGAATATGTTTAATGAATCTCTTCAGGTTTATTATGTTACATATGTATCTGAATCTAACTATGTGCAGGATGATGATGTTGCGTGGTGGGTTGACTCTGGAGCAACTGTTCATGTGTGCAAAGATAGATGCTGGTTCAAGACTTACGAGTCACTGAATGATGGATCTATTCTTCACATGGGAAATGAGTCAACAGCCTTGGTGCATGGTCGTGGTTGTGTAGATCTTAATTTTAGTTCTGGAAAGATTGTAACTTTGTTTAATGTTATTCATGTTCCTGATATAAGGAAGAACTTGGTTTCAAGTAGTGTTTTGAATAATCATGGATATAAACAAGTTATTGAATCTGATAAATTTATCTTGTCCAAACATGGTGTGTTTATTGGTCTTGGCTATTTGTGTAATCAAATGTTCAGGCTGAATATTGTCACTGACATTGTTAATTCAGCCTTTATGTCAACCTCTAAACTGAATGACTCTACCCTGTGGCATGCTAGACTTGGCCATGTACATTTTAAAAGGATGCAAGATATGTCTAAGGATGGGTTAATCCCAGCATTTGACATGGACACTGAAAAGTGTAAAACTTGCATGTTGACCAAAATTACTAAGAAACCCTTTCAGGGTGTAAAACGTGAGACTGAGCTCTTGGAGCTTATACACAGTGACCTGTGTGATTTGCATGCCACTCCCTCTTTGGGAACAAGAAGTACTTTGTGACATTTATTGATGATGCTTCTAGGTTTTGTTATGTCTATCTATTACATACCAAGGATGAAGCATTAGATAAATTCAAAGTATTTAAAACTGAAGTTGAATTACAACTTGGGTCCCTGATCAAAAGATTCAGGACTGATAGGGGAGGTGAGTACATGGATACTCAGTACTTTCAGTCTGTTGGTATAATCCATGAAACGACTGCTCCTTATACTCCTCAACAAAATGGTATCTCTGAAAGAAAGAACAGGGTACTGAAGGAGATGGTTAATTCCATGTTGTCCTATTCAGGACTGAGTCAAGGGTTCTGGGGTGAAGCTATGTTAACAGCTTGCTATTTATTAAATAGGGTTTCCAACAAAAGGAACAAGATTACCCCTTATGAACTCTGGAATAAAAAGAAACCCAACCTGAATTATCTCAGGGTTTGGGGCTGTAGGGCTGTTGTAAGACTCCCTGATCCAAAATTGAAAACTTTGGGTGAAAGAGGCATTGATTGCATCTTTGTTGGATATGCTGAGCATTCCAAGGCATACAGGTTCTATGTTATTGAACGTAATGAATATGTTTCAATTAATTCAATAATTGAATCAAGGGATGCACTATTTGATGAGAATAGATTCTCATCAGTCCCTAGACCAAGTCTCAGGATTCCAAATGGAACTGATGACAATGGTGTATCAGAGGTCCCTGATGATTTATCATCTCAGGCCCCTGATGAGGTTGTGGTTCAACAACCTGAACCTGAGCTCAGGAAGAGCAAAAGGGTCAGGACTCCAAAGTCATTTGGACCTGAGTTTCAATTATACTTAATTGAAGGTACAAGGAATGAGGTCTCTGACCAGTATTCCTATTGCTTCATTGTTGAGGATGATCCCAAAACTTTTGAAGAAGCAATGAAGTCCCAGGATGTTGCTTTCTGGAAAGAAGCAATAAATGATGAGATTGACTCCATCATGGGGAACAACACTTGGGTGTTGGTTGATTTACCACCAGGTTGCAAACCTCTTGGTTGCAAATGGATTTTCAAAAGGAAAATGAAGGTAGATGGAACTATTGAAAAGTTCAAGGCTAGACTAGTCATTCAGGGCTTTAAACAAAGGTCAGGGATAGACTACTTTGATACTTATGCCCCTGTGGCACGTATCAGTACCATAAGATTGCTGATTGCTTTGGCATCAATTCACAATCTGATTATTCATCAGATGGATGTGAAGACAGCCTTCTTGAATGGTGAATTGGATGAGGAAGTTTATATGAACCAACCTCAGGGCTTCATCTTGCCTGGTAATGAAAACAAGGTGTGTAAACTGATTAAGTCCTTATATGGACTGAAACAGGCACCTAAGCAATGGCATCAAAAATTTGATGAAGTGATTTTGTCTAATGGTTATGTTCTTAACCAGGCTGACAAATGTGTATATAGCAAATTTGATGAATCTGGTAAAGGAGTCATCATTTGTCTATATGTTGATGACATGTTGATCTTTGGCACTGACCAAAATCAAGTTGACCTGACAAAGGAATTTTTGTCATCAAAGTTCTCCATGAAGGACATGGGGGAGGCTGATGTTATCCTTGGTATAAGGATTAAACATGAAAGCAATGGTATATCAATTTCTCAGTCTCATTACATTGAGAAGGTACTGAAGAAATTTAATTGCTTTGATTGTACTCCAGTGAGTACTCCCATGGATACCACTGAGAAGCTTATGCTGAATAATGGCAAAGCTGTATCTCAACTTGAGTATTCCAGGGTGATTGGCTGCCTGATGTATGCCATGACTTGTACAAGACCTGATATTGCTTTTTCAGTGGGAAAACTGAGCAGGTATACTAGTAATCCTAGTGCTCAGCACTGGCAAGCAATTCAGAGGGTACTGAAGTATTTGAAGAGAACTATGGATTATAGTCTCTCATATACTGGTTATCCTTCAGTGTTGGAAGGTTACACTGATGCAAGTTGGATCAGTAACACTGAAGACAATTCGTCTACCAGTGGCTGGGTATTCCTACTTGGTGGAGGTGCAATTTCTTGGGCATCCAAGAAGCAAACTTGTATCACCAGTTCAACAATGGAATCTGAATTTGTGGCTCTAGCAGCTGCTGGTAAAGAAGCTGAATGGTTGAGAAACTTGCTTCTTGAGATTCCATTGTGGCCTAAACCTATAGCACCTATTTCTATCCGGTGTGATAGTGCTGCTACATTGGCTAAGGCTTATAGCCAGATGTACAATGGTAAGTCTAGACACTTAGGTGTCAGGCATAGCATGATTCGTGAGCTTATCATGAATGGGGTGGTATCTATAGAGTTTGTTAGATCTCAACAGAACTTAGCTGATCACTTGACGAAGGGTCTGGCTAGAGACTTGGTTATAAAGTCTGCTAAAGGGATGGGTTTAAAGTCCAACTTAGTAACTGAATGCTAGGACACCCAACTCCCTCCTGAGGAAACTTGGGAGCTGAGTTCAATGTGGAAAGCTGAACATTCAGTGTACTGAAGCACATGTTTTACAAACATCCCAAGGTTTGTGCTTGGAACCTGCTGAAAGGAGGATGAAGTCTTTACTTCTTAATGGTTAATTTTCTTTGAAAAAGTGCTTGGCAGGAGCATGAATAAAGAGGAACCACCTATGTAAATGTTGAAGTTTTGCCGCTTCAGGAAGCTATGGACTTTTAGCTTTTACAACATTTATGAATTGGATATGGACACATGGCTTGTATAGTGTCAGGAGTGTTTAAGTGTTAGAAAACTTGTGTGTATTTTATCTTCAGGTATTCAAATGGGTTGAAGGGTTCAATTCTTAGAACACCCTGATTCTCGAATATTTGAACGTGTAATTTACTAAGATGGAAATTCAATCCTCAGGACATTTTCATTTATGCACTTGTTTTGTATTATGGTTAATTTCATGCAAAGGTAGTGAACTAAATTTGGGGAGGATTGTTGGTAAATTTAGTGCACTAATGGGATTAGTTCACACCTGGTAATGGGCTTGGAGGTACGGAGTGTACACCCATCAGGTCCCTGAACACCCTGACTCAAATAGTGGTTGTGCAGGATCCTGCTGCTAGTGTTAGTTTCCACTGATAGTGGATCCTGCTGCTAGTATCAGGATACTGCTGATAGCAACTCTGCTGCTAGTGTTAGTTTCCACTGATAGTGGATCCTGCTGCTAGTATCAGGATACTGCTGATAGCAACTCTGCTGCTAGTAGGATGACTCTGCTGCTAAGCGGATAATCTGCTGCTAGTGATAAGTGGATTATGCTGATGATATGTAACTGATTTGACCTATTCAAATGGCAGTTACATATACACTTATGACCACGTTTAACTGGTCATGTAACCATTATTTTAGGCTATAATGGGGATAATTATGTGGTGATTAATGGGCCGATTAATACTCATAATTCCATTTGACTAGCCTGGAGTATCTCCCTATAAATAGGAAATCATATTATGCATGAAGGACACACAGAAAACATACAACACTTATACACGAAGGGTTATTGATTTGTGCCTAAATCATTAACAACATTTGGTTTTATCCCAAGTAGATATTCGTGATACCCAGGCATTAGGGTCGAATAGTTTACTTTGGAAAGTGATAACACGATTCCAAGTGATATCCGGTAACCTTCATTGGTACGTAGCTAGATATTGATTATCTTCACCCTGTTCTGGGCTCCTAACCCCCAACAAGCTATAACAAAATATGTTCCATTTTCTTAAACTAAATCGTATCATGTTGTTTGTAGCTTATTCAGTAGTATTTTGTATGCAAGTCATGAGTGCAATATGTAGCTACAAGATATTTTTGTCGCGTAAACGTGTAGTTAGACTACATCATGATCTTAATTGGATAGCACATCCTATCGTTCCAAATTAAAGAGAATATGTCACATCGATCTCTACTCCAATTAATGAAAGTTTTGCCCATATAGCAACATCCATTAACAATAGCATTTTGATCACCAGCCCTAGCATACAAGTTGATCTTATGGTAGAATATTATTGAGATTTGGTAATTAAGGTTTTGTTTGTTTTTTTAGAACTTTTACCACTTCATCTGCAAACCATGTTTGCAGAAGAAGAGGTATATTTAAGCTCTTCATCTGCAAAAAGAAGGCCGTTTGTTTTTTGTACTATCGAAATATATATATATATATATATATATATATATATATATATATATATATATATATATATATATATATATATATATATATATATATATATATATTTTTGTCACTATTATCTTTTGTGTTATTGAAGTACTTTTTTTCAATCCTATTTTTTGTGCTATTAAATTACTTTTTTTTTCTTTTCCTTTTTCTTTTTCAAAAGTTTTTTTACATTTTCATTTGTTTTGGTATGTTTTTTACGTTTTTGACCGTTTTTCTACGTTTCGTCTTTTTACTACGTTTTGTCCGTTTTTTTTACGTTTTCATCCGTTTTTTTACGTTTTCGTCTATTTTTTTTAATGTTTTCGTCAATTTTTTACGTTTTCGTCCTTTTTTACGTATTCATCGTTTTTTTACGTTTTCGTCCGTTTTTTTACATTTTCGTCTTTTTTACGTTTTCATCCGTTTTGCTACCTTTTCATCCGTTTTTTAACGTTTTCGTCTGAGTTTTTTTATGTTTTCGCCCGTTTTTTACGTTGTAGTCCCTTTTCTACATTTCCGCCTATTTTTTTTTATATTTTCGCCCGTTTTATTACGTTTTCGTTTGTTTTTTTACATTTTCGTCTGTTTTGTTACATATTCGTCCGTTTTTTAAGTTTTGTAATTTTTTTTTTTTTTTTTTTTTTTTAAATATTTTCAACCGTTTTGGTCTGTTTTTTTAGGTTTTCGTCCGTGTTTTACGTATTAGTCTGTTTTTTGCGTTTTCGTCTCTTTTCATATGATTTCGTAAGTTTTTGTACGTTTTGTTAAATTATCTTACGTAAGAAAACGTAAGAAAATGGACAAAAATGTAAGAAACCGTACGAAAACGTAAAAAAAATGAAAACGTAAAAAAAGAGACGAAAACGTAAAAAAACAGATGAAAGTGTTAACAGACGGAAGTAAACGTAAAAACCGAGCGAAAACGTAAAAAAACGGACGAAAAAGTACAAAACGGGGGAAAACGTAAAAAACGGACAAAAACGTAAAAAACGGACAGAAATGTAAAAAACGGACAGAAACGTAAAAAACTGGCAAAATCGTATAAAAGGGCGAAAACGTAAAAAAAAACTCACGAAAACGTAAAAAACGGACGAAAACGTAAAAAAAACAGACGAACGCAAAAAAAACGGACAAAAACTTAAAAAAGCGGGCGAAAACGTAAAAAACAGGCGAAAACGTAAAAAAACCGACGAAAACGTAAAAAAACAGATGTAAACGTAAAAAAACAAACGAAAACATAAAAAAATAGACGAAAACATAAAATAGGGCGAAAACGTTAAAAACAGACAGAAACGTAAAAAAAACAGACGAAATCGTAAAAAAATGGACGAAAACGTATAAAACGGGCAAAAACGTAAAAAAACAGACGAAAATGAAAAAAATAGAGCGAAAACGTAAAAAAATGGACGAAAACGTAAAAAATGGGCGAAAACGTAAAAAAACAGACGAAAGCGTATAAATCTGACAAAAACCTAATAAAATCGGCGAAAACGTAAAAAAACTGATGAAGAGGTAAAAAAAAAGGGCGAAAAAGTAAAAAAAACATATGAAAACGTAAAAAATGGTCGAAAACGTGTGAAAACGTATAAAAAATGAAAACGTAAAAAAGAAGACGAAAACGCATAAAAATGGATATTGAGAAAGAGATGTAGGGTTCACGAAAGAAGATGTAAGAAGTGAAAGAAGAGGTAAGAAGTGTAAGATAATGTCTGAAATTTAGAAGAGGAAAAAAGTGACAAGAAGCTCTTATGTCTGCAAAAAAGAAACAAACAAAAACCTCTGCCCTCCTGCAGATAAAAGAAGTGAAAAGATGAAAAAAGTGCTTATTATGAAAAAACACACGACACCTAAGTTTTGATGCATCCGAGCTAGGGGCGGAATTAGGATTTCAAGTTGAGGGGACTATATATTTTTTTTAATTAATGGACACAATAAAATTGCGAAGTCATATAATATGAAAGAGAAATTGGCAACGAACAAAATTTTGATAGAATAGATTTATGTATGAAACTAACACGAGTTTTGTCGATTTCAATCATCAAAGAAAAATCAATTAGAACACATTCATGTAGTATGTGTTCATACAAGCATATGCTACACCAAACAACAAGGCCAAAATAATATAATTAAATTTTCCCTTATGCATCAAGTTGGACATCATCTATTTTCTTCCCCACTTTTAACTTAAGCCTAAAAGGACTCAAAAAGTCAATATTGTATTAGCACCATAGTTTATTAGAAGATAAACTTTTTGCAATAATGACTTGAAAAAACATTAGTCACAAAGTGTTTTTATAAATTAAATTGAAAAACAAAAAAACAGAGGACTCAACATGAACATATAAAGACCGAAGAAGGCCACAAACAACAAACTATTTAAAGTTAGAGTACTCAAGATGAATATAAAACTAAAAATCTTGCCATGTTCTAGTTATCATTTTCTATTTTGATTTGTAGAAGCTAAAAGCCTACAACCCTCATCTGTAATCTTAATGGCCGGCGCTTTTAAAAGGGGTCGGTTGATTATATATATATATATATATATATATATATATATATATATATATATATATATATATATATATATATATATATATATATATATATATATACTAGCTTAAAGACCCGTTAACACCGGGTTATTTTTTAAAGAAATAGAGAAAATGAGATGATAAGAAAAGCAATAACGTAAATTTGTTTCATTAATAATATCAAATAAACACTGACATAATTTTGGAAGGTTGGACGACGATTTAGAATAATAAATGTCCATTCCGATGTTGTGTCCAAATCTGAGCATTAGATACGATAATACGTGATTTATTCGATAAACAGGTAGATATGATAAACAACTTAGTTTGTAAATAGTAAGCAAATAAACGTGCATAAATCATATTGTCCACCAGGTAGATGTGTTGAATAGCAAAGGTATGCTGTTAACGTCAAACAATTGAGAAATCCATGTTCAGTCCATGAGCAGGTAAAAATGAAGAAAAAAAAAGTAAGTTGTTGATAAGAGTCTATGTAAATTGTAAGAATAGTATAAAACGTATAAAAGTGTTAAATGCATTTAGCGGCTGTAATAGATAGAAAAGCAAAAATTGTCGTGTCATGTGGTCTATTAAATTTAAACACTTGACTTGAAAACAAATATGCGTTTTAAGCAATTATAAGTTTACAATCTAAATACTTTGATTCCGAATACGTTCATATTTGTTTATTTTAAAAATCGAATCGTTTTAAGTTCGATAATAATAATAATAGTTAGAAAATACGTTGTAAACAATCATATGATCTACCAACATATGGTTGTTGCTTAAATGTAAATCTGATATGTGAGTGAATGAATGGATGGAGTAATTTAAGTGTTTATCATCAAAAAAGAATGACATGTTGTAGGATATGAAAGTCAAATTAATCATCTTTTATTTCCAATAGCTTAAAGACCTGTGGATTCACGGGGTTTTTAAAAAAAATATGAAAATGAGATAATAAGAAAACAACGAACGCAAACATTTCATTAGTATATGAAAGAAACAATGAGATAATACGCGAATTATTCGATAATCAATTGAGTTTGTAACAATTAAAATAATTAATGTCCATGCGTTGTCGTCTCCAAATTTGATGGTCTTGAATAGCAAATGACGTATGTGAGCGCTAATCAATTTAATAGCAAATGTCCATTCCGTGCACAAGTAATAGTCCATAGAAAACGTAAGTAAAAGTAGGTTGTAATTCATAATATATTTAACGCTTATATTCAAAATCACTTGATCACTCCTACAACCCGTTTCATTACAGTTAAATATCTTACACTTATATTCAAAATCACTTAAGCACTCCTACAACTTGTATCATTACAGTTAAATATCTAACACTTATATTCTAAATCATTTAATCACTCTGCACATATACACACCCCTAAATACGATGGTAGATCGTATTATTTGATTCTTGGTCTTTATAGTTGTTATGATTCTTGGCCCTTATAACAAAACAGGTATGCAATAAAATTATAACTAAACATAAAGTATTCAAATATATTTAGGTAAATTATATCTAAAACATTTAATCACTCTGCACATATACACACCCCTAAATACGATGGTAGATTTTAAAAGAGACATGGAATACCTTCTAAATCAATTTCCATCAAGCTATTTCAGTTGAATATCTTACGCTTGTATTCAAAATGACTTAATCAATCCTATAACCCATTTCATTACAGTTGAATATCTAACGCTTATATTCCAAATCACTTAAACACTCCTACAACTTGTTTCGTTGCTGATAAATATCTTACGCTTATATTCAAAATTATTTAATCACTCCTACAACCCGTTTCATTTTATGTGTTTACCATCTCATACAACCCGTTTCATTTTAGATGTTTACCATGTATTGATGCATGAAGATAAAAGAGACATGGCATACCTTCTAAATAACTTTCTTTCAAGCTATTGTAGTTGAATATTTTACGCTTATATTTAAAATCATTTAATCACTCCTACAACTCGTTTCATTATAGTTAAATATCTTACCCTTATATTCAAAATCACTTAAGCACTCCAACAACCTGTTTAATTGCAGTTAAATATCTTACGCTTATATTCAAAATCACTTAATCTCTCCTACAACCCGTTTCATTTTAGGTGTTTACCATGTATTGATGCATGAAGATAACAGAGACATGGCATACCATTAAACCACTTTCCATCAAGCTATTGCAGTTGAATATATCACTTAATCACTCCTACAACCCGTTTCATTACAATTAAATATCTTACGCTTTTATTCAAAATCACTTAAACACTCCTACAACATGTGTTAATTGCAGCTAAATATCTTACACTTATATTCTAAATCACTACTCCTACAACCCATTTCATTTTAGGCGTTTACCATCTCCTACAACCCGTTTCATTTTAGGTGTTTACCATGTATTGATGCATGAAGATAAAAGAGACATGACATATCTTCTAATTCACTTTCCATCAAGCTATTGCAGTTGAATATCTTACGCTTATATTCAAAATAATTTAATCACTCCTACAACCCGTTTCATTTTAGGTGTTTACCATGTATTGATGCATGAAGATAAAAGAGACATGACATACCTTCTAAATCACTTTCCATCAAGCTATGGCAGTTAAATATCTTACGCTTATATTCAAAATCACTTAATCACTCTTACAACCCATTTCATTACAGTTAAATATCTTACGCTTATATTCAAAATCACTTAAATCACTCCTACACCCCGTTTCATGATAGTTAAATATCTTACACTCATATTCAAAATCACTTAATCACTCCTACAACCCGTTTCATTTTAGGTGTTTACCATCTCTTACAACCCGTTTCATTTTAGGCTTTTACCATCTCCTACAACTCGTTTCATTTTAGGTGTTTACCATGTATTGATGCATGAAGATAAAAGAGACATGTCATATCTTCTAAATCACTTTCCATCAAGCTATTACTGTTGAATATCTTACGCTTATATTCAAAATCACTTAATCACTCCTATAACCCGTTTCATTACAGTTACATATCTTACGCTTATATTCAAAATCACTTAATCACTCCTACAACCCGTTTCATTTTAGGTGTGTACCATCTCCTACAACCGGTTTCATTTTAGGTTGACTTTGTTTTTGTTTCATTACAGTTAAATATCTTACGCTTATATTCTAAATCATTTAAATTGACTTTGTTTTTGTTTTGTTGAGAAAATGAGTGTTTAGTTGTGTTGCAAAGAAATATGAAAATGAGAGAATAAGAAAACAACAAACGTAAACATGTTCCATATATATGAAATAAACAATGAGATAATAGCAAAAGACATCGGTGAGCACTAATCAAGTTAATAGCATTTTATGACCCGAAAGATAATGTAGGCATATGTCTCATAACACCAGGCGTTCTCTAAATGCCATGAACACACCTCATTCATAGAACTTTTCATAGACCATCTCTCTGGTTCACGTGAATAAGGTTTTCCTGACTTGGCAGACACACGTAACAATTCTCAACTAATGCCTATCTCTTGAACATAACTTCAATTGATCATAATGGCCAAGAATCCTAACAGCGAAGAAATGCACCTTCAATAATTATATCCTGAAAATAAAAAGTTCTATGATATTTACTAATCAATAAAAGAAAATGCCACTTTACCATGAATGACATAACATGTAATATAAGAATAATTTGACCACACATATATGGAATGACCAGTGTTTAATGTATGAACCAATTTTGAATTGTTGTACCTTATATGTATTCTTAAAAAATGAGAGCCACTAACGAACCATATTTAAACTATTTTAGCCTATACGTTCTTTAAATATCATTCCTGAAGTTGTCATCATATGGACCCTTAACCATGTTAATCGCAAACATTAAACGGGTTGGGTCTTGTGTGACACCCTCATTCATAGCACTTTTCATAGACATGGAATATGTTAGTAAATAATATGTTAATCGAGGATGATATGAAAATGTAAAGTGTCAAAACATTGAATAAATGTAGGAAATGAACTTAAATTATGATACTTTAACATATATCTATAAAAAACATCAAAAGTATATATAAACATAGAATAATTTTGTAAATAATAAAAGGAATAAGATCTTTAGATATGAGAGCCACAACTATATATTAGACGTTAGAAACTTAGAACCATGTCAACTACTTTTCCTATAAAAGTTGGAGTAGTGTCTCCTGGTCAAAGTACCTTGATAGATATTTGGCGATAAAACTTGAGAATACATCAATAAATTAAAGAATCAACAGCCTGTTCACCAAATCCCAATTCCCATAAGTTATTTGAAAGCATATTTTTACCATCACAGTTGGTAATCTCATGCGGGAAGAAAAATAAGTTGATTTTGTAAGAGATTAGTTCAGTTTCGAAACTGATGTAATTAAATACATTGAAGTGTTTTTGACATTCGTATGTAGAGTTGAGAGTATTGTATGTTTGGTTGAATTTAATTACACAAAATAAAGCAAATAGAATTCAAAGTCTTACACATGGTTGAAAGGAATATGAGATAAATAGATTAGATAAGTAACTTTAGCTTACATTTACAGATTTGAAAAAACTAACCATTGTTGTTGTGTAAACAACTTTTATACATTAGATCAATTATTTAAAAAGTTAAATACATGCAGTCACACATGATCATCCAGCTGCAGTCCTTCAAAACTATGATCCGTCTGCTTGTAAGACCAATGCTGGCACAAAAAAACTGCAAAATGAAAAGTTTAAAAGAAAACATTATATAGATAAGATCTGGCAATTGACAAACACTTAAAATGGAGCTTTAAAATATTTAAAATGGCATTGTGATAAAACAGAGGTACCAAGTTAAAAGCATATAACAGTTGAAAAATGATCTATGATATCCATAGGGTCCTCGATGATTTAATGGTAATAAGAAAGCTACACAAACAAAATTCCCATATAAGTAAAGCTGTAACAAACACTCCATGTCAATAAACTAAACTTCCCAACCAAATCACCTCATCAGGATCAATTGTTGCATAGAAAACCACGTGAGTGTCCTTCCTACAGATGAGTTACACACCCGCGTATTTTTAAAGCTTGTTCATCAGAAGGAAACATAATCCAATTTGACTCATTTACAATTAATGGGTCAAAATTGGCAACATATATATGTAAAAGTGAGTTGACTAAAATGTGAAAATGTAGTTACCTGTAGCACAGATTGGTCTTTGACGATCTTAGTTACAAAAGAATCACCCGCCCCTGTTGTGTCCACTGCTTTCACTGGGAATGCACCCGCCGTTCAATGAAAATCCTGCAATCATAAGGAGAATTACTTGCGTTTCTTGTCCATTTTTCTCCCTATTAAAATGGATTATTTAGTGAAAACAAAATAAAAATTTTATGTCATTTTTTAATCAAAATTATCAAACTTTTATAGCCTGGTAATATGAATAACTGACATTTAATATCAAATCTTACAATAAAGAAAATGACCTTGCTACAAAAATGAACTACAATGTAGTAAGTAGTAACGTCAGTTCGAAGACCTTCTGTAACAATATGCTCTAACTTAAGCTGAACTATTTTTGGGAACCATACTATTGTCGTGTATGACTAAAGAAGATGAACTTACCCATTGTAAATTACTGTTAGCGCCAGTAGGTCAATATATAGATGCTGTAGGGTATAGGTGAAATGGGAAAGACTTCATGTCCCCATAACACTCAGCATGCCTCTCCCAAGGTTGAGACGCATAGCCTTCCTTGTATGCTGTAGTAACGCCACCAAATATGTAGCCTTCCTTGTCCATGATAATCAAAATAGTGGTCTTTTCGCATTTCTGCAAGTCAATTATACATGTGAGAAAGACCACCCCTGTATTCCCAATTAAAGAACGCATACATACACATGCTCATCAGCTGATAAGTGCTAATATGAACGACACAAATTGACCCAATAATGAAACGATGACCACTGGCGGCAGAGGAGACTATCGGTGATCATTAGATTCTCAATTTACTTTTCATTTTTACTGCAGAATATGTTAACTGGCTGGAGATAACATGTTTTTTTTGTCTGTTTACATGTTTCAAGCTCTGACTATGATTAATTTGTAATCAGCGACGGTTGACTGCAAAAACTATACGGATTATTTCAGTGGAGCTAAACATACGAACTTGAGGGGAACAATAGAAGTCACATAAGAGTAAAATTATGTTGTAGAGAAAGAATGAGCTTAACACCTGATAAAAACTTTAAAAATACTTGGAACTGAAATCCAAGACGCAGCAGATGATAGCACAATAAGTCTGCCTCTTTAGTTTCTGAGATGAAGAGCTACAAAGTTAGTAGTGTAATCAGAACCCCAGAAGTTTATATCCTGTAAAATTTTAGTCACCGTCTATTAGTATTATTTTCTCATTTGACCAGTTTATATCAAAAACTTAATCTTAAAAAACTTTTGGACAAAAAGTTGACATAAGGGGTAAGGATTTAACCAATTCAGGTTTTAGTGTGTCATTTTTTGAATGGTTTAGATCAGATTGGATTGAACTGAAAAACACTAAAAAGCCGACAATGAATGTGGTGACTTTGATTACAAATGTAGGAGTTCTTATGCATCGAAATTAAACACTACCCACGACTAAAATATGTTAAGAAATGAAAAAGGAGAGCTGACCTCGTATTATGTAAATATCTATACATAAGTTTCTTTTTTTGAGGTGTAAAGATGACCTTTCCAGCATTTTTTCTCGGATCTCTCATCTTACGGAGTAACTTAAAAAAGAGGATAAGCATTTTCAAAGAAGCAATTCCAAACACCCACTACATAAACTCAATCATGAAGCAAATAAATACAAAGGAAAAGAATAACCTGTTGGAGGGTGAATGGTTTAGTGTCGGGTTGTGATTATGTTGTGGTATTGAGCTCTCTGATTCATACACACAAGTTCAGGTTTCGTGTTTGTGGAGATTAAGGATTTGAATTTTAGGTTCAACTTGTGTACTCAGTTTGCCTTTGTTAGGTTAGTAAACTTAAATGCTAATATCCTCCTCAAAAACTAAACATCAGTAGTAGTTTTTGCATTTAAGCGACTACAGTTGAGGTTTTGTTTTGGTATTATCATGTGATGGTTAACTCCCATTTCAATCTCCCAACTCTGATTCATCCTTCCCCTGATTCTTTTACCCTCTAAATCACAACACTGTCATGCCCTAACTGCACTTTCTGTTGCAGTATGGTAAAACAGGTCACAAAGTTAATGACATCTGTTGCTCTATTTGAAAACTTTGTTCAAACTCATTGTAAGTTACAGTATGGTTCAATATAAGTTATTGCGAGATTGGTTATATTAGGTTTGTGTGGTAGTCATGCTTTTTAAGAAATTAAATGGCAGTGGCTGAATAGCGAATACTAAGCAGTAAGCACAAGGACCATTTTCGAAGTAAGAATAATATCCTTCACTCTAATGCACAAATTGTCCAAGGGCTAGAGTCTCATAATGCTACAAATGAGGAAGTATAACAGAGTTTGCTGCAAATCTCTTCTCAGTTTCATGACTCTCTAAGGTTGAGGTATAGCGAACATTTTTAATACGTGGTAAAACAGGTTGGGATGTCCACCCACTAATGCCAAAAAAATAATAAATGAAAATAAAAATAAAAATAAGTTAAGCCTCAATATAAATCCTAGAGATAGTTGAAACTACAACATATTGATATACTAAAAGAAGAAAAACATACATGCACCCCACAACAAACTGTCAAAATGCACACTTTTGACAGCCTCCTCAAGCTTTACCATGTCAGTCTCATCGTCCCAAGGCTTGATAACATAACTACAAATAGAAAAGAAAATATGAGTTATGTCCGGAAACAAATCAAACTTTGTAGATTGGTATAGTTTTAGAGGTTGCTATGACTGAAATGAACTCACATTCCTTCATATTTCCTGATGCCTTCACTACAGCTGTATGCTACTTAGGTTCTGTGCTTGCACACTGTCATGTGTAAAAGGATCATGAGAAAATGGCCCGACCTCTCGAGCCATATACCCAAAAAAAGATGTCATTCGGTAGGTAGCATCTATAAATATTGTACCCGAGTCAAAAGTTGTACCACCATGAGTTAAGTCAAGTACCTGTGTTCCTTGGACGTGGGTGCATACATAACCTTGATATCTGCGGTTACTCCATCATCATTCCCAGCAACCTGCATCATTAAAGTTGGTAAATTTATCATCTATATCCTTCATGACTCTACAAATGAGGAAGTATAACAGAGTTTGCTGCAAATCTCTTCTCAGTTTCATGACTCTCTAAGGTTGAGGTATAGCGAACATTTTTAATACGTGGTAAAACAGGTTGGGATGTCCACCCACTAATGCCAAAAAAATAATAAATGAAAATAAAAATAAAAATAAGTTAAGCCTCAGATTATAAACTAATGTGAACTCACTGATTGTCGATAGCTTCCTACATATTCCGACCATCCAAACTTGTATGGCCACCTCGAATCCAAGTCATTTTCACGGAATGGCTACTAACCTGCAAAACAAATTTCTAATTAAACACGCATGCTGTTTCAATATATGGCACAGTCACTTTGGGAGTGTTTGGCATTGCTTCACATAACCACTTCTAAACACCACACGCCCTTTATTAAAAGCTAAGACTTTAAGAGCAATGTACATACAAAGGAAGTACAAACGTTGGTGGCAAATACAACATGATCACGAGGTATGGTATAAGCTTTGCTGCAAACATGAAAATAAAACATCAATATAAATCCCAGAGATAGTTGAAACTACAACATATTGATATACTAAAAGAAGAAAAACATACATGCACCCCACAACAAACTGTCAAAATGCACATTTTTGACAGCCTCCTCAAGCTTTACCATGTCAGTCTCATCGTCCCAAGGCTTGATAACATAACTACAAATAGAAAAGAAAATATGAGTTATGTCCGGAAACAAATCAAACTTTGTAGATTGGTATAGTTTTAGAGGTTGCTATGACTGAAATGAACTCACATTCCTTCGTATTTCCTGATGCCTTCACTACAGCTGTATGCTACTTAGGTTCTGTGCTTGCACACTGTCATGTGTAAAAGGATCATGAGAAAATGGCCCGACCTCTCGAGCCATATACCCAAAAAAAGATGTCATTCGGTAGGTAGCATCTATAAATATTGTACCCGAGTCAAAAGTTGTACCACCATGAGTTAAGTCAAGTACCTGTGTTCCTTGGACGTGGGTGCATACATAACCTTGATATCTGCGGTTACTCCATCATCATTCCCAGCAACCTGCATCATTAAAGTTGGTAAATTTATCATCTATATCCTTCCCAGCAACCCATTTCAGCCCACATTTCAGTACCAACCACAACCATTACAGAAACATTGACTTACTTTGAGTAATACTTGTTGTGAAGAATCGAGCCCATCACACAAACCACTGGAATCATGTTAATCCTGAAAATCTACAACAAACAAATAAACATTAATAACTATTTAATCATCCCTAAAACTCAAAGAATAACAAATTATGTGGGCAGCTTTGTCCTCTAACAATAGCTACCCATAACAAATAAAAATGGCAGCTTTGTCCTCTAACAATAGCTACCTATAACAAATTATGTGGGCAGCTTTGTCCTCTAACAATAGCTACCCATAACAAATGATTTGCAACACATAATTAGAAACCCTAAATATTGAAATTAAATTGATACTTACCAATTCTTTGATTGGTGATTCAGTTATCAGGAGCGTATGACGAAACAGTGTGTGTTTTTTTGAATCGAAGAGATATGCTTTTATAGGGATCTCATACAGATTTTGAATTGGTGATTTTGAATTGTTGATATGAAACTGAAGATTGATTGAAACTTATAGAGGAAGATTTGAAATGGTGATTTTGAATTCGTGATATGAAACTGAAGATTGATTTTGAATTGAAGAAGAGGAGCGTTTTAATTTAATGGGATTGAAAACCTTACAAAAATAACCCAAAGCCTTAAACATACCCGCTCCTCATTAAACACCTTACAAAAATAACACAAAGAGGTCCTTAAATGAGACTTATTTGACTTTTAGAGGTGTAATTAATTTTATTTTTTAATGCTCCTGCTTTAGAGAGCTTGTACACTTGTTCTAATTATGGAATTTTTAAAGTGTAATTAATTTTATTTTTTAATGCTCCTGCTTTAAGACGCTTGTACAAAACCTTATTTTATTAGTTAAAATAGATATATATATATATATATATATATATATATATATATATATATATATATATATATATATATATATATATATATATATATATATTAAAAGGGTTTGTCTAACTTGTGCCCTAGGGGCACAAGTTAAGCACACTAAAAGACAGCGGGGTCCCACAGGAAAGGACATAGAGATCCACGAAACTGTACTTTTCTGTGGATCCCTATGTCCTTTTCTGTAGGGTCCCGTTGTCTTTTAGTGTGCTTAACTTGTGCCCCTAGGGCACAAGTTAAAAAAATCCATATTAAAAACCGTGGCCTTTAGGAACAGTGTTTTTTTGCTCGTTTTTTGTTTTTGGGCAGCCTAAACTCACAAAGCGCATAAGAAATACCCGGATCCACCAAAGTTATCCCTTTTACTCACTCTTTCAATATGTGGCTCCGGCACCGGGAAAGGACCCACCGGTCCAACCTGATCGGACCAGCAATCGGGGCATCTACAGTGTTTTCTGTGAGTGTTTCTACAGGAACTCGCTACAGGAACATGGATTTGTGGCTAATTTTTTGCCATATGTTCTTGAAGCTACAGTAAGCCGGATCTAAAAGTGCTCTCCTTTCTCACAATACCACACATTCCAGAACCCTCTCCGATGTTCCACAACCCACAAAACATAAACAGAAACACACACACATACCACAGATGATCGGATCATGAAGATGAGGAAGAAGAATATGAGTAATTTATTTATTTATTTACAAATTAGGGCTATGTGTTGTTTTTTGGGGATTCTGTTAAAGTTAAATGTATTACATAACTAAACAAAACCTTTTAATTTTTTGGATTAATTTTGCTTTTTGATATGTTAATTTTATTTATTCCAGATTTTGTGAAGAAAAAAAGATGGCTTCTGATGATGAAAGAGGTGAAGGGAAGGAGCTTGATCTTTCTTCTTCTGAAGTTGTGACAAAATACAAATCAGCTGTTGAAATTGTTAACGGTATAATTCTTTATCCTTTTTGTCTTTTCGTTTCTTTTTTTTATTTTTAATAAATTTTATATATTATATGTTTTTTGTTGATTAGAAATGAAACAATATTCCACTTAAAACCCATAAACACAAATAAGCGGAACCAATAAGCCCGAAAATAAGCCGAACCATAAGCCCAAAATAAGCAGAAACATATAAGCCCAAAAATAAGCAAAAAAATTAAGCCGAAACATTGGCGTTGAGTTGCTTATAGAGCTTGATATAACGTATTGGTTACTTTAGGTATGAAACGTTATTAAGTTATTATTACTTTAGGTATATCATTGCATTCGTAATCTTAATTGCTTAATTCAATATGCTGTCGTTGTAGCTTAACAGATTGTGATTAAGTTGTTATTACGGAAAATGGATAGTGATTGGGATTGCCTTTTTTTAAAGGGAAATTGGCAAAAAAAGGCACTATACTTGCCACCTTTTGTCATTGTATGTATCATACTTTTTTTTTTGATTATAGCACCAACTTTTCTGATCCGTGCCATTGTGTGGTCTGTGTGACCGGTTGTTACTGGATGTCCTACGTGGCGTAGGTAAAAGCTGAAAATTCATTTTTTCAACTTGTTTTCTTCCTTTTTAATTATTTAATACTTTTATATTAATTATAAAAACCTTATTTAATTACCCCCACCTTCCCCTTTTCCCTTTTATCCACAAACACACACTTTTATCCCCCACCACACAAAACACTAACCCTAGGCATGAGATCCTCTTCTTCATCAACATCACGATCAAGATCCATGTCAGTCAGACGTTATTACACAAAAGAAGAAGTAATTGCACGCACCGAGTGTGATTGTCATTTACCCGTCTCACCTCAAGTGGCATGGACCATCACAAACCCTGGTAGAAGATTCAAGGGTTGTCCAAAATATGTAAGATAATTATTAGTATTTAATTTAATTTTGTGGTACACTAGGTTGAAGTGGGTTTTCATTTGTATATGTTGCTATAACAGGGTAGAGAAAACCAGTGCAAGTTTTATGGGTTTATGGATGATGAGCTACCTAGTGAATATTACAAAGAGTTGTTCTTCAAAGAGCATGAAGAACTGAAAATGTTGAGGTGGAAAGTTGATGAGCTGATTAGGGGAAAATCTGAGTTGCACATGGACAAGGCTGGTGGATCAAAGTATGTTGAAGGCAAAACTTCCAACTTTGAAGAAGCAACATATTTGCAAATGGTTGAGTTGAAGGAAGAATTGAGTTTGATTAAGGCCAAAATCAATTCACATGACAAAGCTGTAATGTTGTTTGGTTTGTTTGTCATTGTGATGTTGTTTGTTTATGTTAGTAATGTATTAGCATAGTTAATCTGTTAGGAGTAATGTATCATGACAATGTCATGGGTTGGTTGATGTTTAATACAATGTTGTCTTTTGGTTACTTTGTTATTCTAGCATACACAAATAATACACATGCACATTTAACATAGACAAAGGTTCATGTCATAAATTGTGACTGCCCATTCATGAACAAAACTGAGCATCACATAATAGTGTAAACATACATGACATAACCACCAAATACATGTTTCTAAGTGCACAACATATATGGCCAAAAGAAGTGCACAATGAGTAAGTTAAGGTTACACAACATATAAAAAGTTAATTTCAACAGGAAAGAGTTGTTTTCATTCCAAATTGAGAGCATTAGAGCTTGAACTCCCAATTCCCTGTTGTTGCTTTGCCAATTTTTCCTAGGCCTACCAGGCATTTTATGTTTTTCAGGAGGCAAGACTGTACTCATTTCACTAGTATCAGGCCAGAAACTCATGCCACTTATAGGTGTTAGGTATTGATGATATGCATCATGAAACATTTGTTTTCTAAAACAGTTTGGCACATATGATTCTACCCTTTTGTTTATCTTAAAAATGACAGCAATGGCATGGGTACATGGCAAACCTGACAACTGCCACATCCTGCAGCTACAAGTCCTATTTTTTTCATCAACGCCAAAAGCATCATGACCATTTCTAACTTCAAATATACCACCTCCAGCTGGTATCACATGCCAAAAACTTGCATATAAAAAAGGAAAAATAATAATTAGTATACAATTAAGTGTTATTGATCATTATATTCACTACATAAACTTTGAAAATCTTACCTGACTTGATCTTTTAAGAGTTCCAACCTTTTCTGAATGTTAGGAAAAATGTCGTCTGTCCATTTATCACACATCTTCCTCATTATGTTCATCCTTTCCATAACAATTACCCTCATTGATTCCAGCATTGTAATCAGTGGCTTATCTCTAACTTGTAACAGAACCGCGTTGAAACACTCACTGAATCCATTCTCCACAGCTTCACAATTGTTACCAATATGGAAATAAGCTCTGGACCAAGTCTTTGGATCTTTCTTAAGCAAATACTCATATGCTCCAGAGTTAGCGACTTTGATCTTCTCCATAACCTTGTTAAACCTACCTGGATGACTGGCCTTTGAAGCAGCCCAAAAAAGAAGCCAAAACTCTAATCCACTATATGTCTTCCTAAAATTCTCATAGATGTGCCGTGCACATTGTCTATGTTCGGCATGTGGCATTATATCCTTGACAGCTTCTAGCAAACCCTAAATTAACAAAAAAAATTAATATGCATCAAAGACAATTACAAAATAAAGTCCAACAAAGCAAAATAGTAATGAAAGGTACCTTGTGTTGGTCTGACATAAGTGTTAAACCTTTTCCAGTTGGCAACTCAAGATCTTGTCCAAGTAATTCCATAAACCATGACCAGTTGTCCTTGTTCTCCACATTCACCACTGCCCATGCTACCGGAAAGATGTGGTTGTTACCATCCCTACCAATAGCCGTAAGAATTTCACCCACATTCGGTTTTTTCAGGAAACAACCATCCAAAGCTATAACCCTTCTACATCCTTTCTTCCAACTCTCTTTCAATCCATTAAAGCATACGTAGAATCTATCAAAGTATGTTTGTTTATCTGGATTTACTGTAACCCCCACTCTAACAGTTGAACCATCATTCGTATCTAAAATAGCTTTAGCATATGACCTAATGTAACCATAATGATCTGCCATTGTGTTATCCCCTTCATATATTGCCCAATTTTTGGCCCTCCTACAAACACTGGGACTTACAATACATTTGTATTTTTTCATGACTAAATCAGCTATTTGACGTAACTTAATGTCTGGATTCATTCTAATCTTATGCCCAAAGTGCTTAGCTACCCATTTGTAATTAATCAGAGTACCAAACTTAAAGTCTCTCACACATGTATGCTCATTGATAAGTGATATTACCTGAAATGAGTTTTCAGAAACCATCTGCTTCCCGTAACACCTCCATGGGCATTCAGACCCTTCATCCCTACTACTTGGATACCGGTTGTACTTACTTAGTTTCCCCTTCTTTGGATCTTTGATCTTCTCAGGACGTAAACCACAGCGAGCTACCACTTTCCTTGTGCCGCTTCTCTCAAACCATAACGAAAATCCATTTGCTAATCCATAGTATGTCAGACATTCTTTTAACTGACCAGCATTGACAAACTTTTTTCCAACCTGCAATATTACATATGTACATGTTACTAAATGGACTAACAGTTACCTTTTTAGTATGAACAAAAGTTATAATGTACTAAAGACTTACCGTTGGTTCTTGCATTTTCCAGTGTGTATCTTCATCATAAACAGGATACCTATCCACATTAGTTTCCACCATTTTGAATGGATCTGTTAGCTCTACATCATTGTCACAACCTCTGAGCTTCCTTAGTAAAACATCCAAGAATTCCTCATGCTCTAATACAGTATCATTTTCACCTATACCATACCAGTTCTTGTGTCTTGAACTTCCCTCTCCACCTTGTGGTTCACTAGCTTGATTTTTTACCTTGGGTGCCCTTTTCGCTTCAAAATTTCTCCTCCTAAGTTCAATCAACTCATCCTCACCTTCCGATAAGTAGTCTACAGATCTGTCAGACATATCACTGTCACTATCTTCATACAAAATTTTGTAGTCAGGAATTTCAGTCTCACTCTCACTAGAATAATCATCTGAAACACTTGGATTCACATTTTCTTCTATAACAATACCCTTATTCCTAACCATTGGCTTTCTAGCATGAACTGGTCTATCTTCATAAATCATTGGAGCCTTACCCTTATCCACACACTTCCTAGGTACATCCTCATCAACATTCTCTATAGGACCAGTGTCATCAACATTCTCTGTAGGACCAGTGTCATCATGAACAATATCTAGTGGACCATTGTCATGATCAACATGTTCAGATGGCCCAATGTCATGATCAACAGGTTCAGATGGCCCAATGTCATAATCATTCACAACATCAGATGATGCAACAACCTCATTCTCTAATTCTATATTAAATGCCTTTCTGATCTTAGGTGGTGATACACTATCCCAATGTTTCCTGCTTACACTTCTAGGCCTAGGTGGTGTGTTTACTAGCTTTTGCGCTTCTTCCTCAGCCCATGAGACTAATTCATCATATGACATGTTCCCAGCATCCTTCTTCTTAAACCCTAGTATGCTAAGTTTTGAAGTTTCCTCATTAACAGAATCATCAGGTACTAAATTTGTATAATAATAATCATACAAATTTTGGGGAATGTGGGCTAAAAACATTTCTAACTTCCCATAAGTCTCACAAAATGAATACATTGCATCCAATTCTGCATTAGTCTCAACTATTTTTAGCCCAACCTCTAACTCACATCCTGGTAACTTAAAAAACATGGCATAGAAGCTTGTCTGTAACTGCTCTTTCAGATACTCAATCAAACCCTCATGATCAAACTTCTTATCCTTATAAACCCTTAAATGGTAAACTACACCATTATCATACCTGAGTGGATTGAAATAAAAGACACCATCAAAGTGTACATCAAATAACAACGCGTCTAAACCAGGAACCATACTGTAAAAAAAAATAAAAAATAAAATACGTCATCAATATAAACCCTAAATCATGTGTATATTATGGGAGACATGAATAAAAAACAATTCCACAAAAATACAAACATAATAAGGTCAATGTACCTTTTGCCCACATCAATTTTATAAAATCACTATGGATCGACTGTCAATTTGTCTTTTAATAATTAGGGTTTGGGTTGGGGACCATAGGAATAAAGAAGTCTGTGTGTGGGGAAGGTGTGTTTAATGGAATAAAGTAAATGGGGGAGTGGACCAATTTATTATATCGATTATCCAACGTGTATTTTTATTATCACACGTGGAAACCATTAAAAAGTTATAAAATGTATTAAAAACACATATATAACCGGCTACGCTTAGAAGCGGTCACACAGACCACACAATGGCATGGATCAGAAAAGTTGGTGCTATAATCAAAAAAAAAAAGTATGATACATACAATGACAAAAGGTGGCAAGTATAGTGCCTTTTTTTGCCAATTTCCCTTTTTTAAAAAGTCAACTGCATTAAGAATGAGATTATGATACATGTTGTTTGTATTAGAGGATGTTTGGTATTTGCATTTTTTTTGCGTATTTGCTTATTTTTAAGCTATGGCAAAATTTCTCCCCATTTGACCTGCTCCCTTGCTATTTTTTATGTTCTTATCAAAATAAATATACATGCCTTATAAAATGCACTTTGGGTCACAATTATGACGACACACTTAAAGATGCACTGTTATGTTTTCACTCACAGGTATCGAAGTTACAGACGGAGCTCGTGATTGAAAGGTAAATTTCAGCCCGAGTACGCATAACTATGTCAATTCATGCTATGTTATATCTGTAACGGGTTAAACGGGTGGATATGAAAGTAGATGAAAAGGGAATGGTTTAAATGCAATGAAAATTGCAACCGGATTCAGGTCACCCAAAGTTATTATTAATCTTGCATAAATCCTGCATAATTTTCAAGTTTATAAATAGATGAAATTTTGAACAAAGTAGTGCTACAGGAACATAAAGAAATTCAGTCACCTTTATGAGCGTAACCAAACACCCACTTAGTTTTTAAAATTAGGCTCATAAAGAAATTCAGTCACCTTTAGATACTGGAATTGTCATGGAGATATATAATTAGTTTTATACAAAAGGCGTAAGCTTTTCTTATGAGCCTAACCAAACGGCCATATAGTTTTTAGACTAAACTGATAAGCAAATGCAGACACTATCCTTCACATTGTCTTTTGAGAAAACATAAAAGTTAATAGTTTGAGGTCGATTATCTCAAGTACATTGCAGTTGGAAACGAGCCTTTTCTGAAAGCCTTCAAGGGCAGAGGTGCTGTACATTTTGAGGTTTTTTGTCGGGATACTGAAATAGCCATAAAGAGGTTCCAAAGGTCCTGATCATTTTAGAATCTTTTATTATGTATAAAAAGATAAATTTATAGGGTAGTAAGCTGTTTTGGACTAGCTTTGATAGCTTACGGGTGTTTTTTATGTGGTTTTTTGCAGGGAAATTTGAAGGAAGTTGATGATGTTTTGGATCAGTTGCGTCCATCTTCAATAGCTTAGGAGTGTGGATGTGTTCATAGTGATCGAGAGTTCTGTTGTTCTAAATTAATCAATTTATTATTTGTTATGAATTGGATGTTCCAAAACCCACAAGACACAGACACAAACAAAAAACACACACGCATCTCTAGGGTTTTAAATTTTCTTAATTCCAGTTATTTATTTACTTTTAGATAAATTTGTGTTTTTGTTCAGAGGTTTATGTTTAACTGCAGGTTTCAACTATTTTGAGTGGGGTGGATGGATTGCAAAAGAGGATGAAGTGGCGTTGCCATGAATTTTTTTAATCAAGGTATGTAATTATTTATCTTTTTTATTTAGTTTTGTTTGTGATTAAAACTGTTTCTAAGATCGACTTATGTTTTTTAGTGAATTTGGTGGTTTGTATGTGAAACACTTTCTTTAGGAATTTCTGCAGTAGTGGCTAAAGAACCTTGCATTTCCTGCATAAATGTAATCATATATGTTAGGAATACAAATATTCCTATGAAAGACTCGGTCACCCGAATGATGTGATAGCATTATGTTAGCTCGTAGTTAGTTTAATATTTAGTTAGTAGTAGTTTAGATTAAGTAACATTGTGGAAGAAGGACGGGTCTTTACCCACTGTATACCTGATCCACAGCCCGGGAGTGGGCGTTTTGTAAGAAACTATAAATACCCCTCTCCACATGTGGAGAGGGTTGGAGCTTCCATTTCATTAATCTAATATCTCTCTTTTTCTCTCACTTTCTCTCTCTAGGAATCCCTCCCAACTTCTCTTCATCTCTCTACTTCTTTTATTACTATTTGATCCATTTACACAAGAACCATACAAGTTATGATTATGAGAATCCTACAATTGGTATCAAGAGCCATGGTTAGATCTTAGGGATAGTTTGCTCTCGAATTTTCAGTTTGGTTCTTGCGTTTTATTTTGGTTCGACTTGGTTTTTCTTGCTTTCTTTTCGTTAATTTTGGTTAAACGGATTCGAAGATACTTTTTATCTAAACCAATCATTCTATTGGTCACTTTTTCTTCTTCACGTGGGTGTCCAGTTTGTTTTTGGCTATAACTCTTTTCATTTATTTGAAATTGTTGAAATGTTCTAAGTAGAGAGTTGCTTTTTCTGTTTCTTCTTTCATACCAGCGAGTTCCTCATTTGTCTAAGTGGCGAGTTGGTTTCTAGCCAAATCAGAAAAAGACAGCAAAAAAAAAAAAAAAAAAAAAATGACTTGTTTGTCTGTTGTTGCCAGCGATTTGTCAGACCTTGTCCAGTTGTGGTAGCGAGTTGTCACAGTGGCGAGTTGTCCATTGTAGCGAGTTGATAGTGATGATATTACAAGAATCCAATACAACAACAACAAACATCACCAACTCAAACTAATCCTATATTCCTTCTCTTGTTCCACCAACTACATCTACTGCCAACATCATAACGAATGTAAATAATTGATCTCAGTTTGCTTTATATCTCGTGTGGTACTTCAAAGTTGAGAGACATTAAAAGGATTCATTCAAAGGATATAAACACACGGACACAATAAACATCATAGATCGATTGAGATGTTTGCACTTCAGTTCACTATTCGAGTATTTTAAGGCTTGTACATACAACCAATCCCTATCGAAGAGTTAATTTTTTTTTAAATATCCAAATATATCAAAGTAATAACAAAAACAACTTGTGTTTATGTCACACTTTCGTTTAGCTTAATTGAAAATTAAGCTAGAAACGAACTAGTAGTTTATTATGATCTCAGTTAATCTCATTTTGCTAACAAAATCGTTCATAAGAACTTAACCTCATGAGATATACATCATAGATCTGTGATAGCACAAGCTTTTATTCAATTTTCGAATCACAAAGAAAGCTCAAAACCAAAAGGTTTAAAATATTCTTCCATTCGGATAAAAGAAAAAGTTTACACATCAAAACAAATAGAAACCTACCCGTCTCTATTTTCTGGTCACGTTTGATTAATAAGCAACGAAGGACGATTTTTTTTTTTGCCAATGTGAAGCAGCTGTGTGATTTCCTTGGTGAGAAGGACGAATTTTTGTGGCTGCTATGGTGTTAGTAAGGAAAAGCAGATGTGGGAGACGGCTGGTATAGAGATTAGGGTTAATAGAAGATTAGTGTAAGTGTGTGATTAAGTAATCGCTTATATACCTAGATTAAGTAGGGTAAGGGTTTGTTTGTGGACTTTATTTTCTATCTTGGGCCATTGTTAACACGAATTGGGCTTCAGGTTACATTGGACGAATTGGATTTCTTGTTGAGCTTTAGTTTGTCCAATTTTTTTGTGTGGGCTGTCAATTGGCAATCACAAAACGTTAAGGACCAAAAGTTTGTATTTGTTTTGTATAATTTTTAGACAAAGGGTATTCATTTGCCTTGGGGGACAAGAGTTTATGTTGCGGTTTCACTCGAGATTAACTGGTTATTACTTTAGGTTGGGATATTTTCGGGCTTATTAGATATATCTACGGACTTTTCTTCAGATTTCGACACACGAACATTGTCTGATATTCACTGTGACTTGTCTACTTCACCACTCTAACTCACTTCAACCAAACCAGATCAATTCTTCGGTGTCTCACGGTTTATTCTTGATTTTGTAAAATCCCGCGAAAGAATTTATTTCTCGGTTTAAATCATAGAATTGTAAAATCCCGTGCACGTTTACATCATGTCAAATTCTTCAGACACGGTCATATCTGAGACACTCAAACTGTGTGACGTGATCGATGATCATAAGATTTCCGAAAAAGCACAATAGACTAACGGTTTTGAGTCTGAAACTACTAAAAGGGAATCTTTGTGCTATAATTCACTTGAGAGAGAAGTGCAACAGCCACAACAGGTGCTTCACGATGCAAATGAAAGTTGCATTGAATGTTTTCAACTACTTCACTCACATCTCAAGGTTCTCTTTGAACGACCTGGATATTTAACAGGATACGAACGTGCATTCGCTTAAGAACGTGCTTTCACATCACTCTTTGGTCAAGATGTTCAGTCTTTCACAGTCAACATGATTTTGTATTTAGATCAACTTGAACAACAACTTGACAAAGGAAACTTCTCTGAAGGAAGATCCATGGCTACCTTTTGTGTGATCAACAACCAACTCCAAGTGTTCATTGATTCACAATTTACTAAGAATTATGATTTTGACAGTCAATTGATGAATAAGTACTTTACTAATTACACGGGAGTCGAGGTTGACATGTTCAGAGATACACTACTCCAACTCATGGGTAATGTCAAGGAGTTCATTGAGGAAAGAGAACAACACAAACTTATGTATGATGACAAGGTGATGGCATGTCGAGTGAAATCATGTGATGGTATTGTTGATTCGGGTAATGCATCGAATGTTGGGTCAGTAGTCGCTGAATGCAAAGGATCAGATATTGTTAAGCTTGACAGTACCAGCAATTCAGTGACTCTTGTTACACATGATATGGTTTCAGACCGGTAAAAGAACAGGTGTCATGTGCTGAGGTACCCTTAACTGATCAACATCATGTGCTTACTAGTGAACAACAACATACTGATCAATTTAAACCTACTTATGACACATATTTTTTTGGAAAAGAGTGATAGCCATACCATCTCTAATTCCACAAAAAATGAATCATAAAGGGGGAGAAAGTGATCAGGATGCTGAACGTGATGATGTGTCAAGTTCTTTGTTTATGGCTGAGTCTTTTAAATCAAATGATGTGGTTGATAAAGAAGTTTTTAATGAACTTTCAAACAAATTTGCACAACTTGAAAAACATTGTGTTAATCCTTTGTTTATTGCCGAGTCTTTTAAATCAAATGATGTGGTTGACAAAGAAGTTTTTAATGAACTTTCAAACAAATTTGCACAACTTGAAAAACATTGTATTTCACTTGAAATTGCAATGCAACAAAAGGAAGAAAGTTTTCAAACTAATCAACCGTGTAAAAATCTGGAACTTCCTGATTTCCGCGAATTCTTTATGATAAATGATTTGAAAGCTCAGCTGGAAGCCAAAAACTTAACGATCAACAAATTAAAAAATCAAATTACCATGATGCATGAGTTGTGTGATGTGTGCAATGAAGTAAATGCTAAACATGAAAGTAATGCCATTGCAATTAGAAACACTGAATTGGAACCTAATGTGGCTGAATTACTTAAGGAAAATGAGTCTTTGAAAATTCATTGCAAAGAACTGTGTGATTCAATCAAAGAAACAAAAACTAAAATTGTTGAACAAACAACCTCTTTGATTGCCAAAAATGATGAATTCAAAGCTCAACTTCAGGAAAAGGGTTTCACTATTACAGCATTAAAGAACGAGCTAAGAAAAGCAACCGGGAATAGTGTGAACACTAAGTTTGCAAAACCATCAATCTTGGGGAAACCAGTTTCACAATCAAATAGAAACCAATCAGTTGTTAGACAACCGAATGCGTTTAGATATGAACGACCAAAATTTTCAAAAACGCGGTTTGCCTCCCAAGTTGATGCGGAACATGTTTTGACAAAACCAGTCACTCCACATTATTTTCCTAAGATAATTGCTTCTAGTTCTGTCAAACCTCAACATGTAGCTACTCCTACTCCCAGCTTCTCTAGGATTGGTTCGAAAACAATGTCAAAACCGAGCATTAAGATTAGAAACTCTTGTGAGATAAATGACTTGTACAAGAGCTATGATCTAGAAAAGGCTAGGAAAAAGGCACTACTTCAAAAGGACGGTATCTTAGGATCACGACCTTGTAGGATGTCTCCTAGTTTGTTGAGGAACACAACTAAGGTTCAACCCATTAAGTCTAGGATTTACAGTAAGTCAACTTCAATGCATAAGAAGCCAAACAAACCTAAAACTTCTCCTAGGTGGATTCAATCAGCTAAATCTTTGGAGACTAGGAATAATTACAAATCTTCCACTATGCATAAGAAGCTTAACAATCCTAGACCTTGCCATAAGTGGATTCCAACTGGTAGAATTTTTAAGAATGTTGGACTTAAGTGGATACCTACCAGAAAGCTGCTTACCGATGGCAAAACCAAGGTTGAAAGTAGAACCCCAAATGGTATAGATGTTGATTTCGCTAACCCATATAAATGCAAACAAACTCTCAATTTCAATGCAGGTAGTCTTTACTTAAGTGCAGGTACATCATTCAATCCTATTAAGGAAAGACTCAGAGTTTGGCTGCCGAAAAGAGTGATATCTCATCTATCAGGGATTAAAGAAGCTTAACTTTGATGCATGTGATATATGACGTCTGTTCACATCAGTTCAGGCCTCGTTCTTCGATGACTATGACGTCTGTTCACTTCAGTTCAGGCCTCGTTCTTCATCGACTATGACGTTTGATCAAATCAGTTCAAACCTCGGTCTTCAAAGTCAACATTATGGCGTCTGCTGACCACACTTCAGGCCCCGTTTATCAAAGAAAATAAAGGTGTACGATTCAATGCGCCTTATCTTCGGAAGATGAGAAATCTTCTTGTTTTGACCATTCTCAACAACATGCTTCATGCTTTCTCCATGTTCGTTCAGTCATCAAGTGGATCTACTCATCTTTTCTTGAATTCATATTCACTTACTCTTTCTAAAATGGCAAACTTCGTATGCAATTTTTGAGGGGGAGAAGAGTGAATAAACTACATGATTGAGTGTATTCTTATTCACATGCTCAATCAAAAATGGCAACCTCGTATGCAATTTTTGAGGGGGGGAAGTCTGAATAAAATACATGATTGATTGTATTCTTATTCACTTGCTCAATCAAAAAGTGCAAACCTCGCTTGCAATTTTTGAGGGGGAGAAGTGTGAATATACCACATGGTGATTGATGCTTGAAGAATGGTCATACGACTCTCCTCCAACACCTAATGTTCTACTTACTAAGGATGACTGGGATTTATGTTTGATGATTACTTCCAAGCTTCAACGAATGATGATTGATCAAGATGCACCATCTAGAAGTATTATGAATGATGATTGATCACTTGCTCAAGTAATCCAATCTCCAGTTACTCCTCAAGGTGTTGATGATGACTATCATGATTGTGAAGTTGCACACATGAATAATGATCCGTCCTCTTGTTCTATTACATCACGGATTGTTGTTCCTCCATATGTGCACTTTGTAAATCAACCACAAGAATATAACGGAAAATGTCGATTATAACGTCAAAACGGCTAAGAATTTGGACATGGAATGTCAAGTAATCACGGAGTTTATTCGGTATCCCTTATTTGAGATTGAAGTTGACTTTCAAAAAGGAGTGATCTTATTGTATCTTGAAGTCGGGGTTGGTTGGATGAAGTATCTTCGAGATCCTTGCTTGAGCTTTTACCGTTACAATGACGAAGACTTGGATATCTAGTTATTTTGGTGATTCTTCATTTTATTACCACAAAATAACTATCACTTTAAGGAGTGTCACAACTCACACGAAGTTGTCGGTAGTCAAGAGGTGATGTACTTCTTATACTCGATGGTTGGTTGGTTGAAGAGTATAGAGTACTTAGGGATTCGATGATGTACGAACTCTCTACACCGCTCTTAGTCACACATTAGTGCAAGCTTTAGTCACAAGAACGGGGAATTCTTCCTCAGTTTCAAGCATGGTTTATTGGATTTGCTTCATCAGTGGTTACTTCAAACAGTCTGTGGAAAACTAGAAGGGGGGTTGAATAGTTTACCGTTTAAAATCTTTTTAACTTGTTTAGTTAGCTTTGAAACTTTCCGTTTGATCAAAGATATATACACAAACACAATATATAACATGCAAGTAAATGAAAGAAACGATCAAACCACAACACGAGTATTTATCGTGATTCGGCTACAAGGACTCTTTTTCCTTGCCATACGTCCACGCCCTGAGTATCCAACTCGAGAGTTTCTTTCACTAGTCAACAAGCTCCTTTCACCGGCGGAGAAAACCTTACACGTCGCTTATACTTTTACCGACACTAAGCTAGATGTCGAGTTCTTTACCAAGGGTACAACCTCTCCCGTTAGTTCTTTTACAAGGGTACAACTACTCCCAATACACTTTGTATTTTGAGGACTAAAATACTAACCGATCACTACTGAAAATACAGAATCAAATGAAGTGTAAACTACACAAGTCTACACAATGCTAAGCTAACAAGTCTTGCAACGTTTTGTTGAATACTTGTTACTTTTAATGAGCTCGTGAATCTCTTTGCTACAAAAAGAAACTTCACATATGAAATGTTAAAGGGTTAGATGAAAGAATGAATGTGTGTGTGTAAAATATGATGTAGAGTGATAAGCCAAAAATCAACTTGTGGCTTGGAATTTATAGCAAAGCCTTCTGCAGGCCTGGCGGATACGGTGGAACCCTCAGATGGGTTCCGCCCGTGTACCCCCAGGGTTCCGCCGGGCTTGCAGTTGGTTTTGCAATAAATCTTGCAAAACAAACAAAGTCACATCTCATTACACCTTGCAAACCAAACAATGTCACATCTCATAATATCAAGTCAAACACTAAACTTGCAAGCAACCACTTAGTAAGTCAAACACATTTCTTTCCATAAATGTATATTGACAAAACTTGCCATAAATGTGATTTGACAATTCTATTTTAAGAAATAAAAAGTGTTGTGTTTTATGAAATGTAAAATGTAGCAAAAGTCTAGTTTATGCAAGTCTTTAAAACTAAGATTATGTTTAACTTAGAAACTAAAGTTTACATTTTGTCGTTAACAAAACTTAGCGAAGATCGTAAAATATAAATAACGTTTTTAGGCGATATTTGTATTAACACAGTCTACACAAGGGTTGATAATGATAGTCAGAGAGTTTCTGTAGCAGTTGATTCTCACAAGATCTATTTGAGCCAATTTTGTTCTCCTCTCATGATTTCAAGTAGATGTGCCTATAAGTTGTTGCTGATTCTGTTGTATCAAAACCAGCAAGGGGGAAGGAGACATACATCTGAATGCATAACGAGTACACGTGATGAACATAATACTTCTTCTTAATTGAAGTTATCCCGGGAAGACATATGTCATAACCGCAGAGAATATCAGTGTATTAACTTGTGGTGTTTGGTGTATCATTCCAACTACGTGGGGGAAGTGGTCTTCTGATACTTGTGGTATGTATTACTTCAGCTTTCAGTAGGATGAAATATTGAGAAGAGTATTTGGAGCGTGAGATGATATTGCTTATCGACATCTTCATACGTGCCGATATGATTTATGGTAAAGTGCTTCTGGTTAATGCTTCATGTACACAATGTTATGCTGATTCCGATGAGATCGCAACCATCAGGGGAGAGATTTGTGTACATCAAGGACGCGCAACAGGTTCACGTGATCGGGCTTAATCATATATTCCGGAGGTGATATCCGCAGAGATGATCAGTGCTTCAACCTGTTACTTTGGTGTCATCGTTTCAACTTCTGTTGGGTACATGTGTACTTTATGGGATGATTTGTAAGATAACTAGAATGCATTTGGTGAAATGAAGATGTTGGTATATTATTCCTCCGAATAGACAATTGCTCAAAACCACAGAGAAATGTGTACATCGGGGACGCACAACAAGGTCATGTGATCGGGCTTAATCATTTATTCCGGGATTGATAACCGCAGAGATGATCAGTGGCTCAGCTTGTTACTTTGGTGTTAACGCTTTCTTCGGGTTTCTGAGCTTCATACAATGAGACTTTTTGCATCACTTCAACAACTTGGGGGAAGTGGTCTCATGTAGGTGATTGTCGGTTTGGGGGGAAGCTACCAAAGCTTTACATTGAGGAGGCTAAAACTCAGCAATTTAGTGGTGTCTAGCGATTAACTCAGTTGTGAGATTCTAGTGATTTGGTAACTACTTGTGTTTGGTGAATTGTTGTGACTTAAGTCGTTTCGATTAGTCTGATTGTAATTTGACGTTGTGAGTTAATCCTTACGACTTGACTTATTACGATCGGATCTATTGTAACTTGACTTGTCCCGACTTGACACTTAATGCTAATTGTCACTTATCCAAGATCTCTCTCTAAGTTTAACTCGCATCTTACATCTTTCGGTTTCTTTTGTTGACTTTAGTAAAATCCCGGGAGAGAATCGATCTCTCGGTTTAAGTCACAAGAGTTGTAAAATCCCGTTTAAGATTATATCATGGCATCTACTGCTTCAGACGATGACTCAGGAGCCTCGAAAACTTTGGTGGTGAAAGTTTAAGAGATGTTGACTACTGATTTCTACAACGAGCTGAACGATACTACCATTTTGGTACACAAGTCAACATCTTCTTAAACTGATTAGTATCCTTTGTACATATATTATACTAAATTGTAAATATAGAAGTATAAAACAACAAAAAACCCATAAAAATCTGAAAAATCATATAAAATACAAAAATATTCTTCTTACGACATGTCTCTTGTGTAATCAATATTATGTACGTTTCTAGAAATGTCATTCAATAATGACACGGAATCATACATATGCTTGAGCAAGAGCTTTTCGGTTTCAAATAAAGTTTTTTTTCAAAAACATTTCGTTTCTCAAAACATTCTTAAAAATTAATGGCTTGTAGTCATTTCAGGCTACAACCCGTACTTCAAAATTATGGTTTGCTATTACTTCAGATAGCAACCCGCTTGTCAAAATGTGGAAAACTCGTCGACTAAAAGACGGTTGTTCCTTTCACCGGGTGAAGTTCACCTAGGCATGGATTACTTTATATCCATGTTTCCTCGATCTAATGTACGCTTCAGTGCATTATTTCTTGATAAAGAAGAGAAATCTTCTTTTTATCGCCAATACTTTCCATTCTATGATTTTTCCGGAAAGTATTTGTGCAAAACTTGGTGGTATCATGAGATTTTGATTAAAAATCAAATTGAACTCAAAATTTCGATAAAATTTGTCACTCAATCAATGACGTTAATATTTTTTGAAAATATTTCAATTTTCACATCCGTCATTGATTGAGGGGGAGAATGATTTCTCAAAATTTTATGTATCATCAAAACTCTCCACTTTGTACAAAAGCAACAAAACGATTTGTGATGGTTATGTGTCAGAATGAGTACATTTTAAAAGAGTTTTCGTTATAACTTTGAATCTTTTGTAAACTCTTCAAATCTGACACATAACAACCTCCCTCACAGATTGAGGGGGAGCAAGATAAAGTTCCTTTTTATCAGAAAATATTAAATTGACCGCATTTCTCTCCCAAAAGTTTTCTAACTTATTTAAATCAATTGAGATCCAAAATCTCAAAAGATTTGAAATTTTTGATCGGGGGAGAGAATGTGATTTAAATATGAAATCTGATATTCAAATGTGATCTTTTGTACTCAATAAATGTGCTCCCACATATGTGCTAAACTCTTTCGAATATCGATGCACATATTGAGGGGGAGCAAAAGGCGTTTGTGGAAGTTATACCAAAGACCGACCATTTATCTTTATGCATGGAGTTATAAGGTTGGTTAAGGTTAGGTATGAATTCCCATGATCCACCAGAACCGGAAGGATCTTCCCAGGGACAATCCTCTAGATAGATTAGAAGTCCTTAGGAATGATTGAAAAAAGGAGTAAAGTGAGAAAGGGAAGAGTGCGGACTGAGATAGAGCTAGGACTGGAACAAACCCAACAAGGTTCTAGTGGTGAAGTCTCGGTAAGCACTGAAGGGGTTGAAGAATGAAAAAGAAATGTAATGAGAAAGGGTGAAAAGAAATAGCCCTCCATATATTCAACCTTAGGGCAGAAACCGGGTTCAATGCATAATCTACTGGCGGTTACTATGGTAAACACCGGTATTGAAGACAAGACGTCATGGACCCAGTGACGCACTGCACTAAACTTCCCAACCACTCAAGTTCTCTTAAAAGAGCTTGTTCCATTCTCACGGGGAACCCTGTGCAATGTATCAACCGCTCATTACGAGTTATGTTGATACCTAAAACAGGAGACGCCTCCCCAGTCTCCATGAGCGGATCAAAACGCACTATTGAGTCTAGAGCCATGGGATCATCCATAAATCTCGATAGGACACATTCCAAATATGCTTATTGTTTCACACAATGTGGAAAATAAGATAAAATATTTAGAGACCTACGCATTATCCTTGTGGTATTGCCAGAACATCCGAGTGATATGAAAATATTCACAATGACGATGGAAATCCTTCTAGAGCGAACATCTTTCAAGCTCTTGGTAGGTGACATGTGAGATCCATCTTGGATCAATGATCAAGTGACAACTGGAAAGCAACGATGGTGCGATTCAAAATTGAATCAAACTTGTTCCAGGATATGGATTGACGAATACTTTTGCTAAAACCTTTCAATGTGCTCACAAACTAATTTTTCGAGCACATTGATTGTGTACAATCTTTCAAACAAAAGTATTTTTGATGGAAATATGATTCAAAGCATAAAACTCTCATCGTGTCGCAAAATGTTTATTATATGACACGCGAGTGATCTCTATAAATCTATTTCTCATCAATCCGTGAATATCAATTCACCGATTCACTCTATCGTGTTGTTTGCTTTGAGACGTTCCGGTATGAGAACATGCTTAGTATGAAGATTCCAAAGTGGACTCTTTGGAAAATTCATTACTACAAGCTGGAAATTCCTGTCAAGGAGAGTCTTCTCTAAAAGAGACTCTACCTGATCACAGATCGGTTTTGACAAAACCGGAGGGTAGTCTGTCCTCGCAGAACGAATGACAAAGCCATATTCGTTCTCTATCTTTATTGCTAACTGTTTTATTTCAGGGACACATATAAAGATGGAGTTGATGGCTCCTATTTCCAGCTGAATCGGGTCAATCCATACCTCATGCTCACACATCCTCCACACTATCAATGACGATGAAAGACTTGCTACAACAAATATTGAGAGACTACCAACAACGTTTCCGCAACTCTGATGATAAAGTATCCTGATCCGCAACTCTAATGTAATGTCTCCTGATCCAGAAGGGTGTGAGCATGATGGTCCTAAAGTCACTACGTCACATGAAGGCGATACTACTATGGATGAGCTTGGAGATTTACTATGGCTGATGATCTCAAAGAAGCTCAAAGATCACATATCACAAAGGAATCCAAATCACAAGTTTGTTGCTTGAAGTACAAAGTGAGCTCAAAAGTGAAGAATCAGAACCTACGAGCAACATGATCAAAAGAATGCTTAAAGAACAAGAACTTAATTTCTAAGGTGACCTCGCTTAGGGGGAGATTGTTAGGAATACAAATATTCCTATGAAAGACTCGGTCACCCGAATGATGTGATAGCATCATGTTAGCTCGTAGTTAGTTTAATATTTAGTTAGTAGTAGTTTAGATTAAGTAACATTGTGGAAGAAGGACGGATCTTTACCCACTGTATACCTGATCCACAGCTCGGGAGTGGGCGTTTTGTAAGAAACTATAAATACCCCTCTCCACATGTGGAAAGGGTTGGAGCTTCCATTTCATTAATCTAATATCTCTTTTTTTCTCTCACTTTCTCTCTCTAGGAATCCCTCCTAACTTCTCTTCATCTCTCTACTTCTCTTATTACTATTTGATCCATTTACACAAGAACCATACAAGTTATGATTATGAGAATCCTACAATATAGGTTTAATTGATTATTTTTTTTTTTTTTTTTTTTTTTTTTTTTTTTTTGGTGTTGGTCTTGGTTTGCTCGGCTGGAAAATGCACCCACAGAGGGTGTTTGTTTTATGCAGTTCGAACCACCACAAAACCCGCAAGGGTGTGGGTTATTTTGTGTTTCGGTCCAGCGCAGCCCACCCAAATAGGGTGCGTATGGGCTTGCTTATTTCTGTCCAACACTAGCCCCAACAGGGAGTGTTTGATTCGTCGCGTTACAGCCCTGAAGGGTGTTTGTTGTCTGCTATCGCAGCCCACCCAAATAGGGTTTGTTTTTGCATGACGTAGCCCCAACAGTTGGCATTTGTTCGCTGAAACGCAGCCCCAACAGGGGGCGTTTATTTGCTGCAAACCCCAAAAAGGGTGCATTTTGTTTCCTTATTTTTCTGCACATCAGGGGGTGTTTGGTTCGACTTATTTTCAGCCCAACAGGGGCGTTTGGTGTTGCTTTTGTGTCCCGCGCCAACAGCCACCTGAAAGTGGTGTTGGTCTTGGTTTATTCCTGAACCGTAGCCCAACAAAAGAAACCCGAAAAGGTAGTTTGGTCCGGTTATTATTTTAGCCATAAGATTTTTATTTGAATTGCTGTCATAATTTAAATTAGAGGGTTTGGGTGGCTTAAAAATATTTTGACAAACTAAAAGGTTAATTTTTGGATAGCTTAGTTTGTATAGATAAATTTTCATATAATGAACGTCGAAAACAGACACATAACGAAGGAAATACGGCGATTTAAGATTTACAAAATATTAAAAATTTTGACAGCATTTTATAGAAATTGACTTGCTGATCTGATTTTTAAAATGGGATTTTGACCACTTTCCGGTCCGATTCGGCCAAAACTTATAAAATGTTTATTTTGGTTGTTTTATTGACTTTAGTGTGTTGCACTTTTAGTTTTTATAAACCAAAAGGGAACGCCTTTTGTTTTAGACATTTTAACTATATAGATTTGTCGGATTGTTTTAAGTGGATAGTATTGACTTTGTAAATATGGGAAACGTTATATAAACGATTGCCATCCTTGGTTTTGGTGATCACACCAGTGTCAAATAGGCCCGTAAGCCGCATAATTAGATGAAACAAAAGTTAGCTAAGCTGTCATTTGCAAATACATTTACAATGTTGTTGTTATTAAAAAGTTTGTCATCTAACATACCCCTATCTTACCTAATAACTAAGGTTGTATACAATCAACATTATTTTTCACAATAAGCAATTGCTACTTATTTGTTACTCCACAAGTGGCTCTTTTTAACATCACTCACTTGCATGTCTTCCCTTTTTTTATAGGAGCATAACCAAAGACTTCATAAACCAGCTACAAAGAGGCACCAACAACATCAGCCAAAGCAACAGTCTCACCAAAATCAGGAATCCCAACCGCACAAAAGGAACAAACACAACAGAAACACGCGTCAACCCAGAAGAAGAAGGCCACAATCTGAAAAAGAAAATGTATCCAGCAGCCCACCTTTGAATACAAAATGTATGCCTTATAGTGTAGGCAAAGTAGATATATGTTGCAACCTGTACAGTAACAGCGTCAACTAAACTGTGTAACCTCTCTTTTGAAAAGCGTTTTGCGCAACTAAGAATATATAACCATCGGTTTACATAACTTTGTCTCCAAAGAACCCGTAGCGAAGCACGGGCACAAAACCTAGTTCTTTTTCACAATGCGCCATGGGCTAGTAACATTTGGTATGTCTGGGCTGGTTGGGGAGGCCTGGCACCAGCCAGGCAGCCAGCCCCTCCGCCACTCTATATACAACATGTGAAAAAAAAATTGGAATAATACTATTTTATCAAGAAATTAATTAATTTCGTTTTATAATTTTAAAAGTTTTTACAAAAATCTTTTATAACATGAGTGGTTTCATAAAATCATACTAAGTATAGTTAATTTAGCATGAACTATAATAGTAAATAACCAACTTTTTTTTTCTTCAAACATGTACTACTACAAAGAGGAAACACCGAGGATACCCTATGTACTATTCTGCATAACTCGTTATTCTTAACGAACTGCGAATCTTGTCATTCTACACCCCTAAATTGTTAGTTAAGGGTAATTTGGTGATTTCACACAACTTCATCTTCTTCATCTTATTATTTCTTGATTTTTGTTTTTTCTTAAACAACCCTTTAAAATCCATGGATTCTGAACGTGACTAATTTGTTCCGTTTTGTCATTTGATTTGTTCCATATGTGCAAGTCTAACAAATATATAAGTGTAAATTCACACAAACATACGAAACACCAAAACATGGACCGCAAGTCTGCAACCATTGTCGGATTTTAAAACCTCAAAAGTTATCATGACTTGTTTGGAATAAATGGGTTAATAATTTTTACATCTATTAACTTTTAAACACTCAAAAGTTATGTAACACTTCTAGTGTTGACTACAAGCAACACGAATGAGACAAGATGGTTCATTTAGAACGGAAGTGTGAAACGGCAAAAACTTCCAACAATCATCTAGCCCAAGACCTCCACCGGTTCTACTCGACACAACGCACAATAGTGGATTAGGTTCTTGTGGTTCTTCTCTTGTGAAAGAAGTGTTCTTTCAATGTGATGATAAGAGGATGTTAGAAGACAAGAAGATGGAAAGACTTAGAAGGATTAGAGAGAAGAAAGTAAAGGGTAAGAATGAATGGCAAGAGGTGAGAATGAAACAAGACAAGAGGGTCTAATTATAGACAAACCGGGAACCAGGCTCTAGCAAGCTATTCATACACGTTGACGTGTGTCCTTGGTGCGCTAGAGTCTGTCTTCCGGTTTTGTCTATAACTAGTTGTTCTTGTTAAACCCCTAAGTGCACTTCACTTTTGACCTTCTAAGTTCATTCCAAAGCCCAAGTGGTATAAGGTCAAGCAACTCATTAGCTTAGGTTTAGAGAGGATTAAAAGTGCTTAGTGACGTGATTAAAAGATAGTTGGGTTTTTAGTCCATTTTGAATAAGAAAGAGAAAAACCATTGGAATAAGGGTGTATGTTTGAGTGATTCCCAAGGGTTGGATACAACTTTCCTCCCCAATTTGCAATTCAAATTAAAAATATGGATGTTGTGAGTGTGTGAGAGGGTCAAGTGTTGGAGAAGTAAGGAAAGAAGACATGTCTTTAATGAGGGAGACAAAAGGAGAATGAAGGAGCCTATGTTGAGGATGGGGAGACAAAGGTGTGTTAAATTCAAATTCAAATTCAAATTCTTGTTATTGAGAGTGTGAGAGAGGGAAGATTGTTAGACAAGCAAGGAAGGAAGACAATGTCTTGAAGAGGAGCCTATGTTGTGAGAGGGAAGGTCTACCTCATGACTCTTCATGATGTGCGGTCATAACATGGTCATAAAATCAAGCTCGTATTTCCCACTACAACCACCCAAACGTTTGTAGACAGCGTTGAACTTTTGGCAGTTATGGTTCAACGTATGCCACTTACTCGTCAACGTATCCTTGTTACATTTTTGAAAATCAGATTTGTTGAACTCGTGGAGAACTTTGTACTAAAATGAATAGTTGCTTTGGTCACTTCCGACTTTGTTATCCTCAAAAACAGCAATGTAATACACGGCTAATAATGTTTCCTACGACGTAACCAACGAAAAGAAACCGGTAAGGATTTGGTTTCGGGTCTTTTGCTCGTTTTGCGGCTCGTTTTCCTTTTCTTTTGGTCTTTTGTTTGTGGGTTTCGGTTGGTGGTTGTGGTTGTGAGGTTTGTGGTGGTGGATTTTGTTGTAGATTTTAGAATTGTTGGTTAAATGTCGTTGAAAGTGATATAATTGTTCGAGTGTGTAAGTCACCATAGTGTATTGGCTACCAAACACATGAAATTGAGAATGTGATGATATTGATTGTGCGGATTATGGTGCCGGAATGTTTGACGAATATGACGAGTTTGGTTGCGACGTCCCGATGAGGTTGTTGATAAACGGATTGTTAGGATATTGAGACATTTTTTGGCTAATTTTTGTGTGAAAATATAAAAGTGGGAATTGAAATAAGGTGTTTGTGTGTAAAAATGAGTGTGTAAATGGTTTATATAAAAGTGTTAGTGTTTAGTTAAAAAGAAAAAAGATAAAAAAAAAGCTTTATTATTATTATTATTATTATTATTATTATTATTATTATTATTATTATTATTATTATTATTTATTTGTTTGTTTATTTATTTATTATTTTTTTGTCTTTCCGTTTGTATGCTAACATGTTACCCAAAGGCGTTGATTTGTGTGGTGGGGTAACACCTGCGACGCTTCAGCCAACTCAGCATAACGCCGAGCTTGGCATAACCATACCAAGAAAACTCTTCGTTCATTCAAGAACACTAGGTCTCTTAATGTATTGGAGATGATTAAGACAACTAGAATTACTACTCCTTTCGCTCTAAAATAATTGTCTCAACAAAAAAAATCATAGTCTGAGAAAATCAATTCATTCAAATATAATTGTCATCCCAAAAAAAAAAAAAAAAAAAAAAGTTGAAGGAAATCATCATCATTTCTTTTCGTAAAAATTCAAAATTTAAATTAACTGATTAATTAATAATATTTTTAAAGTTTGTAACAATAACCTCAAGTGAGATTTAGATCAATATAATGAACTTGATTTAAATTTCTTATATTTTAAAAGTCGACAACTAATTTAAACAACCTATTATAAAAACCAAGGTTATAAATAGCGCGATGCGTGGCATTACGACATGACCAAACTCACGTCTTAGCGGTCAATGTAAGGATTTTGCGTTTATAAGGTGTCACATAAGGCTGCATAAAATATTATAATATTTAGGGCCCGTTTGGTTCACGGGTATATGTGGTTTAGAATGAAAGATTCTATCAAATCTTTGTTTGGTACAACTTTTTTTTCCTGACACCTGGTTTTGACTAAAAAAAATCATACCACCCAGGTAGGGTGGGTTTTGATGATAGAAGACCAATCACAAGTTTTCTTTTTTTCCATGAGTTTTCTCAGCCACATGTCTTCAATCATTTTTTTATTTTTTACTTTTTTTAATTTCAAATAAATACAAAAAATCTATTAAATGTATGTATAAATTAAATATTTATTAGTTTTCTCTCTCCTTTTTTTCTTTCAAACATTTCCTAAATCCGAATCCAATTCCAATCCCACTTACAAACCAAACGCACCCTTATATATTTATATTATATCATACATATCTAGTTAAAAAGACATGATATAAAACGATATAAAGCATGAAGTGACGACATCACCAAGAATTATGGCACCTGCGCCATTTTGAACCATGATAAAAACACAATAAGCAAAATTTTTATAAACAAAATCCCAAACATTGCCGCCATGTTTAAACTCAAAAACCATAAATTACTTACAACAAACCTAACTTTAAAACCCCAATATCTCACATCCATTGCTTCTGCATTATCAATACCACTTGATAACCAATCAAACAACCATCATTTTGACCCAAAATTTTACCTTTCAGCCTTAATTAACTGCAAAAACTTAAAACAGATAAAAACCCTTCATACCCACTTACATGTTAATGGCTTATACAATGACATTTTATTACTTAACAAGCTTATGTATATGTATGTGCTTTATAAAGCTTTGGCTGATGCATATAAAGTGTTTGATGAAATGCCTGAACGAAGCGCGGCTTCGTGGAGTGTTATGGTTGGTGGGTTTGGTAAAGCTGGTGATTATATGAAATGTTTTGAGATTTTTAGGGAGTATGTTAGGTCGGGACAGCGGCTTGATGTGTATACTTTGCCCGCGGTTATAAGGGTTTGTAGGGACAAAATGGATGTTAAAATGGGGAGAGTGATTCATGACATTGTGTGGAAACACGGGTTGTCTGTGAATACGTTTATTTGTGCTGCGATTGTTGATATGTACGCGAAATGTGGGGTGATTGATGATGCTAGAATGATGTTCGATGTGATGGATGTGAAGGATTTAACGACATGGACTGTTATGATTGGGGCGTATGCTGCATGTGGGAATGCTAATGAGTCGTTCCTTTTGTTTGATCAGATGCAAGAACGTGGTATATTGCCTGATATGATTTGCATGGTGACGGTTGTGAACGCTTGTGCTAAGTTAGGTGCTATGAATAAAGCTAAAGTTGTGCATGATATTGTGCGGAAAGAGTATCATTCACCAAACGTGATTTTAGGGACTGCAATGATTGATATGTATGCAAAATGTGGAAGTATTGATTCTGCTCGTGAGATATTTGATCAAATGAGAGAAAAGAATGTTATAACTTGGAGTACTATGATTGCAGCTTATGGGTTTCATGGGCAAGGACAAAAAGCACTCGAATTGTTGCCTATGATGTTAAAATGTGGAATTAAACCAAATAATATTACCTTTGTTTCACTTTTATATGCGTGCAGTCGGTTTAGTTGAAGAAGGCCTTCAGGTTTTCTCGAAAATGCAAGAACAATACCTACTAAAACCAAATGTTAAGCACTATACGTGCATGGTTGATCTATTAGGCCGGAAGACTCGATCAAGCGTTCAGTATGATTGAGAGCATGAAAGTTGAGAAAGATGAAGGTTTATGGAGTGCTTTACTTGCAGCTTGTAGAACATATAATCATTAAGGTTCATGAAAGTTGATATCTGGACAGCTTATAACAGTTGCTGTAAAGCGATTAAACGAGCAGTTGGGACAAGTATCCAAATTTGATATCTCTTAAGGAGTTTTCGACTGAAATAGAGTTGCTCAAGGGTCAAAAGCATCCAAATTTGATATCTCTTAAGGGTTATTGGGAAGAAGGTGATGAAAAAATTATTGTATATGAATACGTAGAGCGTGGAAGTTTGGATAAATATCTCACTAGAAATGATATTACCACTACTCTCCGTGGATGGATAGACTTAGAATATGTGTTGATATTGCTCGTGGATTGGATCATTTACATAATCATGTTGGAGAGCATCAAATCATAATCCACCGGGATATTAAAAGTGCGAATATTTTGTTAGATCACAACTGGGTTGCTAAAGTTTCTAATCTTGGACTATCCAAGTTAAGCTTAGCAGGTCTAGATAGAAGTGCTGTTATATCTTATGCCTGTGAACCCGAATATATTTCTAGTGGCGTTGTGACAAAAGAATCAGATGTTTATTCTTTCGGAATGGTTCTTCTTGAAATTTCATGTGGGAGGTTATGCACCATGATAGATAATGGTGGTTTGTCTTTATCAGACTACTACAGAAAGAATAAACTAAAGGAGATTGCTGATCCTAGTATAAAACAACAAATGACATCAGACTCTGTGACTCGATATCTAGAAATAGCATATGGTTACCTGCATCAAGATAGAGGACAACGATATACAATGGATCGTGCTATTAAAGATCTTGAAGAATTACTAAAGATCGAGGTATGTTTAGATATTAAAAAAAATGGATTTCACATTAGATTCAATATTATCATATAGTGCACAGAAATAGGTACCACTCAAATTTCCCAATATTGTTACTCTATGCATTTCCCATAAAAATTTTAGTTAGCCGAAAATTTAATGAGAGAAGATCACCAAAAGGATGAAACTTCTTTGAATCCATGTTCCATGGCTCTTTTTTAGGCTTATTCTTGGGTTTGCTATGTATTCTGATTATATATTCACTTTGAGTAGTGTGTATTGATACAAAATACATAAATTGGCTGGTAAGAGGATGAGCACCCGACCCGAGTCCCTGCTGTATGTAGAGTCGTAGAGACCGAAAGAGTATATATTCTTTTCTCATTTGCAAAGTTTTGCATATAATATTTTGTTTGGTGATTTTCACTTTTCTTTATTCTAAAGAAAAAGATTGTTGGTTAACTTGGTAAAAGAATGTGTTGGCGAATAAAGAATATGCAAAAACTTCACAAATAAGAAAAGAACATGTACTCCTTGGGTCTCTGCAAAAACAGGGATAATCATTGTCTATAAGTAAGCATATAATGCAACATTACATTTAAAAAAGTAATAAACAAACATACCATTATGAGGGAGGAGAAGATCCTTGAACACGAGCATCCACTCCATCTAATTGATTTGCAACCAAACTATCCACATTATGAAGTAGTACATGATGATGATCACGACGACGATGACAATGACGGTGGTGAGCTAATAACACGTCAAGACTTTCGATGTCGTCGATGTGATCGGTGTCATGAAGAAATTAATTGGTTTCACAGATATTACTATGAGTGTGACCATTCATGTGACTACTCGCTCCATAAATTCTGCGGCGAGCTTCCCATAACGTTAAAACATGCATCTCACCCTGCTCATACTCTTACTTTATTTCACATTAATTACACAATATATGGTTATTTTTGTGTTTTATGTGGAAGAAATGATACTCTTGGGCTCTGTTACCGCTGTTTAGGGTGTGAATTTCTTATTCATGGCAATTGCGCTATAGCCTCCGTAGAAGACCGGATGATTTATCACCCTGGCCATCAGCACCCGTTAGTGGCTACCCTTGAACCACTTTTATCCAAATGTTATGCTTGTGGTAAAAAACACGAAGGTACATTTTATATATGTATGACGTGTTTTGGCCTCTTTATCCACAGTGACTGTGCTTTCCTACCAGAAAAGTTGATGATACAAAATGCTACAAATGATATTTTCTCTCATCCTCACCCGCTCTTCCTTTCTTATTCCTTCCCAATAAAAGATCAGATAGATCAATATTATCCTAGGTGCAGGGTATGTAAAGGTGATTATAAAAGGAGTGCAAACACCTGGGTTTATAAATGTGAAAAATGCAGATACTATGCAGATATTCCTTGTGCTACATCAAGAGGTAAGTCAGGTTAATGTGCATATATAGTTTACGAGTACTTATACTTTTTGATAGTCCGACAATGTAGTTTTTCATTTTAACCATAATTTTTGTTTACTAGGTACCGGAAAGGGATTGCTCATAAAAAATTATGAAGATTCTGATTATCCAGATCTCCTCCATCTTCCATTTGCTAATGAAAGTCGTAACATACAAAGACAGCTGTTTTCTAAACTAGTTGAACATGGAACATTTGGAGCAGATGAGGGGAACGTAAAACACAACTTTCATCCACACCCCCTAATTCTGGTCCGTACAGAATGCAATGATGCTACAAGCACGCCAACTTCCTCAAAAACTAATGTTTTAACTTGTCATAACCCAATGAAGAAGATTCAACTATTATGCAATGCATGTGTGAGACCAGTCACAAGTGCTCCATTTTACAGGTGTGTCAATGACGACTGTAACTTTGTTCTGCATGAGTGGTGCACCCAAGTAGAAAAATACCCAGGTCACCCACAACATACACTCTTTCTTCATTCAAATGCCCCTAATAAGTTTTTATCCGTGTTTTCTTGTGCTGTTTGTCGGTTTAAGTGTAATGGGTTTGTCTACAGTTGTAATCAATGTGATTATCGTATTGATGTTACATGTAGTTTCATACCTCAGAACATCACACACGAAGTTCATTCAGGTCACCTCCTTTCCAGTACTTTTAAAAGAGAGGGCAAATGGTGTCATATATGTTCCACTAACACAAATTTTGGCGAAGGTTCATTCCGTTGTGACCCTTGTGGAGTTAATTTACATGCCAAGTGTGCTTTGTTATTGCCTCGTGAAATTAGGCATAAGTATGACAAGCACCCTATGAGATTAAATTACCTCCCGGCTGAAAATCATAAAAGTGATTACTTTTGTGAAATTTGCGAGAATAGAATCAATCCAGAGTGGTGTTTCTACCACTGTTGTGAGTGTGCCCAATCAGTCCATACTTTTTGTGCACCACACATACTTCAATCTGAAACAGCTACACCTACATCACAGTTTGTTGCTGGCTACCATAATGGACCTTATAAGTTTGTGAATATGAAGTTTGGGGGTATTCACAAGTTTAAACACCACCCACATCCTCTCTCGCTTGTTCAAGGGATTGAGAGTGATGTACGATGCATCCAGCCGTGTGGATTTAAAGTGGAATACAAACTGATTTTAAAATGTCAGCAATGCAAGTTTGTAATTCATTTGAAATGTTGTCGGCGCAATTGGAGGTATGATGAAATTGTTGGTTTGATATAAAAGAGGAGGCTACATGAGTGTCAGCATGACACACCATTATGGTTTGTATTTGTCAATTACTTTGTGTAAAATAAAACTGTATATAATACAGTCGTGGCTTGTAATATGATATTTCTAGTATGTAATAAACGAGCCTGCTCTTCGCGGCGGGATGTTTGGATTCAGAGTTATTATTTCCATTATTTTTTTAAGCGGTCTAGATTTTGATACTATAAAATCATTATTTGATAAAACCAGCTACATCAATTTTACAATGGGCGTGCATAAAGAATTTGTAACAAAATCATTTTCACAACATTGTATTAAAAAGATGACGTGAAATCTATTTTTTATAAGAATTTAGTTTTAGATCGGCAGAAAACCAGAATCAGTGGTAAACAATACTTACACAAAGAAAGACGGGAAACAAAAAAGAAGATTCACGACCTGCTCCTCGGTTTCCTATATTTCTTTAGTTAAGCACATTTTATCAACAATTTTGGCTTTTTACCCATCTGAACCCAAAATGCTATAACTAACAGACTCCTTTATTTTGTTTCAAACAATACAAAGGAAGCGCAACCATGTACAATAACAAATTAGGCTCAGATATGCAAAGACATAAGGATTCTGAAACACTCAACGTGGCTGCAACCACAATCCATGTGTGGCTGCCTCGCCAGGATACGGGTTTATGCTCCAAAAGAATACAAACGCAGAAATATAATTGTCATTATCGACTTAATAGATCAAAACCCTGAATCCACACCCGTCTTTGCTACAGTTATTCCACTTCTAATAAACAAATAGGGGCAATTCTACAAACGGACCAGTCGCTCAAAGTGGTGGGCTTTTGTGTACCTAAGTAGGTTGGTTTCTTGAAATGGCCCGAGCGACTTGCGAATTTAACCCAAGGGCGACATGTGGCACCACAAAAGTAGTGCCCAATCATTATGTGTAAGGGTTACTTTTGTGCTACTTATCACCAGCGACCTATCAAAAGTTCGAGCGACCTTCTAATAAAATTATTTTAATCTTTTTTCCCCTTCCCAACACTTCCCATCACCACCACCCTCTACCACCACACAACCATCACCACCACCCTCCACCACCACCACCAACCTCTACCACCACATATTCAAGCATAATTATCACCTTATTCGAAAAATGATTAAAATGAAATTTCAACTAGCTTAATCTTTAGCTTGAAAACATGAGAACACAATGCAAATATATTCCTTACTATCAATAAAGCATAACTGAGTCATGTAACAAGAACAATTATCACCAACATTCATTATTCGAAAAATCTAAGAACACCATTATTTGAATATCATGCAAAACAGTGAATTAAACTAATTGATTTAGAACAGATGCACATGAGATAATCCTAAACTAAACCCCTTTGGCTAATTAGACTCAAACAATCTTCACAAAAAATACCCAAATTCGAACGATGAACCCTAAAATTCGAAGATCAATCAACACATCATGTTAGTTCAATTTAGTTAGGTCGAGTGTTCTATTAATCCATCTAAACAAAACCCCTATGGTTAATTGAACTCAAACAATCATCCATGATAAAACCCAAATCGACCTATATGCTCTAAGATTCGAAAAATCATTCAATCACATTTCTGGGTATGATTGTTTGTTAGAAACATGTTAAGCATAAATGTATTAACAAAACCCACTAACCAATTTAATAATATGTGTGGTGGTAGAGGTTGGTGGAGGTGGTGGAGGGTGGTGGTGATGGTTGTGTGGTGGTGATGATGGGAAGTGTTGGGAAGGGGAAAAAAGATTAAAATAATTTTATTAGAAGGTCGCTCGAACTTTTGATAGGTCGCTGGTGATAAGTAGCACAAAAGTAACCCTTACACATAATGATTGGGCATTACTTTTGTGGTGCCACATGTCGCCCTTGGGTTAAATTCGCAAGTCGCTCGGGCCATTTCAAGAAACCAACCTACTTAGGTACACAAAAGCCCACCACTTTGAGCGACTGGGCTAGTCTCAAATTTAGCCCAAATAAATATTATCTTCCTCTTTGCTACAATAACCCCAATTTCGATTCTTCAGTCTTCTCTAATCCTTCTGTCATTCCTCACAAAGTCACGATTACCATTGATATATCCGGTGAAGCCACCGACTTAATAATTTCTTTTCTAAGCCCATGTTCAATGTTCATGTAGGATCAAATGTCGCCATCAATTAGAAGATTTCATCGAAAGCTTCTAGTTAATAGGGACAACTGATCCTATAGGAACCTTGAACAGGAGGTTGGAGAAGGATCAAATGTTTGAACATAGAAGTAAAAAAGGGATCCTTACTACATCCGAAAGATTTTGTCCACCCGAAGGGTACGAGGCTCCGTGTAGGATGTTAAATCCGTTCAAACTCGGAAGGTGCTGCTACTGATTCTCCGGTTCTTGATGCGAGCGTATGCCTACTTGTGCCCTTGGATTCTGCGCTTGTATACCGGTAGCCTGCGGTGAACGAGTCCTCCGTATACGCTCCGTTTCCCTTAAATGAGCCGCCAACAAAGTTGGTATATTATCCACTCTCGGAATCTGCGTGTTCGATTGAGGCTGCGACTAGAATCCTAGCGGAGCGTCGGCTAGAATCTCCTCATCCACATCTTCACCCGAGTAATCCTACCGGGTAGTTACACCTCTCAACCTCAACTCTCTCATACGTAAGAGGCTCCAACCTGGAATAATTCGCCATAACGAAAGCTTCATCAACCTCGTATGTATCCGGATGCAATGGTGTGATAGGCTGCGTTTGGATGGTAGAGGCCATATTCTGTTGGAATTATATGGGAGGTGATATGTACACATATGTATTTACTTCATAAACATAAAATATAGTGGGAGGAGTGTGGGGCCATTATGATCATACAAGCAAATTTTATGTGTATGTAGTAAAAACATATGTGTACATATCACCTCCCATTATATAACATGACATATCATAAATATAAACAATAAACATCAAAGACACATGCAGAAGCGTTATAACAAGATCATATAACATGTAATTAATTAATGAATAATAAATAGTAAACGTACCGTTGTGATTCTAGCCCGAACAAGAATCAAGTAATTGCAAATCTTCAATCAAGAACCCTAATTAGAGTTTATGTGGATTATAAGAATTACCCCTTACCTCTTTTGTAATTCAATCCAAGAATCAAACAATAGTGTGTTTGATTCACGTTCTATACAAGTAAAACAAAACACAACACTATTGAGCTTAAAAAAAAATTGACTCCCTAAAGGGTTTAGGGGATCGATTGGTTTTGCAAGAGAAAAGAGGAGAGAAAACACTTTTGGTTATGTGTACAAGTTATGAAAAAACAATAACCCTTGATGTGTTTATATAGTTGAGATTACTTGGAGTTCAAGGCACAAAGGAGGTGTAATCCTCCCCTTGCCGATCGGTTCTAGCCTCCCTAAGGGGTTCTAGAACTTTCCTTGACTTACCAAAAACTCATCTATAATTCTTTCCTTTTATTCGTCTAACGGTCGTTAGCCTTTTCTGTTAAATGTTAACGATAGTTAAGTGTTTGCGTTTAATTAATAATTAATATAACATATATATATAATTATTAATCTTTAACTTTCATACGTAAAGTGTGCAATCCCGTGAACTCGAGCTCGATCCTAACACACATCTATTATTTCACGTCTATAAAACTAACATATTCAACATTGGGTTTACGGGTGTATGATTAGTACTGGTTGGTTCCCTTGAATTCTTCCACCTTGACTCTCCAGAAGCACAACGGATGACGTTATCACTGTTGGTGACGAATATATGGCATCCAACTCCATCGTCATGTTTACAATAGAAGTATCAAAAGTAGGATAAGAAATGACCCTACTAAACTATCAGTATTTCACGGGTCCCACAGGGTGTGCCACTGGTCTTACAATAAATTGCACCTTCTTGATCAGAGCTTGTGGAGACACAAGCTGGATACCTCAAAGAACATCAGGGTGACCTGAAATAAGTCAAATAACACACTTGGGTTAGACGAAGCATAGGGTAGGACCCTGCGAACCAACTCCGGCATCAGAATAAATCATCCATGTATTTAGGAGTAATTTCTAGTGAGAGAAAATAGAAAGGGAATGAATGACATACCTAGATGAATGACATTCCCGTTTGAGTCGAAACTCATTTTACATAACATCCCCAAATTCCGACGAGTTACTTCCCGTGGTGCTCGACGTAGTTTCTGATTTAGTTTTTTGGAAGGACGTGGTTTACTAGGGGGCATGGTCTCAGATAATCTCCGAATAGCTCGGTATTTCCGGTAAGATCAACCGGCTTGGTCGCGTCCCACTTGGCGTGTTTTTTTTCAAGATTTGCCATCCGTTTTCTTGAGAAAACGGTCTCCTCTTGACTCTTCATGATATGAGGTCCTAACACAGTTCATAAAATGAAGCTCTTTTTCCCCACTACGGAAACTCAAACGTTAGGACGTTTGTTGATAGCATTGAACTCTTGGCAATTATGGTTCAATGTATGCCACTTACTCGTCAACATATCCTTGTTACATTTTTGGAAATTAGATTTGTTGAACTTGCGGAGAACATTGTACCAAAACGAATAGTTGGTTTGGTCACTTCCAACTTTGTTATCCTTGGAAACGGCAATTTAACACATGGCTAATAACATTTCGTCCGACGGTAACCAACGAAAATAAACCGGTAAGGATTCGGTTTCGGTTTAGGGTTTTGGTCTTTTGCTCGTTTTCCTTTTCTTTTGGTCTTTTCAGTTTCGGTTGGTGGTTTTGATTGTGTGGTTTTTGGTGGTGGTTGATGGGATCGTGTTGGTGGATTTTATGTAGATTTTGGAATTGTTGGTAAAGTATTTGTTGTTGTTGAAAGTGATATAATTGTTCGGTTGTGTAAGTCGGCATAGTGTATTGGCTACCGAACGCGGGAAATTGAGAATGTGATGATATTGATTGTGCGGATGAAAGTGTCAGATTGACGAAGATGATGAGTTTGGTTGCAACATCCCGATGATGAGTTTGGTTGCAATATCCCGATGATCGTTAGGATATTGAGACATTTTTTGGCTAGTTGCGCGTGAAAAAATAAAAGTATGAATGGAAGTAAAGTGCTTGTGTGTAAAAAATGAGTGTGTAAAGGATAAAAGTGGTAGTGTTTAGTTTTTTTTACGGCATTTGTATGTTAATGTGCGTTTGTATGTAAACATGTTACCCAACGACATTGGCTTGTGTGGTGGGGCGGTGTGGTAACGCCAACAACGCCTCAGCCAACCCAGCATGACGCCAAGTTTGGCGTTACCATACCTAAGTCTCTTAATGTATTGGAGATGCTTAAGACAACAATAATTATTGCTCCTTTCTCTCTAAAATAATTGTCTCTCAACAAAAGAATTCAAAATCTGATAAAATCAATTCGTTATAATTGTCACCCGACAAAAAACAAACATTTAAAAAAAAATTATCATAATTACTTTTTACAGAATGACAATTTTAAAATTAACTACTTAATTTATAACATTTTTAAAATTTGTAATAATTCACAATCTGTATTGGAGATCTAACTTTCTTGTATTTTTGAGAGTCAGCAACTAATTTAAACAACCTATTAGGCTGAATACAATGGCGACCTGAAGCACCTGGGTTTTGCCTACCACGTTAGCGCCTCTCCGACGACCCGGCGACGACCAAGTTGCCACAGTGGCGACCATTTTTTTTTTTTTTTTTTTTTTTTTTTAATTCAAATTTTTTAGAAAACATTTAAAATAAAAATATTACACAAATTATTCAAATAACATTAAAAACATTACATAAATTATTCAAAATTTTTAAACAACAAATTCGTCATAATCATCGTCACTTATGTCTTCGTCTTCACTCTCTTAATTGACTTCATTTTCACGATTTCCCCAAACGTGTTCGACCAAACAGCTTTTAAGTTTATATGAGTTGTTCGGTCGATTATCTCATGAGTAACTACTAAGTACTAATGATCGTTCATGCGATCTTAAGGGATCATGATCGCGGCGGCCCTAATCTTCGAACCATGTAGGACGTATCGCCCGACCCTTGTTTCAAATGATCATATTATGTAATGTGATACATGTGTACACCACATCTTGGAGATCACGACGCGACAGTCCTCGAGCCGGAACTTTAAGCATTTTTCACTTCTTCTTCAACACACCAAAAGTTCGTTCCACATCTTTTCTTGCTGCTTTGTGCTTTCTCTTGTACAATATTCTTTTATCATCACCTGTGGGAAGATTTGAAATGGACTTAATATGAATGGCCCATTCCGTCAGTAAGATAATATCCCCTTTTATAAGCTACATCTTTAACCTCGAATGGAAGATCCAGCGCTCTCCCAGATTTGATATCATTGAAAATAGGGGAACGATGTAAAATGTTTATATCGTTATTCATCCCGGAGACACCAAAGAACGCATGCTAAATTCATAATCATGGGAGGCGATCGCTTCTAATAAAATGAATGGATGTGGCCCGTGATCACCCCTAGCAAATTGACCTCTCAAACCATTTGGGCAATTCTCTCACTCCCAACTTGTACAATCAATGCTTCCTTTTTTTTGAACGGCGATTTGTATTAAAAACTAGCAAGAAGCTAGAACAAAGTTACAACGAAAATTGATACAATTAAATGGTGCAAGCCACTCTAGGGGTGTTGATCCATTCAAGCCAATTCAACCGGATGTTTTTGCTTCTATGAGTAGTCCAAAGGTGTGAAAGAGTCTTGATTTCCTCCATGAGAGTGTCCCGACGAGTGGGTTTCAAGTCAAAGCAAACTCTATTTCGAAAGCGCCAAATGACCCATGTGGAGGTGTTGACAACAACATCCAAGCAAATTTTTTCCTTGCTGTTGAGATCCGCTGATTCATGCCAAGAAAGAATGTCATCGAGATTATTAGGGATGCAAACCAGGCCCCACAATCAATGCTTCCTATCATCCAGGAAACCCATGCTTATGCTCATGACGAGCATATATTCTTTCAAGGTCAGAATACGTGGGCTTTCGTAAAAACTCATCACCATATAAATACATGATAGTCGTAAAAAACTTACGGAGACAATCACGGGCAGTTGTTGCACCCATTGGAGATACCCGTCAAGAGAATTAGGAATGGCCGCGTATCCCAATTAACGAATTGGCGCAATACACTTGATCCATGGGGTAATACCAAGTGTACTCGTACAATCAAGATTTTGTTGAAAATAAGGAGAATAATCGGTTACCTCTTGAACAGTTTGTGAGAATAGTTTTCGGCTAATTCGGAACCGCCAACGAAATGTTCTTTCGTCATACACCGGGTTTTCGGAGAAGGAAGCCACCACTAAATGATTATGAGCACCTTGATGATCCCTAACTACGTAGTTTCATCGGCCTTTTGGCAGTGACGCTTGGTACTCGGCCCAAGCTAACTGCGTAAACTCCGCAAGCTCGCTCATAACTTCTTCTTCATCGTCGGAAGACAAAAGAATTAAAAAAATAGCTCGTATGACATAGTTAAGAGAATGTGTTTGAAGGTGTTTAGAGAATTGTTGTTTCAATTTGTGAATAGAATGAGAAAATAAGGGGGTATTTATAATGCTGTAAAAGCGAGAAAAAAAAAATGCAGTCGAATAATATTATAAAAGGTGATTTTTTTGTTGATGCGTGTGTTTTAAGTCGGTCGTGTAGTCGACCAAGTCCCCGCTTTTTTTGCTTGCCGACCGACGAAGACCGAATGCCCACAATGGGGTGACCTTAGTCGACCGACAGGTCGACTGATCACGACCATAACCATTGTGTTCAGCCTTAAAAAACCAAACATTTTATAAACAAAGTTCCCAAACATTGCCGCCATGTTCAAACTCAAAAACCATAGATTACTTACCACAAACCCAACTTTAAAACCCCAATATTTCACATACATTGCTTCTGCATTATCAATACCACATGATAACCAATTACACGACCATCATTTTCATGAACAACAAAACACCAAAATTCAAGAAACACATTCTTTTGACCCAAAATTTTACCTTTCAGCCTTAATTAACTGCAAAAACTTAAAACAGATAAAAACCCTTCATACCCATTTACATGTTAATGGCTTATACAATGACATTTTATTACTTAACAAGCTTATGTATATGTATGTGCTTTATAAATCTTTGGGTGATGCATATAAAGTGTTTGATGAAATGCCTGAACGAAGCGCGGCTTCGTGGAGTGTTATGGTTGGTGGGTTTGGTAAAGCTGGTGATTATATGAAATGTTTCGAGATTTTTAGGGAGTATGTTAGGTCGGGACAGCGGCTTGATGTGTATACTTTGCCGGCGGTTATAAGGGTTTGTAGGGACAAAATGGATGTTAAAATGGGGAGAGTGATTCATGACATTGTGTGGAAACACGGGTTGTCTGTGAATACGTTTATTTGTGCTGCGATTGTTGATATGTACGCGAAATGTGGGGTGATTGATGATGCTAGAATGATGTTCGATGTGATGGATGTGAAGGATTTAACGACATGGACTGTTATGATTGGGGCGTATGCTGCATGTGGGAATGCTAATGAGTCGTTCCTTTTGTTTGATCAGATGCAAGAACGTGGTATATTGCCTGATATGATTTGCATGGTGACGGTTGTGAACGCTTGTGCTAAGTTAGGTGCTATGAATAAAGCTAAAGTTGTGCATGATATTGTGCGGAAAGAGCATCATTCACTGAACGTGATTTTAGGGACTGCAATGATTGATATGTATGCGAAATGTGGAAGTATTGATTCTGCTCGTGAGATATTTGATCAAATGAGAGAAAAGAATGTTATAACTTGGAGTACTATGATTGCAGCTTATGGGTTTCATGGGCAAGGACAAAAAGCACTCGAATTGTTGCCTATGATGTTAAAATGTGGAATTAAACCAAATAATATTACCTTTGTTTCTCTTTTATATGCGTGCAGTCACTCAGGTTTAGTTGAAGAGGGCCTTCACGTTTTCTCACAAATGCAAGAACAATACCTACTAAAACCAAATGTTAAGCACTATACGTGCATGGTTGATCTATTAGGCCGTGCCGGAAGACTCGATCAAGCATTCAGTATGATTGAGAGCATGACAGTTGAGAAAGATGAAGGTTTATGGAGTGCATTACTTGCAGCTTGTAGAACATATAATCATGTAGAATTAGCACAAAAAGCAGCTGAATCACTTCTTGAAATTCAGCCTCGTAATCCTAGTAATTATGTATTGCTTTCTAATATTTACGCGAAAGAAGGAAAGTGGGAAAATGTGGCAAAGATTCGTGCACAAATGACAAATAAACGTTTAAAAAAGACTCCTGGTTTTACATGGATTGAAGCAAATAACGGGGTTTATAGATTTTGTAGCGGTGATCATACACATTTTGAATCGAAGTCGATATATGAGAAACTTGAGAGCTTGATAAAGAAATTGGAGGCTTCTGGGTATGTTCCTGATACTGAAAATGTGCTGCATGATGTTAATGAGGAGCTTAAATTAGGAAGTTTGTATACACATAGCGAGAAGCTTGCAATTGCATATGGGCTTATTAGTACACCTGAGAGAACCCCGATTCGTATGATCAAGAATCTCCGGGTGTGTGGTGATTGTCATACATTTATGAAATTTGTGTCGGTTGTTGAGCAAAGGGAGATTATTGTTCGGGATGCAAAGCGGTTTCACCATGTTAAGGAAGGTGTTTGTTCATGTGGCGACTATTGGTAGCAGACATTTTCTAGCTGTTACTCCTTCCGTCTCATAATAATAAGATGTCACTTTTTTTTCTTTTTTTTTTTTTTTTTTTTTTTTTAATTAAAATTGGAAGTAGACACTTATTTTATGGATAAATAAGATAGTAAGATGAACATTTAGTTCTTATTATTGCAGTTTTGAATATTTTGATGGACAAAAACAATTTCGAGGGTTTAGTTGGTGATATAGCTAATAGCTTGTGCGCATTTGCTTAGTTTGTGCTAAGTTAGCGCTTTTTTATAGTATAAGCTGAAATTTATACCATTCCAAACAATGTCTGATTCGAAACGTGAACAGTTACGGCTTTTTTTTATCCATTTCAGTGAAGGAATCAATGACATTACGCATGATATTAAGGGTGATCGTTTGCTTATAATATAATTACGTTACGTTTTTATTTTCTTTTTGGTTTGTAGACATCAAAATCCTACATGACACTTGGGTTTTAGCCCAAACATAAAACATATTGAAGCCTAGTAACTAGTAAGAAACCGGCCCATCACTGTTTGCAAAGATCATTTTCTTTGAGATCTTTTTTTAACAACTACTCCGTAGTAAGTATAATTTGCAAAAGTGTAAGTGATTAAACATTTATTTTCGATATAAGATCACAAGTTTCAGTCTCGTCAATATACGACTAACAAAATCTTGGATGAGTCAAGAAACAAAAATAGAAGAAGCAAAGTTGCAATCCCTAGAACAATAGTAATTTTCATATGCTACATGGTTTTGTATATTGTTTTTACGCTAATACTAATGTAAAATAGTGGCTATTGATTGACAAGAAAAAAGTTATAATAAGTTTATCCGATAAAAACGAAAGGATGCAAAGAATTCAAAGTTGCGAATCAAACAAAGGTGGAGACTTGATAAGTATCGAAAAAATGTCACCAAATTTGACTGATCGAATGTTTATTGTGACACTTTGGCAAAATCAAAGACTTTTTACGATTTGGAAAATTATGAAATCTAAGCCGTGTCTCTCTCGAACTCTCGAAGCTACTTTTGGCAAATCAAAGACTTTTTATGCGTCTTACTAAACTAATATCCATTTTAAATATAACTCTTCACAACCATATATAGTTATATACTTATATATATATACTGTATAATGTACCACCAACCAACTACTGAAACACTATAATATATTGATATTTTATCATAATGGTGTGCAAAAAGTTTTAAGAGGATGAATACTGGTTTTAATGGACATACGGTAATTAACCTTTTGTTTAAGCTACTATATTCACATGATTTAGTTATGTTTTTAGTCGTGATGTGAGTCTTATTGGCTCGGTATAGTTGTTGCTTCAGTTTTAGGATAAATCGGTTATAATATAAGACCAATATAGTCAACTAGATACAATATAAAAATCTTGTTATCATCCACTCATTTTGCTACAATAGTCTTTGGTCAGAGTAACGAGTGCTAAAAATAGTAACTATTCGTTGGAGTAAGATCTCTCAAAATGATATCATATAATAATAGTCATTTGATTATAATAGTCAATCTTTTTAAACTCGTATGTATACGAAAATGACGAGAATCCTCTCATGTTTATGAAAAATAAAGTTGTGCATGATATGATTGTACATTAAAATAAACGTTTTACAATAATAGCAATGTACAATCAGAAATGCACAACTTCAATAGTTCTTCGTTCATTAATCTCAACTCAAAAGAATGACATAAAAACAAAATACATTTTGTTAGTAAAACATTTTAGTTATATTTTAATAAACTATACGAACTTTAAGTTTGTGCACAACAGACAGAGAGTCAAAGGCAATTGGTCCTGCTGTATTTAAATGACTTATCTATAAATAGATTAACTGTGCATATAAGTTATATAATAATGGCGACGTGTATCCGACGGTGTTTGTTAAAGAACGAACAACTATTTTCGTATAAAAAGATAATGAAATAGATCGAGTAGACGTGGTTGAAGAAGAGTCAACTCTTTAAAGTCGACTGCATTTGAAACATAAAATGAATGTAAATGTGTGATTCATACCAATACCCCAAGTTGCAGCCAACCAGTCCCAACATGCTTTCACAGCTAGTCTTAGACTTGGGTTTTTTTCGGTTACAATTATACAAATATATTATTGTGAGATCTTGAGTTTGACTTTTGAGTTTGAGCAAAATTGAATAAGCATATGATTCAAAAGGTGAAATATGAACACGTACTAGGCAAATAAGTGGACGAAAGATCTTCGATTTTCTTTGAAAAAGAAAAAGAAAAAAAACAAACAATATTTTGCATTCCATGATTTTATACAAGTTATTTGTCACATAAGTTTAATAAATTTATATTTTCATGGAGAATATTATTATTATTATCTTATTATATTATAATGAAGGAAGCCCTTTTATAGCATTACAAAAAACTTTAAATTCATCAATACAAGAAGTAAAGCATCAATTACAACCAATTTAAACATAATTTTCTAATATTAAATACCTCAAAAACTTAAATTTCAACATTATATACAAACATGAACCACATTTTACTGTTCATTAGAGTCAAGAGCGTTTTAATAAATTTAAGACAAAACTACACCATTGGTCCCTAAACTTTCCACGAAACATCACAGGGCACCCTAACTTTCAAAATTCGTCGCCACGCGTCCAAACCTTATGATTTTGAGTCCGATTGCGTCCCTTGACTTATTTGGGCAAGGTTAACGCACGTTTTATGTTCTAGTTTCAGGGGCATAATAGTCCAATCACATTTTCATTACGATCTAACCCAAGCTAATACTGACAGTCAACTTGAGGGACCAAATGTGAACACTCAACTTAATAATTGGCGGGAGTTTTAACAATACCAACGGCAACATAGACAAATTGAGGGAGTAACAGTGTCTTCCCTGACACGCTCTATTTACGTCTAAATGCATGTATATTTCCAACAAATAATGGGGAATCGAAGAGTTCAAAAAATACTTCCAAAATTTAATACAGACTCTTCGTTTTCCCCATTATTTGTGTATATATTGGATACTTCCACATGTTGCTGCATACCAATCTTATATCATCAACCTCAAACACATCTATCACATTCACTTGAAATCATGTTGTCCGGAAACAAACGACCAAGAGATGCGGATGCTATCCAAAACAAGGAATTGACCAAAAAACCAACTACTGAAGCAAATGTGGCAGCAGAAAACCCTATATCTAACTAACAACAGTCGGCCAAAGTTGAAGTGAAACAAGGAAATAAATTTACAAAACCCTCAAATGTAACCTGTTCCAAATTTTAACAATTTACAAAACCCCCAAAAACTAGGTTTTTTTTTTTTTTTTTTTTTTTTTTTTTTTCCTAAATAACCCCCTTTGATTATATATAAATGAAAAAACCTTTTTAACAATTATCTTAATTTAAATTGATTTTGAACGAAATAAATTTTTTAATTTTAAAAAAACATACCATTGAAAAGGTATTTGAAATATGATCAAAATAAGCTGAATATTAATATACTTATAGATTTTACGCAAATTTTTGCAAAACATCATTATAATAGATATTGAAAAGGTTTTTCAAAGTTTAGTTGCTACCTTTCAAGTATTCATATTACCAAAAGTATCAAAAAAATTGCAAATATTATCTTTATTTAAGTAATAGTTAAAACTACGTAGTAATACTTTACACATTTCATTTCTAAAAAACAAAAAGGTATATATAATATATTGCAGATGTTCATTTTTTTAGAAATGAAATGTACTGTGTAAAGTATTACTACGTAGTTTCAACTATTACTTAAATAAAGATATTATAATAAGACTAATAAAACCTTTATATAACAATAAAACGAGTCAAATATACTCAATTATCAGTTGCTCGATCATATCATATCATATCATGTATGGTTAAAAGAAATAGATTAAAACTAGAATTGAAAAACAAAGGGAAATACCATAGTCAAATACTATTTGAACGAACAAGCCATACAATAGTAATTACTTTTCAAAAAGACAATTAGATTAGTCAAAAACTCGCAGAAGGCCATATTAGGTTCTTTTCATCATGCTTGAGATGTTTATTTTGTCTTTAACTGAATTTACAAAATAATATATCACTACTAGAAACTGGACTTTCAGCGACAGATTTTTCGACGGATACTTTTCCGTCGCTAATTTACCGACCACATTCCGACGAAATAGCGACAAGTATGCTTTTGTGAGTAATTTCCGACAGATTTCCTAGAGATTGGATCGTTGTCGGAAATCCGTCGGTAATTCACATAAGCTACCGTCAAATTTCCAACGCCATTCCGACATCTATTTTTGTTCGTCGCTAATCCGTTGGAAATGTTTTAATTTACAATCATTTTTTATTTTTTAATATTTCCGTCAGAAATCCGTCGGAAATATTATTTATTTCCGACGAATTTCCGACGGAAATATTAAAATTTATTATATACACATATATAATATGTTAAACTATGTCGACTCGTGTTTTAACTTAACTAACTTTTGGATTACACTATTCGGTGTAAATTCTTTAGTTTTTAGGCTTTTATTATGTGTACGTCCTCAACTCATGTTTCAAGTTAGCCAAGTGGTTGCTACATTACTCGTATTGGCTCATGATCGATCGACTTGATGAGCCGGTCAAGTGGTTATGTAGTTTGATAAAATCTATAACAGATAGTCAAAACACTTTTTGATGGTGCTTAAATAAATGAATTAATACTTTTATTAAATTTAGAATAATATACCAAACTAGACATAATGTAATATAAAATTTTTGAAGGATTTTTCTAACTTGTGCCCTGGGGGCACAAGTTAAGCAAACTAAAAGACAGAGGGACCCCACAGAAAAGTACATAGGGATCCACAGAAAAGTACAGTTTCGTGGATCTCTATGTACTTTTCTGTGGGGTCCCTCTGTCTTTTAGTGTGCTTAACTTGTGCCCCCAGGGCACAAGTTAGACAAACCCATTTTTGAATACTACTTTTATATTAAGCCTATTTTGTATAATATTGTAATGTTTTTTGGAAACCGTAAATGTTTTATATGTTTTTCTTTACGAACTCTTCAAATTTTGTAATTTTTTTCATTTGTCAAAATATCGGCTTGACCCGATGGTTCAACCTGTTCAACACGTAATCCGGTGAATCGTTTACTCGACCTGATCAAATAAAACCCGGGTTTTAAAGCATTGATTATGAATTACAAATACACAAAAGATAATAACACAAGTTTTAAATAACACAAGATACTATCTAAAATTCATATATATTTATTATAAACTTATTAACACTTATAAAATACACACTTATAAACTTTACTTCTTTTAAAAAACTTATAAAATACACAATTATAAACTTTACTTCTTTCTAAAAAACTTATAAAATACACGCTTATAAACTTTACTTCCCTCCAATCACTGTTCCATCCGCCGTCGACCACGTCGTCCGCCGTCGACCACGTCACTTTATTAAGGTTTAACTCTTCCCTCCGATCCATTTGCCCCAATTTTGCCCTAACTTTTATCGAATATGCTTTATTGATTGATTGATTGGTTGAATGTTGTGGATTATCAGTTGTTTGTTAGGTTAGGACTGAGCTTATCAGTTGTTTGTTAGGTTAGGACTGAGCTTATCAGTTGTTTTGTTAGTTTAGGACTGAGCTTATCAGTTGTTTGTTAGGTTATCGATGAAATGCCTGACTGAGCTTATTGAGTGGTTGGATATTGTGGATTGCTAGTTTTAAGAGTTGTTTTGTTAGTTGATTATAGCAGACTTGTGTTTGTTAGGTTAGGACTGATGACGGAAATACGGAATGCCTCCTCATGATTAGACTTGTGTTTGTTAGGTTAGGACTGAGCTTATCAGTTGTTTGTTATGTTAGGACTGAGCTTATCAGTTGTTTTGTTAGTTTAGGACTGAGCTTATCAGTTGTTTATTAGGTTATCGATGAAATGCCTGACTAAGCTTATTGATTGGTTGAATATTGTGGATTGCTAGTTTTAAGAGTTGTTTTGTTAGTTGATTATAGCAGACTTGTGTTTGTTAGGTTAGGACTGATGACGGAAATACGGAATGCCTCCTCATGATTAGACTTGTGTTTGTTAGGTTAGGACTGAGCTTATTTTAGATAGAATGACATTTTGAAAAGGTACTAAAAGTGAAACTAGAGTGACTACAAGGTGGTCTAAAAGGTGTCTAAACAGTAAACATGCTATTATGCAGTCTGAATGCCAGATAGATCCAGCAACTGTTATTTGGAAGAGACATCCAACTGGTGATATTGTTCGTTAAACTCATACAACAGGTATTACGCCACCACACCAAAGTTACCACACCGGTTTCGGTGTTGTTCTTGAAGTTATTGGCCAAAGTTGTTTGGTTTATTCATCATTGCTATGCTGAAGTGGCAACATCTTTTGACAACTTAAGTGTTACCACACCTAGCGCTATTATTTGGCATGTGGTTATGAGTTTCTGCACTAATCTATTGTTAAACAACTAGGTGTTTTTTATGTAAAAAGCTTATATGATCTTATGCTTATTTTTTTCTAAAAAAGCCATAAATAAAAATAAGCTTTGTTTAGTTGACAAAGCTTATGAGATGCTTCTATGAGTAAAGCTCCTAATTTGTCAGCTACTTAAGTAACTTTAAAATAAACGCACCCTTAATCTAAGCAAGCAGTTAATGTTGTTGAGTGTAACTGATAGTCTGATACATTACTCCAAATGGAAGTTGGGTAGATATACATTTATACAAGAGCTAGATGTCGATTTTTCACTTGTGTAAGTTCCTAATGATTAAGTCTGCAAATGATACCCTTACGTTTTGTCTCCCATGATTAGGGTCCTTAATGCTGTTGTTCAAGTATACAACCAACTACAGTTATGAACTATTCAAGTATTCAAGTATACCACCTAGGTAGTTTGTCTCCCATGATTAGGGTCCTTAATGATACCCTTACGTTTTGTCTCCCATGATTAGGGTCCTTAATGTCGTGTTTACCCCTTGTGTGTTTAGGAATACTGCCATGTTTACCCCTTGTGGATTTAGGAATCATTTATCTTAAATTCTATTGACTTTGCTAGATGAGATGATTTTAAACTAGATGAAAGTAAAGCTGTAAACAAAGAAAAGAAAAAGTTTGTGTTTACTACTGCTTTTTTAGCCCAGTTAGTTGCATTACGTTTAAGTGAGCTAAAATGGAATAACAATACTGATTGATTGATTGGTTATCTCTATTTTGAAATATATCTTAAGCATCATTCTAAACCTAGTATATGTTACTTCTTCGAATCTGTCTGAATCCACTATTAACCACTCAGTTTAGTTATGTCGCAACGTAAGGACAGAGAATGGATGTACAAAAGAAGAAATAGTCAGGGTCTTCTTTGTTCTTTTTACCAATCGAAAGTGACCGAGTTTCTGAATTTTGCGTTTTCAATTGAAAGAGTTGTTGAAAGAAAAACTTTGGGAAGTAACGTAGTTTTCTGTATCAAATGTCCGTGTTCTAAGTGTAAAATAAAAGTATTCAAGAAAAGGGATGATGTTGAGTATGATTTGTGGCACAACGGGTTCATCCGTGGTTATAAAACTTGGTATGCCCATGGTGAAAGAAGAAGTAAACGAGCAGAGATAGGGAAATGTCCAATTGAGGATGACGATGTTGGTGGCTGCAGACAAATGATTTTGGATATACATAATGCAACATTTCAGTCAGATTTGCATTCAGATACTCAGGAAGAACAAGCCCCTAATTCGTTTGCCAAGGAATTCTATGAAATGTTAGAAGCTGATGATGAGCCTTTGTACGATGGGTGTCAAAAGTTTTCGACCCTTGAAGCTGCCACAAGGTTGTTGAACTGGAAAGCAGAATGCAATGTACCCGAGGCGACATATAATCGAGCACTTTCCATCTTTAAGGACATGTTACCTGATGGAAATAAAATGGTTGAAAACTTTTATGAAACAAAAAAGATTCTGAGAAAACTCAACCTTCCAAGAGAAAAGATTCATGCTTGCAAAAACCATTGCATGTTATTCTATGAGAAAGTTGATTCTGTCTTGACTAAATGTAAAGTATGCGGGCATTCTCGTTACAAGAATAGTGGAAGAAATAACGTCCCTAATTTGGTGCTTACATATTTTCCGATTGCTCCTAGACTTCAAAGAATGTACATGTCAAAAAAGATGTCCAAAGAGATGACTTGGCATCACGATCATAAAACAGACTCAAATAAGATGGTTCATCCAAGTGATGGTAAGGCATGGAAGCATTTTGACTCAACCCATTCACCATTTTCTAAAGAGATTCGGAATGTTCGTCTCGGGTTATGCACTGACGGGTTCACTCCAAATAACTTGAATTCTAATTCGTATTCATTATGGCCCGTCTTTCTTACAATCTATAACTTACCTCCTTGGATGTGCTTAAAAGACGTACATGTTAAATTGAGTATGGTTATTCCTGGAAGAAAGAACCCTGGTCAGAACTTGGATGTGTTTTTACAGCCGTTGATTAAAGAGTTGAAAGTTTTATGGAAAGATGGTGTTGAAACTTATGATGCTTATCGTAAAAACAATTTTTTAATGAAAGTTGCGCTATTATGGACAGTTAGCGACTTCCCTGCTTATGCAATGCTATCCGGATGGAGCACACACGGCAAATTAGCATGCCCATATTGCATGGGTAATGTTTATTCATTTCAGCTACAAAATGGAGGGAAACCGTGTTGGTTCGACTGTCATCGAAGATTTTTACATTCAAGACACCCGTATAGACGTGATAGGAAAAGATTTTTGGCTCAAAAAACCGTGTCTGCTGTCCCACCCCCACAATTAACGAGTAATGAAATTTGGCAGCAGGTTCGTTATCTTCCTACTGTTTATGAAGGTGAACCATACAAACCCAAAAATAAAAAAATTGATGGTTTCGGTCAGACACATAATTGGGTAAAGAGAAGTATCTTCTGGGAGCTTCCATATTGGCACACTCTGTTAATTCGACACAATCTTGATTTAATGCACATTGAGAAGAATTTCTTTGAGAACTTATTTCACACCATCATGGGTAGTTTGAAAACGAAAGATAATGTCAAGGCTAGGAAAGATGTAGAAATATACTGTGATAGACCGGAATTGCATATCTTAAAGGTGCACAATAAAGATATGAATCCAAAAGCTTCGTACACTTTGAATAAAATACAACTGCAAAAAGTGTGCGAATGGATGACAAAGCTCAAGTTTCCTGATGGGTATGCATCTAACATAGGGGGGGTGTGTAAATCTAACAGACTATAGCTTTTATAATTTCAAAAGTCACGATTGTCGTGTGTTTATGCAAAGATTGCTTCCGATTGCTTTAAGAGGGATGATACCGAATGTACTATGGGATGTTATAACAGAGTTATGTACATTTTTTCGTGCAATATGCTCACGGGTTTTGCACATTGAAGTTTTAGAAAAGCTGCAAAAAAGTATAGTTGAAACTCTTTGCAAGTTGGAGAAAATCTTCCCACCCGGATTCTTTGACTCAATGGAACACCTTGTTGTGCATTTAGCTAGCGAAGCTCTTCTTGGTGGTCCAGTGCAATATAGATGGATGTATCTTTACGAAAGGTGATTACTGCTTTAACTCAACACATTTCTATTAACTATATAAAAGTATATTTTAGTTATAACAACTTTTATTTATTTATTTAAACATTTCATACAGGAAGCTGGGTTCTTTGAAAAGAACAGTAAGAAACAAAGCAAGGGTTGAGGGATCTATCGTTGAGAGTTATCTCGTAAATGAACTCTCTGTGCATTGCTCTCTGTATTTTGATCCACGAATAGAAACACATTTGAATCGTGAGCCACGGAATTTTGCTCCAGATATTCATTGTTCTGACTCTCGACTAAGCATATTTAAAGTTCCATCTCGAAGATTATTCGATAAGGGAATTAAAAGAAATATGACAAATGCGGAGAAGCATAAAGCACATACGTATATCTTGCTTAATTGTGAAGATGTTCACCCTTTTATAAGGTATGTCAAGCATTTTCTTTATTGATATAGTTATCACATTATCACTGTTATTTGCCCAAAAAAAATAACAATTAATTCTGCTTAGTTCATAATCCTCATTTGCATTTGAAATAAAAAACAGTTAGGTTAATAAAGGAGTGTTTGGATAATGGAGTTCTTCTGTGTTCCAGCTTGTTATGTGTGTTAAATATAGTATAGGCAGTTCATTTTATATGCATTTAGGATAGTCAAACAAATAAATTCAGTACTCATTCAATAAAAAGTCAAAATCCACTTATTATTACAATTTCTGCTTAACAATGAGTTGTTCTAATTGCATATTCTTAGATATAGTTGCATAAGTAGGGTATACAGCTTAATTGAGTTTTATTTTAGCTTATTATATCATATTAAAGCATTTAGGATCAATTGAATCTCACGTAAGTCAACTGAGCAAAAGAACTTTAAAAGTCAAAAATTACCAAAAGTTTTCAAAAACCATTTTAGGATTATAGTTCACATGCCAATGCTATGTAATAATCACATGCCTTTTCTATGTACTTATCACATGTCTCTAAAAGGTTATTTTACTTGTATATTGTATAGATTGTTTGATAACTGTATGTTGCAAGTGGATCCTTACATCGACGAACAAACACTTGATAAAGCTAGAGAGGAGAAATTTGCTCAGTGGTTTAAGGAACATATACAATCAAATGATGGCAACGAACACTTGAAAGTCTTAGCACGAGAACCAATGCGTTATGTTGAGTCACATAAAGGATACTTTGTTAATGGTTACAAGTTCCACACCTTGAAACATGGTGATGGGCGGGTCACACACAATAGCGGGGTATGCGTGAAAGGTTCAACCTATAACGAGTTTGAGTCTGACTATTATGGGTTGCTGGTTGATGTTTTAGACGTAAATTACCGTGATAGTGATGGTCGTTGTGTTGTAGTGTTGTTCAAGTGTGATTGGTTTGAACCCATTCAAGGGGTAAGGGTTAATCGTAAGCATAATCTGGTTGACATCAAGTATAAGTCAAAGGGATGCCAAGATGACCCGTTTGTCCTTGCATCACAAGTAGAGCAAGTCTATTATGCACCATATCCGTCAATGACCAAGGATCTTAAAGATTGGTGGGCTGTTGTTAAAGCGGCGCCCAGAAGCATATATGAAGTAGCACAATGTTCTAATGAAGTAGATGATGTTGATGTTGAAGACTTCTTTCAAGAGAATGAGATGCCAATATGTACAGATACAACAAATATGAATGAGAATGTTGAAATTATTTCTCTTGTTACTCAAGGAGAAATGGAAGAAGTTCGTAATATTGATGTTGGCGATGCGTATATGGAAGTTAGTGAGGATGAAGAAGAGTATGTGGATGCATATGATGATTTGGAAGTTAATCAGGATGAAGAAGAGTTTCTAGATATATATGATGATTCAGATGACAATTCTAATAACGAGCTCAATTTATCCGATCATTCTTCTGATGAGGAATTTATCAGATCTTGATCATTCTTTGAATGATTAGTACAAACTTACTTTAACTTTTTCTTACAAGTAATGCAATATGTTGTGTGCTTATGTGTAAAATGACTTGTGCTGATTATTAATTGTGACATGTATAAATGCATTATGCTAACTGTTATTAATTGTGACATGTTTAAATGCATTATTCTTGTTGTTATTAACTGTGACATGTTATGCAGGAATCATGGCTAGAAATAATAATAGTAGAGGTAGGGGAACGGGAACGGGTAGGGGCAGGGGAAGGGGAAGGGGTGGAAATAATGGAAATAGAGGTTTTGTTGGCACTAGTAGTACATTCGGGCGGGGTAATCTGGATGCAGACTATGATAATGGCAGCGGAGGTAGGGGAAGGGGTATAAATGGAAATTTAGGCATTGGTGGTAGTGGTAGTACATTCGGGCGCGGTAATCCAGATAACGCAAATCATGATAATGTTATTGGAAGCATAAGCAGGGGAGAGAGCGTAAATGGAAATTTAAGCATTGGTGGTAGTGGTAGTACATTGGGGCGCGGTAATCCAGATAATGCAAATCATGATAATGTTATCAGAAGCATAAGCAGGGGAAGGGGTATAAATGGAAATTTAGGCATTGGTGGTAGTGGTAGTACATTCGGGTGCGGTAATCCAAATAACGCAAATCATGATAATGTTATTGGAAGCATAAGCAGGGGAGGGAGCGTAAGTGGAAATCTAGGCATTGGTGGTAGTGGTAGTACATTGGGGCGCGGTAATCCAGATAACGCAAATCATGATAATGTTATTAGAAGCATAAGCAGGGGAAGGGGCATAAGTGGAAATTTAGGCATTGGTGGTAGTGGTAGTACATTGGGGCGCGGTAATCCAGATATAATGTTATCGGAAGCATAAGCAGGGGAAGGGGCGTAAGTGGAAATTTAGGCATTGGTGGTAGTGGTAGTACATTGGGGCGCAGTAATCCAGATAATGCAAATCATGATAACGGTATCGGAAGCATAAGCATGGGAAGGGGAAGGGGAAGGGGCAGAAGTGGAAATATAGGCATTGGTGGTAGTGGTAGTACATTCGGGTGCGGTAATCTAGATGATGTTGATCATGATAATGGTATCGGAATCAGGGGAACGGGAAGGGGCAGAAGTGGAAATATAAGCATTGGTGGTAGTAGTAGTACATCTGGATGTGGTAATCCGGATGCAGATTACGATAATGGGATCCGTGGTGGTACTAATGACAATGAAACAGAGACATCACATCATGCACGTGGTTCAAACTTGCCACAATCAATACCTAATCATCCATCACAAAGGCCGATGATTACACTCTATTATGGCGGGTATGTATCTTAATATATAATGACTGTGATGTTACTTTCTTTTTTACCTAATATATATTGTTTCAATCTTGTAGTTTTGCAGAAGGCCACGTTACCCGTGATATTATTAGTATCTTCAAGACCATGTTTTATGAACCTTGGGCGACATGGAGAGAGGTTGACCAAGAAAGCAGGGATTTGATGTTTGAGGAATTCCAGGTTTTTACTTAATATAACTCATTATAATACCAGTTAATACCAGTTAACCCAAGTTAAATTGGATAAGAAACAAGGTATGTTCAATCTGTATCTAAATGAACACACATTAGCAAACTAAATTCTAACATAGTTTGGTAGTCAATTTGGAGTTGGTGGACTGAAACTGCTGCATATTGGGATGATATTCAACTTGAAGCTAGATGAAAGACTTGCTTGAATTTTTTTATCTTTGAAAACTACTTGTGTAACCTGACGTTTTTTCCCTTTTGGAATACCTTGAAAAAATTATATAAACAAGTTTGCGTTTTGGTTCAGTTAAATCTCTTTAGTTTATATTTTGATTACAGTCATTCAAATTTTCAGTAGTGTTTCTTTGTTGTGAACTTTTATTGTTTGACCGTTTGAGTAACCTAAATATAAAATTTCTTAAACTTGGTTATTCTTTGTAACGTAATATCTTTTCAGAATTGTAATTCGTTGTATGTAAAGTTTGTTTAAGAGTAGTTATTCTTTGTAACTTAATATCAACAGACTTTTTAATCAGACCTTGAGGATACTTGAATGCTACACTTCATCTTGGCTACTAGGGTCGGGGGATATAAAATAGTACAAAATTGTCTGTGAAAAGGTGAACAAACAAATGATGTATATACAGATTGAACCTGTTTATACCAGTTAACCCAAGTTAGCTTCCAATAGTAATGATACATGTTGTTGGTTTGATAACTTATTGTAGCAAATGATGTATATACAGGATCAATATCAGTGGCATCCTTCAGAAAATGCAGCTGTATATAGAGCTTGGGAAAGGGTAATGGCGAGAAGGTATTCAGATATATTGGGTGAATGTCGAAGGGATGCTACTCTTAGAGCCGAACAGGACTTGATCATAGTTGAAAATGATTTATCCGTTCTGAAGCCGTATCCCCCAAGTTGGATAGATCAAGCCCATTGGGAGAACATGATTGATAGGATCTGGAATAAACCAGGATGGCAAAAAAAGTCAAAAGTGGCTCGACAAAACAGATTAACTGAAGTAGATGGTGAAGTATCAAAGCATACTGCCGGATCCATTACCGTTTTTCAACATATGTTCAAAATGGTAAATATGATATCAATTAATTTACTTTTTGAATTTTATACATTAATAAACTCCTAACTAATGAATATTTTTACAAGAAAAACAGAAAAAGCGGCCTGTTACTTTATTAGAAGGTTACCATCACTGTCATACTAGCACAAATGTGTCGAGTGAGGCGTCAGAGAGCGACATGGATGAAGCATCGGGGGGCAGAACAAGAGAGTACATTACAGCTAGCTCAAAAAGAGTGGGAGTAAGTATTTTTTATCTCCTGTGGATGATGGATTAAGTACTTAATCAGTGAACATTATTTCTCAAATTTTCATATTAACTTAGGATGCTGTTGAGGCTGCTATGGTAGAGAAACATGGACCAGACACTAGTGATCATCCACCCGATGACTTTGATCTATGGGAAGAAGCTACCGGGGGGAATAAGAAAGGTAAGTTAGTTGGGTTGGGTTCAGGAGGTGATCCAAGGGTTATGGTGACCCGTACATCAGCAACATCAAGTTCGAGTTCCGCATCTAGCGAACAGGTATGCTTAAGTTGTTCACTTGTGCTTTTGCAACAAATATTACCTTACACGAGTTTGTTGTTACTATTAGATTTTTATTAGCACAACCTATTATTCTGATTAATAAAGGAAGAAGGAAATCTAGTTTAAGCTTGATCAAATTAGTGTTTTAAAGGAGTGTTTGGATAATGGAGTTCTTCTGTGTTCCAGCTTATTATGTGTGTTAAATATAGTATAGGCAGTTCATTTTAGATGCATTTAGGATAGTCAAACAAATAAATTCAGTACTCATTCAATAAAATGTCAAAAATTACCAAAAGCTTTCAAAAACCATTTTGTCTCTGAATTTTAATTCACTCAGTCTTAGTCCAATCTTTCTGAAAATTTGGGATCTTAATATTTGGCAGCTTATCTTATTAAGCCACATTCTTTTAGATTTTTATTAATTTTTCTTAATGGCTTTTGATAAGCTTCAACTTGGCTGTTTGCACTAAAAATGCCCTGCACCACTGTTTTTTGTCCATCTGCTCATATTCATAAGCCCATATATCCTGAGTATTTGAGCTATAATAGGACTACTTTAGTGAGCTTGAGCTTATTTGCATCATAATTTAGCTTATTTGCTAAAGCTTGAGTGAGCTTGAGCTTGAGCTCCAGGATCCTGCACAAGGTCCACCATGGTAAAATCAGATCAAAACAATGAACTTTTATGGGAAAATTACAAGGAGAGACAAAATTGGTTGCAACTTAGTGAGCAGATACATTTAGATAGTAAAAGAGTGTGCCTTACTCCCAGCATATCACTCTTAGGGGGTGTTTTGGTGTGCATTTAAACTGATTATTCTAATTTGATGTTGCATAGCTGTATTGAAGTGTTAAACTATAATTTTCTGATTATTTATGATCTAAATGAAGAGATACAGAGAAGCTGGTAAGAAGTTGCTATAACTAACTTTCAATGTTCGTTGCCTTATCAACTGAATCTGATTGTTCAAGCTGCAATAACCACTAAATGCACATCCAAATGCTCTCTTAGTGACTTAGACATAACAATTTTAACTTAGTTGATCTTGTTGCCCACTTGCAGCAACAATTAATATGTTTTAAGCTTTCTAATAGGACTTAATATAATGCAGGTACAAACTTTGGAAGAGACAATACGAAGATTGCAAGAGGACAGCATACAAATGAGAGCACAATTTGAAAGAGAGATGCAAATTGAGGTCCAAAGACAAGTGGAGCAGCAGGTCCTAGCGCACATGCAACAACGAGAATTGGAGGAAAATGCTCGTGAACAAGCTCGAGAGAGAGAATGGCAGCAAAGGATGAATGACATTAACTTAGTCTTAAAGAAGTTTACGGATTCCCGTCCTGATCCTTAGTTGGATAACAACATATCATTTGAATACTTGATTAAATACTCTTGTTTCATCTTGAATGTTTTAAATGCTTTGTATTTGATTTTGATTTGACTACAACTTTGTGACTTGAATGTTAAATCTTCGTAATGGATCTATTTTGATTTGACTACAAATTTTGTGATTTGTATGTTTATTAGCTCTTTTTAGTTATGTTAGATACAGGTTTATAAATGTAATGTAAGCTTTAATGAGGGAAATTATTTGTATATTTGTGACGGAACTGTGACTGAGTATCAACTACATTTTCCGACGGATCTCTAACGGAATTATTTCCGACGGATTTCCGACAGAAAATATACCGACAGAGTTCCAACGGGGTAAAGTTACCAACAGATTTCTGACGCGTTTTATCAGTAGGTGTTCCAACAGATTTCCGACGGATAGTAATTACCGACCAGGATTCATAGACAGCCTATTTCGGTCACAAATCTGTTGGAAACAACTGTTACCGACAGATTTCCGACGGATAAAACTGTCGCTAAAGACCTGTTATGTGGTAGTGTATGCATCTTTTGTCCAACTACGTCACATTGCATGTTCATTAGTGTCGCTACATAAACCCCAAGGGGCTTCCTAGTCTAAATAGTGTACTGTAATCTGTAGCTTATCGAGTTCACATGCCATAACTTTATATATATTTTAGTATCGCGGATGACTAGTTAGAGTAGTCCATGGTTTGGATGTCAGTTAACTACAGACGACTCTCGTAGGGTTTCGTGTGCATCAAAAGGTTACTTACATGAAATCTTATTGAAAAAATGAATGCTAAAAGCCTAAAATGGTGAAGGATTCTAAATAATTTAATGTTTTTGCATCACATTATTATTGTTGAATGAAATATTAGTGTTTACTAAGCGAAATCAAACACCTAAACATTCAACTTGAACAGTATTATATATGATCAGCAAAATGGATATCATAGATTATTTAGATGTTATAATTACAAAAAGAAGCACGAAAACAATTTCAGAGTTTTGTCTTACATTTCTATTTCTTAAAAAAGAAAAAAAAAAGGATCAATTAATGAATATCAAAGGTGTGCCCTGTTTTTCCTGTTGTTGATTACTATGTACGCAATACGTGGGCTAAGTATGGTTTACAGAAGGTTATGATGAATGCAAAGGAGTTCTTTTTCTTTAAGTTTAATTCGAAGAAAGGTGTTGAGGATGTCCTTGAAAACGGTCCTTGGTTGATTAGAAACGTTCCAATTATTCTTAAACCTTGGACTTTGAACACCAACTTACTCAAAGAGGATTTGACCAACATCCCGGTGTGGGTTAAATTCCATGATGTTCCTCTTGCTATGTTTTCTGATGATGGTCTTAGTCTCCTTGCCACATTGATTGGTACGCCTAAAATGCTTGATGTTTATACTAGCCAAATGTGCAAGGAATCATGGGGCCGCAGTAGTTTTGCTAGATGCATGATTGAAGTAAAGTCGGATGAGGTACTTAGGGACAACCTAACTGTTGAAATCCCCCTACTTGATGGGTCGGGGTCGACTATTGAAAAGATATGGGTGGAATACGAGTGGAGGCCACCTCGATGTGATACGTGTAAGATCTTTGGTCATACTCTTGTTGAATGTCCAAAATTTGTTTTACCCCCTACTCAGCCTTCTAAGAGTGGAAATGATGGTTTCCAAACTGTCAACAACAAGAAGAAGGGTAAACAAAGTGGTTCAACTAATACGGTTCAAAGAGGGTTTACTAAACCTGTTGTAGGTAAGAAGTTCATTTATCAACCCAAAAAGCCTCCCCTGAACCTAAGAAAGTTGATGTCAACAAGAAAAAGGCTGCTGACGTGCCTAGTACAAGTGGAACGAATATTGTTACATCTAATCAGTTTGATGCCCTTAATATGGTTGATACTGATGATTTTGGTATTCCTACTAAGGAAGTGACTTCGGATGTGACGTCTGGTAATACATTGGAAGCTAAATAGGATGGGTCTTTAAAGACTGCTACTACATCACAAGAACCCCTTGTGAGTGATCCGAAAGAGAAGGAACAAGTTGGGACTTCTAAGCCTAGTGCTTTTTCTTCTCCGTCTACTTCTTCTACTAAGAGGGGTAACCCATTTTTTAAGGTGGGAGAGATCGTTGTGTCTGATAGTGATGATGAGGAGGTTGTAAACACGTTTGATGAGTCCGTTAATCTATTTGGTGGTGGCCACGAGCGTGAATACGACTATGATGGATGATTACGATGACTATGCGCAGCAGGTTTATGATCCTCCTGGGAATTTGGATGCGCGGCAAATCGTTTAGTGATAAAAAAAAGTTTATGGGTTATAAACGAAAAATAATAAAAGTTTGAAGATTTAGGGATTAAACATAATGTTTTGAAACCTGGGTCGACCCGGGTGGTTCAACTGGTTAAACCATTCAGGTCGAAAAATGGGTTGATTTAAACCGAGTCAACCCAATGGGTTGGGTCGAACATGAGTGAAATTAAACCGCGTCAACCCATCGGGTTTGAAGCGTCTCGGGTTAACCCAATTTTCGATGTGTATTAATAGTTTCCTTTTGAAATATATGTTTTCAACATTTCTATTTTTAGTTTTAACTTTTTACTTTTCGCTCTTTGCTTTTTCCTTTATATATAGTATACGCGGGTACCCTGTGACGATTAATCAGAAAAATAGATATCGATGAGGCCTGATTTACCACTTTGTATCGGTTTTAACGGGTCCTCTATGATTCGTTTTCGGATGGTTTTATTTGTTAGCCGAATTGGTAGCGACACCGGTTCCCGGTTGAACTCGTTGGTCCAGTCTGATTTTCAAAACTATATGTGCCATCAACTTGTTAGCTTGTATGAAATTTTATGTGTTTTATTAATTTTTATAATGTGTATAATAACATATACTTTTCATTTTAGGGTGTTTTAAAAATAATATTAATTAGTGTGTTTAATTATTTTATATTCGTATGTTGTTTAGCTTGTTTAAATTGTATATTGTGAAATTTTTTGTACTTTTTAGTAAGGAGTGTTTTATGGAGTAATTGTTTGTATTTAATTTGGTAGATTTTTTTTAGAATAGCAAAAAAAATAAATAAAAATAAAATAAAATAAAAAACTAGCAGGAAGCTAGAAAAACGATTACAAGGTAGAAACCACTAAAGGGTTTTGAAGCCAATTGTTCCATGAAATGGAAGATAATTTGTTCCTAGAACAATACCACCTATAAGAACAATCTACAATCTTGTCAAATAAAGTACTACGCCTAGGCGGAGAAGTACTAAAGATCATCTCGTTACGGAAATTCCACAAAGACCAAATAACAACTCCGCATATAACTTCCAAGATAGATTTCCGAGAAGATGAAACGCGCATGTCATCCATCCAAAAGAATAGGTCCTGAAGGTTAGAGGGACTAGGAGACGGTAAGTCCAACCATACAAAAACCCGTTGCCAAACAGTTGTAGCAAGAGAGCAGAACCACAAAGAGTGATTTGTTGTTTCAATACCATAGTCACAAATTGGACAAGAAAGCGAATCCATATCAATCCCTTTCCGACTAAGATTCCATCTAGTTGGAAGGCGGTCACGAAGAACTCTCCAGATGAAAATGTTAATCTTCTTAAGGAGAAAACGATTCCATCTTGTTTTAAAGCCACCGTTAGGAAGAGTGCATTGGTCAATTTGCTCACGAGTGCTTTTAACCGTGAAAGTTGGCGTCCCAAGGGACCAAGTCCATGTATCCTCAGAATCATTTAGCGAGCAAGTTGCCAACTGATTATAGAGGGTAATGAGATGATTAGCATTCGTTCCAGTCGTAATCGGGCGAGACCACTCCACGACCCACCCATTGTTCCAGCAATCACGGATCGTGCATTCTTTATTCAAAGCTAGACGGAAAAGGCGAGGAAACTGATATTTAAATAGAACTAAAGACATTAAATAACTCGATCAATACTTGTTAGTTGTTATCTAATGGAGTATATTGGATTTACATACGCTTTTACAAATTTCTTCTTTTAGAAATTTCTATAATTGCTTTATAGTGTAGTTATCTAATATATTGGATTTACATACATGTGTGCTTTTACAAATTTCTTCTTTTAGAAATTTCTATAATTGCTTTATAGTGTAGTCAATATGGCTGTATTTTTATATTAGTTTTTGCCTTCCATCAGTTCCATGTGGTTTAGAGTTTAGACTATTTCAAGACATAAAAGGAGAAAAGGTCCTACCAAAAATGGCTTGATGCGTTCCATTTATATACGGGGACTGTAGGACTTGATACGGTTAAGACCAAAATACGTACAAGTTAATTTGTATATTAGTTAGTCTAAGAAAAACAACACATGTATAAAAAAAACTGACAAGTTTAATGGTATATGAATCTCTTCTAACGATATACATATCATCTTCTAGATTAAACAAAACTAGCCATGTACATAAAAACATAAATATTAAAATTATATTTTCAAATCCAATAAATTAATCGGCCAAAAATCAAAACCAATAATTAAAAATGAAGTTATTCTCCGTATATACTCTATGAATTTGCACATAGCAAATTTAAATAGCCATATGAATCTTCACTTTTTACCTAAAAACTTTTTAAAACTTGCTTATATACAAGATTAAAATCTACTCTGTAGAAACTAACACATGGAAATGCTAGAAATGTCCTCATTCTGTGTGAAGATTGGAAATTATACCTTACATAGGAAGTCATAATGTGCATATTTTTTAGCATCGACGAGTTTTTATATATATATATATATATATATATATATATATATATATATATATATATATATATATATATATATATATATATATATATATATAAGTATATATATATATATATATATATATATATAAGGTACTTTATGTTAATTTATTTTTAAATGTATACATAATACATTATCAGTGTCAACATATTGATTAATTTGTTCACGTATGTAACAACTTTATGGATCATAATTGACTTTTGTATCATTTCGTTGCAATAAAATTTCAAATTCCACTTTCCAAGAAAAGTTACAAAAAAGCAATTTGGATACTAGCAACAAGCAGATGCGTCACCAAAGCACTTTCGCATCAAAACTTGTCGAAACTAATCCCAATTTCCTGCCGCATTATTCCAATTCTAACTCAATTTATTTATATGAAACCTAAAAGGGTATTCACACAACTCTATCCCACATGCATCAATTTCATCACTGTGGTTCTTTTTTAAAATTTTCTCATAAAGTGTCTAATATTTTTTCTAGTTTCTCTAGGTTTTCATGTCCTCCAAATGTACAAAGTTTTAGGAGATTCAACTAATTAAACTCTCCATCAATTAAATATTATTTTTACTCACTAAAGTCTCATCTTACTGGTTGAAAGGTACAAGTGGACATTTAATTTGGCACATTCAAAAATTCTATTGTGGACACTTAATATGAGACGGAGGGAGCATTAGATAGTGAAGATGAAGATTAAACTGCCTAGAATTGCCCAAATTATTAGATTTATAATGTCATCGTCTATACAAAATTGGTGATCGATAAACGTGGAAGTTTTTTTTTACAGTAATAGATTTGATACTTTCCAAATCTCTTGAAAATGATATGACAGAGTACATTATTTATTGAAGGCATTAACTAATGATATGTTACTTCCTCTCATATTAAGTGTTCGTTTTTATAATATATAAAGTTGTAACAAATCTAACTAAGTATATTTTGCATCGATCAAATATCAAATCCATAATATAGTTTGTGCACCAATCAAATATCATCTTTATCTAATAAAGTCTACTTTTATTAGATGAAATGTAAACCGAACACTTATTATAAAGCATCCTAAAATAACAATTTAATGTAAAATGATTTTGAGTATTTTTTTTAATCGGTTTCCATTTATGGCAACTAACTATTTGGGGTCGGAAATATTCAACTAGTCAACTTGGATATACATGTTTACATGTAAATGCATAATTTCTTAATTTATCCTCACCTGCGATAATAATATTTAGCACGTGTTAGGTGATGCATTATTTTAGAGGTGTTTAATGACTTAATCGTGCTTGTTTACGTTCACAAAAGAGTAAGAACAAGGTCATAAATTGTTAGGAGTACACGTTATGAATAGTTAAGTAACATAATATTATCTAAAAATTGAGATATTAAGGTTTTATGACCTCTAAACTCTTGATAACCTCAAAATCTAACATAAACTGTACATGACTACTAGGGGTTTGTTTGGCGACAAGGAGCAGTAAGCAGTGAGCAGTAGCAGTAGTATTAAGCAGTAAGCAGTAGCAGTAAGCAATAGATATTTGTTTAAAAAACATGTTTGGTAACGTAGCAGTAGCTGTAATTATAAAGCGTAAAATTACGAAAAAAAAGTATATGTACATTAAAACAAAAAATTGATTAAACAAATAATAAAGTTATAATTTATCAAGGTACTCATTATTTTACTAGTTTGATATTACATAAACACCATGATATGCTAGCTATAAATTATATGCAACGTTTGTTCCATATTGATGTGGCAATATCATTATGAATTTGTTTCATCTCATTAGACGTTCTACTAGAATTACCTTCATTATTTGTCACCGAGCCATGAACATCACGATGTTTGTGTTCTTATCAAATAGAATCAGAAGATAACCTTTCGACGTATGTGCATAAGTCCCAACCACTAGACCTCAAGTCAGCTCAGTGACGCCATATCATGTGTAAATTTACAAGCTAGAAGTTATATAACTAGTCCATTTAACTAAAACTTAAAAAACAAATGGGCAAATTATAAAAAAAAAATATTATACTTGCCACCTATTTATCTTCTGGGTAGTGAACAAATTTTTTTCATTTTCAGCACCATTAACTTGTCTTTTTTTTTTTTAATCTTCAAGTTAATATGTGACTTGCTCAACCGGTACCAAGTTTCACCACTACCCAGAAGATAAATAGGTGGCAAGTATACTACTTTTTTTTTATAATTTGCCCTACCGGTAAATCATTAGTTTATATATCCCAAGTGTTTAGGTCACCGGAACACCACTGCCACCAACATGAACACACTACCACCATTTCCTTGATCTCTACATTATTTCCATTACTCTGGTACCTTTCACGGGCCGAGAAACATCTCTATCACCACTCGTAACTCAACCACAACCACACACCCACCACCGAAAACATCTCTCTCTCTCTCTCTCTCTCTCTCTCTCTCTCTCTCTCTCTCTCTCTCTTGTTGATACCGAAGATCCAAGGTAGATAATCTGTGTACTTTCGAGGGTATTGGAGTTTAATAACGAATAAAAACTAATAAAAATGTAATAAATAATGGTTTGGTATTATGTTGGTGTCGAGAGGAATGATTCGGTATGTATGCGAAATGTGGGATGTTTCGGGTTGCAATTAAGGTGTTTGATAAAATGCCTGAGAGAGATGTGGGGTGTTGAAATACGGTTGTTTCGTATTATTTACATGATGGGAAGTAAATAACGGCGGATGTTGTGGCAGTGGTGGTGGTTTTAGGTAGAAATAACGACGACTGTTGTGATGGTGGTAGCGGTTTTCGGTAGAAATAAGAGCGGCGAATGGTGGAGATTTTTTTTTTTTTTTTTTTTTTTTTTTTTTTTTTTTTTTTAATGGTTTGTGTGATGAGGAAGGAGGAAGAGAGGGGAAGGAGAAGGTGGGTGGTAGGTTGAGGTGGCCGGAGCGGCAGTGGTGGTCGGAGAGGGTGATGATGGGTCGGACAAATTATAAAAAAAAAAAGTATTATACTTGTCACCTATTAATTTTCTGGATAGTGAACAAATTTTTTTCAAACGTGACTAGTATAATATTTTTTTTTTTAATTTGCCCAAAACAAATCATCCCAACAACTTGCACATAGCTCATTAATTACAATTTTTTAATACAGCAAATTCATTTCTCGTTGGTCAACATAGGTGAAGTTTGGGTAAATATGTAATTCTCAAACAACATGTTGAGAGCAGTAAAGAAACGCTTCTTCTGGAAGCAGTTCAATTTGGAGCAGTGGGTAGGGGTGTTCATGGTTCGGGTAATTAACCGTATAAACCGAAAACCGAACTGAACTGAACCGAAAAAAAACCGAAACGAACATATAACTGAACCGAACTTGTTAAAACCGAACCGAACCGAATTAAAAATTCGGTTTTCGGTTTGGATATAGGTTTTGCTATCTGAACCGAAAACCGAATTTATATAAATATATATATTTTTTATATATTTATATTATTTTAAATATAAAAAGTGTCCATTAAAAGTTTATATTAATATAAAAAACACTTTTTTATGCTTGAAATATTTTTTTTCCCAAAAATATATATAATTAAATTAAAAAAAAATATAAATAGTGTAATTCAAGTACAAATTTCGGTTTTCGGTTTTGACCCATAACCGAACCGACCTTCGGTTCGGTTCGGTTATAGATATTTTCGGTTCGGTTCGGTTTTCGGTTATGACCTAATTTTTTTTTAACCGAACAACCCGAACCGAATAAACCGATAACCGAACCGATGAACACCCCTAGCAGTGGGGCAAGTTTCAAACGCTATTAAATGTGTTGCCAAACAAGTTTTTCACTTAAATGCTTACTGCTTGTCGCTCCTAAACGCTTCTTTAACGCTCGTTGCCAAACATGACTTAGAGGTGGCATAAGGATAAAGCAAGTAAAGCTAGAGCTTTAAATCCTCAATTTAAAAAACCCTCCACTTTCCTAGGATATTGTAAGTATATAAGGGGGGTGGCAAGTGGCAACCATGCCTAATAATGCCTAGAAAATAATTGTAATTAGTCAATCATGTGTTGCCAACACATTTCATGTCTAACCATGCCTCAAGTATCATTTTTAGTGGCATTGTCATGCCTAACCATGTCATGCCTACATTTAAGGTTCAACGTTCGAATTATTAAATGCTCAAGGTCTTTGCCGAATCGGTAATAGTTACCGATTGAGATGCCGATTTCCCACACCGATGGCCTGGCATTGTATTGCCGATTCATGTCGATCCAAACAGAGCTTCATGCCGAAACGTTGCCACCCCCTAAAGTCACTCTCATGTTTTGTTGGCTCTAATACTAAGAGATCCGATTATAGGCTATGTTTGGCAAAAATAGCTGTGAGCAGTAGCATTGAGAAGTAGCAGTGAGCTGTGAGCAGTAGCCAAAAAAGCTCACAGCTTCATAAAGAAGCATTGGAAAAATGAGCTTTTCTAAAAAATAGCAAAACCCACAGCTCTCATGTCAAACGAACACTAAAAATCAAAAAACTCATTGTTCACCGCTTATTGTACAAAAAAGCTTCAAAAAGCTTTGTGCCAAACATAGCATATATAAGTCTCCAACTCTTCGATAAATATTAAATGATCAAAATTTGGGTCTCTTTTGTTTCTACTTTCTAAGCAAACAAATTGCAAACAATTAAGCAAAATATATTATCCAATTTATATAAAAGACAGGCGCTTGAAGACAAAAATGAATGAACAGTAACATATTACGGATATTGGATGGGCTAAATTGTGGTCCTCCTTTCGTTTTGGTACTTGATAGTACTATATGGTTTCAGATAGTGGAGCATGTGTGCACTTCTTATTGGCTTAAACAAAGTATCCCCGTACCGTTTAACCCCCGTTTTCCCTTAAGTCCACTGTAGTTGTCACTGTTAAGGTCCGTAATACGGGTGTGATTACCCCGTAATTTTCCTAACCTGTTTTACTGTGTTAAAACTGCCCACAGATTTGTGTAGCCTTATCAAAATACCACCAACAGTTATCATATGGTTTAGCTGCCACAGTCACCATTGTTGTCTACTAAAAAAACACTAAGAAACAAAGCATAGAGAATCTTTCCTTTACACAGGTTTTTTACATCTTGAATTTGTCTTTCTTGTATGCTATATGGTTTCCCATTCTTTTTTTTTTGTATCTTTATGGTTATCAAAATTCGTTTTCGTGTTTTGCATCATTATTGTAAGAGTTTAGTCTCAATTTTTAAGGCCCCTATTTTCAAAGACCTTTGACTTTCAAAATCCGTTAAAAAAATAAAATATAAAAAATTGGGCGTTATTTATTTATGAGTAAATTACATGGTTCGTCTTTGTGGTTTGGGCGAAATCACTACTTTCGTCTCTCGACTTTCATTTTTTTGCATTGAGAATCCTTATAACGAAGTTTCATAACACATTCGTCCTTATCACTAACATGTTCATCCTTGTGGTTTGGGCGAAATCATTACCCTCGTCCCTCGGCTGTTTGTGATAAGGACGAATGGTGTTATAAAACTTCATTATAAGGATTCACAATACAAAAAGAGTAAATTGCATAAATCGTCCCTGAACTTTGGTCAGATTGCATGTTTCGTCCCAACCATTTCGAAATTGCAGAAATCGTCCCTGTGAGAAACCTTTGAGCAAATTTTCGTCTCTGGTTGGGACGAAAATTGCATAATTTGAAAGTTCCAAATTGCATGTTTCGTCCCAATCAGGGACGAAAATTTACTCAAAGGTTTCCCATAGGGACGATTTCTGCACTTTCGAAATGGTTGAGACTAAACATGCAATCTGGCCAAAGTTTAAGGACGATTTATGCAATTAACTCATACAAAAATGAAAGTTGGGGAACGAAAGTAGTGAGTTCGCCCAAACCACATAGATGAACCATGTAATTTTATGAGGCCAACAATGCATATGAGACTACACTAAATTGTTTGATTTTAAGAAAAAGAACCAAAACCACTCCTTTGCTTATATAAATAGATGATAAACCCATTTAGTGTTTAATAACTTCTAAACATGACGGTAAAAGAACCAAGTGTTAAAGAAATTTTTTTATTGAATTAACAAATATGAGAAATAGTTTATGTTTTATTGTCTAATTTACAAACACAAATAAATGCCTAATTAATTCATTTCATGTTCGTGGACGTTTTGGCAATTTAGGACTTGTTTGTTTAAAATTTCTAGTAAGTCGTGTTTAAATAACAGCTAAATTAATGCAGAAATCATCAATTTTATCACTTTATATTTTTAGTTATCTTTTTTCTATTAAGTTATAAACAAACAATTTTCATATAACTTTCTAAATTCATTTTTTTTCATATTAAATAAAATTCAAACAACAACTTAGTAAAACAATTGGAGAAAACCAACCTCCTAATCCAAAACAACATACAACAATAATTGGTTAATACTTAATACTACGTATTAGACTAAGTAAAGGTGTTATCATCCATTTTCTATAGACTTTTATTGAATGAGATCACGTTGTCTCGAGGTTATTTCCTTGAATAATAACATAATAAATGATCTATATTTTCAAGGGTAGAAGATATGATAAAAACATAAATATGTGTAAACACACTCACATGAATTGCGTATACTAGAAATGATTGTATTTAATACTACAAAATAGAGATGATATTAAATTATGTAAATCACAGAAGAACACAATCAATAAAATCTCTATTTAGTAATTTATATATTATCACCGATGAAAGTTATTAACCTCCGGTCATCGGCTACTTGTTGGTGATCCGGAGAGATCATGTTTTTTTTCCACTTTATTGTTTTTTTTATTTAGGATTTTATTTTCGTATTTTATTTATAAACCCTAACTCTAGCCGTAAAAAAAATATATATATTGAGTTGACATCGATCCACTATATTTTTTTCTTCATCATCTATTTGTTTTTATTGTCGAAGATCATTGTTCTTGACAACAAAAGTTGATCATCAAATTGCCGCTCACTTCTAAAGGCAAAGCAAGTCATGACGTAAAAGCAATTATCACGCAAAGAAGGATGCCGCAAGCAATACACAGTTATGCCGTCAAATACAATTATGGTTCCGTTCGAACAAACAAAAAAAGATGAAGAAAAGAAGAAGCGGCTTTCAACATTCATTCCAGTTTGTCTGTCCACAATGCTGCCGTTCAAACTACGGGGGAGTATTAAACGATTAGATTATGGTCCAAACCCGATTGTGGGTTTGAGTCCATTAGGTTTAAAGTTAGTTGGCTTACTCTCCAAGATATGTTTTATTATAAATAGAGATGATATTCCATTATGTAAATAACGAAAGAACACAATCAATAAAATCTCTATTTAGTATTTTACAGTAAGCTACCATATATTCTTTCATGCTCAGCTTTTACTTGGAGACATATGTGACATTTCTCAATGTACTGTTAGGGACAAACTTATGTATACACTTTGAGGGAGGTGGGGGGGGGGGGGGGGGGGGGGGCATGGTTAGCTGAAAAAGTAAGATGATAGAGCATTTTTTTTTTTTTTTTTAAATAATAATTTTGATATTTTTTCGAAAATAACCCCCACTCAAAACTCAAATTGCCCCTCCCTCCACCCACGTACTAAAACCAAACAGTATAAATCCTTGATCTCTAAGTAACAATACTCGATTTATTATTTTGATCATAGTTTTTTCTTTCACATTTTTTTGCTATATTATTAAAAAGAAAAAAAAATATTGCCCCCCGCAACCTATTTTCCTGAATCCGTCACTGCTTACCGTCCAATTGATGACTTAATCTCTGGCCACCAATATAATGACTTTAAATCTTTATACATCTTAGTGCTTCCGGATGAATTGAGTATTTAGATTTATGGGCTTCATTTAAGATCATTTCCTTTAGGCCACCAAATTTAGAGACCCATATTTATGTGTTGGTCCATTCGGTTCTGTTCGTTTTATATGTTTCAAGTGTGTTTTTCTCGGTTTTGACTCGAAGCGAACCGAAACAGAAAATAATAAATATATAAAACCGAAAACTGAACCGAATATGATTGGTTCAGTTTTAGTCGAACCGGTTCGGAACGATTTTTCGGTTCCATTCGTTTTGCTCGGCGCTAATATGAATAGATAATCGGATATAATTTAATTTTGACCACTACACTTGCTAATTCATCGTGTATATCTGATTTTATAGATAATCGGATATAATTTATTTTTGACCACTACACTTGTTAATTCATCGTGTGTATATCTGATTTTGTAATTTTTTTGTGAGTGGATCATTGATCTTTTATAAAAGTTTCAAATTTAAAATTCACAAAATAATAGCAAACACCGTCATCTAAAATTTGGATAAAATGTGTAAGAGTTGAATTTGAATAAGGAAAAGATTTTGCTAAAAAAAAAAGGAAAAGGAAAAGATTTTCTTTAAACCGGCTTATAATATACAGTAATATATAAATATCCAATAATATTATTTATTAATCTTATCCTCATGCGGAAGCAAAGCCATCTCTATAAATACTCAGCGTAACATACTCTTCCGATTCATCCTCAATAACTTCTCTCTATAAACAAACACTAACACATTAGGTGTGTTCATTTTTTTCTCTTCTTATTTAAAAAGCCAGCAATATATAATTCTTTAATTTTTTTGGTACAAAGTTGTGGCAATGATGAGGGGTTTGAGTAAATTATTTTTTTTATTCGGATTGATAGTATGTTTGTTTCCATTGTTGAATAATGGAGGAGTTATGGCTTTTCACAAAGTTTATAAGAACTTTCAATCTTTAACCACAACGAATGTTAAGCAAGTTTACAGAACTGGATATCACTTTCAACCTAAACAAAACTGGATCAATGGTACGTCTTTTTTCATTTCGTCTTATTATTTTTTTCCATGCACGAAACTAGGTTGCATATTGTGTAGCGTAATATCGTTGCATGCTACCATGAAATTTCGTCATACATCTGCAATATGTATGCATGTCATTGGATGGTATCATGATTTTATATTATATATTGATCGAACTAAATCTGTGTTGAAAACATACACAATTGGTTATCAGGTTGTTGTCATGAAATCATTTTTATGATGATTCATTTATCTCTAGTTGATTATCAGAATTGCACGTGGGTATGACTTAGCATGCAAGCATATAATCAGCAGTTTTGAGTTAACATGCAAGCATATAATCAGGAGTTTTTGATAATTAGTATATCGACCTTTAATTATCTTTGAAAAATAAACAGAGAATAAGTCAAATAAATCTTAACTGTGTGATTAAAATAGCCTACCATTTTTGAATAACAATAACAAGCTATTTTTTTTATTTTTTATTTTTATTTTAGCCATTAGTATGGAGTACAAGTTAACATGTCATTTTTAATATTTATTGTTGAAAATAGAACGTAATTCTCATCAATAGAACGTAATTTTCATCAATTGATGCGTATCCTATGAAACTAAGATATTATTTATATTTTGCTAAAAAAAACAAAAATAAAATAAAAAAATAAAAATAAAAATAAAGAGAGAGAGAGGATAATGTTAATTATTGCAATTTTTTGGTGTGCAAAATAATTAATTAATTAATTAAATTAAGTTTTTGTTTTGCATCTTAAACTACTGAAAACCTTCAATGGCATTGCAGTCATCTTATGTGGTATGAAAATCTTTATCGGTTTTAGAATGAATAATTTCTATATAATTTAAGTCTAAAACAACCTAATTTCTTTCTGGCCATCAAGTTGGGCCATGCTGTCATCTTCTCAATCTAATTATAAAAGTCAAAGTCAATGTTTTGAAATTTATTGCACATGACAAATTGGGAGTATATATTTTTATATTTTTGTTTTTATATAAATAAATAGTAACTAGTAGTCCGTATATAACTGAGCTATTCCTTGTTAAGCGCTGGTGTCTGTTTTATATAAAAGAATAAATTTTATCAATATATCAGATAAAAAAATTCTACGTAATAATTCAGTAGTACAGGACATTCAAACTATATAAAAATACATCACGTGTGAAAAAGGAAAAAAGTTTTTTTTTTTTTTTTTTTTTTTTTTTTTGTTTTTTTTTTTAATTATGAAATTGCAAATTGGTCAATCTATATATAGTTGCATGTTTTTGTGGTTGCAACTTGTGGACAAATAAAATTCCATGCAAGAACATTTTCGGGTCCAAAATAGTGCTATGGGGACCAAGTGAAATTCTTAGAAGTGATGCACTATGTGTTATTGCCATTGGTTACTCAGTATTTTTATGGTTTAATTTCATATATCACTTTAATTTCATGAATAATTTCATATATACCCAAAGTGCAAGTATTAAATGTATAATGTATAATGTTTCTGGCCAAAAAAAATTTATCATTTTCTACAAAACATTTTGTAAGAAACACAATTACTAAACTAAACGCACCCTAAAATCCTGAATACCCTGATTTTATATCATATGTTTGATCCATTAATTCTTCTACAAATATCTCCTTTACTTTTGTTAATTTTCATATAATCTATAATTTTGTGATCAAGTTCCACTAGTCATACTATATATTAATCAGTCATAAAACTTTAAAACCTACTACAAAAGTGTTTTAAGATAGTTGAATAGACAAATAATAAGTCGGTGGGTGATCACTCAAATTCTCAATACACAAATTTGATTTGTGTATATTTCTTTTTATCCATTGATCAAATTGGATATAGTTTCAAGGGTCATATTTACGGTCCCGTTGACAATTACAAGCTATAGGTTAGAACTAGAATATGATATCAAGGATTGTTAGTTGATGGTAGATTCTCCACCCACGTCTTTGTGGAAAAGTGTACCGAAAGCGACCAAGACATTTTTCAAAAACCGGAAACGTAACGTTTTTACCAAAGTACCCTTGATTCTTTTGCTGCACACCTTATGTCACGAAAAAAGTAACAAACTTTTAACTCAACTGCGTGATGGTAATTTCTTGTGTTTAATGGACCTGTCACGATGAACTATACATTTGTTACTTTGTAGAGAAAAGTAATTATGTATGCTAGTTCTTTCGTCTTATTTTAATTACTTTCGTGTAGCTTATTATCTCTATGCAACTGATGATTTTCTTTGTTTTTTTGCATGATGCTGCTGAAACAAATTAAATGACATAGATCCGAATGGTAAGTTTATTTCTTAACTGTTTATTACATATATTCTATGATGATAGCTTTAGATTGATAATTGTATTTGCCATTTGCTTTTGCAGCACCAATGTATTACAAAGGATACTATCACTTGTTCTACCAATATAACCCAAAAGGTGCCGTTTGGGGAAATATTGTGTGGGCTCATTCGGTATCAAAAGACATGATCAACTGGATTCCGTTAGAACCAGCAATTGTACCATCAAAACCTTTTGATAAGTATGGATGTTGGTCTGGCTCAGCCACGATCCTTCCGGGCAATAAGCCAGTTATTCTATACACAGGAATAGTCGCCCCAAAGCCAGAACCAGGTTACCAAGTTCAAAACTACGCTATACCTGCAAACTATTCAGATCCATTACTCCAGGAATGGATCAAGCCTAATGACAACCCAATCGTAAAACCAACATCAGAAAATGTATCCTCTTTCCGTGACCCCACAACTGCATGGTTCAACAATGGTCATTGGAAAATGATTGTAGGTAGCAAACACAACCAACGTGCACTACAAAAAAAATGACATTTAGTGTCTGAAACTTTTTGTGACTGAAGAGTAAAAAAGTCAATAAAGCATCACTTTAATCTTTCACAGCTAATTAAAAAAGTCAAACAAAAATTCAATAGATACATCTGCACATTATATTCCATTTCAAAAACACCACAAGTCTTCTGCTTAAAATTTCAAAACCCCGTTCACCATGATTTAATCAAACACACTCACTCTTCCAGCCCGCCGTCCGCCATTCGCCGCCCGCCGTCCGCCATCGCCGCCCGTTGTCCGCCGTCGACCACATCCGTCTTCTGCTTATTTTGCCCCAAATTTGAATGTATGATTTTGCCCTAATTTTTGCTTCAATGTTTTTTTGATTGCGAGTATTATTTTGCCCTAATTTTGATTGTTTAGCTGATTGCTAGTTAATTATTATGGATGAATTGTTAGGGTTTCGATTGAAGTTTATTTTGATTTTGATTCTTTTGTTTATGATTACATCATGTGATAATGAAGATGTTTGTGATTGTTGTTGTGTTACGTATTGATAAGTTTGGGCTATAGTTTGTGACATTGTGACGGTTTTTAATGCGAAATTGATATGAAGGTGAATATAATTATTAACGTTTTTGAACGAAAAGTTGTAGGCGGATATATTGTTAAAGGAGCGTGTATAAATAACGCAGTTAGTTAATTTATCTTACCCGTAATGTTTTGATGATTGTTGAGACGCGCGTGTATGGATATTTAATGCAGTTGGTTTTAGTGAATTGACGTCGGATGTTGTTAGGCTAGTGATATGTGAAATAGTGAATTCAAGGTGCTAGCTAGTAGTTTACAGTAATAATTAAAAGACATCGTTTAATTTTAAACTGTAATGTAAATGTAATTAGCGTTTTTATATGAAAAGTTGAAAGCGAGAATAGCAGATGAAATTTGGTGCTTAATGTTTGATGTTTGTTGAGACGCGAGTGGATAGATAATGCGGTTAGTTAGTTTTTTGTTGGTTAGTTTGTGTAAGTAGAGAAATGGCATTGTGACAGAAGTTAGTATAACCAGATTAGTCTTAAAATGCTTAAGAAGGCCGTAAAACTAAAGTTCTGATTGTTTTTTGTTTTCTGCAGTGATTCTAAATGTTTGTGAATAAGAGGTAAATGCGACTATTTTGAAGGTTAATGCTCACAAATTTGGCTGTGTTGTGGATTGGTTTTAGACTGTTATCATGAAGTGCAATTATTGGTGTTTTGATTATGTAGGTTTTCGGTGAACCCACGAAGGAGAATTAGGCAGCATAATGGGAAGTTATGTAGTGGTGCAGGTGTGCAGCTAGGACGAAAAAGAAACGTCCTTGGGAAATGGTACTCTGTTCACAGCAATTAGGTATGTGTTATATCTTGGTATATTGATCCATAGTAATTTTTATATGATGGAATCTTTTCTAACGGTAGAAAATTTCGTGTCTATGATGAAGCATATATCTTAGTATATTGATCCATAGTAATTTTTAAATCTTCTAGCTCTTATTATTGGTTAAGTTGATGAAATTTGAGTGTACTCAAAGCAATATAGTAAAAAAGAATCAAAAGAAAGCCTTGCTCTGTTCTTGAACTTTCTATGCCAAATTTTGATGACATAAATCTGTGTATAATACAAAGATTTTCACTTTAATACATACTTTGCTACACGGTTCAAGCACATTCTAATATCGCACCGTTCAGTTACTGGTCCACTAAAGCCTATCACATTATGTTTTACATGTTAGTATTTATGTTTTCTATCACATTCTCTGGGGTTGCTTCTATTTGAATCAAATTACAAGAACGGGATCACTAAATCTTTAGGATCGAAGAAATTAAGAGATGTTATTGCTACTCTGGATGTTTAAGGAGATAGCTTATATCCTACTAGAGGTATGTAGTTATTCATTCATATAAACAGTCGTTCATGATGCTTGTTCTTATCAGATTATGTGTATACTGGTTATCTTGATTAACGTCTCATATATAGCTACCACATTTCAGGAAATGGCAGCAGCATACAGGTGATTATTGCCTCATATAGGGTAAGCAAGAAGCAGCACGAGCTTAGAAGAACTGAACATGGATGACTATGATGACGAGGATGATGGTATATCATTAACTTAAGACTCGTGTTTTTTATTTTCTCCTTTATAAGAAAGTTTTTGGATGTGTGCTTTAGAGTAATCTAATTGTGACTTACATAACTGGTATGTTTTATACCCAAGCACTGCAAATATGCTTAATTAGTATATGGTTCGAACTCGTGATTCATTTTTCATTTATTGACATCAGCTATTGACTTATTTGGTTCGGGGATTGCGGACACTTTCTACCCAAGCAATGCATTGGACCCTTATATGAAGATGAAATGAGTCATCTAGTGGTATGTGATAGTTTGTATATATAATATGTAGATTATGTTTATGATGTAACTGAGCTAGAATGCGACTGAATTAACCGTAGCTTAATTGACTAAATCAAGTTTTGATCGGATTAGGTATTTGTTGAATATCATTGTGATTGTATATCGTTATTCGGTGATTTTGTGAATTTAGGATAAAATCGCAAGTAAATTTCTGAAACGAATTTTTGACAGGATTAAGTTTTGGATGGAATTCATTTGAAATTATGATCACAGGTGCTAAAATAACCGTTAAGAGTGATTTTGATTTAGTATATGATCTAGTTAGGTTTGTGATTTAATTTTAGGCGAATTAGGCTAAGTTTCTTGTCAACACACTATATAGTTGATGGATACGGTATCAACTCAGTTTAGTTAGATGAAGCTGATATGAATTATCGAAAAATTATCGTAATAGTGACTATGGTGTAAACGAAAAATTCAGGACTTTTAGAAAAGTAATTTGTAACTTAAGGACACACGGAAAATATTGAATCAAAAGAACGACGAGGGTACTGTGATTGTTTTTATATGTTGATTGAGTAAATAAATTCTCTGATAGTATTATATAAGTTGGTGACTAGGAGTGTCAAACTCTCCTAAATTTATCTGTATTGTGTAGGTTTTCCGTTTATCCGGAACTGGGTCAGAAGGTGCCACAATTCCTCTTTACATTGAGACTAGAAGAGACTCCCAGGATGCACTTGCTCCTCTGGTAAATCATCATATCTTAAGATTTCTATTTTCGTTCTTTATACACAATGAAAATGTGATCCGAGGGTCTAATTGTGGATCAGTAGTCGGTGCATCTTTTCTAACAAAGCGTGCACTTATATTTCAAAAAACCTGCATAAGTATTATTAATTTTTTATGAAACTGGGTCTGACAAAGTTCATTTATTTTTTTGTAAAATATAACTGACTTTTGGTTATGTTTGGGCACAGGTGGAGGTCACTCTAAAACTGTCAAAGATGCAAGAATACACAGTCCGTGCTGCCCCAACTGTCATCACATAAATATACGATACATGCTGTCCACAACATGTGTATTTTTCGTGTTTTTATAGCAATAAAGTTAGTGTTTTGGGGCTTGTTTGTTTCACAAGCATCGTCTTTCTTTTTGAATGCTTGATTTATAATTTTTTTTAATTTATGAATTTGAGTTGTTTTCGACTTGTTTTATATAGTTTGTAAACAAATACAGCATCAGTAGAAATGGGAAAAATGCAGTAGAAATGGAAAAAAAATGGTCAAGACTTTTTGTGACTGAATAATTCAGTCACTATCAATTGTTTTAAGTTTTTGTTTTGAGACCTATATTGACACATAATAATCAGACATAAAATCTAATAGACCTTTTGTGACTGATATTAAGCGTCAATCAAGACTTTTAGTGATGGTACCTCTAGTGTCTCTTTTTCTTTCAGTGGGAGAAGGCCAAAATGCCTTTAGTGACTGATTTTATGCTTTTTCTGACACTTTTAATCAGTCACTAAATGTCATTTATCTTGTAGTGGTGGCATTGTTTACTTATACAGAAGCCGTGATTTTATTAAGTGGACTAAGGCCAAGCATACACTCCATGACAAACCGAACACGGGTATGTGGGAGTGCCCTGACTTTTTTCCAGTATCAACTAGGGGAATTAATGGGGTCGAAACCTCAGTATTAAAGGGAGGTATTAAACATGTTTTAAAGGTTAGTCTTGATATTACTAGGTTTGAGTATTACACGATTGGGACATATAACTCGATTAAAGACAAATATTACCCCGACAGCACTTCTGTTGATGGTTGGGATGGCTTAAGATATGATTATGGAAACTTTTATGCATCAAAGACATTCTTTGACCCGGCTCAAAACCGGAGAATTCTTTGGGGCTGGGCTAATGAGTCTAGTGCCAAGTTTGAAGATAACGCAAAGGGATGGGCTGGAATTCAGGTAATTTACGTTAAAATTTTATGCAAGTAACTTTTTAAATTTGTGTTATGATTAAAACGTGCTTACTAAACTTGTAAGTTGGAACCCATAATGTGTAGTTGATTCCACGTATGGTTTGGCTGGACCCTAGCGGAAAGCAACTGCTGCAATGGCCAATTCATGAATTGGAAACTTTAAGAGGGAACAACGTGCACCGAAGAAATGTGAAGCTTAACAAGGGTGATATTGTTGAGGTCAAAGGAATTACAGCTGCTCAGGTTTGTTACTTTTGCATTATTTGTAGCACATATTTTTCTGATAACTTTTGGTAGAGTAAGATTCATTTGTTGCAATTGATATAATACAGGTGGACGTGGATGTGACTTTTACTTTTTCGAGCTTGGATGAAGCTGAGACTTTTGACCCAGAATGGTCCAAATTACCCAAGGAAAATCTTGCAATGGAAATATGTGCGCTCAAGGGTACTAAACAAGGGGGGTTAGGGCCTTTTGGACTTTTAACGTTGGCATCAAAAAAGCTCGAAGAATACACTCCTGTTTTCTTTAGTATTTTCAAAACTGTTGACAGCAAGCATAAAGTTCTCATGTGTTCCGATGCTTCAACGTAAAATTTCATCCTCTTTTTAGCCTCTTCTCTATTAGATTCATAGCTAACAATTTTTTTTCGACTCATGTCAATTTTCTCATAAAGGTTTCGATAAAATTATCAATTACGTCCCTAATTGTTTTCATTTTTTGTATGCAGTTCGTCTCTGAACCAGAATGAGTATAAACCATCATTTGCTGGATTTGTGGACGCCGATCTAGCTAAAAAGAAGCTTTCGGTGAGGAGCTTGATTGATCACTCTGTGGTAGAAAGCTTTGGGCAGGGTGGAAAGACGGTTATAACATCTAGGATATATCCAACACTAGCAGTGGGTGACAATGCACATTTGTATCTATTTAACAATGGTACCGAGACAGTGACTGTTGAGACATTAGACGCTTGGTCGATGAAGAAGCCACTCCTAATGAATTAAACTAAGGTGTATTAGTTAAGAAATAAAATAATTAGTTCACGTCACATTTTTTATCGAGGATTGGTCATTCTTAATAACTTTTCTAGAACTTGATCTTTAGCTAGTCTTCATTTTTATTGTTCATCTTAGATGTATTTGTTTGATTGGTGTTGGTTCTTTGCAACATATCAATAATATAAAGTATCATTCAAGATTTCACACAGACTCAGACACGGTACATTATCAAATAGAGTAACGTAGTTCCCCCTATGGCCCTAACCAATCTAAAGACAATCAAGCAAGTACGTGCACCATAATTTTATTTATAAATATGTCTCTCTCTCATAGTACGGAGTAATAAATACAGTACATACATGTGTACGTACATAATAGTTAATTCTTTTCCCCCGCCGCCCCCATCTCAATATGAAATGAGGTCGTCCTAGTCTTTCGGCTATACCTCATCTTGCAACGGTAGTAGACTCCGAATGCCGTCGCGAGGACACCGACCACACCGCCTATCGTCTTAAGGACGATAGCTACCGTATTCTGCTTCGTTTCAAAATAGACGTGCAAATCATCTACGGTGTGCGTCGGTAGGGGTGGGGGTGGTGACTGGCCGGTGACAGCCACAATGATGATGAGAACCACCAAAAACGTCGTAATTATAACCTTCATTTTATTTATTTTTTTTAATTTCTTTTTCTTTTGTTTTGTTTTTGTTTCAGGCTGCAATTTATTTATAGGTGATCGTATACCGACTCTTAGACGAAAGAGTTTTGCCATTTTACGAAATTACACTACCTTTCAAAAAAAATATAGCACGACTTTGCCGTTAATAGCGAGCAATATAGGGGCTTTCCATCTTATGGCCGGTTCACAGTTTCACACACAAGCTAGAGCTTGCCGTACGCAAAAACCTAGTACAAAGAGTTTGCGATAACACAAACGTAGATGATTTACACTACCTTTCAAAAAAAATATAGCACGACTTTGCCGTTAATAGCGAGCAATATAGGGGCTTTCCATCTTATGGCCGGTTCACAGTTTCACACACAAGCTAGAGCTTGCCGTACGCAAAAACCTAGTACAAAGAGTTTGCGATAACACAAACGTCGTTTATTTTATTATTATTATTTATTTATTTTATTTTATTTATTTTTTTGTTTTTTGTTTCAAGTTTTTTTCACAAATTGAAAACACTGTTACCATATTCGGGATATGCACTTGCTTCAGATTGAATTAATGATGTTGCACATGACAAATGGATAGACTGGACACACCGATGACAATGATAGAAACAAGACACTGAATGAAGTTCTTCCACAATTTTCGCAAAAGTATTCAATGTAGTGGTTTACAATTGGGAAGTAACTTAGGATCACTGGATGCCTGTAATACTTGTGCCTAATCTTAACGCGGCAAAAGCAAAGCACACCAAATAAGTAGATGAATGTTACAACTGAATGTAAACTTCTTTTTTGGAATATACTATACCCACGACAAAGGTGACACTAATCGTATCCATTTTTGTTCTCAAGCAAGGAAAGGATTTGCCCAAGATGAACTTCATGTGTGATTTTTTCATGTACGAAGCTACAACTAACATCAATATGGTAATCACATTTAGCCCAATAATGGGGGGACATGTAGCATAATTACCTGGAGGTCAGGGGTTCAAATCATGTCCCTATGTCTCTTTAACCATAGTGTTAGACGGTTTACCTCCGTAGGACAAATAGTGTGGGGCCGCCAATGGTCGGTGTCATTTTTTTTGGCATGATTATTTTAGTTTAACGGGAGCTATTATTTTAGGTGTATTTTTTTTTTAACTTTTTGTGTTTTTTTTTTTTTTTTTTTTTTTTTTTTTTTTTTTTTTGTGTTTTATGTTTTTTGTTTTGTGTGTTTTGAATATTTGTGTTTTGTATAATTTTTTTTTGTATAATAGCACGTTAAATATTACCCCGTTAAATAACTGCAACAACAAATGTTATTATTAAATTAAACGACACGTTAAATATTACCACGTTAAATAACTTCAACAACAACTGTTATTATTAAATTAAACGACAACGTTATACATATTATTTAAAAACAACATCTACGACATATGAAGATTATTCATCTCATTTAAAAGATCATGGAGCCGGGCACTTGACTGACAAGCGTGATCCTCAGGATTCCTTGCCATTTCTAACTCCATTTCCAGCGCCTTTATTCTTGCCTTCAACAACTTGTTCTCATTTTTTGTAGCAACGCAGTTTGAGCAATGCGTTGAAGAAGAGGCTTGATTAAAGTGCTCTGCTTCAAATTCATCTTTCCACTTGAAGTATCGACACCCATATTCTTTTGTACCTGGCTGTTACATGTTAAGAAAATAATAAGAAATGTATTTTTAACAAACAAATTATTTACATAACTAAGCAAACGTATGATTATTTACCACTGAAAGAGGACATGCATAAAACAGTCGCCCACGACTACCATCTTGCCAGGACTTCCGTTCTACAATAAATCCTTTATTACGTCGGCACCAGAAAGGATTTCTTTGGCTCATCTGACCAAAGAATTTGCATAATAATTTATATCATCAATCAATAATGTTATTACTAATTTAAACAAAGTGATAATAACGGGTGCAGAACTAACACTCTACAATAAAGCAGACTTTTAAGTTTCAAACAATTAACATTTAAACGATGTTGAATAATCATTTACAACATTTTCAAACAATTTACATTTAAATAAATGAATAATCATTTACAACATTTACAAACAATTTACATTTAAATAAATGAATAATCATTTACAACATTTTCAAACAATTTACATTTAAATAAATGAATAATCATTTACAACATTTACAAAATACATCGATGGTTATATATTGCTTCTCATTCATTTGCAACTGGCTGTTTGAACCACCTCCATTGTGGGTGGTAATGTGGTAGTGCAGAATCTCTGTCTATATTGAGAGTTTGAGACAAATGTAATGAGCACCACTGTTCTCCCCCACACGCGCAATCACAATGGGGTCATTTCCATGTGATGGGTTTGGAGCAGAAAATAGGGGTAACATGTGAACCAACCTTGACGGTCTATATATACAAGAGGTCGGCGAATAGCTGAAGCGATGACCAGACCCGTATTTGGCATCGTCATCCAGTAATCTTCAAGCGCTGGTCCATTAAACCAGTTTAATGTATCACGAAGGTGGTAAAAGTCTTCTTCCCCCCACATACTCACGTAAGTTATACTATTTTGTTATAACTCTTGCATTAACATGTATCTAGCATCGGCCCACATATTTTGGTCTTGCACAATCCAATGGGCAATGCACCGAAACCCACAGTTTCCGTCACCTAGCACATTATGTATACTTATTACCTGTGAACGGAATATCTCTGGAATGCGATCAATAAAATCCTCGCTATCCTTATCTCCAACGTAAAACCTGTGTCTTATTTTTTGACCCGTGTACGAACTATGTCTTGCACGTTCTTTGGCGCGTTTCGGGACTTTCGTGGATCTTGAATTTTTGCTTCTTCGGTGATTCATGGTTGGCACATCATTCATGTCATTCAAGTCCGGGACTTCATTCAAGTCCGGAACTTCATTCAAGTCCGGAACTTGTGTAGCCTTGCCCTTTTTTTCCTTTGCGCTCGGACGTCCACGGGTATTTTTTTGAATAGCTGGTTCACGTGTGTCAACAGCTTCAGGCTGAAATATATCTCTTAACTTCGTTAACATATTTTTCTTGACAAACGATGTTGATTTGCTAAAAATATTCTTGAATTGTCGCATGCCATCGTTAAACGAAGTATCGTCATCATCATCATCATCATCATCATCATCACCACCATGTTCGCTGGAAGAGCCATCTTTATGTGGGGGCCTATTGATAACAGGCCACGGAACATATAGGGTTCTCCAAAAAATATCAACTCGTTCCAGTGGAATGGGGCATCCTGAATTCAATTAAAGTGACTTGTATAAATTACTGATATTAATGTGGAAAACAACTTGATAGTTATAAATTTAATATACTTACCATGTATTAAATAGTATTGCATCTCGTGAAAGCATGGTAGTCCGTAAATTGCCCGATTCTTATGGCTACATTCTTCTGGGGTGATCGACAGTTGGAGTTCTTTGTGCATGTGGTTCAAAGCATGTTTAGAAACTTTATACAACAATTCTTGAAATAGTGGTACATCACACTTAATTAGTTTCTCGTTCATTCTTCTATTGAAAGTCTCTTTTATCGCATCTTCTTGCGTAATGAGAATCTTATCGATCGACCTCAACAACCTGTCTAATTTGGACTATGTGCCGTCCAAATATAATTTCAACAACGCGTGGTGAGCCTCAACTCTGCACGTTGTTGTCTGGCCGTAGGATTTATATTGGTCGGTAATATACGAGACAAACATGGGTGCGTAATCTTGCACCCAGTTATGCAGATACAAAGCGACATCTGAAAAAAACAATGAATTAATAAAAGGTCATTCGGGTGCATATTTATTAAATAATTAAAAATATCAATTAATAATTAAGTACCCTGATGGTTGACCAATAGCTCTTGTAGGCGTTGATAACGTCGCTCGAACGATTCGAATGTCGGAGCTTTAACCATCCAATCACATCGGTTTTTAACGGACTCATAGTCAATACCCCCATCAGTGAATTTATTTCTGCAAAACTTAAGTATGTTTTGCTGTATATGCCATCGACAGAGTAATTTGTGAGCGTCAGGAAATTCTGCTCTTATTGCCCCAACCAACGCTAAATCTCTGTCAGTGACGATAACACGTGGGTAATATCTTTCGTCAATCACTTGCTTCACACGTTGCAATACCCATCTAAAATTATGCCCTTGTTCACTGGATAAAAAGCTATACGCCATTGAAAATGTTTTATTTGTTGAAGTTAGTCCAACAATTTCCAACAACGGCAATTTAAACCTCGTGGTATTGTACGTGGAGTCCATCAGCATGACTTCAGGGAATGTACACCATAGAGCATACGACGTGGGGTGCACAAAAAATAGCTCCTCAAGCTCGTTGGTATGCTCATTTACCCTCGGGTACCATGTATACCCTGAATCCCGCAAATGCGAGTAAAGGACTTGAATTGGAGTTCTATCACCTACTCTGGCTCTCCGGAACTTATCTTGTGCGTTATATATAGTTCTAACGCTAGACACGTTATCCGGATTACGACCCTTTATTGTCGAAAGTATATTAAGTGGTCGTACGTTATAATCTGTCAATTCTTTGACCAAACCCAACTCATCATCCTTTAATCGCATTGCATATGCCACACCATGCAACAACTCTAGCATCTCATGATTATGCGTATCATCCTTCACCCTCAATACCCAATAATTTTTTGTTCGATGATATTTCGCAACTAATCTGAATGGACAATCGGTTTTACATGTTTTGGTTTTCCGTCTTCCACTACCTTAAGGTACATACGTCCCACCCTTTGTACACCTGTAATTGATTTCGTTCATATAACCATCTTCTGATTTGGTTCTATCTTTAACAATTACAAAACCGAGCTCACGAGCTATATTTTGCGCCCACTCAGTTACTTCCTCGTGAGAACCGAAAACCTGAAAATACATAACATTTTTTACTAATACTTTTGTTTTAGTTTTTATTACAACTTTTAAATTTTTATAACAAAATTCTTTTACATTTTTATAACTTTTATTTTTTACATTTTTATAACTTTTATTTAACTTTTTTTATAACTTTTATTTAACGTTTACATTTTTACATTTTTATAACTTTTATTTAACTTGTTTTTTTTTACTAATGCTATTACTTTTTATAACACTTTTACATTTTTATAACAAAACTATTACTTTTTTTTTACAAAACTATTACTTTTTTTTACAAAACTAATACAAATCTATGTGTGGATAGCTGTCTCACACCTATTAAAAAAAATAATACAAATTAAAATAATAATAATAATAATAATTACAAAACTATTACTTTTTTTTTACAAAAATAATACAAATTAAAAAAAAAAAAAAAAAAAAAAAAAAAAAAAAAAAAAAAAAAACGTATGTGTGGACAGCTGTCTCACACCTCCCACGCGTATTATCTCCTCACCCTCTCTCACACACACCACACACTCACAAACTCTCTCTCTCTCTCTCTCTCTCTCTCTATGTGCTCTCGTTTCTCGTTTCTCTCTCTATTATTAGATCTAAAAACTATTTTTTGATCTAAAAACTATATTTGAGAGAGAGTTTGTGAGTGTGTGGTGATCTTGTTAGGTAGACGGTTCTGTGTGGTGATGTTGTTGGGTAGATGGTTCTGTGTGGTGATGTTGTTGGGTAGATGGTTCTGTGATAAAAAGTTTCTGTGATGGTTTTGTTAGATCCGTGTGTTAATTGAAAGATTGTTACGTTAAATTATAAAAATCTTGATTTTTTTCAAAGAAACCCTAATTTTATAAATTAGGATTTCGTAAAATTAGTTTGGGGGTTTTCAATCTATGAATATAAACGTGATGTTTCTGTGATGGTTTTGTTAGATCTGTGATGTTTCTGTGAATATATTGGTATATGAATATATGCGTGATGTTTCTGTGATGGTTTTGTTAGATCCGTGTGTTAATTGAAAGATTGTTACGTTAATTTATAAAAATCTTGATTTTTTCAAAGAAACCCTAATTTTATAAATTAGGGTTTCGTAAAATTAATTTGGGGGTTTTCAATCTGTGAGTATATACGTGATGTTTCTGTGATGGTTTTGTTAGATCCGTGTGTTAATTGAAAGATTGTTACGTTAATTTATAAAAATCTTGATTTTTTCAAAGAAACCCTAATTTTATAAATTAGGGTTTCGTAAAATTAATTTGGGGGTTTTCAATCTATGAGTATATACGTGATGTTTCTGTGATGGTTTTGTTAGATCCGTGATGTTTCTATGAATATATTGGTCTGTGAATGGTGGTTCTGTGGTGGTGGTTCTGTGTTCTTATGTGGTGGTGGTTCTGTGTTCTTATGTGGTGGTGGTTATGTGGTGGTGGGTCTAGTAGTCAAATATGCAAGCCCCCGTCCTTATAAACCATGCCAATATGGAGGTTATGCCTTTTAGGTGTACTTTTTTTTTTACTTTGTTAATGATATTGCTTATTATGATACTGCTTATATGCCTATAAGAACGGGGTCTATGTTGGTGGTTAACCTGTGGATGTGGGTAGGTTAACACCTTGATCTGCCACCTTTGAGTGGTATGAATACCTGCTCTGGCCTACCCCCAGTCCACATGCTCTAGTTTTAAGCATATTTAAGGCAATGATGATTTTTTTTAAAAATTGATATTGGCGTGGCATTTCCAAATGGATGGCAATAGAAACTTGATTTTGCAACATTTGAAGTTGCAGCCATATAATCTGAGCCTAATGTAAAAGCGTAAAACTTATTGTTACCTCATTTGTGGAAAATCGTGACCTAGACATTTCGGGAGCCTTGTTACAATGTTGTTGTGATACTCTGGCCCAACCCTTGTTTTGATGCTCTGCCTTTTGTTGTGATACTCTGCCCCAATCCTTGTTGTGATGCTCTGCCTTTTGTTGTGATACTCTGTCCCAACCCTTGCTGTGTTAATTGTTGCCTTTTGTGCTTTGTGATTGAGAGTTGCTTTGTTTATTGTGGTTGAGTAGTATTTGTTGTAATGGTTGTAGTATTTGTTGCCACTTTTGTGAAACTGAGTGGTTTAGAGTCGTGAGACTGATTGTAGTTTTTTAGCTGATTGTTACTTCTGATTGTTACTTGTTGCCTATTGTGCTTTGTGATTGAGAGTTGCTTTGTTTATTGTGGTTGAGTAGTGTTTGTTGTAATGGTTGTAGTATTTGTTGCCACTTGTGTGAAACTGAGTGAGGTTGAGAGTAGTGAAACTGATTGTGGTTTGTGGCTGATTGTTACTTGTTGCCTTTTGTGCTTTGTGATTGAGAGTTGCTTTGTTTATAGTGGAGCAAAGCTGATTGTTACTGTTGAGCTTGTGAGTTTTTCACATGCTTCTGATACTACTTTTCTTGGTGATTTGAGGGTTGCTTGAGGAAAGCTGCAAAAGCAAGAATCTTGCTGTTGAGGTTATGTAACATGTTCTTTATAAGGACGGGGGCTATATTTTTATCTTAACGGGGGCTATCTGCACTTGGACATGATCTTATAGGCGATGACGAATGGTTTTTAAAACCGAATGGCATGGCAAAGTGATATTTAAAATACGTGTGATGCATTTTGTAAGCATGATACGTATTTAAAATAGTTTATTTACATGTAATCTTTTAAGACGTATTTTTTACGTAATATTTTTTGTCTATTTATTTTGGTATTAACTCTATCATTTTTTATTGAAACTAACTAATATTAATACATTGGGCTAAGTTATAACTATTTCTTATGATAGTCAACAATGCTCGTGCGATGCACATGTGGTGTATAGAAGTTTTCATAGATTTAAATTACGTGCGATGCACATGGGATATATAGAAGTTTTCATAGTGTAATATTCGGCATTTATTTTTGTCATTTTATATTTAAGTTTTCATGGTGTCACACATTTGCTAAGCTTTATACGTACTTAGAATACTTTATTGAGTTGCACATGGGCTGTATATAAGTTTTTATATCGTAATCTTCAGAACTTATTTTCGTTATTATATATCTAAGTTGTGATGGTATCACATTTCTAAGCATGACACACATTTAAAATAGTTTATTAACATTAAAAGAGTATATGTGAAGAGATTTTTTTCAAGAAGTTACATTGAAAAGAGTCTCTTTACATGTAATTTTTTAATATGTATAAGTTACATAAATTATTTAAAATATAAAGTGATGACATTAATGTTGGAGACCTTATATATTCATCCACGTGTAATGCACACAGGTTTGGACTGCCTCAGGACCCATGCGATGCACACAGGTTGGATCTAATTGTTTTTTCGTAATGTTCGGGACTAATTTTCGGTTCATGTTTGAAACTCTCATTTTTTTGTGAAAGACGGACTTCGTTGTTCAAATAAATTACATTATTAAAAGCGAACTATAAAACAAATTTCCTTTTTAACAAAACTATAAAAACATCAAACATTCAAGTGATTAGTATATTCAAGAGTATAAATTATAATTCGTATAATAAATTATAATTTTTATAGTAAAATATTGCATGTTTAATTTGTAACGTACTATTAATATGAATGCTAAGTATTCATCTATATTGACACCGGTGGCCGTGGCGTTGTTCTTGTTGTTGTTCTTCTTGTTGTCTTTGTCGTTGTTGTTCATTGGCATTTTGCATATTTTGTTCTTGATACAATTTCCGTGACTTGTCGATCTCTTTCTTTAATGTGAAGAGGTTTTTTGCAAAATGTTATATTTAAATAAGGCTTTTCATATGTAATCATTTAATGTGAGTAAGTTACATAAATTATATTTTAATTAATGCATTATTACAACATTTTTCCATAAACTATAATATCGAATTTGGAGCGTTCATTAGTAACTCATTCTAAGTATTTACAGTATGACGACATGAATCACATGATCTCAAACTCAAATAGATAATGTTTACCTCGTGATAGGTGTAGAATAACATTTGAAATACAATTTTCTTATCCTTTATATACTTCTTCGATTTAGAAGATTCTCATTGTTATGATGATAGTGTGAAGATATTTTTATTATATTTTTATTATATACTACCATTTGCAATATGTAATATCGACATAATTTACACAGTCATATCAAATATCAAAGTCACGCAATATTCCAAGACGTTTATTTAAGAAAGTGACATTAACACAACGCAAGACAAAAAACTACATTAAGAGCAAATATATTAAAATGCACCAACAAAGTGTAGTAATAATTATTGACTAAAAATTGAATGCTCGTCACATTATTTTCAATAAACTTACTTGCTAACGAATCAATAATATTAGCCCATTTATCGGTATTACATGAAGTAAAATATTGCATGTTTAATTTGTAACACTGGTACAAAAATGGCCTTTCGTCACACATGGTCGATTTCAAACGGTCACATTGTAACATATTTACGTGACTAAATGTATGAAAATAAAATAAACAGCCACACTCGATCCGACTTGTGTGACCATTTCGGAAGATATATGTCACACATTTGTTTATTAATGTGGCTAGAGGGTAGCTGGTAAATATTTTTAGATCATTTAGTCACGTTTAATTTGGGACGTGTGACCGATACAAATCAGCTTTAAGCATTAGTCACACTACAGATATACATATGTGACAAATATATGTCACACAATTGAAGAGTGTGACCAAAATAGATATATGGTCACATGAAGTAATTTTGTATGTGACTAAATTATATAGTCAAGTTTGTCACACATTATTTTAAAGTGACTGCTATTCTTTGCTAAATATTTAGCCACATAGCGTTTGAAATGTGTGACAACTGAAAAGTAAGTTTGAAGCGTTAGTCACGATATGCATTTAATAGTGACAAATATATATGTCACACACTTGACGAGTGTGACCAAATGTCATATATGGTCACACTAAACCATAGAAACATGATTAAGTGTAACAAAAACTCGATACATAAGGTCACGTAAGTTAATATGTGTGTTTAAAGTTTAGTGTGTGTTTGCTTGCCAAATCCTAATGTGTATAGTCACACTTAATTAATCACGATCATGTGACTATAGGCTTTAAAAAAAACAAAAAAATAAAAAAATAAATAAATAAATAAATAAATAGTCACATTGTAACTATAGTCTTTACAATAGTCACACCATATCAGAAATGTGTATCTAAATGATGTTTATGGCCACATTATAAGGGTATTATTAGGACTTTGCACTTTTTGAAAAAGCTGAGAAATGAACAAATAAGCATAAACAGATGATTAATGACTTGAAATAAGACAAAAGAAACAAATAAGCACTCTGAATAAGCTGCTATGAACAAATAAGCACTAAACACACTACAAGGCCAAAACAGGCCAAACAAAAGGGACTTTTGGACCTCTGTGGGGTCCACAGAAGTCAAAGGAGGTCCAAAGTAAGACTTGACCTACAAAGGTGAACTGGTCAACTTTCTAATAAGCCAATAAGCTGGGCTTATTGCTTATTTTTGAGCACTGGGTGGTGCTTGGAACTTGTGGTCAAATACTGAGCCACTCAGTGTACTCAGAGAAATGAACAACCTAAAAGCTACTTGCAGCCCTATCAAATAAGCTTGAAATGGTGAAATAAGCCCTGAACTGTCAAGATGGGCTGCTTGGCTTTCCAAAAAGCCAATAAGCTAAGGGTGGGGCCCAATAATGAATCAGATATGGTCTTGGGAATATTGGTGATCAATACTGAGTACTTAGTACATGATTGTGAAATAAGCAAACTCCAAGGCCAAAATAAGCTATGCTACAGTGAACTGAGATCCAATTTTATTTATAATCTAAAAAGACAAGCTGATAAGCTTTCCAAAAAGCTAAGAAACAAGGTCTAATGTTTTGGTTTGCACCCTGGAGGGGGGTTTGAAAATTTGACCAATTGCACAAAGTGCCCTGGTGCAGAAGGGTGATTTGCCCTGCAGGTTTAAAGAAGCACTTGTACAAGCTTGAATAAAATTCACAAAAATAAGCTGATGGTAGATTTTGAAAGATGAGCTGATAGGCTATTACTTGTGAAAAGCTCAGGGTCTTAAAGTTAACACTAAATTCTAGAAAAATCCTTGAAGTTTTGGTTTTCTGCCTAAGTCTACAATTTTGAACTTTTAAAAAATTAAGCTAAGTTGACTTATGTGAGATTCCACTTTGATTTTATGACTGATTAAGGTAAATTAAGCTATAATAAGACTAAATTATGCTAAAACAACTACTTGTGAGATGATTTGATAAGGTTTGAACTAAAATCCCTTGACATACAACAAATGAGATTAAATCAAAAGCTATTTTGACTTTTTCACAAATGGCCACTGGTTTTTGTGGTATTTCTGACTCAATATGAACTAGTTGAGTATGTTTCAAGCATAAATGACCAACCAAAACCCTTTTGACTCAGTAAAACAATAAGATCCAAACACTCCCTTTAAGACTGATTTTTATGGATTCCAAAGAGTGTGAGTGATTAAGACCTCTAAACTAAATTCCAATAACTTATCAAAGTGTAATATGCTAAAACAAACAGAGAAACAACAAATAGAACCACAAATGCACATAAATCTCTAAAGTACTAGTTTAACTGTGAAAATGAGATACAAAGCAACAACTAATTTTAATTAACAAGCTACTAATTTTAAGCTAGATTATCACTAACTAACACTAAATAAGCACAATCAAACTAAATAAACAGTGAAATAAGCTAAGCTACAGTAGAAAGATATAAATGAGTTTATGAGCTTACAATGTGCAATCCTGCTAAAACCATGAACCAAGAACCATAGACCAATCCTAAAGGCTTCCACAAGCCACTAAACCCATGGCCATCCAAAATACACCATGCTCCAGCAATCTACAATCTTCAACCTGTAATTTTTTATTTTTTCTTTATTTTACTGATTTTTTTTGTATTTTCTTGTTTATGATACTAAGCTGGTTTTTAAGGGTTTCTAAAAGCTGTTATAAGCTTTCTAGGAGCTTATATGTGCTTAAGAGTCCATACCTTAAAACAAAAACTATAATTAAGCTTAATGAGATTTTTGAAATTTTGAAATTGCACAAACTGAATTCAACAAGTTAAACTGAAATTGATTGATGAAAAAGGTTCCAATTACACTTGAAATCACTGAAATTACAACTTAGAAGCTTTGAAATAAATTAGAATTTAAAAACTTAACTATTCGACACTAATTTTACAATTAAAACTACATGCTAGGTTCTTCTGCTTCTCCTTCCTTTTATACTTGAAAATTAGGGCTTGTGGAGGTCTTCTGAATCTTTCCCATCAAAAGTCTTGACCATTGGATCACTTTGGAGTGATCTCAGCCTTTAAATCCTTTTGGCGCCAAAATGAGAAGTAGCAATTTGCTGTTTTTTATACCAAGAGGGGGTGGTGGCATTAATTGTGGAGGTGATGTTAGGTGTATGGTGGGTTGGGCGGTGGAGAAGTGATGTGCAAGTGGGGTGGTGGGGGAGAAAACCAGCAATGGTTTATGGTTTGTGGTATTTGGAGTTTGGGAGGGAAGGGGTGGTGAAAGATGGGGGTTGACCCTGTTTTATTAATAAAACGGGGTGGGGTGTTGGGCTTGTGTTGGAGTGGGCTTGGGAAAGGTGTTGGGTTAGGATTAGTTATTGGATTGAATTTGGTGTTAATAAGAATAAGGGTCCGTTTGGTTTAGAAAGTATCACAAGGACCATTCTTGTAACATGCTGAAAATTAAGGGACCTGATTTTCCAATTTCCAAAAGTTCTCACAAGGTTTATTCCTGCCATAATTGAATAGTACAAGGACCAGATGTTGAATTTTCACTTTTACACCTCCAGGGACTATTTCTGCCAAACTTTGAAACTTCAGGGACAAACATGTAATTACACCAAACTTTCCAACCAAGGACCATTCCTGCCAAAGATGAGTAGCACAAGGACCAAAATTGTTTTTCTCAAAGTTTTAATATCCCAGGGACCGTTTTTGTCAATTTTTCAAAGTTCATGGACTAAACTTGCAATTCTGTGAAACTTTGCACCAAAGGACTAAATATGTAATTTGTGATTCAAAAAGGACCTTTGGTGACTTTTTCATGTTTTTAGAATAACCAGGGACTAGTTTTGACAACTTTTTGAAAGATGAGGGACTGAAACTGCCAAATATGCAAACTTTGTTCAATTTTCATTTGTTTTTGATTATTTTGCATCTGAAACATATAAAACACTTTCCTGGGATATTTTCAGTATTATGATGCATATTTGAGTGTTTTTAGATGTTTTGGCAGCTTAGAATAGGTAAAAATGATGAGTATTTACACACTCATCAACGATAAGTAAATAACTAAAACTACTCGTCATCTACTTCCATAAACTCCTCACGTTCATTCCAAATATGCTCCATAAGCTGCTGTTGGAGATTAAGATGAACATCTTTGTCACGTAATTCCTTATTCCTTCGACGACGCACATCACATCTGTCAATCCATCTATCTTGCATGTTTCTAGCCGGATTCCTAAACAATGCTCTATACTCACTTAGAGCATACTTTTGGTCTTTTAAAATCATGTTATGCAATATGATGCAAGAATACATGATTCTACGTATCTTGGAAACCTCGTAAGCTCGTGCTGGTTGTTGTATTATTCCCCATCATCCTTGGAGAACACCGAAAGCACGTTCAACATCTTTTCTTGCATTTTCTTGTCGCTTTTTAAAGAAACTGTGTTTCTCGTCTGAAGCTGTTGTGAAAGATTTGACGAAAGTAGCCCATTGTGGGTAAATCCCATCGGCTAAGTAATAACCCTTATCAAACACAACTCCATTTACCGCAAACGGAGCTACAGGGGCTTCATCATTAATCAGATCATCGAACAATGGCGAATTATCTAAAACATTGATGTCATTATTCGCTCCCGCTATACCAAAAAAAGCATGCCAAATCCACAAATCATGTGACGCAACAGCTTCAAGCAATATTGTTAGAAATAGAAGTGACGATCATTTATTAAGTCATTTAGTCTTGTAGTATAGTTAAGGGTAAACGGGCTTGGCTTAATCTAATATTGTAAAAGGTTATGTCTAGTTTATTACAAAAGCCCAAGCCCGACCCATCTTCTTATCTCACCTATAAATACCTCCAAATGCTCTCATTTGGAGGTGTTGCTTCTAGGGTTCTCTAGGTGTATTTCCTTCTTTCTCTCTCTAATCTAATACATCTTACTTTCTCTCTCTAGAAGTTACCATCTCTCTCTCTCTACTTACTTTCTCTCTCTAGGTTTTGACAAGATTCATAAGTGATAAGGTTGTTCAACGGTCCTACAAGTGGTATCAATCGCCTAGGGATAATATAGGTTGTGTTAGGTTTGATTTGGTTGAAAAAACTTGGTTTAAAAGTGATTTTTGATTCGAGGTTACTGTTCATCGTTGGTTCTATCGAGTTAGGTACCATTTTTTTTTCGAGTTAGAGGTTCATTTTCATTCTATCGAGTTAGGTGTCAAATAGTCTATCGAGTTAATTGTCAATTTCTATCGAGTTAGGTTTTATCTTTTCGAGTTAGGTGCTAAATAGTCTATCGAGTTAAGTGTCAATATCTATCAAGTTAGGTGGATCTTATTATCGAGTTTGGGTTTCTTTGGCGAGTTAGCCATTCCATTCCTAATCGTTTATCGAGTTAGGACAAGTGTGACTCTAACTAAGGGGATACTCTGCCCAAATCAAGACTACTTATCGAGTTAGAAACCAAAGCTCATATCGAGTTAGGAACCTACCTCACTTATCGAGTTAGAGACCAAAGCACATATCGAGTTAGATACCTAAAGACCTATCGAGTTAGAAACCTAAAGACCTATCGAGTTAGAAACTTAAAGACCTATCGAGTTAGAAACCTTAAAGATCTTTTTGGCGGGAAATTTTGAGTAAAATTTATTTTTCACACGAGACTAAACGTTCAATTTTTACGCGAGATTTAAATTTTGGTATAAGGTTGAAAATTTTGGCCCGAAATTCAAATTTTTTGGCCAAAATTCAAAAAATTTCGGTAAAATTTGGCGAAAAAATTTTCGAAACTCAAAATTTTCTAGTAACCTTAGAATTGGATTTTATAGTGATTTTCATATTTTGAGAAAGAAAATTTTCATACTCAATTTTTGGCGGGAAATTAAGAAATCAATAAAAATCAACCGAGAACGTTTTTCATCTTCACCAAACCATCTAATCTTCAACAACAACCTTTGTTATCTTTCAAAAGATCCTCAGAACAACGTTTCACTTTGAATTGAATCAATGGCATCTCACCATGACAGTTTCACACGTACTTTGTCTAATGGTTTTGCATCAGTCTTCAATGCATTAAACAGCCAACGACACAACAACAATCAGCAAGGATATGCTTCGAGTATACAAATGGGGAACCAGATGCAATATGCAGGGCAGTATGTAGTGAATCAGAATGTGCTTAATCACAATGGGATTGATTGTTTCATGATCTCTCAGCAGGCAACAACATCAAGCAGTGATTCTGATCTTCCTCCTACCTATGATTCTGATTCATTCCATGAGGTACCAAATTATGGTATTAGTGCTAATCAGTTTGCTCATGAGAAGCCACATTATGTACCATCTGAACCTAATTATGATACATATGTGGGGGAACAAGTTAATAGCAATGTTAACTATGAAACTCCAGATATGGATCCTAATGGAGTTCAAGTTGCACAAAATGGTGCTAATGATGAGGAAACCCGTGCTTTATTTGAATCATTAATAAATAATTGTGGTATTGAAATCGAGAAAGTGAAAAAGGTCAATCGCGATGTTAAGTCCGCGAATGAGAAATTGACCACTGAGCTTAAGAGATACAAGGAAAATGCAAAAAGTTTTCAAATTCACAAAGAACGCGAGTCTGAACTTGAAATTGGTTATAAGAAGTTACTTGTTAAAGATAGGGAATGGAAAAACAAGTGTGCTAATCTTGAAGTAAGTTCGACAAAAACCATTAACTCCTTAAAACAAGAAATTTCTGAGTTAACAAACCAACTTTCAAAACAAAAAACAGCTTATACCAATCTTGAAAAAGAAAGAGATGAGTTGAAAAAGGACTTTGCAAAGAAAGAAGATAAACTTTTGGACGAAATCATAGAGTCAGAACACATGATTGCACATCTAGAAGAATTAGTGGTTAAGTCGGGTCAGTCAAGTCAAACAATGCACATGATTGCTAATCAAACTAATCCGATTTACCATACAAAACATAAAATGGCTCTAGGAAACAAAAATCCTTGTAATCTCAAGAAAGCTCAGCAAGAACAGACTTGTTTGTTTAATGGAAATGTTTTGTTTACTAAGCATGATCCTCCTATTGTTCGTGATTCTGTGGAAACGATTGAATTGGACGAAGAGAGCATTAATAAAATGAAACAAAAGAATCCTGATTTGAAACCCATTGATTACAACAAGTTGAACAAACTTTCGGGAATTACTTTTGTTCCACAAAAAGAACCATCAGTGTTTTCCATAAAACGACCATTTTCAAAAATACTTTCTAAAAAGGTAATTGCTTCCAAATCGCTTTCAAACATGGAACAGATGTCCTCAAACAACACTTTTAACACAAGTGCTGCAAGGGGATATCTTGATGATCTTAAAACCCGAGTTGGGCAACTTAAAACGACTTTAGAGTCTAAAACGAGACTTAATGAGATCAATTGGAATTCCACAGTTCATTTACAGCTTAAAAAGATTCTTGAAAGTGATTTTGCTCCTCAAATTAATAACATTCATGCTCGTGTCATTCATTTTGAACAAGCATTTTTGAAAGAGCTTCGTCACGGATCACAAATCCCTGATAAAGAAAGCTAATGAATCTTTTGAGCAAATCAATATTTTGGAAAACTTAAATGATTCTCTCTTCGAAGCTGTTATGACCAATGATATTATGTCCATCATCATACAAACATATTCTGTTCAAGACGATGAAAGACTGAGAGCTGAGATGATTCCATTCACCTTCACTGAGAAACGACTCGGGTGATCCGTATTTCTCGCGGATCATTTCGATACTATACTACTATATTATTATAACTTGATTATTTTCGGACGAATCAGTTTCCCAGTGAAGTGATATAGTAGTATAGTATCGAAATGATCCGCGAGAAATACGGATCACCCGAGTCGTTTCCCAGTGAAGGTGAATGGAATCAAGAATATTGATTCGTGAAATCGTGATTTGAGAAGTGAGAAGAGAAAAAGGCAAATAGTGATCAAATAATTCAAGTATCAACTAACAATTAAGAATTATGCAGAAAGTACAAGCTAGGTATGCACTAAAGCCTAAAACGCAAAAACGGGAATGCACGCGCGTTATTTAAAACGCGACGTTTATCTAAAAATTATCCTACGAACTTGAAACTTTTTTCTAAAAATCTTAAACTACTAAAAATAATTTCTGGAAAAAGAAAAATATTTTTTTGACTTTTCTTTTATTTTCTAGAATTAATTTTCTAATTAATGAATTAAAAAGTAATTAAAAATAAAGGAAATTATGAAAAATGGTGGGAAAATTATAAAAACTATTCTGGAAAATCTTAAATATTATAAAAGAATTTTAGAAACTATTTTTGTATTTTTCTGACCTTTTTTCTATTTTTTATGGATTTTTGATAATTAAAAACTATTTAAAAATGGAAAATAATCAAAATAAATTAGGAAAAGTAGTAAAAAGCTATGGAAAAATCTGAAAATTTACCAGAAAATCAAAAATAAGAAAAGAAACTTGGAATAAAAATTTGAAATCCTAAACAGCTTATTAAGTGCTTATTTGGGGCAAAACAGCTTAACAAAAGTGCTTATTAATAAGCACTTCTGTCCAAAACCTTATGAAACTTTTAAAACAGATTACTAATGATGTAAGAAGCACAAATGTAGCAAATTGTGATGGTATGAAAGCACAAGATTAATCAGAATTCAATCTATTAGCAATAAGCAAGGCTAAAAGCTCAAATAAGCTATACAGATAAGCACTATGCAAACTTTTGATTGAAACAGGTTAAATATACTTAGATAAACCCAGAACAAGCAAACTTTTCAATCTCAGATCAAACACAAGCTTTTGCAGCCCTATTATCCAAACAGCTTAATGCAGAAAAGCCAAATAAGCAAGGCCAAATAAGCTATTAAGATGAGATCTAAGATACAAACTATTTGCAGAATTATACTCCCTACCACTAGAACTACTTAAAAGTGCTTTTATTTCAGATCCTAGTATCTAGTTACTACCCTAAAAATGGCCAAGAACCTCACCCCAAAACCTGTGTGCAGGGCAGGTTGTGGTTCACAACACCAACTACAAGCTCAAATTATCATAAGCTAATAAGTTCTAAAAGCTAATTATTTTATTGATATCTAATGCCCTACTAGCAAGCTACCTAAAACAGCAATTTTTATTAATTTCCAATTTAAAACAAAGTCTACAAGCCCTATCAAAATCTATGCTAACTGCTAAGCATAAGCACCATTTGACTTTTTATTTGCAAAACTAATTTGACTAATTCCAATTATGATTGTTGATTACTACTGTATTATGTATTAATAAGCTAATGTTAAGATGAAATAAGCTATATTGAACTAATATGTGACTACACTAACTGTTTTACTAACTGTATGATTATTATGCTAACAGTTAAGCTAAGATGAAATTAGTTTTGACTTTTTACCTTGTGACCTATTAATATTATGACTTGTTTAACCTATTATTATCTATAGTGGACTGTATCAACTACTTTTAGCTACCAAAATCAACAAGTACTCAGCTCAAACCCTTAATCCAAACACCCCCTTAACAGATAAATAGAACTAGAAAACTTGATTTAAGCTATTAATCCAACCAATTTAAGCACAGATCACATCAAGCATGCTACTTAACAACTATTAAAGCTAAATAACTAAGATTAATACAGCTAGAAGCAACAACAAGCAATTACACTAAATTATAGCTACTTGACTGTCTAAAAATGGAAATGAGAATGGACTTACAAACTAGCTTCCCCCTCAGCTCAAAATAGAGGGGGTTCACTGAGCTAGCCTATCTTTATGATAGGCTGAGTTCACTTGGGTCTGTCTCAGCATACCAACAACACCACTGCATCATACTTGGAACCAATATCTCTTACTTTGACTGTCTTGTGATGAAAAGAACTAAACCATGTCCACTAATAAGCTAGAAAGCTCTAGTGGATGGTTGAAAAAGAGAAAATAAGCTCATTGAGGAGCTATTATACTACTATATATATATTTTTTTTATTTTTTTAATTATTTTCTGATTTTTTTTGCTTTTTATTTTATTTTTGTAAATGATTGTAACTAAATAACTATATAAAGATAAGAACTTTAAGTAATATTAGACATTAAAAGAGATAAGTAGAAGCAGAAATAAGCAATAGAAAGGTAAGTAATAAGCTTAATTGAAAGGAAGACTTGAACTTTTTATTAAACTTTAAAAGGAAATTACAATTACTAAGCTAGATTACATAATCTGAAAGAAAAATGGCAGAGTAACCTTAAGCTAAAACCTACTACTCAACATGAATCAGGAGGGGGGTTTATATAGGGGAGCACCAAGGTGAGGGGTCTAGGGTTAGGAAGGATCTAGAACTGCAATCAGAGCCACATATCTTTAATCCTCCTCAAGTCTGAGTCATCCCACCAATTTGATCCATAAATGATAAGGTTATCATGTATCCACGTATAACAGGCCAATAGGAGACTTCTAATTTGCCACGGTGGACGTGCTGACACCATCTGACACGTTGTCAGATGGTTCTAGAATGATTCCTAGTACGAGGTGGGAATTTAGGATAGGTACGGGTAATAATTATTGAGGTACGAGGTAAATCCTGGGGGAGAAGCACAGTAACACGCGGGTTGGTATTTTTTATTATATTTCGATTTATGGTGGGTCGGGTTTAGGGGTTTGGACTGGGCTGGGTAGAGATAAGGAGGTGGATTGGGCTTGTGGGATGGGTGGATCTGGTGGGCTGATTGTGTTTTTATTATTCTTGGATTAAGGATCCGGTTGTAGTAGTATCAAAACCAAAGGGACCAAAGTTGTGCATTCTGAAATTACAAGGACCTTAGTAGCCATTCTTCAAAAGTATTATCCAAGGGCTCATAGTGGCATTCCTTGAATGTTGGAGGGCCTGAGTTGCCAATCTTCCAAAATGTTCTTCATAAGGACCAAATTTGTAATTCATGAGAGTTGAGGGACTAAAAGTGTGATTCCTTCAAACTTCATTCCCGGGTCACTTATGGAATACTTGAACTTTCGAGGGCTTCATTTGACCATAATAACTTCACTTAGACCACTAGCTTCCCCGGCTCCGGCTTTATTTCATCTTTTCCAAATCTCGTGCCCGTTTTGTCATTTTCTCGTGATTTTTCGTCTTTTCTTAAATATCCGTACCTGCACATTCACAAACACAAAAACACCCTTTCTTTGGCATTATTGGTTAGTTTTTGGTTTATTTGGTCCAATTTTGGCAAAGAAAAGGTGAGTGAATAAGCACTCACCAAAATCCCCCGGACTAAAGTATTGCCGTGTCCTCACGCAATGTGATCAATTCACGCTCACGAGATAAATAATTTCATAACTCTTCCTACTAACTTTGAAAAGTAGCAAGGAGGTTCAAAAGAGATTATAAAATCATTTATTCCCGTAAACGCCCCGTTTTCCAAAATTTATTTCTTTATTCCACTTTTATTCTATTTTTGGACTTTTCATACATCATACTTGTGACGGTTTGTTGAACTTTCATTATTTTTGCAATAATTATTAGGGTCTACGAGTAGAAACACTTCTTTTTACGAAGTGACCATACGGATAAAAATCGTCATCCTTGATTTTTCACGAGCTCCCAAACTAAGCGTAAAAACGAGATCACAGCTTATCTACAAATTAGATGCTAACACTACTCATAACAGTTACTAGTGGATACTTCTTACTCCCATGTCCTAGGTTTTTGTATCTCATTATTTTATTTTTGTTGAGAAATGAATCGCTTCATATTTTCTCGTTTCAATATTTTTCTTATCCGATAGTGACACCTAAGTTTAAACACTAAGTAGTTAATCATTTTCTCTTAAGAACTACTGCAATAGAAATTCGGTCCACATCAAGGAACTAGGGGTACATACAATATCAAGAATATAAGTTGCGGAGTACAATCACGTGCACCTCATGTGACTGATTACTAATCACGTATCACATGCACCTCACGCGCCAACAACTTTTTGATACATACATAACTCTTTATTCAACAATACTTCAACTTTCATATTTTTCATTTCTCACTTTTTTCATACTTTTCTCATATTTTTCACTTTTTTCTTTGATTTTTTCTCATAATACCAATGGAAGCTTATCGGGTAGCTCCAAAACCACATGCATAATCAACTTTTGACTTTTGATTTTTTCACTTTTTGGATCTTATTTTTGGTGTTCCTTGATATGTACCCAACTTCTAAAGCAAAAATTCTCTTAAGAAAATAAAGAACTAAATATTATTTAAACCGAAATACCACTAATTAACCTAGAACATCTATTATATATCGGTGACGTATCTGATGGGAGTAAAAAGCCACAAGTACCTCTCATGAGCTCTAAAGAGAACCATTTCTCCACGTTTAGCATTTAACTTCTAAATAAACTCTATCATTTCTCGTTCTCTGCAAATTTAAGACCTCAAATAATGAGATTAGCAGATGCTTAGCCGATAATCAACCACGCATATATAAAGTCAAATACGGGAACTTTGCAAACTCTTAAAAAGAATTCGCGTTTAGTAGCTCCTAATGTAAAAGACTAGCGGAAGCTTTTCAAGTTGTGCATGTATAAAGCCAAGTACGGGAGCCGACAAAAGAGTAGCTCCTAGTGTACAAGACTAGCACAACTTTTATGATTATCATTGGTTAAGGGAACAAGCTAGGGCTCTACACGCCCGGTCAAGTCAAAATATTTATTCCTACCCTCGCCAGCAAGAAAGTCAACAAGGTGTCAAATCACTTATTCAAACTTTATTCATATTTTTGCACAACTTTTTCTACTTTTTCTCATTTTTTTGTGCTTTTTCATGACTTTTTCTTCAAAAAATTTTGAAATTTTTCAATTTTTTCAATTTTTTTGGTTTTTTGGTGGAAAAACGGAGTTGCAAGAGTATACGACATGGTGAAAACTGCAAGGTCAAAATCGAATCGAAGATTCACCCCCCCGGACTAGAATGAAACATTGTCCTCAATGTTTTACGGGCAAAGGTAATCCTAACAAATATCTAGGGCCGTTTATTAAGTATGCCAAAGAAAACGTTAGTCGATAAGATTTTCGGATATAGGATTTCCAAAAGCATCGATGAATGAGACTCGAGTGGAGAGAAAGACAAAACCACGAGCACGAGAGTCATCATAAATCGGGGACAATCCTGGACAATCATCACAAACAACCACGAAACACGAGATTGGAAGAGGTACCCCCTCTTCACGTTATTTATTAGAAAATAGAAATATAAGAAGATGATTTGGATAAGCATGGGGTGCCTCCCACGAAGCGCTTGTTTTTGTTCACCGAGTCACATGAGCTTGACTCGATCCCCGAATTCAATTGTCCTTGGGGAAAGTTTGGAGATCCGGGACTACCATGGTTGGTACGTCCCCTCCGAAATAGTGTTTCAAACGGTGACCATTCACCTTAAAGTTGGGACCATCGAGTTGAGCCAACTCAATAGTTCCATAAGGGAATACTTGTGTTATGGTGAATGGTCCAGACCAACGGGTTTTAAGCTTACCCGAGAAAATCTTCAAACGAGAGTTAAAAAGAAGCACTTGATCACCAACGTTAAAAACGCGGTCTTTGATCTTGGCATCGTGAAGTCTTTTTGTTTTCTCTTTATAAATTAAAAAATTCTCGTAAGCTTGATCACGGAGTTCGACTAACTCATTCAATTGAATTTTACGGTGATCACCCGCGGTTTTTAAGTCAAAATTTGCATGTTTTAAGGCCCAGTAGGCCTTGTGCTCTAGTTCGATGGGCAAATGACAAGCTTTCCCGTAAACCAACTTATATGGAGTACACCCGATTGGGGTTTTGTAAGCGGTCCGGAAAGCCCATAAAGCATCGTCTAATTTGTCGGCCCAAGAGGCACGGTGCTCACCTACGGTCCTTTCTAAAATCCTTTTGAGGCCACGATTGGACACCTCCACTTGACCACTCGTTTGTGGATGATAAGCCGTGGAAAGACGATGTGTGACACCATATTTAAGCATAACTTTAGCGAATTGGTCATTGCAAAAATGGGTCCCACGATCGCTTATGATGGCTCGAGGTGTACCAAATCGGGCAAAGAGATTTTTCAAAAACTTAACAACAACTCGGGCGTCATTAGTGGGGAGCGCCTTCGCTTCAACCCATTTGGACAAGTAATCGACGGCCACGAGAATATATTTATTTCCTCTTGAAGACGGGAATGGCCCCATGAAATCGATGCCCCAAACGTCAAAAATTTCACAAACTTGAATAGCATTTTGTGGCATTTCATCTTTTTGAGAAATTTTCCCTTGACGTTGGCAAGAATCACATGTCTTCACCAATTCATGGGCATCCCGATATATCGTCGGCCAATAGAAGCCGGAATCGAATACTTTCTTTGCGGTGAAATTGGCACCATGATGTCCCCCCGTGGGTCCACTATGGCATGCCTTAAGAATCTCAACGGCTTCCGTACCGTGAACACACCGCCGGATCACTTGATCCGCACAGACTTTGAACAAATAGGGGTCGTCCCAAAAATAATGTTGGACATCCTTAAAGAATTTCTTCTTTTGTTGGGACGACATCCCTTGTTTTATGAAGTTCCCCGCATGGTAATTCGCAAAATCGGCGAACCATGGGGTACTTTGGTCAAGTTTAGTCACACTCCCAAGTGTCTCGAGAGGAAAAGCATCATTAATTTCCTTATTCTCGAGCACACTTTGATGGGGGTTCTCAAGTCGTGAAAGGTGATCTGCAGCAAGGTTCTCAGCTCCTTTTTTGTCTCGTATTTCGACATTAAATTCTTGGAGCAAAAGAACCCACCGCATTAAACGTGGCTTAGCATCTTGCTTAGCCATTAGGTATTTCAAGGCCGAATGGTCCGTATACACTATGCATTTCTTAAGCAACAAATAAGACCGAAATTTCTCAAAAGCATAGACAACCGCTAACATCTCTTTTTCGGTAGTTGTGTAGTGATGTTGGGCGTCATTCATGGTCTTGCTTGCATAGTGTATAGGCTGAAAGTACTTATTCTTACGTTGCCCCAGAACTGCACCGATGGCATAATCGCTAGCATCGCACATTAGCTCAAAAGGTAAGTCCCAATCGGGGGCAACTAAGATTGGTGCCTCCGTTAACTTCAACTTTAAAACATTAAATGCATCGACGCATTCATTTGTGAAGTTAAACGGAGCATCCTTTTCTAGAAGGTGGGTCAGAGGCCGGGCAATTTTTGAGAAGTCTTGTATAAAACGTCGATAAAAGCCAGCATGACCAAGGAAACTTCGGATTCCTTTGACGGTCTTAGGATGAGGTAGCTTAGCAATAACATCAACTTTTGCTCGATCTACCTCAATCCCAGATTTTGAGATCTTATGGCCAAGGACTATGCCCTCTTTAACCATGAAGTGGCTCTTCTCCCAATTTAGAACCAAGTTGGTGTTTTCACACCGTTTTAGCATATTCTCTAAATGGGAGAGGCAAGAGTCGAAAGAACTTCCATAGACGGAGAAGTCGTCCATGAATACTTCCATGGTTTTTCCAATCATATCGGAGAAAATGGCGATCATGCACCGTTGAAACGTGCCTGGAGCATTACAAAGGCCAAAGGGCATTTTTCGATAGGCAAACGTTCCATACGGGCAAGTAAAAGTGGTCTTTTCTTGATCCTGAGGATCGATGGGAATTTGAAAGTACCCAGAAAAGCCATCGAGAAAGCAATAGAACTCATTTCCCGCTAACCGTTCAAGCATTTGGTCCATAAAAGGAAGCGGGAAATGGTCTTTACGTGTCGCATCATTCAACTTGCGGTAGTCGATACACACTCTCCATCCGGTCACAAGTCGAGTCGGGATAAGCTCATTATCATCATTCTTCACAACAGTGATTCCGCCCTTTTTCGGAACACAATGAATCGGGCTAACCCATGAACTATCCGAGATTGGATAAATCATTCCAGCGTCAAGGAGTTTGATAACTTCCTTTTTGATTACTTCGTGGATTTGTGGGTTAACCCGTCGTTGTTGTTGGAAGGACACTTTGTGATTATCTTCAAGTAGAATCTTATGAGTGCAAAATCGAGGGTCGATTCCCTTAATGTCGGATATTTGCCAAGCAATCGCACCTTTATGCTTTCGAAGCACATCTAAGAGTCGTGTCTTCTCCTCATCTTTAAGGTCTTTTGATATTATAACCGGTAATTTATCATTTTTTTCCAAGTATGCGTATTCGAGATGAGGAGGCAAATCCTTGAGCTCGAGCTCCGGAGGATTCTCAATAGACGGCTTTACTTCTTTTACGTCTGCCATTTTTAGGTCCATCGGAGGGGGAGAAACAATCGGGTTTCCATATAACAATTTTTCAATTAATAAAATATCCCCCTCCGGATCAAAGTTATTATTATCAATTTCCGGTGAAAATGATTCATTTGAAAGACAAGCATTTATTTCTTCCCAAGCGAGGTCACTTCCCTCAAACGGAGTGAGGGAAGGGGAAGAATCGGAGACGATTGGTTCAAAAGAAGGAGTGGGATCGCCACTCGAAGCATTGGCGGTAAAACCAAGAAGTTCTTGAGAATACTCCTCCGTAGCTTCGTCAATAACATCGATTCGATTGACGGAAGAAGCATCGTAGTCGGAGGAGTATCTCGCGGTTTGGTCAAGGTTAAAAGTAACGGCTTCGTTTCCAACACGTAAAGTAATCTCCTCTTCATAAACATCAATTAAGGCACGACCGGTCCTTAGGAATCCTCTCCCGAGAATGAGAGGAACCCGTGGATCGGCATCAAAATCAACAACCACAAAATCTGCAGGGAATTGGAATTTCCCAACATTGACAAAAATATCCTCGGCTATGCCAAGAGGACGAGACGTAGAACGGTCGGCAAGCTCGAGGGTCATAAGCGTCGGTGTCAAATTAAGGAGAGACAACTTTTTCCAAATCGACATCGGCATAAGGTTAATGCTAGCACCAAGATCGGCCAAGGCGAAGCATTGAACCATACCCGGAAAATTGCACGGTATGAGAAATTTGCCAGGGTCTTCAAGCTTTTCGGGAAGCTTCTTAAGAAGAACCGCTGAGCAATTCTCGTTCATTTGGGTTCTTGACATTTCAAAAAGCTTTTCCTTATTATTCAAAAGTCCTTTTAACATTGATGTAAACTTTGGCATCAAAAGTATAGCATCCGCGAGAGTTATATCAAAGTGTAACTCTTGAAAAATCTGATAAAATTTCTCCATTTGGTTTTTATCTTTCTCGCGGTGCTTTTGTTCGTTTAAACGTGACGGATATGGCAACTTTGTTTTAACCGGTGTTTCCTTTTCATTATCATAAACAAGTTTTTCCTTTCCTTTAGACGTCGGGACCACCGGAGGTTGGATGTCGTCGGTCCTTCCATTATCAATAGGAATTTCCGTATCCGTTGTCGCCTCGGGTTCACGGGCGACTACCTTGGGAGGTAGAGAAGAAGAGGTAGTCGGAGCCGTCGGTCCATCATAAGTAGCACCACTCCTTGTTATGATCGCTTTTGCATCGCCCCTCGGGTTAGCGATCGTGTTGCTCGGCAACGTTCCAGAGCCCGAGGGTCGATCATTTAAACGCTTGGTAAGATCATTGATTTGATTAGCTAACAACCTTGTTGTTTCCTCTTGTTTTGTCATAAAAGCTTGTTGGTTTTGAAACAATTGCTTAATCAAATCTTCCGTGGGCGCCGGATTTTGAATCACATTTTGATTTTGATTATTGAAATTCTGCCCACGGTTTTGGAAATTTTGATTATTCTGATTCCCTTGATTGATGTTTCCATGATTATTATTCTGAAAATTCCCATTATTTTGAAAATTATTCCCTTGAGGCGGGGCTTGGTAATTTCCCCGGTTCTGATTTTGTTGAAAATTCTGATTTTGTCCTTGAAAACCATTATTTCCCCGGTTTTGATTTTGATTGAACTGATGATTACGGTTTTGCACATTGTTATTCTGATTCACTTGATTAGGTTGATTAAACCCGGGTGGTCCTTGAAAATGGCTCGAACGGTAGCTGAGAAGATTTCGATCTCCTTGAAGAGGTGGGTAGCCGGTGCCACCCATGTTTGCAGCATACACGTTCTCAAGAGCTAAAAAGCCAGTCGTTGGACAATCATAATACGAGTGTGGACCACCACAAGTTTCACAAACAACATTGACCACATTAACTTGTGTGTTTTTGTCTTGATTAGGCATATTTTGATACATTCTTAGCATAGCCGTCGACAAATCGTCAACTTTCTTAGTCAAGACGGCTATCTCGGGATTAGAAGAAGAGGAAGAATTAAGAGTCGCGGTCGATCTTATTGGCTCATTCCTCTCGGCCGAGGAATCCCAATAGTTGTAATGGGCCGTCATATTCTCGATTAGCTCGTAACAATCCTCAGGACGACGTTTCATGAAAGTACCACCAGCTGCCGCATTGATCGTGTCCCGATGTCGTAAAGTCAAACCATTATAAAACGTATCAATGATCGTAACGAGAAGCATGTTATGGTTTGGACAACGATCAATGGCAAGCTTGTAACGCTCCCAAGCCTCAAACAAAGACTCATCGGGGAGTTGTCGGAAATTGCTAATATCGTTCCTCAATTTCGTCACCATTGATGGTGGAAAATACTTCGCCAGGAACTTGGAAACCATTTCATTGAAAGTATGAATCGAGTTCCTGGGAAGACGATCAAACCACGCGGTGGCATGATGCGTTAGAGAATAGGGGAAGAGAGAGAGAGGGAGGGCGTCATCGGAGACCCCATTTTGTTTCATATTTTGGGTGATAGTCAAAAACTTATCGAGATGCTTGTTTGCATCATCACCCGGTAAACCATGATATTGGCATGAATTTTGGACTTGTTGTATCATGTGGTGCTTAAGTCCAAAATCCGTAGCCTCAATATTTAGAGGGGCAATCGGGCCACCTCTACCGTGCATTGTGGGTTGGCACAGCTCCTCCATCGTTCGGAGATCGGGAGCCGGCATGTGTTGGTTTTCATCACCACCCACCGGAGGGTGTTGATTATTCATATCCATTTCCTCAACGTTAAAGAAATGGACACGGTGTGTGTGTCGTATTACCCTTTCGGGGTTAGAGAACGGAGACGTAAGATTCTCAGAAGAAGAACGGGTGTGCATACACCACAAGCAAAATCAAAAAGAAAATGAAAAAGAAAAGAAGAAGATTTTTTTTTTTTTTTTTTTTTTTTTTTTTTTTTTTTTTTTTTGAGATCTTTTCTTAAAACGTCACGCTAATCGAGAACCGTTTCCTTCAAACCACTCGCGACGGGACGGGAGAGAAGAATGGATCTCTCTTCAGCTAGCAATTTAATGTCTTAGCTTCCGTATTTCCCGCTTAACCGGTTGTAGTATTGAAGTAGTCCGATAAACAACTAATTTAACGTTTATATTATATTGTTATGCTTATTTGGTTTACAACGCTCCTCCTTTCGGTCGAGTCGAGGCTGCCAATTTATTAATTTTTTTTGGTATTTTTGGAAATACTTTAGGAAAAGTATTTCTGATTTTTCAATATTTATATATATATACAAAAATAGAAGAAGGCTTAACAAAACACGATCTTTTCAAAACAATGATTCAAAATTCACTTCAAGCCTTCCCCGGCAGCGGCGCCAAAAACTGATTCGTCCGAAAACAATCAAGTTATAATAATATAGTAGTATAGTATCGAAATGATCCGCGAGAAATACGGATCACCCGAGTCGTTTCCCAGTGAAGGTGAATGGAATCAAGAATATTGATTCGTGAAATCGTGATTTGAGAAGTGAGAAGAGAAAAAGGCAAATAGTGATCAAATAATTCAAGTATCAACTAACAATTAAGAATTATGCAGAAAGTACAAGCTAGGTATGCACTAAAGCCTAAAACGCAAAAACGGGAATGCACGCGCGTTATTTAAAACGCGACGTTTATCTAAAAATTATCCTACGAACTTGAAACTTTTTTCTAAAAATCTTAAACTACTAAAAATAATTTCTGGAAAAAGAAAAATATTTTTTTGACTTTTCTTTTATTTTCTAGAATTAATTTTCTAATTAATGAATTAAAAAGTAATTAAAAATAAAGGAAATTATGAAAAATGGTGGGAAAATTATAAAAACTATTCTGGAAAATCTTAAATATTATAAAAGAATTTTAGAAACTATTTTTGTATTTTTCTGACCTTTTTTCTATTTTTTATGGATTTTTGATAATTAAAAACTATTTAAAAATGGAAAATAATCAAAATAAATTAGGAAAAGTAGTAAAAAGCTATGGAAAAATCTGAAAATTTACCAGAAAATCAAAAATAAGAAAAGAAACTTGGAATAAAAATTTGAAATCCTAAACAGCTTATTAAGTGCTTATTTGGGGCAAAACAGCTTAACAAAAGTGCTTATTAATAAGCACTTCTGTCCAAAACCTTATGAAACTTTTAAAACAGATTACTAATGATGTAAGAAGCACAAATGTAGCAAATTGTGATGGTATGAAAGCACAAGATTAATCAGAATTCAATCTATTAGCAATAAGCAAGGCTAAAAGCTCAAATAAGCTATACAGATAAGCACTATGCAAACTTTTGATTGAAACAGGTTAAATATACTTAGATAAACCCAGAACAAGCAAACTTTTCAATCTCAGATCAAACACAAGCTTTTGCAGCCCTATTATCCAAACAGCTTAATGCAGAAAAGCCAAATAAGCAAGGCCAAATAAGCTATTAAGATGAGATCTAAGATACAAACTATTTGCAGAATTATACTCCCTACCACTAGAACTACTTAAAAGTGCTTTTATTTCAGATCCTAGTATCTAGTTACTACCCTAAAAATGGCCAAGAACCTCACCCCAAAACCTGTGTGCAGGGCAGGTTGTGGTTCACAACACCAACTACAAGCTCAAATTATCATAAGCTAATAAGTTCTAAAAGCTAATTATTTTATTGATATCTAATGCCCTACTAGCAAGCTACCTAAAACAGCAATTTTTATTAATTTCCAATTTAAAACAAAGTCTACAAGCCCTATCAAAATCTATGCTAACTGCTAAGCATAAGCACCATTTGACTTTTTATTTGCAAAACTAATTTGACTAATTCCAATTATGATTGTTGATTACTACTGTATTATGTATTAATAAGCTAATGTTAAGATGAAATAAGCTATATTGAACTAATATGTGACTACACTAACTGTTTTACTAACTGTATGATTATTATGCTAACAGTTAAGCTAAGATGAAATTAGTTTTGACTTTTTACCTTGTGACCTATTAATATTATGACTTGTTTAACCTATTATTATCTATAGTGGACTGTATCAACTACTTTTAGCTACCAAAATCAACAAGTACTCAGCTCAAACCCTTAATCCAAACACCCCCTTAACAGATAAATAGAACTAGAAAACTTGATTTAAGCTATTAATCCAACCAATTTAAGCACAGATCACATCAAGCATGCTACTTAACAACTATTAAAGCTAAATAACTAAGATTAATACAGCTAGAAGCAACAACAAGCAATTACACTAAATTATAGCTACTTGACTGTCTAAAAATGGAAATGAGAATAGACTTACAAACTAGCTTCCCCCTCAGCTCAAAATAGAGGGGGTTCACTGAGCTAGCCTATCTTTATGATAGGCTGAGTTCACTTGGGTCTGTCTCAGCATACCAACAACACCACTGCATCATACTTGGAACCAATATCTCTTACTTTGACTGTCTTGTGATGAAAAGAACTAAACCATGTCCACTAATAAGCTAGAAAGCTCTAGTGGATGGTTGAAAAAGAGAAAATAAGCTCATTGAGGAGCTATTATACTACTATATATATATTTTTTTTATTTTTTTAATTATTTTCTGATTTTTTTTTTGCTTTTTATTTTATTTTTGTAAATGATTGTAACTAAATAACTATATAAAGATAAGAACTTTAAGTAATATTAGACATTAAAAGAGATAAGTAGAAGCAGAAATAAGCAATAGAAAGGTAAGTAATAAGCTTAATTGAAAGGAAGACTTGAACTTTTTATTAAACTTTAAAAGGAAATTACAATTACTAAGCTAGATTACATAATCTGAAAGAAAAATGGCAGAGTAACCTTAAGCTAAAACCTACTACTCAACATGAATCAGGAGGGGGGTTTATATAGGGGAGCACCAAGGTGAGGGGTCTAGGGTTAGGAAGGATCTAGAACTGCAATCAGAGCCACATATCTTTAATCCTCCTCAAGTCTGAGTCATCCCACCAATTTGATCCATAAATGATAAGGTTATCATGTATCCACGTATAACAGGCCAATAGGAGACTTCTAATTTGCCACGGTGGACGTGCTGACACCATCTGACACGTTGTCAGATGGTTCTAGAATGATTCCTAGTACGAGGTGGGAATTTAGGATAGGTACGGGTAATAATTATTGAGGTACGAGGTAAATCCTGGGGGAGAAGCACAGTAACACGCGGGTTGGTATTTTTTATTATATTTCGATTTATGGTGGGTCGGGTTTAGGGGTTTGGACTGGGCTGGGTAGAGATAAGGAGGTGGATTGGGCTTGTGGGATGGGTGGATCTGGTGGGCTGATTGTGTTTTTATTATTCTTGGATTAAGGATCCGGTTGTAGTAGTATCAAAACCAAAGGGACCAAAGTTGTGCATTCTGAAATTACAAGGACCTTAGTAGCCATTCTTCAAAAGTATTATCCAAGGGCTCATAGTGGCATTCCTTGAATGTTGGAGGGCCTGAGTTGCCAATCTTCCAAAATGTTCTTCATAAGGACCAAATTTGTAATTCATGAGAGTTGAGGGACTAAAAGTGTCATTCCTTCAAACTTCATTCCCGGGTCACTTATGGAATACTTGAACTTTCGAGGGCTTCATTTGACCATAATAACTTCACTTAGACCACTAGCTTCCCCGGCTCCGGCTTTATTTCATCTTTTCCAAATCTCGTGCCCGTTTTGTCATTTTCTCGTGATTTTTCGTCTTTTTCTTAAATATCCGTACCTGCACATTCACAAACACAAAAACACCCTTTCTTTGGCATTATTGGTTAGTTTTTGGTTTATTTGGTCCAATTTTGGCAAAGAAAAGGTGAGTGAATAAGCACTCACCATGAGACCTCCGAAATTGTTTCCAAATATGAAAATGCTCTTATAAAGCTTGAAAAAGAAAATGTGTCATGTTTTAAACAACTTGATCGAAAACAGGAAGAATGCAAGTATGACAAACTGTCATATGAGCGTGCTTTCAAGAACATGAAAGAGCAAAATGATCTTTTGAGGGCTCAGCTTGAAAGTCCAAAAGGGAAGGGTGAGGAAACTAAGTTTGCAAAACCATCGACTTCGGAGAAACCAAATGTTTCAAACACGGTTCAAAAACCAAAAACGTCAATTTCACGGTTTGCTTCAAAAGTCAATGAGAAAAAGGAATTGTCAAAACCAGTCACTCCACCACCCTTGCCCAAGGAAAAGGTAATGGAAAAGATTGTTGAAAGAAACAACAAGGTGATTTCACCTGGCTCTTCTAGAGTATAGTACACCAAAAAAGACAACAAAAACTGTTAATGAGTCTGTTGGTTCTAATGACATGGTCCTCAATCATCATCTAGAAGAAGCTAGGAAAAAGGCACAACTTCGAAAAAATGGAATTTTAGGTGCAAAACCTAGTGTGATGAATTCTACAAGATTCCAAAGCACTGCTAGTAGTAGTAAACCATTACCTAGGAACAATCATCAAAAGACTAGGGATTGGCTTACATCTAAGAGTAGTGGCACTAATAAGAATGCTAGGAACGTAGAATGCAACACAAAGAATTCCAAATCAAGTGTCAAGACAAAATCCACTAAGACATCGAATCAAAACAAACCCGTTGATAAGCAGCAAGAGGTTAAGAAACCTACTAGGTGGATATCTAAAGAATGTAGTTCTTCCAAGACTGAGACTTCCGCTGCATCTGATAAGAAAACTACATCTAGATCTTACCTTAGGTGGATTCCTACGGGGAAAGTTTTTAAAACAGTTGGTCTTAGATGGATTCCCACAGGGAAGATTTTTGATAGTTGCACAAAGACTAATGATAGTGTTCATCATCATGATAAGGAAGTAGAAACCACAACAACCGTTGATAGCAAACACCCTCTATGTGATGATTCATGTACTTCTAACACTGTTATTTGTGCAAACTCTTCTTCTGTGGATGCAGGTACTTGTGAAAGTGATGAGAGTTCTTACTACACCCAATGTGGTAAAGACGAACTTTACGCCAACATCGCATGTGGACATCCTTTTCTAACTCCACTCTTAACTCCACTTTTACTTGTTCATGCTTAATTTTTTCTTTCTTCAATTTTTCTTTGTATATATTTTTTTTGAAAAACAAAATACAAAATTTGAAAAACCATCAAAAACAAAATACAAAAATATAAAAAATTTCAAAAATCCAAAAAAAAAAAAAAAAAAAAAAAAAAAAATCCAAAAATATTCTTCTCACGACATGTCTCTTGTATAATCGATATTCTGTACGTTTCTAGAAATGTCATTCAACAATGATACGGATATGTACAGATGCTTGAGCGAGAGTTCTTTAAAATGTTTCTTCTAAAACATGTCGTTTCTCAAAAAGTTTCTTCAAAAATGGCTTGTAAGTACTTCAGCTTACAACCCGGGCTTCAAATAATGGCTTTCGTATATTTCAGTACGAAACCCGGGCAAAAATAATGACTTCTTAGTATTTCAGCTAAGGACTCGTTTTTCAAAGAAAGGAAAGTGCTTAAACCAAAACAAAGGTTTTTAATAATTTTTGAGCACTTATCCTAAAAACATCAAAATGACTTGTGTACACCTTACAGTGCACAACTCAAGTTTTCAAAGAAAGGAAAGTGCTACACAAACATGATTTTCATCAACAAAGTGCACTTATCCTAAAAACGGACACTGTTGTACGCCTCAGTGCGACATTCCTATTCAAACAAAGAAAAGTCTTTGTTTTCCAAAAAACCTTGATGCAAAATTCATAAAATCTGAAACTTCTTTCTCCTTCAGAATTTTGCTTCAAGAAGACTCCTTCCCTCTAAACTTTAAAAAGTTTAACATTTCTCAAAAACATATGCAAGTTTTGAGGGGGAGTATTTCATAAAAACAAAAAATGTTCTGATTTCATGCAAAAAGAAATCTGTCTTTCTCTCCAAAAAGTTTTTTCTTAATCTGTTGATATCAAAAATATCACGATATGCTATTTTTGAGGGGGAGAAGACATGATTAAAATGTGATCAAAGATGTTCAAAGTTTGTGACTGAATCTCAAAAGAGCTCGACTCAGAATGAACCAATGAATTGACGAAGCTTTAAACGTCGTTAATCGAAAAGACTTGTCCTGGACGGGTAATAACTTCAAGCTAGTCTAACTAGTGATGTAAGCGTGTCTCGAATAGGACTTGTCTGAGTAGAATGTACCACATCGAGAGACTTTCTTTGGACTTGACCAGGACGGGTAATAATTTCAAGCTAGTCTAACTAGTGATGTAAGCGTGTCTCGAATCGGTCATGTTCGTTGAAAGTGGATCAATTTAAAAAGTGCAAACTCCTCACGCATGTGCAAATTTCCTAAATATACATGAGCACATGTGAAGGGGGAGTCCTTCAAAAGAAATGCAAAACTCTCGAAGTGTTAACAAAGTATGTTTTATTATCATAAACACTCTGAGAGATTTTCACAAATGGTTTGATGGCAACAATAGGATAGTCATGAAGTTATAAGGTGACTAAGGTTAGGAAAAACCGTCCTATGATCCGCCAGAGCCGGAGGGATCTACCCAAGGACAAATCCAATAGATTAGAATTAGAAGTCCTTAGGTATGATTGAAAAAAGGAGAAAATGAGAAAGGAGAAAGAAGGGGTTGAAGAATTAAAAAGAAAAGTTATGAAAAAGGGTGAAAAGAAATAGCCCTCCATATGTTCAACCTTAGGGCAGACACCGGGTTCAATTCGTATGCTACTGGTTGTTGCTAAGGTGACACCGGTATTGAAGATAAAGACGTCATGGACCCAGTGACGCAATGCACTAAACCTTCTTAACCACTCAAGTTCTCTTAAAAGAGCTTGTTTCATTCTCACGGGGAACCGGTGTAATCTATCGACCTGTCTAATAGAGATGGTTGATATAGAAGAAGGAGACCCCTCCCTAGTCTCCGCATAGGAAACCTAAGAGTGCACTTATCGAGTCTAGAGCCCCGAGATTCATCAAAAGATCTCTTAGGAACACTTAGTATTTCTACAACTGTTGTTCTACATCAATGGACACCAGCTGTAAATTATCGAGTCCTTCGCAGATCTTAGCAATCTGCCGAGAACGTTTATGAGAGAATATACAAATGTATTTCTCAATGATTGAATGGAAATTCCTGCCAGGGTCAACATCAAGCAGCCCTGACAGCAGGTCACTTCGGTAATTATTTATGGATTACGCTTAGTGTTCGCGGTGGTTCCATAGTGGTCTACAGTCGTGGAGTGATCCCCAGCGACTCACCCAGTCATTGAGCTACTTAGTAGGTCTCGTAAGCTCCTTCGGGGGTATTTGACATGGGAACGGCCTTGATAAGGATTAGAAGGAGTCTTCACACTATGCTGTTGACGATCTCTAATTCCTTATCTGTAAGTACCGGTTGATTTATTGCTAACTGTTTACCTGCAGATATACATCATCTCCATGGCGAAAGATTCCACATGCTCATACATGCATCACAAAGTCTAAAGAAATTCCTCACAAAGATCAAAGCAAAGAAAAGTTCTAAGAAAGATTCTACGCAATATGAAAGAATCTACAGAAGTAAAGTTACAATGATCGGTGTGAAAGAACGGGAACAACTAATGCATGTATCACAAAGACTTAAGATGTATGAGCATGTTGGAATGGCGGACAACCACCTAAGTCTAAGAAGTGACGAAAGGCAGATGACACTACATCACAATTTGCAACAAAATAACAAAGAATGATGAAAAGTCAATTATCAAAGATCACAAAGCATGAAGGAACAATGACTAAAACTATTCTACAAAGACTCAAAGTTCAAGGCAACAAGCTTCAAAGTTCAAAGATCAAGGTCACAAAAGAGAGATCTCAATGATCACCCCTTAGGGGGAGATTGTTAGCAATAGAAGTGTTGATCATCAATGGAATCAAAGAGAGATCTCAATGATCGCCCCTTAGGGGGAGATTGTTAGAAATAGAAGTGACGATCATTTATTAAGTCATTTAGTCTTGTAGTATAGTTAAGGGTAAACGGGCTTGGCTTAATCTAATATTGTAAAAGGTTATGTCTAGTTTATTACAAAAGCCCAAGCCCGGCCCATCTTCTTATCTCACCTATAAATACCTCCAAATGCTCTCATTTGGAGGTGTTGCTTCTAGGGTTCTCTAGGTGTATTTCCTTCTTTCTCTCTCTAATCTAATACATCTTACTTTCTCTCTCTAGAAGTTACCATCTCTCTCTCTCTACTTACTTTCTCTCTCTAGGTTTTGACAAGATTCATAAGTGATAAGGTTGTTCAACGGTCCTACAAATATAGTGGGGTATTTTTTATGACCACTAACATATTGACCTTGCCATGACACCGGGCAATTTTTCCATTGCCAATGCATACAGTCGATGCTACCAAGCATTCCCGGAAAACCATGTTCCTTTTCATGTTTTGCATATAGGTTTTCAATGTCATGCAAAGTTGGTTTTCTTAAAAAGTCAGGTTTAAACAAATCAATAATGCACATATTGAAATTATCCAGACATTCACGCCCTGTACGTGCACTCATTTGCAAATACTCATCGAACGCATCCGGTGTGTTGCCGTATGCCAATTGGCGAATGGCCATAGTGCATTTCATGAGAACACTAATACCCATTCGACCTGTACAATCGGGTTCTTGGCTAAAGTATGCAAAATGAGCAGGGAGAGGATCGGCAGTATATGATTCAATACCGGAAACTATTTCTAGAAATAGTTTCCGGCGCATACGAAATCTATGACGAAAGTCTCTATCTGGATACTTACAATGTACATTAAAATAGTCGGCCTTCAAACGCTCTTCTGCAACCTCACGCTCACGGTGAATTGGGTTACGGGTTAACCGGAAAGATGATTCGGCTTCTTCTTCTTGTATTCGTTGGTACTCATAGGCGGCCATAATTGCCAAAGCATCGACTTCATCTTCGATATCGGCAAGGGTTATATGTGCGGCATAAGTTGGATTCTGATTCATGGCGAAATATTTTTTTTTTGGTATATAAGATGGTTATATTTTGTGTTTGCAAATGGGTTAAAATACCCCATCTATTTATAAGCTTTAAAAAAAATGTGCACAACTTTTTTAAAAAACTAGCCGTTGTTTAAACGGCATGATTTTGAAAACAAATATAGCCGTTTGGTTTGTTGGAGGGGGGTGTTTGAACTTTTTTTTTTTTTTTTTTTTTTTTTTTTTTTTTATTGAAGGTTCATGCTAGTAACGTACGTTGCTATGGCAACGCATCAAGCAACGCAGCAGCAACGCAAAGGACTGGGGAGTGGTGGAAAAGCAGAAACGCCGTTGATAATATGCCACATAGGCTATAACGCCTCTCCGGCGTTATTACTCCCTCCCCTCTTAGTATACCTAAACGCCCACTTATCACTTTTTGTCATTCTAATTAGGTTATTTGGTGTATTTTTTATGTACTGAGTGGTTAATTTCCATTTCCTTTTGCTTACTTTTATCACTTCCTTTGTTGTTGGAGACAAAGGCTTTGTAGCCATTGACCTTACCCCTCAAACTTTTGCTAATAGCTCTTTTGAAGTCTTAAAGTGCACTAAAAGCTTTTTAAAGGCTTTTATGCATTGGAGGTAAAACTTTTTTATACAAAAAGTGTTTTGATCCTGTATTATTCTTACTTAGGTATTGAAACTAATGCAAGATAATGTCAAATGAGCAGCTAAGAAGATTTGGCATTGTCCCAATAGGCCGAGTTGTATCCTAAGAGCAAACATGAAGAGCAATTGAACTCCTAAAGGATGATTTGCAAACAAGATGTATCCAATATATATGTCTAACCTTACTGCCGTGTATGGTATTTTTTTCTTGGACATCGAAAGTAGAAAGGAAACTGTCGTGTTTAATTTGATTTCAGTGTAACAACTTTTCACACTCTTTTATGTAAAAGAAGTATATGGGCTCATAATCTTAAATATCAGTATCATGTTCTGATTTGCTTGATTGATTCCATTTTGGGTTCTATTATTTTGAACACCCCCAGCAATATATACAAGTATTTCTATCACATGCAAAAGTATGGACATATTTAAAGCTATGAGAAATTGTGAGATATTTTAATTCTAACATATTAAGTGACGATTTTTTAGGAAAGTGCATATGGAGTACATTAATTTGTGTTCAACTTTAATTATTTTTTTATATAGCCCGTGTTGAACACGGGTTATGAGCTAGTACCTCATCATATAATAATATTTTCATTATTTTAGCATAAAAAAGAGATAAAAACATGTTTAGATGATGATGAAATCTATACTGTTATAAAAAGCATTTAAGATGTGTATCCCAATAAAAATTACTACTAGTACTAAGATAAGGAGGTGTAATCTTGATCATCCATTCTTTATAAATGGTAGAGAACCACATTCTAGAGTGACATGTGTCCATCTCAATTAAAATTCACTTTTATTTTCAAATTGAAATATTTTCTTAATTATTTATTTTTTTATGATCTAATTTTGTCACATTTTTAAAATTTTTTGGTCTTTAATTCAATATCCATTTTGATATGCTTTTTTTTAGTGGGTTTATTTTATTTTGATTCAATTTTATACAACTTTAACCTTAATTTGAATCGATACAAACTTGATTAATCAAAATTATATATTTATGGAGGGAGTGTTTAACGATTAAGAGAGTGTGACAGTCTTTGTACATGTGGAAAAGAGTGTGAGGATTTTTGTACATACGAGATTGATAATATCAATATAGCATTATGAAAAGGCTCCTACAGAAAACCCAAACATACACATACAACACCGAACGCATATCCTACATGCTTTAATAACTTTTTTAACACAAAACCTTACATGAAAATACATATTGGGCTAGTTTTTAACTTTCAATCCATTGGGCCAACCTAGCATCACTAAACTCATACATCAAGTGAACTTTTATAAAAACTCAACCAATAGTCCAATACCGTCAGATCAATCTCCATCATCACAAACCAACGGCCCGATCAAAACAGAGAGCGCCCCTTAAAAATTTCAAAAACACTCACTTCATCCCGCCTCAACTCTCATTTTCAAAAAACAACCAACATTCGACCCCCCAAACATATACTACAAACCTAATTAAAAAAAACACACACCAAAACTGTGTGTAAATATGTCCAATCGACACGAAAAAGGCGTAAACGTTCAAGTGCTCTTGCGTTGCAGGTACTATTTAATTAATTAATTAGATCTGTTAGGGTTTGTTTGTTTTTTATTTATTTATTTATCTATAATAATAATAAGATGTGTTTATTTTGGGATTATGTAGGCCGTTTAGTAACGATGAGTTGAAAAACAATGCACCGCAAGTGGTGACGTGTAATGAGTATCAGAGAGAAGTTGCTGTTTCGCAGGCCATTGCTGGCAAGCAAATCGATCGCGTTTTTACTTTCGACAAGGTGACGAATATACGGTGTCCTGATTTAGGTTTTAAGTAATTGACATTGTTTAAGTTTATGCGTTAATTTTGTAATCTAGAAATGGATTAGCTAGTGATGCACAAATATGTAAAATTTGAAGTTAATAGTCTCTTTTAGGTACCGATCCGACACCTAATTAAAAGATGTGCAATATCAACGAACTAATTAAAAGATGTGCAATATCAACGAACTTTCATAAGTGTTCCAATTTGCACATTTTGATTATGTGTCATACCCGAAAGTCTGACACGTGTCACCATTTTGAACGTGACACGTCACCCAAATGTGCATATTGGAACACTTATGAAAATTTGCTGCTATTGCACATCTTTTTAATTAGTTCACGTACCAAAACGAGACAATGAAGAAAGTTCGTTGCTATTCTATGACTTAATCCTGTTTATTAATTGGAGTCTTTGGTAATTCTTGAGTTTGGAAGCTGGCTACTTGCTAGTAATATGTTTGTTGGATTAGTAAAATCACAGTTTTTAAGTGGTTTTTGTTTCGAATAGGATAATGCAATTTTTTAGTGCGTCCGTGTTTAGTTTAGACTTTGTTGTCTCTGCAAGTCGCGTGTTTACTTCATTTTCTTTAGAGTATATGTATTACCTGACTAGATATTACAAAATCAGATGACCAATATTTTGTTTTTTCGGGATTGTATCTTAATTAGAATATTGACTCAGAATGATATTGTTTTTACCTATTTTTGGATTTGGATGGAGGGTGTATTAGATATTCATGAAAAAAATCAACTTTAGTAACTGCATTAGCAAAGCCAGTGCTGCTTACTTGCTTATTGCTAATGATTTTCTGAATTTATGCAGGTATTTGGTCCGACTGCCCAGCAAAAGGATTTGTATGAACAAGCTGTTATTCCCATTGTAAACGAAGTTTTAGAAGGTTTCAATTGCACCATTTTTGCTTACGGACAAACCGGGACAGGGAAAACTTACACAATGGAAGGTGAATGCAAGAGGGCCAAGGTATTATACATGTATACCCTTTTAGATTACGTTACCCTTATAAGTATATATTAATCATCTGGTAACATTCTTTCGCCAATTCATTATCAGAGTGGGCCAAACGGAGAGCTGCCATCAGAAGCTGGTGTAATACCAAGATCAGTGAAGCAAATATTTGACACATTGGAGGGTCAAAATGCTGAGTATAGTGTTAAAGTAACATTTTTAGAGCTATATAATGAGGAAATTACGGACTTGCTTGCTCCGGAAGAAATTACAAAAATTGGTCAAGACGAAAAACAGAAAAAAATCCTGCCATTAATGGAAGACGGTAAAGGTGGAGTTCTTGTGAGAGGTTTAGAGGAGGAGATTGTAACGAGTGCGAATGAGATATTTACGTTACTTGAGAGGGGGTCTGCAAAACGTAGAACTGCTGAGACTCTACTAAATAAACAATCAAGGTTATAATTCTTCGGCAATTTATTGATATTTACTGATAACTCATAAGGCTTGTTTGTAAAGCTTACTCTTATTTTCCAGTCGATCACATTCACTATTTTCTATCACGATACACATTAAAGAGGCAACCCCTGAAGGTGAAGAGCTTATAAAATGTGGGAAGCTGAATCTTGTTGATTTAGCTGGTTCAGAAAACATTTCACGTTCAGGTGCTAGGGAGGTAATACTTTATATATTGATTAATTATCAATGGACTTTATTATTCGTGTGTCTCAATCGACTGTATTATGTGCGGTAAAAATTTGTAACTTTTTATGTTCTTAGGGTCGTGCAAGAGAAGCTGGAGAAATTAACAAAAGTTTACTTACTTTGGGACGTGTGATAAATGCTCTTGTGGAGCATCTGGGACACATTCCTTATAGGTTTGGATGATATTCTTACATCATCTTTAGATATTTCATCTCTTATATACGGGCCTTTTCGATGCCAATTAACTGTACATAAATTTTAATTTCAGGGATAGCAAGCTAACTCGTCTACTTCGTGACTCGTTGGGTGGAAGGACGAAAACATGTATCATTGCCACTGTATCACCTGCTGTTCATTGTCTTGAAGAGACATTGAGCACATTGGATTATGCTCATAGGGCAAAGAATATAAAGAACAAACCAGAGGTATTGCCCTTGTCTACACACTCGCTGATATATTTTTATACTTTCCACGTATCTTCTATTGATCATTTCATCTTCCGTTAATGTAATTATTTCAACTTTTAAGGTTTTATAGTTTAACTGTCTGCTTTCTTCCAATTTTTATATCTATATTTTGTTTTTAATCTGTAGGTAAATCAAAAGATGATGAAAACAACTCTGATAAAGGATCTTTATGGTGAAATTGAAAGACTCAAAGCAGGTAAAATAACTGAGATGTCTTATAATGCTTTAGGGATATAATGGTAATTTAATTTACAAACTTTAGATTTTAATTGTTTTTTTCAATAATTATCTTCCAGAGGTGTATGCTTCGCGTGAGAAAAGTGGTGTTTATCTACCAAAGGAGCGATATTACCAAGAAGAAATGGAAAGAAAGGTACTGGAACATCCTGGATTTCACATCTTCAGTTGGATATCGTTAAATCGTATCATTTTTATATTACCTTGGAAGTGTTGTCTTTGTCTGTTTACATCATTCTATATTAAATGCACCTATTTATATGATGTTATTTTTCGTTTAGTCTATGGCAGATCAGATTGAACAAATGGGAATCAAGATAGAAAACCAACAAAAGGTATGATATACTAGTGTATATTATTATCAAAAGCGAGTTTGTTTGGGTAATGTAGTTCGCTTGCTGTTGCATTGTTTATCTTACTCTTTTACATCATTCACAGCAATTTGAGGATCTGCAAACTCAGTTCAATGCCCGGGTCGAAGAATGCTCTGATTTGAGCAGCAAACTTGAGTCTACAGAGGTAATTCAAATGTTGTGATTGACTGCATTATTGTGGAATTTGTTATAACAGATCATAATTTCTATAGATAACTTTTCTTTCCCCTTATGTTATAAATACTTTTTGTTTGTAGAACAACTTGAGCCAAACCAATAAGGTGTTGGCTGATACCGAGGGAGCACTGAAGAAGTGCCAGTATGCTCTTAAAGAGCGAGATTTTGTTATTTCTGAACAGAAAAAAGCAGGTATATATAGTTGTTTGTAATTTGTCAATATTTTTGTTATCTTGAATATTTTACATATGACTGGGTTTTACATACAGAAAGTGCTTTGGCTCATCAAGCATGCGTTCTCCGGTCTGACTTGGAAAAATCTCTTCAGGACAATGCATCGTTGTTTATGAAGATTGGTATGCATTCTTTCTTATGTACATAAATCCATACGTGTTTCTTCTGTAAGCTTCTGCTTGTAATTCTTACTATTATCTTCTCATGTTGATGCAGCAAGAGAGGATAAACTGAGTGCTGGTAATAGATCAGTTGTAAATAAATTTGAGTCAGAGCTCGCACAGGATGTTGGTTCTCTTTGCAACATGGTGGCAGCATCTGTATCTCAGCAAAATGAGCAAATTCAGTGCATTGAGAAGTTTTGTCAAACTTTCATAAACATTAATGAGAAGGTACCACTTGATCTGTATCACCAGATACATGTTATATAATTTGTGTCTACAACATTACATTAATTACATTAACAACATATAATTACATATATGATTTTACGCTACAGGCTATCACCGACTTAAAGAAAAAAGTATCTGCATCAAAGAATTTGTATGTTTCCCACATTGAGGACATGGAAAATGTCGTACGTTTGCACAAAGCAACTGCCAATGGGTGTTTAGACGATCTTAAAGGCTTGGATTCTTCTAATGCTCGCTGTGTTGAAGAAGTAAGTACATACGATTGACTTAGCATCCATTAAAGTTGAACATAATGTTAATCAGTACATAATTTGAGTTATCTCTGTTATATTAGCTTTTGGCTGAAGAAGCTGCAGAAGGAAAATCTATATTTGATGAGATTCAGGGCACTTTATCAACTCAGCAAGATGAGATTGCAGTTTTTGCTAGAGAGCTCCGAAAGGTTTAGATTTTTATGTTTAAAATTCTGTTGATCTTTTTCAATTTAAATGGCGTTTGAGATTTTAATATGGTATATATATTTCAGAGATTCAATGTCAGCATCCATCATACAACAAATATATCCGAGTTCATCAATGGTATTTTCGATAAGCTGATGGAAGAATCCAAAGATCTAGGAAATCATGCTAATCAAGCTGACGAGATGCAGACAAAGAGTATAGATGAATTTCAAAAGGCATATGAGGTACGATTAAATCAATTTCCAAATAAAAATGTGTAACAGCATCAAATATTTCTAACTCTTGAAAGATGAATTACTTCAGGAGCAATCAAGATCTGATGCACAGAAACTTATTGCTGATGTAACAAGTTTAGTCACAAGTCATATCAGTCGTCAAAAGGAGATGGTCGATGCACGTTTGGCCAATATCAAGGAAACTGCAGCTGGAAGTAAGACAGTTTTGGATGGACATGTTTCTTCAATGGAGGGAATTACAACAGATGCCAAAAGAAAGTGGCAAGAGTTTTCCTTACAAGCGGAAAATGATGCAAAAGACAATGCGGATTTCTCTGCTGCTAAACACTGCCGATTTGAGTTGTTGCTGCAAAAAAGGTTAGTGGGAAATTCTGGAAGTCATCTTAAGATTGGTGTTAACAAGAAATTATAATTTTGATTATTTTTTTTTTTTTAACTTCTATCTTCAGTGTTGAGACTACTGAAATGGCATTGAAGCATTCCAAAAAGACACACGAGTCTCTCATACAATTGGGCAAAAACCATGTCTCAGAAACAGATGAACTTGTCAGGTATGCACTTTTTTATAATTACCAAAATATTCAAGTTGAGAAAGATAAAAATAAGTAATCCGAGTTTTTGAGTTACTGTGCAATGAAAATAATTGTAGATGTTTTAATAAGATTTGAACTATGCAGAGGTGCTTTTGAGAGCAATGAACTTCATGTTGCTGAGATTGGTAATGCAAGGGAAACTGCTAAAGAGGATGTATCAAAGAATAGCGAAGACATCATTAAGCACATGGAGGGTAAGCTTATAGAATTTATATGTATAATTTTTCGGAGACAATCATATGGTCTAATAAATATTTTAAACCTTTTTCACTAATATTTGTTTGCTGATATTTCTCTACAGGTACTTCACAAGAGGAGCAAGAGGCTGTTCGTGGAATATTAGATACCACAAAAGCTCAAGCCATGATTATTGAAACTTTACAAGAGGACCACTCCACACAATCTGGTGCAATTGAGCAAAAGGCTCGTGATACCTTTCAGCAGAAGTATATGGTAAGTGATAATGGATCAGTTCTTGATGGGACATATTCAGACATAATGATATTTACATATGAATTTATAATGATTTGTTTTTTGTGCAGGATTATGAACCATCTGGAAATACTCCTGTAAGATGTGACACTGATGTTCCAAGTAAGGTGGCTATAGAGTCGCTTCGAGCAATGCCAATGGAGACATTATTGGAAGAATTTAGGGAAAACCATTCATTTGATTTATCTGAAGTAAAGGAACCAAAGATATCTCCTACTTCACGCTCACCTCTCTCGGAAATCAATTAAACTGTCGTGATTTTATAGTTTATTTTGGTGAAGAATGCTTTTAGGCCTATTTGTACTTGTTACTCTGTATATTATCAAAACACGAGGAGATAGTCTGATAGGTGGATCAGCAAGGTTGTAAATATCGCTCGGCGGTACCGTGGCGGTTGACCCCCGAAATCCGCCATAGCCGCCATAGCGGCGCCATGGCGGCGCCATGGCGGTGACCATAAATTATAAAGGAATATGAAAAAAAACCCTAGATCTAGGCTAGATCTGAAGTGAATATGAAAAAAAAACCCTAGATCTGAAGTTAAACGGCGTTGACCGGCGTGAATCTGAAAAAAAAAACCCAGATCTGAAGTTGACCGTCGTTGACCGTCGTTGACCGGCGTTGACCGACCGCCGCCAAGGCCGATTTTTGGCCGATTTTGACCGCCAAGCTCCGATTTTGACCGATTTTGACCAAAAACGCCAAGTTGACCGATATGGGAAATATCGTGGCGGTGGACCACCGAAATCCGCCATGGCGCCGCCATATCGGCCGCCATGGCCGATTTTTACAACACTGTGGATCAGTTTACATTATCCCTGCTTGGGATTTGGTATTCTATTTTGACCAATGTAGTAGAGATGTGTTCATGGTGTATTTTATTTGCTTAGATCTTATCATTTCGTGCATTATGTAATGTTAGATTTGAGTTCATTTGAAAGCTATTTGCAACTTCTGCTGTTTTTAACAGGTGTTGAGGTGTTGTGTTGTTGCTTTGGGAGTATAACAGATTAACAGTAACACAGTGGGCAGATGGCATACATCACTCTTTAACTTTTAAAGATTTTTTGATTGTATATAATTGAAGCTGGATATTTATTTCAGGATAAACAAGAATGACACCGGACATTTAATTAGTGACGTAAAGTATAAAACCTTAATACATGTTTCAACTCGTTAATTAATCATAACTCTTGAGAGTGTTAAGGAGAATCATAAAGAGGGAACGTCCCAAAATAATTGTCTGACAAAAAATACATAGTTTAAGAAAAATATAATTATTACTACATACTTCTTTTTCTCTCTTACTTTTTTGCATAATGATAGTTTTACCTTTAACTAATTAATTAATATATTATTTAAAGTTTGTAATATTAATTTCAACTAAGGTTAAAATATGGTAAACTCGATAATTTTTTTTTTTTTTTTTTTTTTTTTTTTTTTGTAGTAAATATTAAATTAGAAACATTCCAAAAAGGAAACATGGATTGTTAATTTAGGACGGAGGGAGTATCAAGACAAGCTATAAATATTCTGTTTATTTTCCATAGAGGCATAGAGCAATTTAATGATAATTGCTATAAATGATTGCTGAACGCTTGTCGCGTCTTTGATTTTAGAGAAGATTAAGTGAAATAGTAGATTTATGTATTAAGTTTTCTCCGAGATTTATCTATGGATTTTGCTAACCTCTACTTAGTAGGCAGTGATTAATTTATTTATAAAAGGAATGTTTTAAAATAATGTTCAAATATAGTAATTTACAAGATCATTTAATGCATTTTTTTGTTAATTAAGAAAGTTTGTGTTTATTAACTTAGCGGTGAGCAAACAAAACCGAAACCGAATACCGAAAAAACCGAACCAAAAAAACCTAAACTGATGGTTTGGTTTTTAATTTTTCAAAAACCGAAAAATACGGTTAGGTTTCGGTTTTCGTCCAAAAACCGAAACGAACCGATTTTATTATATAATAATATTTAATAATATACCATGAATAAATAACTAAATAAATCAAATATATAAATTCATATTCTTAACGTTTATGTTTCTATGTGTGTTTATCGTGTCGTGTGTTTATTTTAAAATATATCAATAAATATATGACAATGATCATACTCTGTGTATGTTTACTTGCATGTGTGTCTTATTTATATGTGTGTAATTAAAGGTTTATGCAATAAATATTATTATGCTTAGATTGACAAAAAAAAGTAAATAAAAATAACCAATTTTTTATGTAATACAAGTTTGTTGGTATATATTTTTCATGCCTAAATATAAACGGTTAGAAAACGAAAAACCGAAACCGAAAAAACCGAACCGCAAAAACCGAAAGGTTTCGGTTTTGGGTTCTATAAAAACCGAACATTACGGTTCAGTTTCAGTTTTAGCTAAAAACCGACCCAAACCGAACCGTGCACACCCTTACATTAACTACACATTAACCTCTACCTAGTTGGCATTGGTTAGCAAAATCGTTTATCTATTAAGTTTTCTCCTAGATTTATCTATTAAACATTAAAAATATTTCGTGAAAGATAATAGAGCAATTTAGTGATCCAATAAATCTTGGGATCCATTATTGGATGTCGATATAATTTAGTTATGCAAATATTTAATGAATTATTAAGGATTTCAACTGGATTAAACAATATTAATTTTGTCTTCTACTTATAAAACTTACTTATTGCAAAAAAGGTATTCAATTTGAAAGCACCTACATGCTCACCGAAAAAGTCTTTTACAGTTCGAAAGCAACTTCATGCTCACCATTATTTGCAGCTGTCGCCACTATATTGTATTGCATTCTATATACATATTGGCGGCGGAGTCAGGATTTCACGTGGTGGGGGCTTTTATTTTTAGTCATGGACGCAATTTTTATTGCAAAGTCATATAAAAAAGCAACAGAATTTTGATAGAACAAATTTATGTTTGAAACTAACACGAGTTTTGTCGATGTCAATCCTCAAAGAAAAATCAATTAGAACACATTCACGTAGTATATCTTTATACAAGCATATGCTACACCAAACAACAAGACAAAATTAATATAAGTAAATTTTACCTTATGCATTTAAGTTGGACATCATCTATATCTTGCCCACTGTTCAACTTAAGCTCAAAAGGACAGAAAAAATAGTTGTTTCAATATTGTATTAGCACAATAGTTTATTGGAAGATAAACCTTTTACCATAATGTCTTGATAAAACATAAGTCGTCACACAGTGTTTTTATGAGAGTAAATTGAAAAACAAAAAAACTGAGGACTCAACATTAACATATAAGGACTGAAGAAGGCCACAAACAACAAACTATTTGAAGTTAGAGTACTGAAGATGAATATAAAAATAAAAATCTTGCCATGTTCTGCTAGTTATCATTTTCTATTTCGTTTTGCAAAAGCTAAAAGCCTACAACCCTCATTGTAATCTAAACGGCCGTTGCTTTTAAGGGGGTTCGGTTGATATGGGCCATGGGTTAGTAACACTTAGCATGTCTGGGCTAGTTGGGGAGGCCTGGCACCGGCCAGCACCTCTATTGGCTACGCGTTTGTTTTGTGTGCAAATCACCTCTATTTTCAAATGATGATTTGAAAATATGAGAAGTTGTCTAATATAATAGCTATATGTTTTCAATCAGCACAAGGCCACAAACTAGTTTTTACGTCTTTTACAATAATTTGGAAGATTCGTTAAATAATATAGTAATACGGGATTTGCCATCATCTTTGTGGGAAAACTTTTACTCGTATATTAATACTACTTTTCGTATATAAATTATTACTAGCAGGGTACCCGCGCGTTGCAGCGACGGGTATCCTGAAATAAATTTTTTCGATAAATAATGTATTTTAGTTTATTATGTTATTTTTGACAATAAATTTACGGATATCAAGAATTTCGTATAGCTCGTGCCCGTTCGGGCTTGAACCCATTGGCCCGTGCCTGTTCGGGCTCGAGCCCGCTTGAGCCCGCTTGGTCCGCGCCCGTTCGGGCTCAAGCCCATTTGGTCCGTTGCCCGTTCGGGCTTGAATATTTGTATAATGTGCTTTATTATTTGTAGTAGTGAAATTTAATGCAGAAATTGTGTTTAATTTGGTTGTACAATATGCTTGATAATTTGTATTTGTAAGATGTGTTTTAATAAATGTATTAATTGTATTTATTGACCAGTTAAATAATTGACTACATTAAATAGCATTAATGTGGTGTTTTATTGTACACTAAGCTTCTTGTCTTGTACGTCTGAAAATTATGTGCATTAAAGTGTTGTACACTATGTTTCTTTTCTTGCAAGTAGTAGTCATTATAGTCATTAATAATATTGACCACTTTAATAGCATTAATGTTGTAAGTCTGAAAATTACATCATGCTTATTTTGTTGTACACTATTCTCATTTTGTTGTAAATCTAAAAATTGGTTGCAGCTATTATACATTGTGCTTAAATGGTTGTAATTTTTGGTGATGGGGTATTTTAATAGCATTAATGTTGTTTGATAGAATTTAAGTCTTAAAATGACACAATGCTTTATGTTGTTGTACAATATGTTTATTTTGTTATAATTCTGAAAATTAAGTGCTTTAAAGTGTTGTAAATCATGCTTAATTTCTTGTAAGTTTTAAAATTTTGGAGAGAGAGTCATTCATGCTTTATATGTAGTATAGATAAGCAGTGATGCTTGTAAGTGGAAATACTACTTATTTGTTAGATTTTATCATGTTAATTGATCGCAATGGAGCTTTACCTGTTTTCCGTTGCAAACTTATGAATTTAGCTACGTATTTTAACCCGTTGGTTTTTTTAAGAATTTACCAACAGGTTAATATGTGATAGGAGCAACAGATGAACCTTGCATGTTTAAGTTTAGCTCAAAATAACAGTTAAATGGATTGTTACACCGACTAGCTGTGGAGGAAATAAAGTAAGGAGAAAAGACGAGCGTGATTAAAAATCTTGAGAGTATTCGAAAAAACTTTTTTTGAGGAAGGGTGGTTGGTGAGGGTAAAAAAATATCATGGGGTTAAATGGGACATGTTACTAGCCTCTCACGGGGATGTGGGGGGGGGGGGGGGGGGGGGTTAAGTATTGGGTCTTTACGGGCAAATGTGAGGAATGGTATAGATATAGGGTTTTGGGTAGATAAGTGGGTGCGCGATTCGAAACTATGTGATATGTTTCCTAGATTGTATCATCTTGATAGGAGAAAGAAGGGTAGGGTGGCGGAAAAAGGGAAATGGGTGGATAATGGGTGGCAATGGGAATAGGATTGGGTTAGAAATTTAAGAGGGAGGGTTTGCAAGGTGTTCGAAGATTTACTCATTATATTACAAAATGTTGTGGTTTCTAATGATTGTAGGGACAAATGGAGATGGACTCTTCAAGAGGATGCCAAATTTATGGTCAAAACGCTAACAAAAATGGTGGAGGAGAGAATGTTCGGGTTCAAAAGTGATGGTTAACAGACTGTATGGAATAAATGGATTCCTAAGAAGGTCAACGTCTTTGTTTGGAGAGCTTTAAAAGGTAGGATTCCGGTTCGTGTGAAGCTCGACAAAAGAGGCATTGATTTGGATTCTAGTATTTGTCCGTGTTGTGATAGTGCAGTGGAATCATGTGAGCATACTTTAGTTTTGTGCAACTTTGCTATGAGTGTTTGGAAAAAAGGTTTACACATGGTGGAAGGTTTGTGATGTCAACGCTTTCTCTATTGGTGAATTATTTGCGTCCAATGGGAACGTTGATATCCCTAACCATGCCATCCGTTTATGGCAAGCGGTTAGATGGACATCCGGCTATTATATGTGGAAAGAGAGAAATAGTCGTGTCTTAAAAGGAAAAGTCTCAAGTATAAACAAAATGGTTCAAGATATCAAATTAAAGAGCTTTGAATGGATTACGAGAAGATCGAAAAAGAAATTTGAGATGGATTGGCAACAATGGCTTTTTGATCATATAAAATGGGGTTTAGTTAACAACACCAGCGGGTGAACAGTTTCTGTGGTCTGCGGTGTGGTCTTGCAGTTCAGTTGCAGCAGTGTTTGGTTGTGTTTGTGTTACTTCTAATTTTAGTCTGTGGTTGGCTGAGTTTGTGGTCTGCCGCAACATGTACTGATTCTCTGCTGCATTATATGCTTGGCTGAGTGTTTGGATGAGTTTGTGGGATGCTGCTCTATTTGCTTTGGTTAATTCTCTCCTACAACATATTTTGGCTAGTTTGGCATCTTTTTGTGCGAAAATTACTGCAGAGGCCTCTGCAGTAATTGATTACCTTTTTCAATGCTGGTTTTTTTTTATTCCCTAGAAGGCTTCCTATTTCGCTGCAAAGTGTACCAGAAATACATTATGGACACGTGTCAGCTTCTCGTCAATTTTAAAATAAAAAAAAACAAAAAAAAAACGTATTCCACATACTACTTGCAGCGAAATGCAATAGTATTGGTCCCACTCCACCTCTCTCTTCTATTGGACCCACTTTTATAATAATAATAAAAAAAAAAGTGTATTTTTGCATTAATTTGCAGCGAAATACATGAAGGGGACCCCACTTGATATTGATTTTAATTAAAAAAAAAAAATGTATCTCTTATACTACTTGCAGCGAATTGTAACTAACTAGGTCCCACAATTTTTTTTTTAATTTAAAAAATAAAACTTACCAAAATCACCTAAAACCTTTTAATATTTACAACTTTTTTATATAACAAACTTTATTCGTCAAATATTTATCAAATATATAGTGAATTTGTTAATAAAAAAATACCGTTGCGAAGAGCTCTGGATTACGAAAAAAACGAGCCCAATATTGATATGCTTTTGATGCACGTACGATTTTATAAAAAATGTTAAAGTTTGATAAATAAGTTTAGGGCGGTTTTGGTAAGTTTTATTTTTTAATTTGAAAAAAGTTTTAATGTATATATTTATTAAACTTTAACATTTTTTATAAAATCCTATGTGTATCAAAAAACATATCAATATTGTTTCGTTTTGTTCGTAATTTAGAGCTTTTCGCAACGGTATTTTTTTATTAACGAATTCACTATATATTTGCTAAATATTTATAGCACCCTAAACTTTTTAATATTTATAACTTTTTTATATTACAAACTTTATTCGTCAAATATATAGTGAATTCGTTAATGAAAAAAATACCATTGCGAAGTGCTATAAATTACGAACAAAACAAAACCAATATTGATATGCTTTTGATACAAGTACGATTTTATAAACAATGTTAAAGTTTGATAAATATATAAATTACAACTTTTTTCAAGTTAAAAAATAAAACTTACCAAAAACCTACCTAAACTTATTTATCAAACTTTAACATTTTTTATAAAATCGTACGTGCATCAAAAGCATATCAATATTGGGCTCGTTTTTTTCGTAATCCAGAGCTTTTCGCAACGGTATTTTTTTATTAACAAATTCACTATATATTTGATAAATATTTGACGAATAAAGTTTGTTATATAAAAAAGTTGTAAATATTAAAAGGTTTAGGATGATTTTGGTAAGTTTTATTTTTTAAATAAAAAAAAATTGTGGGACCTAGTTAGTTACAATTCGCTGCAAGTAGTATGAGAGATACATTTTCTTTTTCTTTTTTTAATTAAAATCAATATCACGTGGGGTCCCCTTCATGTATTTCGCTGCAAATTAATGCATAAATACACTTTTTTTTTATTATTATTATAAAAGTGGGTCCAATAGAAGAGAGAGGTGGAGTGGGACCAATACTATTGCATTTCGCTGCAAGTAGTATGTGGAATACGTTTTTTTTTTTGTTTTTTTTATTTTAAAATTGACGAGAAGCTGACACGTGTCCATAATGTATTTCTGGTACACTTTGCAGCGAAATAGGAAGTCTTCTAGGGAATAAAAAAAAAACCAGCCTTGAAAAAGGTAACCAATTACTGCAGAGGCCTCTGCAGTAATTTTCGCTCTTTTTGTTCGTGGGCCAGGATTTCTTTTAGTTAAGTGGAGTTGTATTTTCTTTTTATTTTCATTTGGGACAGTTGGTCTATTATGTGTTATGTTCTATAATAGTGGTGTTTGGCTTAGGTTTGTTTTGCTTTAGTCGAAGTTTGTTTTTTTTTTTTTTTTTTTTTCTTTGGGTCTACTATACTTAAGCACCTTGTTAATTTAGTGGATGGCTTCGTCTGTTTTTGTTTGGTTTGTTTTGGAATGAATTGCCTTAATATTAATAATAATAATAATAATAATAATAATAATAATAATAATAATAGATTAAACACCCATGCAAATTAGAAAAATATTTATTCTACAATAATAGCTAAATTTCTACAGAAATAATAATCCATGAAATAAATCCTTAAATTGGACAAAAATAAACTTAAATTCGCATGATTACACGAGGATATTATTAGGCTTGAAATGCTAGATTCACAAAAAGATTACAAAATTATATAACTTGTCAACTAAATATGGAGGGTAAGAAAAAAGTAAGAGATATTATGATGCAATATGATTGGACAATTTTTAGTATGATGAACAAATGGCATAAGTCTATGATGAACATTTTATGTTATGAGGAACAATTGCAGTATGATGAACAAATTTTAGATATATGATGAACAAATAGTTAAATGACGAACAATTTTGTCTGCTTATTAAATGTTACTGATCATTCCCAAAAAGGTTGTATGATGATGTACAAGAATTTCGTGTTTTGAATGGTCTCTTATCAAATTGTTAAATATCATTGATTTTAATTTCAACAAACGTCTGATTAATTAAAATATGTTTCCTAAAAAGTAAAAACTAACATATCAAACTGATTATTCAACCACTAATATAAGGGTAGTGGCAATCATCACTACAAAAAAAATCATACCTCCCAACCCACCAATAATATCATTACACCTCACTCACACTTTTTTCATACCTCCCACCCTTATTTTAGTGGCAATGGTCACTTTTTCATACCTCCCAAACCTCCAACTTTTTTTTTTTTTTTTTTTTTTTTTTTTTTTTTTTTTTTTTTTTCATAAATAAATAATTTAATAAAAACATAATATTTCATTAATAATAAAAATAAAAATACATAATACTTGAAAAAAAAACATAATTAATAGAAAATGAACTGTTTGGCGCCGTTCCATTTCGCTCCGTAAGATACAACGGAGACTGATTCAAAACATTTATATCGTTGTTAGCACCGGGAGGACCAAAAAACGAATGCCAAATCCACAAATCGTATGAAGCGACGGATTCAAGCATAATAGTCGGGTATTGGTGATCGCCACGCTTATATTGGCCTTTCAAATGTCTAGGACAATTTCGTCAAACAAAATGTGTACAATCAATGCTACCAAGCATTCCAGGAATGTGATGTTGTTCTTCATGTGCCTCGTATAAGCGTGCAATGTCATGGGATGTCGGCCTACGTAAGAACTCTCGACCATATAATTCAATAACCGCATTGCAAAAATAATCAAGGCATTCACCTAAAAAAAATAATAACGAAAACATTATTTAAAAAAATAATAACGACAAAAAAAAAATAAAGATAACATTATTAAAAAAAAATAACGACAAAAAAAATAATAATAACGAAAACATTATTAAAAAAAATAATAACGACAAAAAAAAAAAGTAATACCTGACGTTCTTCGTGCCATGTTTAAATAGTCATCAAATCTATCGGGAGGTTCGCCCGTTGCGAGTTGCCGAATGGCCGATGTGCATTTATGTAATGCCGTGAAACTTTTTTTCCCCCTCGCATCATATCCCTCTTGAAACCATTCGAATCTCGCTTCAATATCACCAACAATTCTTAAAAACAACCTTTTATTCATACGAAACCTATCTCGAAAAATATGGTGGGCAAACTTTGGTCGTTCAACGAAATAGTCATTCTTTAGATTTTGTAAAGCTTTTTCACGAAAACGGGTGACAGACTCCCGTGCTTCGGTAGAGGTTGCCGTGTCCTCAATCGAATCATACACGGCTAAAAAGGTTGATAGAGTACTACCCGTGGAAACATTTTGACCGAAACGTTGAGGGGGAAAATACAATTCTTCGGATGACGAAGATGATGACATTGTAGTAATTTGAATATGTGTAGTGTGTTTGTAATGTGTATAATATGTGTAGTGTGTTTGTAATATATAGGATTTTTTTTTGAACCGTTGCAAGGCTCCAACGTTCCTTTCCATATCCCAACGTTCCAATTTAACGTTCATTTCTCCCAAACCGCAGCAGTGATCTTCCCCGCTGGAGGACACCGATGGACCAAACCGCTGGGGTGGCGGCGGTGTTCCCCGGCGGTTTGCCCCGCTCCCATTGCCAGTACCCTAAAGCACAAAAAAGAAAAGATTTTAAGTGATGAATGATGACGTATAGTCTATATTTGGGCCACGAGCTCAAATGATAAATATCACTAAGGCCCAAAATCACAAAGAGTGGGCTATTATAACTTGGGCCGCATTGATAATGGGATTGGGCTCACGTAGACCCAAGCCCAACCAAATTACCCGGGCATAGATAAGGATCTTCTAATTACGGAATAGATATCCTTAACCCGGATAAGCACCACGGGTGCGAAACGTTAGGAGCACGAAACCCACAAGGATTCTGAGCCTATATAAGGAATGACATAACTCTCATTAAAGGTACGATTCACAAAACCCTAAACTCTTTACGAGAACCCTAAAACCGATTACTTACTCTCACGCCGGAGGATAATCGTGGGAGACAATCCCACGATAAGCCTAACGGTGTTTGTTTACTTTCTTAGTGCGCAGGTTTCAAGCATTAAGAGCGAATTGATACGAGAGCAAGAGCCCAAACTAGGAACGCCCAACTTTTGTATCAACAAGTGGCGTCATCCGTGGGACCAACACTAAGAACTAAGGAACTAGAATGACGAAGAATAAAAATTCAAGCCAGCGGACTCCGCAGTTGGAAAAAACACGTGACCCCCAGAGAAAGAATCAACAAGATTCGACCTCTAAGCAGGCTTCTGGGACAACCAGCGCGCCTGGTCACCAAGAGACGGGAACAACCCTACCTCTTCCAGCGGTAGAATTGCCTATAAGGACTACCCAAGCCACCACAGTGGTCCCAAGCGTTGAGGAACTCCAGCGCACCCTCTTCAATACTCCTCACGAAACGACACCTACAGTGGACAACACTGTACCACCGGGCGCACCTAACCGAGATAGGGTGCCCAATAATGAGGCAAATATTCTTGCAGCGAATGAGGACGCGCCTGACCTAACGTTCGGTAATTTTGTATCCCAAAATTAGGAAACCCTAACTGCCCTCATGCAAGAAGAAGCGAGGAGAAGGTCGAGTACGAGCCTACAAGCCCGGCTCAACTTTGGTCCTGAACGCGAAGCATCACCACCGCGCCACCCACGAGGAAGACGCGAAAATAACGAAAGACGTACCACTATCTATGATAGGCTGGGTACGACATCCGACTCACAATATTCAGATGAATATGAAGACGGCGAGAGGCGCACTAATGTTCATTCCAGACTTGGTAGTCGAGGGATACAAGACAGATTAGGACCTCAACATTTACCAAGCGAAGGTTCCTCCAGGTCTGGGAGCAAAAGAATTCACGACAGATTAGGGAGGAGAATATCCCCAAGTGAAAGCCCCTCAAGCTCTTCCTCTGAAGGAAGCCGGCGCAAGCGCCGCAAAAGAGATTACTCCTCCTCCAACGACTCCTGGGACAACGAGGATAAGGAAACAGGACACTGGAAGTCGAGAGGAAGACGTCGTGAAGAAGAAGACGAAGACATGTCTCTTCCATGGCGTCGCCAGAAAGTTGATGCATTTACACGACGCATCAGTGATTACTCCGATCGCAAAAGGAGGCGCATGCCCACTAATGTCAAAACATATGATGGGACAAGTGATCCGGATGACCACTTAAAAATTTTCGAATCGGCTGCTACTATCGAAAATTGGCCACAACCTGTGTGGTGCCATATGTTTAACTCCACATTAGTAGGGAATGCGCGCACGTGGTTTAGCAAGCTCCCACGACGGAGCATCGGCGGGTTTGAAGAATTACGGAAAGCATTCCGTTTAAACTTCACCCAAAGAAAGAAGTGCGCTAAAAACCCTGTGGAACTAGCCAGAGTAAAACAACGCCAAGGGGAATCAACCAGTGCTTATATGGAACGCTTTAAAGATGAGTGCATACATGTCAAAGCGTGTCCCGAAGTCCTAAAAATTTCAGGGTTCATGAATGGGATTAACAACCCAGAACTCATTCGAAAGCTAAACGACAAGGTTCCCCAAACATTCGATGAGCTAATGAAGCGCACAAGATCCTTCATACAAGGAGAAGCAGCCGCTGCGGACAACAAAAAAGGCTATTCAAATTATAGGCAACAATAACAGCCTAGGAGACAATCCAATGATCAGAATAGCAACCGCAGCAAGAATTATCGCAGTGGACGAGATAATGACAAGTATACCCCTCTCACAAAAACTCCGAGGGAAATATTTGTAACAGAAGGAGCAAACTTCCCAAAGCCTCCGCCAATGCGTACCGCAGAGGACAAGCGCATAGGGAATGGATACTGCGAATATCATGGCCAAAAAGGCCATACAACCAACGAGTGCGTCCAGCTACGACAACTAATTGAAAAATTAGTAAGGGAAGGTAGAATGGATCATCTCGTAAAAAACATCAAAGAAGGGAAGGACAAGCAAATGAATGGAGGCAAGAAGGAACCTTCCAAAGACAAAGCGGACATCATCTACATGATACAGTCATGGCAACGCAAGACAAAACAAAAAGTCAGTCAAAGGTTCTCTTCAGAAAAGGAAATATCCTTCCCCACTCTAGCTGCGGACAACGCAGTAGTAGAGCCACTAACTATTGAGATACGTACTGGGGGACACGATATCCGCCGCATGTATATCGATGGGGGGCATCCGCAGACATCCTATATGATCATTGTTTCAAAAGGCTACGACCTGAGATACAAAGTCAATTGATACCAGCCACAACTTCGCTGACTGGATTCACAGGAGAAAAGATTTGGCCTATGGGGCAATTGCGCTTGCTCGTAGTTGTGGGCGATGAACAACACTCAACAGCAACATGGATAAATTTCATGGTAATTAAGTCTCCCTCACCATACAATGGCATCATTGGGAGACCTGGAATATCATCCATGCGCGCTGTACCATCCACAACACATGGGATGCTCAAATTTCTGGTGGAAGGAGGAATTGTCACCCTCTACAACACCACAGTACCACCCAAAGAATGCAACGCAGTAACCAGTGAGGTGGAGAATATTCCAGAACAGCGCGCAGAAAAAACACCAAACTTAAAAGTCGCTATTCACCCCGATTACCCAGATCAACAAATTTCGATTGGAGGATCTTTATGTGACAAAGGTAAAGCAACCGTGTGCGCACTCTTGCAAAAGAACCTGCATATCTTTGCGTGGGAACCAAAGCACATGACTGGAGTGCCACCCTCTATCACGGAGCACAAGCTACAAATCCGACAAGGATATCCCCCAATTCGACAGAAGAAGCGCGACCAGGCTCCAGATCGCGCAAAAGCTATTCTGGAAGAAGTACATAAACTTGTAGACGCAGGCATCATGCGCGAAGTATACTATCACGACTGGCTTTCTAATCCAGTGATGGTAAAGAAAAGTGATGGCAGTTGGAGGATGTGCGTGGACTTCACAGACCTCAACAAGGCATGCCCACAGGACTGCTATCCACTTCCGGAAATAGACTGGAAAGTAGAATCCCTGTGCGGATATCCTTTCAAGTGCTTCCTAGATGCATACAAAGGATACCATCAAATCCAGATGGCAGTGGAGGACGAAGAAAAAACAGCTTTCCACACAAGTCAAGGGGTCTATTGCTACACGAAAATGCCCTTTGGCCTAAAAAACGCAGGCGCAACATTCCAGCGATTGGTGGACACAGCTTTCGAAAAACAAGTAGGTCGAAACCTAGAAGTCTACGTTGACGACCTTGTCATCAAGAGCCACACAGAGGATGAATTGGTGCGCGACATTGAGGAAACGTTCAAAACATTGGGAAAAATAAACATGAAGTTAAATCCCAAGAAGTGCACCTTTGGCGCGACAGAAGGCATGTTCCTCGGATACTTAATAGAACCTGATGGAATCAAGCCTTGCCCAGAAAAAACAAAAGCTGTTATCGATCTTCCCTCACCGCGCACACTCAAAGAAGTCCAGTCATTAAACGGAAAGCTAGCTGGGCTAAACCGTTTCTTATCTAAGTCAGTAGACAAATCACTCCCTCTCTTTAAAACACTCACGAAGTGCACCAAAAAGGGAGACTTTCGTTGGACTAAGGAAGCAGAAGAAGCTTTCCAACAACTAAAACAACATCTGGCATCACTCCCCAAACTTGTCGCACCGCGACCAGGGGAAGAGTTAATCATGTACTTATCTGCAACCCACGGAGCAGTTAGCGCAGTGCTATTGACAGATAGAAACTCCGTCAAGACACCCATATACTTTGTAAGCAAAGCATTGAAGAAGACAAAGACTAACTACAGCGCCATGGAAAAGCTGGTCTTAGCTCTAGTGTTCGCAGCTAAAAGACTGCGCAGATACTTTCAAGCGCACCCAATAGCTGTAATCACAGACCAGCCAATCAAACAAGTTATCTCTAAACCTGTCGCATCAGGGCGGCTACAAAAGTGGAGTGTGTTGTTAAGCGAGTATAACATCTCGTATAGACCACGCACTGCAATCAAGGGGCAGATATTAGCCGACTTTATTATTGAAAAGCCAGATACTGATAGTCCAACTTCAACAAGCCAAACAGACCTACAGGAACCTTGGATTCTATTCACAGATGGATCCTCATGCGTGGATGGATCAGGCGCAGGCCTTATCCTTACTAATCCAGAAGGAATGGAGTTCACCTACGCGCTGCGCTTCGAATTCACAGCTACAAACAATGATGCGGAATACGAAGCCTTGCTCGCTGGACTGCGTATTGCAATTCAAATGGGTGTACGCAACCTGGAGGCAAACGTGGATTCCAGGATAGTAGCTAACCATGTGCTAGGTGAGTATGAAGCCAAGGATGAACACATGATCCAATACCTGGAAAAGACGAAGTCCTTAATCCAGAACTTTGATAGGTTCACAATCAAACAAGTACCTAGAGGGGACAACAGGAAAGCCGACGCGCTTAGCAAGATTGCATCTACAAGCTTCGCGCACTTATCAAAACAGGTATTGGTAGAAACTCTAAAAAACAAATCAATCTTGGAGATGGAAGTATCCACGGTGATAGAAGAACAAGATCCCACGTGGATGACACATATCATTGAATTCATTAGCAAAGGAGTCTTACCACAAGACCATAAGGACGCTCGAAGAGTGCGGCGCACAACGCAGCGATTTGAACTACGCGATAACATCCTATATCGACGTTCTTTCTTGCAACCTTGGCTCCGATGTGTTGGACCTCTTCAGGCAGACTATGTACTCCGAGAAATCCACGCTGGATCATGTAGCATGCACTCAGGACCACGGTCCGTTGTAGCGCGCGCTCTACGGTCAGGATATTATTGGCCTACTATGCACCGCGATGCGCGAGATATGATAAAAAAATGCAGCAATTGCCAAGTACACAGACCAATTCCGCGCCAACCGCAACAAGAGCTAACCCCCATCACCTCACCATGGCCATTCTATAAATGGGGCATTGACATCGCAGGCCCTTTCCCAATCGCAGCGGGAGGGCTAAAATTCCTCATCGTAGCCATAGACTACTTTACGAACTGGATCGAGGCAAAGGCAGTGGTGAGTATCACGGGCAATCAGGTAAAACGCTTCGTATGGGACAATATTGTGTGTCGCTTTGGGCTACCAGGTGAAATCATATCAGATAACAGAAAACAATTCTGTGACAACCCATTCAAAGATTGGTGCGCGCAATTGAACATCACACAACACTTCGCTTCAGTAAAACACCCCCAAACCAATGGTTTAGTTGAGAGCGCGAATCGCAGCTTAGGCGAAGGGATAAAAGCACGCCTCGACAGACACAAAGGAAAATGGGTGGACGAGTTGTCACACGTTTTATGGGCGCACCGTACCACAATCAAAACCAGTACCGGAGACACACCATTTTCTCTTATCTATGGGACAGAAGCCGTCATACCAGCTGAAATAGGGATGCCAACTATACGAACATCAGAGGTCAATGTCACAACAAATGACGAGGAACGGCGCATAGACTTGGACTTCCTAGAAGAAAGGCGTGAACGCGAAGCAAAAGCAAAAGCAAAAATGAAGAAGTATTATGACGCAAAAGTCAAACATACTTCCTTCAGGCCAGGAGACTTCGTATACCGCGCTAATGACGCGAGCCACGCAGAAGACACAGGCAAGCTTGGACCCAAATGGGAAGGACCTTACGAGGTCACAGATGCACTAGGCAATGGTGCATACAGGTTGCGCGATATGGAAGGTCACGACCTGGCGCGCACTTGGAATATCTGCAACCTCAAAAGATGTTATCTTTAGGAATGGCTACGGCCCACAAACAGACAACTTTGCACTTTAGTATGTGCCAAATAATTGTTTGTTTTTTCTTTTCTTTGTTAGGAATTGTTTTTTACTTTTTCAAAAACTTGCAAGTATCAATAAAACGTTATGGTTTCTAGCTAACTCCATAACACATTTCACTTTATTGTGTACATTCTTATATGTGTCAATATTGTTATACTATATTTTTGCCTACATGGCGTGCATGCACTAATTAAGACCCACGATGGCATAAAGGATGAGTAAACCTACTAACTAACTCGTTGAGTAAGAGGGTTGCAAACCCATCAACATTGGATCACGCATCCTTGCTAGGCGCCTTACCTTCAAGACGTTGAAATAAGTTTTCCTTGCGCATCCCACGAAAGATGCACAAATGTCACGTACAAGCTTAGCAAACAACGAGCCAAGACTCTTGGTCACATAATAACACTTTGCAAAAATAATGCAAGTTTATTTTCATGCTTATGATTAATTTTGAGTCACGTACTTAATTTAAACATAAGATTCAAACAAAAAGAGTATCTTATTTAATATTTTTTACATAAAAAGACAACAATCTACGAACAGATACCATAACATGCAAAAGATATACTTTGTTATTTATACAATAAATATACAAGTCACAAAAAGCTTATATGCTATGACGATGCTCAGGACTATCTTCTGGGGCAGCGGAGCTTCCTGCCTCTTGAAGCTTTCTCAAGAGCAATGCATCCTTAGGCGATACGGTCGCTACACTAACAGGAATCCCATCTGACCTGGGAATATGCGCAGCGCCCACACCGCATAAGACGGCCTTGCCCTTAATACCCTTTTTCTTGGCAGCTCTCTCTGCGTGCAGCTCCAACACCTCCTTAAGAGGAATCTCCTTTTCAAGAGCAAAGGGATTCAACATATGGTGTGGCTGCACAAAAACAGGAACCTGCAGCTGCGACTCGTCAGGCTTGAGAAAGTAGTCTGGTTGCGCCTCTGCATCCTCCAAGATATGGCGCCCTAGGGTCAACCCCTCCATAATTACCTTTATAGGGTTATCCTGGTCGCGCTCCAGCCGCGCAATATGAGGAAGCTCAAGCAGCTTCATTCCCTCCATCGCCTTCATCAGCTCGTCATATGCATTGGCATTGTAAGCAGGCACCTCAGCAAGCGCCACCTTCAGCAACTTAGCCTCATGAAGCTCCTCCATGGCCTGCGCCCTACCACGCTCCACTGCGCACTGAACAACCTTTCCAAAGGTCTCCAATACTTCAGGAGACTCCAAGGTGCCCATCGCAGCCAGGCGCAAGCCATGACTGATCAACCACCTACAAAAAACAGAAAAATGATGCATTAGAAGAAAAGAGAAAAACCAATAAATCTGATAAAGACAACATTTCAGAAAAAAAATATAAAGGAATACCTGCGCTCAGCTATTGTAGACATAAGATGAGGGTATAACTCCTCGTCATAGTCTATGCTCAGACCGCGCAACTTCTCCTCCTGCTCCTTTAGAAGCTTCTCCATACGCAGGCGGAACTCATCAATATGGCCAAAATGTTCAGCCTTCTTCTCCTCAAGATACCTTACCCCCCCAGGTAAGGTTCGCCCTGAACTGATGAAGTTCACCCCGCGCATGCTGCAGCTCACACATCATGGCCAAATTTTCATCAGTGACCTTGTCTGCGTGCGCCTTGGCAGATTCTGCCTCTGCTTGCGCCTCAGCCAGCTGCGCACGGAGAAGAGCAATCTCCTCATCCTTCCGAGCTATAGTGCTACCTTCCCCGACGTATCGCGTCTTCAACTGAGCGACAAGCTCAGTTTGGTGCTCAGCAGCAGCAGCCAACTCCACCAACAGTTGCTGCGCAGATACGTCCTCTGCCACCTTCACTCCCTCCTCCACGTTTTCATTCTGAGGAGGGACCACACTCTCCCCAAATGCCGCATCATCCTTTGCAGCATGCTCACTACAATGAATAAGGAAGCAAGTCAGCGCATATTACGACAAGTAATAATACATATATAAAGAATAAGGAAAAAGGGGGAATATCACTTACAGAAACGGAGAAGCCTTTGCAGTCTCCTTCTTCACACCAGTAGCGGATGTATCATCCTCCGCAGACGACTCTTCATCCGCAATCAGATGACGCCTCCTCTTGGAAGTACCAGGGGCATCATCCTTTCCCTTGCGCTTCAGATTCTGCGCTACCACCTGAGGCTCTACTACCTCCACGCTGTCAGAAGATTCAGCTTGCAACTTCTCCACATCTGCAGACTCCACAGTGGGAGCCACGATCTGTACTGGCGTCACAAGAAGAGGGGGAGAATCTTCATGACCAGCTGTCCCCAACACAGTCAGATGCCCAGCAGTCGCATCCAATAGCGGTTGCTCGTTCTCCCTCATGGGGCGCACACCAACGGTCACCTATTTCGGCTTCTCAAGCTTCACCACGGCAAACAAATCCATCTCTGCGCAGCACATACACAAATAGCAAAACACAGGTTAGTTATTAAAAGTGCACATACAGAAAAACTTACATTATTGGAAGCGAACAATAAAAAGGGATGAACACCCACCCCGACCTTCCTCATCAATGAAGGTTGGCACCTCGTCAACACCATGGAAATAGTTGCGACTCAACCCCATGTGCACCAAAAACTCCTCAGGGTAAGGGTTAATGGGGATGCGGTTGGCATCAATAGTCTGCGCATTTGCCAAGCTATACGAACCGGGTGCGGGGCGCCCATCCCTCGGCAGCGTCTCTTGACTATAAAACTCAAATGGTGAAGGAAACACCACATCATCCACCCAGAAAAAATATTCCCTCCAATGCCTCAAGGAATCTACCTTATCGGTATAACACTGAAGGCTCCCCGCGCGCTTCGCAAAGTATACCCATCCATCCGACCACGTTGTGTGGTAAAACGCACGGAATAGGTCGACGGTCGGGTTTATTGCAAGTAAACGACAGTTTACTTCAAAGTTTGATATTGTAGGACCGTAGAAGAACCTTATCACTTATGAATCTTGCTTAGATCTAGAGAGAGAAAGTAAGTAGAGAGAGAGAGGGAGTGGGAACTCTAGTGTGTGAAATAATGACCTTGATATTACTTAGAGAACCAACCTCTAAATGAGGCCTTACATGGGTATTTATACTTGTAGTCTAGGGCTTCACATATCTTTGACCATATTACATAATTAGCCCTTAGACTTTATACAAGCATGAATAATACTCCTAAACTTAGTAAACTAGCATTTACTAACTATTACATTGAATATATTTAACTAACTACTTGACTCAATAATGATCGTCACTTTTAATCCTAACAATCTCCCCCTAAGGGACGATCATTGAGATCTCTCTTTGATTGCATAAATGATCAACACTTCTAATGCTAACAATCTCCCCCTAAGGGTGATCATTGAGATCTCTCTTTTGTGACCTTGATCTTTAATCTTTGAAGCTTGTGCTCTTTGAACTTTGAGTCTTGTTGTGTAATAGTTTTGCTAGTTCCTTTGTTCCAATCATGCTTTGTGATCTTTCTTGCCTTTGATCAACATCTATACTCTGTTGTCTTTATGTCTTTTCCAACATGCTCATACTTTGTTTGACTTTGAATCTTTGAGAAGTTGACTTAGAAACGTTCTGAGCTTTGCTTTGCTTTGATCTTTGAAGAGAGCTTTGCAGGGTATGAGCATGTGGATCTTTGAGTGATGGTAACGGTCTTTCTCCAAGGAACATTCATGAGTACCTGCATAAAATAGTTAGCAATAAAGTATCCGGTACTTACAGGTTCGGAATTAGAGATCGCCAACAGCATAGTGTGAAGACTCCTTCTAACCCTTACCAAGGCCGTTCCCATGTCAGATACCCCCGAAGGAGCTTACGAGACCTACTAGGTAGCTCAATGACTGGGTGAGTCGCTGGGGATCACTCCACGACTGTAGACCGTTTGAAACATAGTAACCATCATGATAGATAAGGCAAGATCCGTAGATCACATAAAGACTCTTACAACTTGTGTCCTTTTTGGCGAACACAAGTGTATTTATAGGAAGTGTATCCTAAGAGATCTTTTGATGAATCTCATGGCTCTAGACTCGATAAGTGCATAATTTGGTTTTCCTATGCGGAGACTAGGGAGGGGTCTCCTGCTTTAATATCAACCATCTCTAAGAGATAAGTCGATAGATTACACCGGTTCCCCGTGAGAATGAAACAAGCTCTTTTAAGAGAACTTGAGTGGCTTAGAAGGTTAAGTGCAGTGCGTCACTGGGTCCATGATGTCTTGTCTTCAATACCAGTGTCACCTTAGTAACAACCGATAGCATATGAATTGAACCCGGTGTCTGCCCTAAGGTTGAATCATTTGGAGGGCTATTTCTTTTCACCCTTTTTCATAACTTTTCTTTTTAATTCTTCAACCCCTTCTTTCTCCTTTCTCATTTTCTCCTTTTTTCAATCATACCTAAGGACTTCTAATTCTAATCTATTGGATTTGTCCTTGGGTAGATCCCTCCGGCTCTGGCGGATCATAGGACGGTTTTTCCTAACCTTAGTCACCTTATAACTTCATGACTATCCTATTGTTGCCATCAAACCATTTGTGAAAATCTCTCAAAGTGTTTATGATAATAAAACATACTTTGTTAACACTTCGAGAGTTTTGCATTTCATTTGAAGGACTCCCCCTTCACATGTGCTCATGGATTTTTTAAGAAATTTGCACATGCGTGAGGAGTTTGCACTTTTTGAATTGATCCACTTTCAACGAACATGACCGATTCGAGACACGCTTACATCACTAGTTAGACTAGCTTGAAATTATTACCCGTCCTGGTCAAGTCCAAAGAAAGTCTCTCGAGACGGTACATTCTACTCAGACAAGTCCTATTCGAGACACGCTTACATCACTAGTTAGACTAGCTTGAAATTATTACCCGTCCAGGACAAGTCTTTTCGATTACTGACATTTAAGCTTCGTCAATTCATTGGTTCATTCTGAGTCGAGCTCTCTTGAGATTCAAGACGATCACATTTTAATCACATTTCTCCCCCTCAAAAATAGCATATCCATGGTATTTTTGATACCGATTGATTAAAACCTTTGTTTTTGGATAGCTTATGGGAGAAACGGATGTTTGTTAATTCTGTATAAGTTTCCTTTAAGCATGATCTTTTTGGAACATCTTTGTATTACTCCCCCTCAAAAGTAAAACATTTTGAGTAAATTTAAGCTTTTAAGGATTTGAGGGAGTAATATCTTGAGCAAAATATTTGAAAAGTTTTGAAAACCTTTTGACATATTCTGAATAAATTTTGCTCAAGATTAAGAAGACTTTGATAAGCTTTTTGGAAAGAAGTCTTCTTATCTTTTAGGATTGTCGCAACAAAATTTACAACAGGGTCCTTTCTTTGACAATCACGGGTTATACACTGTAATGTGTGCATAAGCCATTATGTTTTTAGGATAAGTGCTCAAAAGATATTTAAAACCTTTGATTTGATTTAAGCACTTTCCTTTCTTTGAAGAACGAGTCCTTAGCTGAAATACTAAGAAGTCATTATTTTGAAGTCCGGGTTTCGTACTGAAGTATACGAAAGCCATAATTGAAGCCCGGGTTGTAAGCTGAAGTACTTACAAGCCATTATGATTTTGGATTAGACAATAACTTTTGGAACCCATTTAAGCACGGCGCCAATTGGGTTACCATATTTTGAAATCCATTTGTAAGTTGTGTCAATCCGAGACAAAGAAGTTGAATTCCAACGAGGACTGAAAACATGTGTTTCATTTTGAAATAAAACTCGTGGAATCAACGGTGATTTAAAACTCTTTTTCTTTTGAAAGTTGTTTGAGAAACTCGGTGTCTCTCTTGGAGTTTTAAAACTTGAAGAAGAAGTTTTCCATCCATTGTAGAAACTCGGTGTTTTATTTCGAAAATTCGTTTTTGAGATGAATGGAAACCTTCCAGAATTTGGTTTTTTCGAAGCATAGCCATTATTTTGTTGTAGCGGAAGCATTTCAGAGTACGAATATTTCAAATGTTTTGAACGGCTTTGCTTTTGTTTCCACACTGGCTTTACCGATGTAAAACGAGAGTATGGAGTTTGAAAAACTTGATTCATTTCTTTATGAGCACTTGCATTTGAACCCTTTTGAGGAGTAAATGTTTCAGAAAAATTAGGTCTTTTTGAAAACTTCCTTCCTTTTTGCAAAGAATAGGTTGTAAACTGAGAAACCTTTTTCGAAAATGGTTTAGAAGATTCACCCGTGTAAACCTTCTCCGAAACACTTACTTGTGGTTTAGACTCGTTTGAAACATGAGATTTTCCTTTTGACCGGTTAAGAACATCAAACTTTGCTTTTAAGGCATTGTATGACGTTCTCAAATCATTGTATTCTTTTTGAAGAGAAACATGATCTGATGATGCCAGTTTTTCTTGCAAAGAAGCATTTTGATTTTCAAGATGTGCAAAATATTTTTCATATTTGTCTGTTTCGATTGAAAAATCATTTTTGGCATCACCAAAATGCTTGGTTTGTTGAGCAATCGTTTTTTCCAATTCAACAATTTTCTTTTGAAGAACAGATTTTTCTTTTTCAAAAAGATGATTTGGTGTGATCTGAGAGTCAGATTTGTTTGAAGTTTGATTCTGAACTCTTGACCGCTTGATTGAATCAAACAAGTTTTTGTAAGTCTGTTTCAAATGCTCATTTTCTTTTTGTAATGATGCCACAGCATGTTCCAATTCAAGATTTTTTGTATCAAATTCGTCAAAATCAAACTTGATATTGGTATCATCACATTTTTCTTCAAAAATCTTTTCTTTTTCTTTAAGCACTGATGTCAAAGAGTTTTCAGAAGCCATTTTCTCATTCTTCTCTTGCAGCTTGAGTTGGAAAGAGATACTTTGTTCTTCGAGTTTTGCAAGATGTTTCTCAAACTGAGCAGTTCTTTTTGACAGTTCTTCTTTGACATCAGCTGCTTCTTTTGAAAGCTCGGTGATTTTCTTTTTGAGACAAAGGTTTTCAGATTTCAAGAAAGATGTTTGTTCAATATTCTCATTCACTTTCTCATGGCAAACATATTTTGATTTGAAAGACTCTATTTGATTTGTGAAAAATTCCTTTTGAATGTCAAGAATTAAGCATTTTTCATCAAATTCATCTTCAAGAGAATGAACGTACTTTAAATCTTCTCTCATTTCAGTGATAAGATGTTTTTCAAAGTACTCAAAACTTAAGTTGAGATTTTTCACATGAGGTTCAATCTCATCTTTCAAAATCTTTTTGACTTCAATCTTAAGGCGTACATCTGACGAAAGAGGATTAGACCAAACGCTGTTATCGATGTTTACTTGCTTAAACCAAATGGCCTTTAACGTATGCTCAATGTGATGTTTAAGACTACAAAATTGTTTCCTTGCTTTATTTTGCCATAACGTAGCATCATAAGTAGTAAGTTGAGCTTCTTTGAAAAATCTTTTCACATTTGTGTCTTTTCTTTTGAAGGGTGCTTTTGGAAAATCTGTCAATTGTGTACAACCATACACAAAGCCGTGGTACGAGAGTGGGTTTTTTGTTTGTTTTACTTTCAAACATTTTTCCTCTTCAGCTTTTAAAATATCTTGAGATTCAAACAAAAGATCATCTGACAATTCTTTTCCCATATCTTCAGCGTTATACAAAATAGGTGTCAGCTTTTTCACTTTGTTTAAGAAACACGGTTTATCATTTCCCAACTGAGCACTATTTTCAAAACCAATTCCAGATGTTTGTTTAGAAACTTCCTCATCTTTAGTAGGCAGCATGTTGAATGTCTGAGAAGTTTGTCCCAATTTTCGAAGTTTGTTTTCAAGATCATTTGTTCGTTTCACAAATTCTTGATTTTCATTCTCAAGTTTTGTATTAACAGTCTCAAAGTTTGAAGTGGTTGTCTTAAGCCTTGAATTTTCACTTTTTAAATCACTGTTCTCTTTTACAAGCGCTTGAACTTTTCTGTTGTTAATAACCATTTGAGAGTCCAGATGTTGAATGGAACGTTTTTCACGAAGAACAGCTTCTCGATAACCAACTTCAAGTTCTTCATTTCTTTTTAAAAGCGATTTGTCAGACTCTCCATGTATTTCAAACTTCCGAGCTTGAGATTTAAGGTTTGAGTTTTCAAATTCAAGTTCAGCTTTTCTTTTTGTTACATTTTGAAAACCTTTTTCCATTTCTTTAAATCTCTCAAGCTCTTTTGTCAATAAGACATTCGTTTGCTTAGCTTCACGATTGTCGTTATTGCACTTGTCAAGTTCATGTTTGAAATTATTGATTAATGAAGCAAATAAGGCATGATCTTGTTCATAAGAAGATCCATCCTGGGCAGGCTCACCTCTATTAGGATTCATATCTGGTGTATCAAAAGTGATATTACTATCATTTTGTTCCACCACATAAGTGTCACTAATAGACTCAGAATGCTCAGGATGTGTCTGATTATGAGCAAACACATTATCAAACACAACACCATTATTGTTTGAATGTTGTACCTTAGTGAATGTCTCTGAGTCTGATGAAGGTCTGATATGATCATCTTCGGTGTCCCAAACAGCTTCATTCCTTTGAGTAACATCAGCATCCGAATCATAGCTAGGACTGCTGCTTTCAACCTGCTGTCCTGAAGATGAATCACTTCCCGTGAAAACCAAACTATCATCTGATGCATCACCCTCATTGACCGTTTCATCATCTTTTTGAAAATCTTTCTCTGTCTCTTTTTCAATCACCTCAGTTTCCTTTAACTGCATCTCTCTTTCCTTCTGCTCTTTTTCCCGTTTTAGCTTCTCAATCTCATTCCTTGAAGTGCTTCTTTCTTTTTCATTTGAATCCCTCTTCTTTTTCTGCATCTCCATCAGATGAAGTGATCTTGCATTAAGTACCATTTCCAGTGTGTACATTGTATTAAGCAATTGATTTCTAAAGACTTCAACTTCTATGCTAGTGAAGTATTTTTTCCATAAACTGCTTGATGATTCATAATCCCAAGAATTCTTAAACGCTCTAAAATCCATGGTCATGAACCATTTTAACTGTGTCTTGAGCTCTCTAAATCCTACCGTGCAATCATTTCCCTGTTCAATTTGCATTTCGAGGTGAACTATGTTGTTTTTAAGATTCCTTTTGAAGGTAACAAAGTCCATTTCAGATCCGAAGAGAGTCTCAAAAGTTCTAAGAAATGATAAACCAAATAATGGTTGACGTGCTTCTGAGAGAACCACACAGTGATGCTTAACTGATTCAAAATGTATTAAACACTTTTCTTTGGAGTGCATTGCGAGCTTAATCCTTACTTGCGTCTCTCTTTCATTTTGCTCTTTTTCCATTGTTTAACGATATGTGATAAAGTTGATTTTAGGATCTTTTAAGATAACAAAGGTTGTTGGTGAAGATTAGATGTTTTTGGCGAATTTTGAAAAACGTTCTCGGTTGAATTTTTGATTTCGTAATTTCCCGCCAAAAATCGAGTATGAAAATTTTCTTTCTCAAAATATGAAAATCACTATAAAATCCAATTCTAAGGTTACCAGAAAAATTTGAGTTTTCAAAATTTTGACGCCAAATTTTACCGAAAAAATTTGAATTTTGGCCTAAAAATTTGAATTTCGGGTCAAAATTTGCAACGTTACACCAAAATTTAAATCTCGCGTAAAAATTGAACGTTAAGTCTCGTGTGAAAAATATTTTTTTTTTGTGAAACTCGATAACTTTGTGCCTAACTCGATAAGTCCATGAAATTTTGGCAGAGTTTCGCCTTGGTATAAGCCACAAAGAACCTAACTCGATAAACGATTAGGTGAAAAGGCTAACTCGCTAATTTTAGTCCAAACTCGATATGACTTGTGATGCTAACTCGATAGACCAGAAAAGTTCTAACTCGATAGATCAGAAAACACCTAACTCGATAAGTCAAGAAAACACCTAACTCGATAGATCAGAAAAGTCCTAACTCGATAGACCAGAAAACACCTAACTCGATAAAACATAAACCCTAACTCGATAATTTTATCCTAACTCGATAATCACCAGATCCAAACTCGATAACCAGATTTTCTAACTCGATAAAAATTTGTCAAACTCGATAACCATGTTTCAAACTCGATAAAATGTTTCAAACTCGAAAAATTTTCTCAAACTCGAAAAAAATATGTTTCGAACTCGATTTTTTTTTCAAACTCGGAAAAAATTTGATGAACAGTAACGAGATCCGATTTTTTTCACCAAAAAACACGATTTTTTCACCCAAAAACAATCTAAGACAACCCAAAATTATCCCTAGGCTCTTGATACCACTTGTAGGACCGTAGAAGAACCTTATCACTTATGAATCTTGCTTAGATCTAGAGAGAGAAAGTAAGTAGAGAGAGAGAGGGAGTGGGAACTCTAGTGTGTGAAATAATGACCTTGATATTACTTAGAGAACCAACCTCTAAATGAGGCCTTACATGGGTATTTATACTTGTAGTCTAGGGCTTCACATATCTTTGACCATATTACATAATTAGTCCTTAGACTTTATACAAGCATGAATAATACTCCTAAATTTAGTAAACTAGCATTTACTAACCATTACACTGAATATATTTAACTAACTACTTGACTCAATAATGATCGTCACTTTTAATCCTAACAGATATCTTTGCCGCACCTATATAGTGCAGCTGAGAGATATGAAGGTGATAGAAATTGAGCACGTTGCTAAAAAATATGGATATTGGTACGCGATAGTTAGCGTACTCAAAAAAGCGCGTGTATAACCCTATCTTCCCTTCGGGGAAATCGGCAATACACGCATCGACGTCCGGGGCCTCTGGATGCACATCCAGAGGAATAAAGTAATCAGATGAGAACTGACGCATGTCATCCTCATCCATCGCAGAGCGAAACTCCTCTAACTGAGAAACCATTTCTACGATATAACAAGATCTACTAAGATGCGCACGCGCAATTACCTAATGAAACAGTTAATTTCTTTGAAAAATGCTTTGAAGAAATGTAAAATGGTGAATGTGTGTTTTTTACTGTGTGTTTTTTGGTAAAAGGGAGGCGGTTTTATATAGGGTTACCAAAACCCTAGGATGTGAGCCACGTGGATCCCACTCATAAAAACGTGTGGCTGGAATACGAAAGGTACATGCACTTTTTCCCGTTTTACAAGAACTACGTGGACACACCCCCCGTTTTCCGAGGCACCTTTTTGAAATATCTTGGGCTAGATACATAGTTCTTATATTGGGCGGAAAATTTCTAAATTTGTCCCGCCACGCTTACCGCTGTACTCACTAGTCTAGCATCCGCGGCTACGAGCCACGCATACTAGACTGGGGGGACATGATGACGTATAGTCTATATTTGGGCCACGAGCCCAAATGATAAACATTACTAAGGCCCAAAACCACCAAGAGTGGGCTATTATAACTTGGGCCGCATTGATAATGGGATTGGGCTCACGTAGACCCAAGCCCAACCAAACTACCCGGGCATAGATAAGGATCTTCTAATTACGGAATAGATATCCTTAACCCGGATAAGCACCACGGGTGCGAAACGTTAGGAGCACGAAACCCACAAGGATTCTCCGCCTATATAAGGAATGACATAACTCTCATTAAAGGTACGATTCACAAAACCCTAAACTCTTTACGAGAACCCTAAAACCGATTACTTACTCTCACGCCGGAGGATAATCGTGGGAGACAATCCCACGATAAGCCTAACGGTGTTTGTTTACTTTCTTAGTGCGCAGGTTTCAAGCATTAAGAGCGAATTGATACGAGAGCAAGAGCCCAAACTAGGAACGCCCAACTTTTGTATCAACAATGAACTATTACGTTCTTTTAGTATTTGATGTGAGTTCATGATATTTATAATACTCTGTTTCTAGTCTTTTTCTTGTTGGAGTATAATCAACTTGATCCAATTAGATAGATTTTCCACAAATATCAAAATGGTGTAATCGATTACCTAAAAGTACAATAATGCGAAATCGATTCATCAACATGCCATCAACAAAATATAAAAACACAAAATAGGTTTTTTTTTTCTTTTTTTAAAACCTTGTTGCTATTGTTGATTTGAAGATGACTAATATTAGTATGGTGGCAATTACCCTAATTGCCCTTTGTGGATGGACACGTGTAAGAGCCTAGGGTACAATGGCCGGTAAAGTGGCGCCATCCCACCAGCTCACAACGATGGCACAAACACTACACCGAGCCTCTGCTCGTCGTCTCTCGACTGATAATCAATAGCTCACGTCATGGCATTTCTCATTTTCTTTCTTTCTTTCTTTTTTGTTTGATTGTATACTATGACATCATTTTTACTATATATAACACCACTTTTGTATCAGGGTGGAAGTGTTTTGGTGCCATGAACAAAAAGTGTTGAGGTGAGACCACTTTAATTTATCTATGACATCACCTCACGACATCAACCGTACCTAGTGCTCTAAGGCAAACAACACTTTTTATACTTTGGATAAAAGGTTTGTATAACCGGTGTCTTCAGGTGATTGACTAAGATGTACTTGTAGTATTTATTTATCTCAAACTTTCTTATTATAAATCAAAAAATACATTTTATATGCATTACTTAAACATATGAATTACTTTAATTAATTGTGATATTTAATTTAAAAAACTTAAACTTTGCTTTTATGTTCACATCAAACAATGACTTAAAGGTACTGATTAGACAAATTCTTGTATAAAAGGTAGGGATTTTTATTAAATCCCATACCTTAATCCCATTTCGACCATCTTTGCACTTGGTTAACACGAACTCAGTTGAATCATCAAATAAGTTCGGTAACCCAGATGGTCGTTTCAATGACCGGATTTTTAGTCCGGTCTTTTCCCCAACTTTCTTTCTATTTTCATTCATCTCACACCACCAACCACCACGACGACCACCTTCCTCCACGTCACTATCACAATATTCTTTTTCGATGCCCATATTTTTCATTTTAGCCCCTCTAATTTCAACTTTTACAAAACAGTCATTCGACAACGAAAGCTTAAGTCTCCCATTACTACGCTCTGCCTCAAATTTAGTACCACAATCAGAAACACTCACAGCTTTGATAACCAACCTACCACCTTCCTTATGAGGCTTAACTTTCACAGTACCATCTGAGCCACTAATAGATGTCAAAGGTGGTGGAAATCCCCCGCCACCTTTCCGCTGACTCACCACTTTGCGGTCAAAAGCACGAGCTTTTGACCGCATTAAACTGCGATACTTCTCCCTTTCCTCCAAAGTTATAAATTCATCACTAGTTTCAGTCACATCACTTCCGGTTTCAGTCCCTAAACTCTCAGTACACATTTCAAAGCTCGTAGAACTCAATGCTAAGCCTGAAGCCGAACGCTTGACCATCGGATGAACGTAAACTTCTTCATTTTTGACATGATTTGAAGATGGTTTTTCAAGAGCACTTAAGAATGTCCACCCCTTTATCTTGCTAACACTCTCACCATTGTTAGAGTTCATCACTTCAAGTGTCGGTTTTTGGTGCACATGGGTTGGCATTGAATACGATTTGTGGGTTAAAATTGTTGTTTCGATCAGTGGAGGCTCGATGCATGCTTGCAAACCTTGACACACAACTGAGGCCATGATAATACAATGTTGAAATGCAAGAAAAGCACGAAACAAATTGGAATTAGATCTTTATTTTTTTTTAAAGAAATTTTGTGGGTGATCAAAAGATTGAGAATCTTTATGAGGAAATAAACAAAACCCAAGTTTTTTTTTATTGATGATAATGAGTTTTGTTTGTGAGTTATGGATTGGAAAGAAATGAGAAAGTATGAGAAAAATGGTGTAGCCGTGTAGGGGTTGTGGGGTGTATTTATAGAAGATTAAAACATGAGAGGTCTCTTTTTCTCAAAGTGATACCACTAGAATTTATTCATTTTGAACCATTGCATATATTGTAAAATTAAAATTGGTATTTTATTATATATTTTAAGTTATTTAACATGCTAAATGTATCTCATTTTTTGAAGTATCGTTGAGTTAAGATTTCCAAAAACTATAGGATCAAGATTATCGAGTGTAGCACATTTGATAAGTTCATTTGTCAAGGTTTTTTTTTTATTTTTTTTTTTATTTTTTTTTTATTTTTTTATACAAAGTTGGTTAATCAAAGTTGGTTAATCAAGGTGAAACTTTTATACAAAGTTGGTTAATCAAGGTTACACCCAAAAAACACGGATACTTATGAGACTATGTTACGATTATTTGTCATTTGCCCTAGCTAGCTATAACAAAATATGTTCCATTTTCTTAAACTAAATCGTATCATGTTGTTTGTAGCTTATTCAGTAGTATTTTGTATGCAAGTCATGAGTGCAATATGTAGCTACAAGATATTTTTGTCGCGTAGACGTGTAGTTAGACTACATCATGATCTTAATTGGATAGCACATCCTATCGTTCCAAATTAAAGAGAATATGTCACATCGATCTCTACTCCAATTAATGAAAGTTTTGCCCATATAGCAACATCCATTAACAATAGCATTTTGATCACCAGCCCTAGCATACAAGTTGATCTTATGGTAGAATATTATTGAGATTTGGTAATTAAGGTTTTGTTTGTTTTTTAGAACTTTTACCACTTCATCTGCAAACCATGTTTGCAGAAGAAGAGGTATATTTAAGCTCTTCATCCGCAAAAAGAAGGCCGTTTGTTTTTTGTACTATCGAAATATATATATATATATATATATATATATATATATATATATATATATATATATATATATATATATATATATATATATATATATATATATATTTGTCACTATTATCTTTTGTGTTATTGAAGTACTTTTTTTCAATCCTATTTTTTGTGCTATTAAATTACTTTTTTTTTTCTTTTCCTTTTTCTTTTTCAAAAGTTTTTTTACATTTTCATTTGTTTTGGTATGTTTTTTACGTTTTTGACAGTTTTTCTACGTTTCGTCTTTTTACTACGTTTTGTCCGTTTTTTTACGTTTTCATCCGTTTTTTTTACGTTTTCGTCTATTTTTTTTAATGTTTTCGTCAATTTTTTACGTTTTCGTCCTTTTTTACGTATTCATCGTTTTTTTACGTTTTCGTCCGTTTTTTTACATTTTCGTCTTTTTTACGTTTTCATCCGTTTTGCTACCTTTTCATCCGTTTTTTAACGTTTTCGTCTGAGTTTTTTTATGTTTTCGCCCGTTTTTTACGTTGTAGTCCCTTTTCTACATTTCCGCCTATTTTTTTTTTATATTTTCGCCCGTTTTATTACGTTTTCGTTTGTTTTTTTACATTTTCGTCTGTTTTGTTACATATTCGTCCGTTTTTTAAGTTTTGTAAGTTTTTTTTTTTTTTTTTTTTTTTTTTTTTTTTTTTTTTATTTTTAATATTTTCAACCGTTTTGGTCTGTTTTTTTAGGTTTTCGTCCGTGTTTTACGTATTAGTCTGTTTTTTGCGTTTTCGTCTGTTTTCATATGATTTCGTAAGTTTTTGTACGTTTTGTTAAATTATCTTACGTAAGAAAACGTAAAAAAATGGACAAAAATGTAAGAAACCATACGAAAATGTAAAAAAAATGAAAACGTAAAAAAAGAGACGAAAACGTAAAAAAACAGATGAAAGTGTTAACAGACGGAAGTAAACGTAAAAACCGAGCGAAAACGTAAAAAAACGGACGAAAAAGTACAAAACGGGGGAAAACGTAAAAAACGGACAAAAACGTAAAAAACGGACAGAAATGTAAAAAACGGACAGAAACGTAAAAAACTGGCAAAATCGTATAAAAGGGCGAAAACGTAAAAAAAACTCACAAAAACGTAAAAAATGGACGAAAACGTAAGAAAAACAGACGAACGCAAAAAAAAACGGACAAAAACTTAAAAAAGCGGGCGAAAACGTAAAAAACAGGCGAAAACGTAAAAAAACCGACAAAAACGTAAAAAAACAGATGTAAACGTAAAAAAACAAACGAAAACATAAAAAAATAGACGAAAACATAAAATAGGGCGAAAACGTTAAAAACAGACAGAAACGTAAAAAAAACAGACGAAATCGTAAAAAAATGGACGAAAACGTATAAAACGGGCAAAAACGTAAAAAAACAGACGAAAATGAAAAAAATAGAGCGAAAACGTAAAAAAATGGACGAAAACGTAAAAAATGGGCGAAAACGTAAAAAAACAGACGAAAGCGTATAAATCTGACAAAAACCTAATAAAATCGGCGAAAACGTAAAAAAACTGATGAAGAGGTAAAAAAAGGGCGAAAAAGTAAAAAAAACATATGAAAACGTAAAAAATGGTCGAAAACGTGTGAAAACGTATAAAAAATGAAAACGTAAAAAAGAAGACGAAAACGCATAAAAATGGATATTGAGAAAGAGATGTAGGGTTCGCGAAAGAAGATGTAAGAAGTGAAAGAAGAGGTAAGAAGTGTAAGATAATGTCTGAAATTTAGAAGAGGAAAAAAGTGACAAGAAGCTCTTATGTCTGCAAAAAAGAAACAAACAAAAACCTCTGCCCTCCTGCAGATAAAAGAAGTGAAAAGAGGAAAAAAGTGCTTATTATGAAAAAACACACGACACCTAAGTTTTGATGCATCCGAGCTAGGGGCGGAACTAGGATTTCAAGTTGAGGGGACTATATATTTTTTTTAATTAATGGACACAATAAAATTGCGAAGTCATATAATATGAAAGAGAAATTGGCAACGAACAAAATTTTGATAGAATAGATTTATGTATGAAACTAACACGAGTTTTGTCGATTTCAATCATCAAAGAAAAATCAATTAGAACACATTCATGTAGTATGTGTTCATACAAGCATATGCTACACCAAACAACAAGGCCAAAATAATATAATTAAATTTTCCCTTATGCATCAAGTTGGACATCATCTATTTTCTTCCCCACTTTTAACTTAAGCCTAAAAGGACTCAAAAAGTCAATATTGTATTAGCACCATAGTTTATTAGAAGATAAACTTTTTGCAATAATGACTTGAAAAAACATTAGTCACAAAGTGTTTTTATAAATTAAATTGAAAAACAAAAAAACAGAGGACTCAACATGAACATATAAAGACCGAAGAAGGCCACAAACAACAAACTATTTAAAGTTAGAGTACTCAAGATGAATATAAAACTAAAAATCTTGCCATGTTCTAGTTATCATTTTCTATTTTGATTTGTAGAAGCTAAAAGCCTACAACCCTCATCTGTAATCTTAATGGCCGGCGCTTTTAAAAGGGGTCGGTTGATTATATATATATATATATATATATATATATATATATATATATATATATATATATATATATATATATATATATATATATATATACTAGCTTAAAGACCCGTTAACACCGGGTTATTTTTTAAAGAAATAGAGAAAATGAGATGATAAGAAAAGCAATAACGTAAATTTGTTCCATTAATAATATCAAATAAACACTGACATAATTTTGGAAGGTTGGACGACGATTTAGAATAATAAATGTCCATTCCGATGTTGTGTCCAAATCTGAGCATTAGATACGATAATACGTGATTTATTCGATAAACAGGTAGATATGATAAACAACTTAGTTTGTAAATAGTAAGCAAATAAACGTGCATAAATCATATTGTCCACCAGGTAGATGTGTTGAATAGCAAAGGTATGCTGTTAACGTCAAACAATTGAGAAACCCATGTTCAGTCCATGAGCAGGTAAAAATGAAGAAAAAAAAAGTAAGTTGTTGATAAGAGTCTATGTAAATTGTAAGAATAGTATAAAACGTATAAAAGTGTTAAATGCATTTAGCGGCTGTAATAGATAGAAAAGCAAAAATTGTCGTGTCATGTGGTCTATTAAATTTAAACACTTGACTTGAAAACAAATATGCGTTTTAAGCAATTATAAGTTTACAATCTAAATACTTTGATTCCGAATACGTTCATATTTGTTTATTTTAAAAATCGAATCGTTTTAAGTTCGATAATAATAATAGTTAGAAAATACGTTGCAAACAATCATATGATCTACCAACATATGGTTGTTGCTTAAATGTAAATCTGATATGTGAGTGAATGAATGGATGGAGTAATTTAAGTGTTTATCATCAAAAAAGAATGACATGTTGTAGGATATGAAAGTCAAATTAATCATCTTTTATTTCCAATAGCTTAAAGACCTGTGGATTCACGGGGTTTTTAAAAAAAATATGAAAATGAGATAATAAGAAAACAACGAACGCAAACATTTCATTAGTATATGAAAGAAACAATGAGATAATACGCGAATTATTCGATAATCAATTGAGTTTGTAACAATTAAAATAATTAATGTCCATGCGTTTTCGTCTCCAAATTTGATGGTCTTGAATAGCAAATGACGTATGTGAGCGCTAATCAATTTAATAGCAAATGTCCATTCCGTGCACAAGTAATAGTCCATAGAAAACGTAAGTAAAAGTAGGTTGTAATTCATAATATATTTAACGCTTATATTCAAAATCACTTGATCACTCCTACAACCCGTTTCATTACAGTTAAATATCTTACACTTATATTCAAAATCACTTAAGCACTCCTACAACTTGTATCATTACAGTTAAATATCTAACACTTATATTCTAAATCATTTAATCACTCTGCACATATACACACCCCTAAATACGATGGTAGATCGTATTATTTGATTCTTGGTCTTTATAGTTGTTATGATTCTTGGCCCTTATAACAAAACAGGTATGCAATAAAATTATAACTAAACATAAAGTATTCAAATATATTTAGGTAAATTATATCTAAAACATTTAATCACTCTGCACATATACACACCCCTAAATACGATGGTAGATTTTAAAAGAGACATGGAATACCTTCTAAATCATTTTCCATCAAGCTATTTCAGTTGAATATCTTACGCTTGTATTCAAAATGACTTAATCAATCCTATAACCCATTTCATTACAGTTGAATATCTAACGCTTATATTCCAAATCACTTAAACACTCCTACAACCTGTTTCGTTGCTGATAAATATCTTACGCTTATATTCAAAATTATTTAATCACTCCTACAACCCGTTTCATTTTATGTGTTTACCATCTCATACAACCCGTTTCATTTTAGATGTTTACCATGTATTGATGCATGAAGATAAAAGAGACATGGCATACCTTCTAAATAACTTTCTTTCAAGCTATTGTAGTTGAATATTTTACGCTTATATTTAAAATCATTTAATCACTCCTACAACTCGTTTCATTATAGTTAAATATCTTACCCTTATATTCAAAATCACTTAAGCACTCCAACAACCTGTTTAATTGCAGTTAAATATCTTACGCTTATATTCAAAATCACTTAATCTCTCCTACAACCTGTTTCATTTTAGGTGTTTACCATGTATTGATGCATGAAGATAACAGAGACATGGCATACCATTAAACCACTTTCCATCAAGCTATTGCAGTTGAATATATCACTTAATCACTCCTACAACCCGTTTCATTACAATTAAATATCTTACGCTTTTATTCAAAATCACTTAAACACTCCTACAACATGTGTTAATTGCAGCTAAATATCTTACACTTATATTCTAAATCACTACTCCTACAACCCATTTCATTTTAGGCGTTTACCATCTCCTACAACCCGTTTCATTTTAGGTGTTTACCATGTATTGATGCATGAAGATAAAAGAGACATGACATATCTTCTAATTCACTTTCCATCAAGCTATTGCAGTTGAATATCTTACGCTTATATTCAAAATAATTTAATCACTCCTACAACCCGTTTCATTTTAGGTGTTTACCATGTATTGATGCATGAAGATAAAAGAGACATGACATACCTTCTAAATCACTTTCCATCAAGCTATGGCAGTTAAATATCTTACGCTTATATTCAAAATCACTTAATCACTCTTACAACCCATTTCATTACAGTTAAATATCTTACACTTATATTCAAAATCACTTAAATCACTCCTACAACCCGTTTCATGATAGTTAAATATCTTACACTCATATTCAAAATCACTTAATCACTCCTACAACCCGTTTCATTTTAGGTGTTTACCATCTCTTACAACCCGTTTCATTTTAGGCTTTTACCATCTCCTACAACTCGTTTCATTTTAGGTGTTAACCATGTATTGATGCATGAAGATAAAAGAGACATGTCATATCTTCTAAATCACTTTCCATCAAGCTATTACTGTTGAATATCTTACGCTTATATTCAAAATCACTTAATCACTCCTATAACCCGTTTCATTACAGTTACATATCTTACGCTTAAATTCAAAATCACTTAATCACTCCTACAACCCGTTTCATTTTAGGTGTGTACCATCTCCTACAACCGGTTTCATTTTAGGTTGACTTTGTTTTTGTTTCATTACAGTTAAATATCTTACGCTTATATTCTAAATCATTTAAATTGACTTTGTTTTTGTTTTGTTGAGAAAATGAGTGTTTAGTTGTGTTGCAAAGAAATATGAAAATGAGAGAATAAGAAAACAACAAACGTAAACATGTTCCATATATATGAAATAAACAATGAGATAATAGCAAAAGACGTCGGTGAGCACTAATCAAGTTAATAGCATTTTATGACCCGAAAGATAATGTAGGCATATGTCTCATAACACCAGGCATTCTCTAAATGCCATGAACACACCTCATTCATAGAACTTTTCATAGACCATCTCTCTGGTTCACATGAATAAGGTTTTCCTGACTTGGCAGACACACGTAACAATTCTCAACTAATGCCTATCTCTTGAACATAACTTCAATTGATCATAATGGCCAAGAATCCTAACAGCGAAGAAATGCACCTTCAATAATTATATCCTGAAAATAAAAAGTTCTATGATATTTACTAATCAATAAAAGAAAATGCCACTTTACCATGAATGACATAACATGTAATATAAGAATAATTTGACCACACATATATGGAATGACCAGTGTTTAATGTATGAACCAATTTTGAATTGTTGTACCTTATATGTATTCTTAAAAAATGAGAGTCACTAACGAACCATATTTAAACTATTTTAGCCTATACGTTCTTTAAATATCATTCCTGAAGTTGTCATCATATGGACCCTTAACCATGTTAATCGCAAACATTAAACGGGTTGGGTCTTGTGTGACACCCTCATTCATAGCACTTTTCATAGACATGGAATATGTTAGTAAATAATATGTTAATCGAGGATGATATGAAAATGTAAAGTGTCAAAACATTGAATAAATGTAGGAAATGAACTTAAATTATGATACTTTAACATATATCTATAAAAAACATCAAAAGTATATATAAACATAGAATAATTTTGTAAATAATAAAAGGAATAAGATCTTTAGATATGAGAGCCACAACTATATATTAGACGTTAGAAACTTAGAACCATGTCAACTACTTTTCCTATAAAAGTTGGAGTAGTGTCTCCTGGTCAAAGTACCTTGATAGATATTTGGCGATAAAACTTGAGAATACATCAATAAATTAAAGAATCAACAGCCTGTTCACCAAATCCCAATTCCCATAAGTTATTTGAAAGCATATTTTTACCATCACAGTTGGTAATCTCATGCGGGAAGAAAAATAAGTTGATTTTGTAAGAGATTAGTTCAGTTTCGAAACTGATGTAATTAAATACATTGAAGTGTTTTTGACATTCGTATGTAGAGTTGAGAGTATTGTATGTTTGGTTGAATTTAATTACACAAAATAAAGTAAATAGAATTCAAAGTCTTACACATGGTTGAAAGGAATATGAGATAAATAGATTAGATAAGTAACTTTAGCTTACATTTACAGATTTGAAAAAACTAACCATTGTTGTTGTGTAAACAACTTTTATACATTAGATCAATTATTGAAAAAGTTAAATACATGCAGTCACACATGATCATCCAGCTGCAGTCCTTCAAAACTATGATCCGTCTGCTTGTAAGACCAATGCTGGCACAAAAAAACTGCAAAATGAAAAGTTTAAAAGAAAACATTATATAGATAAGATCTGGCAATTGACAAACACTTAAAATGGAGCTTTAAAATATTTAAAATGGCATTGTGATAAAACAGAGGTACCAAGTTAAAAGCATATAACAGTTGAAAAATGATCTATGATATCCATAGGGTCCTCGATGATTTAATGGTAATAAGAAAGCTACACAAACAAAATTCCCATATAAGTAAAGCTGTAACAAACACTCCATGTCAATAAACTAAACTTCCCAACCAAATCACCTCATCAGGATCAATTGTTGCATAGAAAACCACGTGAGTGTCCTTCCTACAGATGAGTTACACACCCGCGTATTTTTAAAGCTTGTTCATCAGAAGGAAACATAATCCAATTTGACTCATTTACAATTAATGGGTCAAAATTGGCAACATATATATGTAAAAGTGAGTTGACTAAAATGTGAAAATGTAGTTACCTGTAGCACAGATTGGTCTTTGACGATCTTAGTTACAAAAGAATCACCCGCCCCTGTTGTGTCCACTGCTTTCACTGGGAATGCACCCGCCGTTCAATGAAAATCCTGCAATCATAAGGAGAATTACTTGCGTTTCTTGTCCATTTTTCTCCCTATTAAAATGGATTATTTAGTGAAAACAAAATAAAAATTTTATGTCATTTTTTAATCAAAATTATCAAACTTTTATAGCCTGGTAATATGAATAACTGACATTTAATATCAAATCTTACAATAAAGAAAATGACCTTGCTACAAAAATGAACTACAATGTAGTAAGTAGTAACGTCAGTTCGAAGACCTTCTGTAACAATATGCTCTAACTTAAGCTGAACTATTTTTGGGAACCATACTATTGTCGTGTATGACTAAAGAAGATGAACTTACCCATTGTAAATTACTGTTAGCGCCAGTAGGTCAATATATAGATGCTGTAGGGTATAGGTGAAATGGGAAAGACTTCATGTCCCCATAACACTCAGCATGCCTCTCCCAAGGTTGAGACGCATAGCCTTCCTTGTATGCTGTAGTAACGCCACCAAATATGTAGCCTTCCTTGTCCATGATAATCAAAATAGTGGTCTTTTCGCATTTCTGCAAGTCAATTATACATGTGAGAAAGACCACCCCTGTATTCCCAATTAAAGAACGCATACATACACATGCTCATCAGCTGATAAGTGCTAATATGAACGACACAAATTGACCCAATAATGAAACGATGACCACTGGCGGCAGAGGAGACTATCGGTGATCATTAGATTCTCAATTTACTTTTCATTTTTACTGCAGAATATGTTAACTGGCTGGAGATAACATGTTTTTTTTTGTCTGTTTACATGTTTCAAGCTCTGACTATGATTAATTTGTAATCAGCGACGGTTGACTGCAAAAACTATACGGATTATTTCAGTGGAGCTAAACATACGAACTTGAGGGGAACAATAGAAGTCACATAAGAGTAAAATTATGTTGTAGAGAAAGAATGAGCTTAACACCTGATAAAAACTTTAAAAATACTTGGAACTGAAATCCAAGACGCAGCAGATGATAGCACAATAAGTCTGCCTCTTTAGTTTCTGAGATGAAGAGCTACAAAGTTAGTAGTGTAATCAGAACCCCAGAAGTTTATATCCTGTAAAATTTTAGTCACCGTCTATTAGTATTATTTTCTCATTTGACCAGTTTATATCAAAAACTTAATCTTATAAAACTTTTGGACAAAAAGTTGACATAAGGGGTAAGGATTTAACCAATTCAGGTTTTAGTGTGTCATTTTTTGAATGGTTTAGATCAGATTGGATTGAACTGAAAAACACTAAAAAGCCGACAATGAATGTGGTGACTTTGATTACAAATGTAGGAGTTCTTATGCATCGAAATTAAACACTACCCACGACTAAAATATGTTAAGAAATGAAAAAGGAGAGCTGACCTCGTATTATGTAAATATCTATACATAAGTTTCTTTTTTTGAGGTGTAAAGATGACCTTTCCAGCATTTTTTCTCGGATCTCTCATCTTACGGAGTAACTTAAAAAAGAGGATAAGCATTTTCAAAGAAGCAATTCCAAACACCCACTACATAAACTCAATCATGAAGCAAATAAATACAAAGGAAAAGAATAACCTGTTGGAGGGTGAATGGTTTAGTGTCGGGTTGTGATTATGTTGTGGTATTGAGCTCTCTGATTCATACACACAAGTTCAGGTTTCGTGTTTGTGGAGATTAAGGATTTGAATTTTAGGTTCAACTTGTGTACTCAGTTTGCCTTTGTTAGGTTAGTAAACTTAAATGCTAATATCCTCCTCAAAAACTAAACATCAGTAGTAGTTTTTGCATTTAAGCGACTACAGTTGAGGTTTTGTTTTGGTATTATCATGTGATGGTTAACTCCCATTTCAATCTCCCAACTCTGATTCATCCTTCCCCTGATTCTTTTACCCTCTAAATCACAACACTGTCATGCCCTAACTGCACTTTCTGTTGCAGTATGGTAAAACAGGTCACAAAGTTAATGACATTTGTTGCTCTATTTGAAAACTTTGTTCAAACTCATTGTAAGTTACAGTATGGTTCAATATAAGTTATTGCGAGATTGGTTATATTAGGTTTGTGTGGTAGTCATGCTTTTTAAGAAATTAAATGGCAGTGGCTGAATAGCGAATACTAAGCAGTAAGCACAAGGACCATTTTCGAAGTAAGAATAATATCCTTCACTCTAATGCACAAATTGTCCAAGGGCTAGAGTCTCATAATGCTACAAATGAGGAAGTATAACAGAGTTTGCTGCAAATCTCTTCTCAGTTTCATGACTCTCTAAGGTTGAGGTATAGCGAACATTTTTAATACGTGGTAAAACAGGTTGGGATGTCCACCCACTAATGCCAAAAAAATAATAAATGAAAATAAAAATAAAAATAAGTTAAGCCTCAATATAAATCCTAGAGATAGTTGAAACTACAACATATTGATATACTAAAAGAAGAAAAACATACATGCACCCCACAACAAACTGTCAAAATGCACACTTTTGACAGCCTCCTCAAGCTTTACCATGTCAGTCTCATCGTCCCAAGGCTTGATAACATAACTACAAATAGAAAAGAAAATATGAGTTATGTCCGGAAACAAATCAAACTTTGTAGATTGGTATAGTTTTAGAGGTTGCTATGACTGAAATGAACTCACATTCCTTCATATTTCCTGATGCCTTCACTACAGCTGTATGCTACTTAGGTTCTGTGCTTGCACACTGTCATGTGTAAAAGGATCATGAGAAAATGGCCCGACCTCTCGAGCCATATACCCAAAAAAAGATGTCATTCGGTAGGTAGCATCTATAAATATTGTACCCGAGTCAAAAGTTGTACCACCATGAGTTAAGTCAAGTACCTGTGTTCCTTGGACGTGGGTGCATACATAACCTTGATATCTGCGGTTACTCCATCATCATTCCCAGCAACCTGCATCATTAAAGTTGGTAAATTTATCATCTATATCCTTCATGACTCTACAAATGAGGAAGTATAACAGAGTTTGCTGCAAATCTCTTCTCAGTTTCATGACTCTCTAAGGTTGAGGTATAGCGAACATTTTTAATACGTGGTAAAACAGGTTGGGATGTCCACCCACTAATGCCAAAAAAATAATAAATGAAAATAAAAATAAAAATAAGTTAAGCCTCAGATTATAAACTAATGTGAACTCACTGATTGTCGATAGCTTCCTACATATTCCGACCATCCAAACTTGTATGGCCACCTCGAATCCAAGTCATTTTCACGGAATGGCTACTAACCTGCAAAACAAATTTCTAATTAAACACGCATGCTGTTTCAATATATGGCACAGTCACTTTGGGAGTGTTTGGCATTGCTTCACATAACCACTTCTAAACACCACACGCCCTTTATTAAAAGCTAAGACTTTAAGAGCAATGAACATACAAAGGAAGTACAAACGTTGGTGGCAAATACAACATGATCACGAGGTATGGTATAAGCTTTGCTGCAAACATGAAAATAAAACATCAATATAAATCCCAGAGATAGTTGAAACTACAACATATTGATATACTAAAAGAAGAAAAACATACATGCACCCCACAACAAACTGTCAAAATGCACACTTGACAGCCTCCTCAAGCTTTACCATGTCAGTCTCATCGTCCCAAGGCTTGATAACATAACTACAAATAGAAAAGAAAATATGAGTTATGTCCGGAAACAAATCAAACTTTGTAGATTGGTATAGTTTTAGAGGTTGCTATGACTGAAATGAACTCACATTCCTTCGTATTTCCTGATGCCTTCACTACAGCTGTATGCTACTTAGGTTCTGTGCTTGCACACTGTCATGTGTAAAAGGATCATGAGAAAATGGCCCGACCTCTCGAGCCATATACCCAAAAAAAGATGTCATTCGGTAGGTAGCATCTATAAATATTGTACCCGAGTCAAAAGTTGTACCACCATGAGTTAAGTCAAGTACCTGTGTTCCTTGGACGTGGGTGCATACATAACCTTGATATTTGCGGTTACTCCATCATCATTCCCAGCAACCTGCATCATTAAAGTTGGTAAATTTATCATCTATATCCTTCCCAGCAACCCATTTCAGCCCACATTTCAGTACCAACCACAACCATTACAGAAACATTGACTTACTTTGAGTAATACTTGTTGTGAAGAATCGAGCCCATCACACAAACCACTGGAATCATGTTAATCCTGAAAATCTACAACAAACAAATAAACATTAATAACTATTTAATCATCCCTAAAACTCAAAGAATAACAAATTATGTGGGCAGCTTTGTCCTCTAACAATAGCTACCCATAACAAATAAAAATGGCAGCTTTGTCCTCTAACAATAGCTACCTATAACAAATTATGTGGGCAGCTTTGTCCTCTAACAATAGCTACCCATAACAAATGATTTGCAACACATAATTAGAAACCCTAAATATTGAAATTAAATTGATACTTACCAATTCTTTGATTGGTGATTCAGTTATCAGGAGCGTATGACGAAACTGTGTGTGTTTTTTGAATCGAAGAGATATGCTTTTATAGGGATCTCATACAGATTTTGAATTGGTGATTTTGAATTGTTGATATGAAACTGAAGATTGATTGAAACTTATAGAGGAAGATTTGAAATGGTGATTTTGAATTCGTGATATGAAACTGAAGATTGATTTTGAATTGAAGAAGAGGAGCGTTTTAATTTAATGGGATTGAAAACCTTACAAAAATAACCCAAAGCCTTAAACATACCCGCTCCTCATTAAACACCTTACAAAAATAACACAAAGAGGTCCTTAAATGAGACTTATTTGACTTTTAGAGGTGTAATTAATTTTATTTTTTAATGCTCCTGCTTTAAGACGCTTGTACAAAACCTTATTTTATTAGTTAAAATATATATATATATATATATATATATATATATATATATATATATATATATATATATATATATATATATATATATATATATATATATATATACATATATATATATATTAAAAGGGTTTGTCTAACTTGTGCCCTAGGGGCACAAGTTAAGCACACTAAAAGACAGCGGGGTCCCACAGGAAAGGACATAGAGATCCACGAAACTGTACTTTTCTGTGGATCCCTATGTCCTTTTCTGTAGGGTCCCGTTGTCTTTTAGTGTGCTTAACTTGTGCCCCTAGGGCACAAGTTAAAAAAATCCATATTAAAAACCGTGGCCTTTAGGAACAGTGTTTTTTTGCTCGTTTTTTGTTTTTGGGCAGCCTAAACTCACAAAGCGCATAAGAAATACCCGGATCCACCAAAGTTATCCCTTTTACTCACTCTTTCAATATGTGGCTCCGGCACCGGGAAAGGACCCACCGGTCCAACCTGATCGGACCAGCAATCGGGGCATCTACAGTGTTTTCTGTGAGTGTTTCTACAGGAACTCGCTACAGGAACATGGATTTGTGGCTAATTTTTTGCCATATGTTCTTGAAGCTACAGTAAGCCGGATCTAAAAGTGCTCTCCTTTCTCACAATACCACACATTCCAGAACCCTCTCCGATGTTCCACAACCCACAAAACATAAACAGAAACACACACACATACCACAGATGATCGGATCATGAAGATGAGGAAGAAGAATACGAGTAATTTATTTATTTATTTACAAATTAGGGCTATGTGTTGTTTTTTGGGGATTCTGTTAAAGTTAAATGTATTACATAACTAAACAAAACCTTTTAATTTTTTGGATTAATTTTGCTTTTTGATATGTTAATTTTATTTATTCCAGATTTTGTGAAGAAAAAAAGATGGCTTCTGATGATGAAAGAGGTGAAGGGAAGGAGCTTGATCTTTCTTCTTCTGAAGTTGTGACAAAATACAAATCAGCTGTTGAAATTGTTAACGGTATAATTCTTTATCCTTTTTGTCTTTTCGTTTCTTTTTTTATTTTTAATAAATTTTATATATTATATGTTTTTTGTTGATTAGAAATGAAACAATATTCCACTTAAAACCCATAAACACAAATAAGCGGAACCAATAAGCCCGAAAATAAGCCGAACCATAAGCCCAAAATAAGCAGAAACATATAAGCCCAAAAATAAGCAAAAAAATTAAGCCGAAACATTGGCGTTGAGTTGCTTATAGAGCTTGATATAACGTATTGGTTACTTTAGGTATGAAACGTTATTAAGTTATTATTACTTTAGGTATATCATTGCATTCGTAATCTTAATTGCTTAATTCAATATGCTGTCGTTGTAGCTTAACAGATTGTGATTAAGTTGTTATTACGGAAAATGGATAGTGATTGGGATTGCCTTTTTTTAAAGGGAAATTGGCAAAAAAAGGCACTATACTTGCCACCTTTTGTCATTGTATGTATCATACTTTTTTTTTTTGATTATAGCACCAACTTTTGTGATCCGTGCCATTGTGTGGTCTGTGTGACCGGTTGTTACTGGATGTCCTACGTGGCGTAGGTAAAAGCTGAAAATTCATTTTTTCAACTTGTTTTCTTCCTTTTTAATTATTTAATACTTTTATATTAATTATAAAAACCTTATTTAATTACCCCCACCTTCCCCTTTTCCCTTTTATCCACAAACACACACTTTTATACCCCACCACACAAAACACTAACCCTAGGCATGAGATCCTCTTCTTCATCAACATCACGATCAAGATCCATGTCAGTCAGACGTTATTACACAAAAGAAGAAGTAATTGCACACACCGAGTGTGATTGTCATTTACCCGTCTCACCTCAAGTGGCATGGACCATCACAAACCCTGGTAGAAGATTCAAGGGTTGTCCAAAATATGTAAGATAATTATTAGTATTTAATTTAATTTTGTGGTACACTAGGTTGAAGTGGGTTTTCATTTGTATATGTTGCTATAACAGGGTAGGGAAAACCAGTGCAAGTTTTATGGGTTTATGGATGATGAGCTACCTAGTGAATATTACAAAGAGTTGTTCTTCAAAGAGCATGAAGAACTGAAAATGTTGAGGTGGAAAGTTGATGAGCTGATTAGGGGAAAATCTGAGTTGCACATGGACAAGGCTGGTGGATCAAAGTATGTTGAAGGCAAAACTTCCAACTTTTAAGAAGCAACATATTTGCAAATGGTTGAGTTGAAGGAAGAATTGAGTTTGATTAAGGCCAAAATCAATTCACATGACAAAGCTGTAATGTTGTTTGGTTTGTTTGTCATTGTGATGTTGTTTGTTTATGTTAGTAATGTATTAGCATAGTTAATCTGTTAGGAGTAATGTATCATGACAATGTCATGGGTTGGTTGATGTTTAATGCAATGTTGTCTTTTGGTTACTTTGTTATTCTAGCATACACAAATAATACACATGCACATTTAACATAGACAAAGGTTCATGTCATAAATTGTGACTGCCCATTCATGAACAAAACTGAGCATCACATAATAGTGTAAACATACATGACATAACCACCAAATACATGTTTCTAAGTGCACAACATATATGGCCAAAAGAAGTGCACAATGAGTAAGTTAAGGTTACACAACATATAAAAAGTTAATTTCAACAGGAAAGAGTTGTTTTCATTCCAAATTGAGAGCATTAGAGCTTGAACTCCCAATTCCCTGTTGTTGCTTTGCCAATTTTTCCTAGGCCTACCAGGCATTTTATGTTTTTCAGGAGGCAAGACTGTACTCATTTCACTAGTATCAGGCCAGAAACTCATGCCACTTATAGGTGTTAGGTATTGATGATATGCATCATGAAACATTTGTTTTCTAAAACAGTTTGGCACATATGATTCTACCCTTTTGTTTATCTTAAAAATGACAGCAATGGCATGGGTACATGGCAAACCTGACAACTGCCACATCCTGCAGCTACAAGTCCTATTTTTTTCATCAACGCCAAAAGCATCATGACCATTTCTAACTTCAAATATACCACCTCCAGCTGGTATCACATGCCAAAAACTTGCATATAAAAAAGGAAAAATAATAATTAGTATACAATTAAGTGTTATTGATCATTATATTCACTACATAAACTTTGAAAATCTTACCTGACTTGATCTTTTAAGAGTTCCAACCTTTTCTGAATGTTAGGAAAAATGTCGTCTGTCCATTTATCACACATCTTCCTCATTATGTTCATCCTTTCCATAACAATTACCCTCATTGATTCCAGCATTGTAATCAGTGGCTTATCTCTAACTTGTAACAGAACCGCGTTGAAACACTCACTGAATCCATTCTCCACAGCTTCACAATTGTTACCAATATGGAAATAAGCTCTGGACCAGGTCTTTGGATCTTTCTTAAGCAAATACTCATATGCTCCAGAGTTAGCGACTTTGATCTTCTCCATAACCTTGTTAAACCTACCTGGATGACTGGCCTTTGAAGCAGCCCAAAAAAGAAGCCAAAACTCTAATCCACTATATGTCTTCCTAAAATTCTCATAGATGTGCCGTGCACATTGTCTATGTTCGGCATGTGGCATTATATCCTTGACAGCTTTTAGCAAACCCTAAATTAACAAAAAAAATTAATATGCATCAAAGACAATTACAAAATAAAGTCCAACAAAGCAAAATAGTAATGAAAGGTACCTTGTGTTGGTCTGACATAAGTGTTAAACCTTTTCCAGTTGGCAACTCAAGATCTTGTCCAAGTAATTCCAGAAACCATGACCAGTTGTCCTTGTTCTCCACATTCACCACTGCCCATGCTACCGGAAAGATGTGGTTGTTACCATCCCTACCAATAGCCGTAAGAATTTCACCCACATTCGGTTTTTTCAGGAAACAACCATCCAAAGCTATAACCCTTCTACATCCTTTCTTCCAACCCTCTTTCAATCCATTAAAGCATACGTAGAATCTATCAAAGTATGTTTGTTTATCTGGATTTACTGTAACCCCTACTCTAACAGTTGAACCATCATTCGTATCTAAAATAGCTTTAGCATATGACCTAATGTAACCATAATGATCTGCCATTGTGTTATCCCCTTCATATATTGCCCAATTTTTGGCCCTCCTACAAACACTGGGACTTACAATACATTTGTATTTTTTCATGACTAAATCAGCTATTTGACGTAACTTAATGTCTGGATTCATTCTAATCTTATGCCCAAAGTGCTTAGCTACCCATTTGTAATTAATCAGAGTACCAAACTTAAAGTCTCTCACACATGTATGCTCATTGATAAGTGATATTACCTGAAATGAGTTTTCAGAAACCATCTGCTTCCCGTAACACCTCCATGGGCATTCAGACCCTTCATCCCTACTACTTGGATACCGGTTGTACTTACTTAGTTTCCCCTTCTTTGGATCTTTGATCTTCTCAGGACGTAAACCACAGCGAGCTACCACTTTCCTTGTGCCGCTTCTCTCAAACCATAACGAAAATCCATTTGCTAATCCATAGTATGTCAGACATTCTTTTAACTGACCAGCATTGACAAACTTTTTTCCAACCTACAATATTACATATGTACATGTTACTAAATGGACTAACAGTTACCTTTTTAGTATGAACAAAAGTTATAATGTACTAAAGACTTACCGTTGGTTCTTGCATTTTCAAGTGTGTATCTTCATCATAAACAGGATACCTATCCACATTAGTTTCCACCATTTTGAATGGATCTGTTAGCTCTACATCATTGTCACAATCTCTGAGCTTCCTTAGTAAAACATCCAAGAATTCCTCATGCTCTAATACAGTATCATTTTCACCTATACCATACCAGTTCTTGTGTCTTGAACTTCCCTCTCCACCTTGTGGTTCACTAGCTTGATTTTTTACCTTGGGTGCCCTTTTCGCTTCAAAATTTCTCCTCCTAAGTTCAATCAACTCATCCTCACCTTCCGATAAGTAGTCTACAGATCTGTCAGACATATCACTGTCACTATCTTCATACAAAATTTTGTAGTCAGGAATTTCAGTCTCACTCTCACTAGAATAATCATCTGAAACACTTGGATTCACATTTTCTTCTATAACAATACCCTTATTCCTAACCATTGGTTTTCTAGCATGAACTGGTCTATCTTCATAAATCATTGGAGCCTTACCCTTATCCACACACTTCCTAGGTACATCCTCATCAACATTCTCTATAGGACCAGTGTCATCAACATTCTCTGTAGGACCAGTGTCATCATGAACAATATCTAGTGGACCATTGTCATGATCAACATGTTCAGATGGCCCAATGTCATGATCAACAGGTTCAGATGGCCCAATGTCATAATCATTCACAACATCAGATGATGCAACAACCTCATTCTCTAATTCTATATTAAATGCCTTTCTGATCTTAGGTGGTGATACACTATCCCAATGTTTCCTGCTTACACTTCTAGGCCTAGGTGGTGTGTTTACTAGCTTTTGCGCTTCTTCCTCAGCCCATGAGACTAATTCATCATATGACATGTTCCCAGCATCCTTCTTCTTAAACCCTAGTATGCTAAGTTTTGAAGTTTCCTCATTAACAGAATCATCAGGTACTAAATTTGTATAATAATAATCATACAAATTTTGGGGAATGTGGGCTAAAAACATTTCTAACTTCCCATAAGTCTCACAAAATGAATACATTGCATCCAATTCTGCATTAGTCTCAACTATTTTTAGCCCAACCTCTAACTCACATCCTGGTAACTTAAAAAACATGGCATAGAAGCTTGTCTGTAACTGCTCTTTCAGATACTCAATCAAACCCTCATGATCAAACTTCTTATCCTTATAAACCCTTAAATGGTAAACTACACCATTATCATACCTGAGTGGATTGAAATAAAAGACACCATCAAAGTGTACATCAAATAACAACGCGTCTAAACCAGGAACCATACTGTAAAAAAAATAAAAAATAAAATACGTCATCAATATAAACCCTAAATCATGTGTATATTATGGGAGACATGAATAAAAAACAATTCCACAAAAATACAAACATAATAAGGTCAATGTACCTTTTGCCCACATCAATTTTATAAAATCACTACGGATCGACTGTCAATTTGTCTTTTAATAATTAGGGTTTGGGTTGGGGACCATAGGAATAAAGAAGTCTGTGTGTGGGGAAGGTGTGTTTAATGGAATAAAGTAAATGGGGGAGTGGACCAATTTATTATATCGATTATCCAACGTGTATTTTTATTATCACACGTGGAAACCATTAAAAAGTTATAAAATGTATTAAAAACACATATATAACCGGCTACGCTTAGAAGCGGTCACATAGACCACACAATGGCACGGATCAGAAAAGTTGGTGCTATAATCAAAAAAAAAGTATGATACATACAATGACAAAAGGTGGCAAGTATAGTGCCTTTTTTTTGCCAATTTCCCTTTTTTAAAAAGTCAACTGCATTAAGAATGAGATTATGATACATGTTGTTTGTATTAGAGGATGTTTGGTATTTGCATTTTTTTTTGCGTATTTGCTTATTTTTAAGCTATGGCAAAATTTCTCCCCATTTGACCTGCTCCCTTGCTATTTTTTATGTTCTTATCAAAATAAATATACATGCCTTATAAAATGCACTTTGGGTCACAATTATGACGACACACTTAAAGATGCACTGTTATGTTTTCACTCACAGGTATCGAAGTTACAGACGGAGCTCGTGATTGAAAGGTAAATTTCAGCCCGAGTACGCATAACTATGTCAATTCATGCTATGTTATATCTGTAACGGGTTAAACGGGTGGATATGAAAGTAGATGAAAAGGGAATGGTTTAAATGCAATGAAAATTGCAACCGGATTCAGGTCACCCAAAGTTATTATTAATCTTGCATAAATCCTGCATAATTTTCAAGTTTATAAATAGATGAAATTTTGAACAAAGTAGTGCTACAGGAACATAAAGAAATTCAGTCAACTTTATGAGAGTAACCAAACACCCACTTAGTTTTTAAAATTAGGCTCATAAAGAAATTCAGTCACCTTTAGATACTGGAATTGTCATGGAGATATATAATTAGTTTTATACAAAAGGCGTAAGCTTTTCTTATGAGCCTAACCAAACGGCCATATAGTTTTTAGACTAAACTGATAAGCAAATGCAGACACTATCCTTCACACTGTCTTTTGAGAAAACATAAAAGTTAATAGTTTGAGGTCGATTATCTCAAGTACATTGCAGTTGGAAACGAGCCTTTTCTGAAAGCCTTCAAGGGCAGAGGTGCTGTACATTTTGAGGTTTTTTGTCGGGATACTGAAATAGCCATAAAGAGGTTCCAAAGGTCCTGATCATTTTAGAATCTTTTATTATGTATAAAAAGATAAATTTATAGGGTAGTAAGCTGTTTTGGACTAGCTTTGATAGCTTACGGGTGTTTTTTATGTGGTTTTTTGCAGGGAAATTTGAAGGAAGTTGATGATGTTTTGGATCAGTTGCGTCCATCTTCAATAGCTTAGGAGTGTGGATGTGTTCATAGTGATCGAGAGTTCTGTTGTTCTAAATTAATCAATTTATTATTTGTTATGAATTGGATGTTCCAAAACCCACAAGACACAGACACAAACAAAAAACACACACGCATCTCTAGGGTTTTAAATTTTCTTAATTCCAGTTATTTATTTACTTTTAGATAAATTTGTGTTTTTGTTCAGAGGTTTATGTTTAACTGCAGGTTTCAACTATTTTGAGTGGGGTGGATGGATTGCAAAAGAGGATGAAGTGGCGTTGCCATGAATTTTTTTAATCAAGGTATGTAATTATTTATCTTTTTTATTTAGTTTTGTTTGTGATTAAAACTGTTTCTAAGATCGACTTATGTTTTTTAGTGAATTTGGTGGTTTGTATGTGAAACGCTTTCTTTAGGAATTTCTGCAGTAGTGGCTAAAGAACCTTGCATTTCCTGCATAAATGTAATCATATATGTTAGGAATACAAATATTCCTATGAAAGACTCGGTCACCCGAATGATGTGATAGCATTATGTTAGCTCGTAGTTAGTTTAATATTTAGTTAGTAGTAGTTTAGATTAAGTAACATTGTGGAAGAAGGACGGGTCTTTACCCACTGTATACCTGATCCACAGCCCGGGAGTGGGCGTTTTGTAAGAAACTATAAATACCCCTCTCCACATGTGGAGAGGGTTGGAGCTTCCATTTCATTAATCTAATATCTCTCTTTTTCTCTCACTTTCTCTCTCTAGGAATCCCTCCCAACTTCTCTTCATCTCTCTACTTCTTTTATTACTATTTGATCCATTTACACAAGAACCATACAAGTTATGATTATGAGAATCCTACAATTGGTATCAAGAGCCATGGTTAGATCTTAGGGATAGTTTGCTCTCGAATTTTCAGTTTGGTTCTTGCGTTTTATTTTGGTTCGACTTGGTTTTTCTTGCTTTCTTTTCGTTAATTTTGGTTAAACGGATTCGAAGATACTTTTTATCTAAACCAATCATTCTATTGGTCACTTTTTCTTCTTCACGTGGGTGTCCAGTTTGTTTTTGGCTATAACTCTTTTCATTTATTTGAAATTGTTGAAATGTTCTAAGTAGAGAGTTGCTTTTTCTGTTTCTTCTTTCATACCAGCGAGTTCCTCATTTGTCTAAGTGGCGAGTTGGTTTCTAGCCAAATCAGAAAAAGACAGCAAAAAAAAAAAAAAAAAAAAAAAATGACTTGTTTGTCTGTTGTTGCCAGCGATTTGTCAGACCTTGTCCAGTTGTGGTAGCGAGTTGTCACAGTGGCGAGTTGTCCATTGTAGCGAGTTGATAGTGATGATATTACAAGAATCCAATACAACAACAACAAACATCACCAACTCAAACTAATCCTATATTCCTTCTCTTGTTCCACCAACTACATCTACTGCCAACATCATAACGAATGTAAATAATTGATCTCAGTTTGCTTTATATCTCGTGTGGTACTTCAAAGTTGAGAGACATTAAAAGGATTCATTCAAAGGATATAAACACACGGACACAATAAACATCATAGATCGATTGAGATGTTTGCACTTCAGTTCACTATTCGAGTATTTTAAGGCTTGTACATACAACCAATCCCTATCGAAGAGTTAATTTTTTTTTAAATATCCAAATATATCAAAGTAATAACAAAAACAACTTGTGTTTATGTCACACTTTCGTTTAGCTTAATTGAAAATTAAGCTAGAAACGAACTAGTAGTTTATTATGATCTCAGTTAATCTCATTTTGCTAACAAAATCGTTCATAAGAACTTAACCTCATGAGATATACATCATAGATCTGTGATAGCACAAGCTTTTATTCAATTTTCGAATCACAAAGAAAGCTCAAAACCAAAAGGTTTAAAATATTCTTCCATTCGGATAAAAGAAAAAGTTTACACATCAAAACAAATAGAAACCTACCCGTCTCTATTTTCTGGTCACGTTTGATTAATAAGCAACGAAGGACGATTTTTTTTTTGCCAATGTGAAGCAGCTGTGTGATTTCCTTGGTAAGAAGGACGAATTTTTGTGGCTGCTATGGTGTTAGTAAGGAAAAGCAGATGTGGGAGACGGCTGGTATAGAGATTAGGGTTAATAGAAGATTAGTGTAAGTGTGTGATTAAGTAATCGCTTATATACCTAGATTAAGTAGGGTAAGGGTTTGTTTGTGGACTTTATTTTCTATCTTGGGCCATTGTTAACACGAATTGGGCTTCAGGTTACATTGGACGAATTGGATTTCTTGTTGAGCTTTAGTTTGTCCAATTGTTTTGTGTGGGCTGTCAATTGGCAATCACAAAACGTTAAGGACCAAAAGTTTGTATTTGTTTTGTATAATTTTTAGACAAAGGGTATTCATTTGCCTTGGGGGACAAGAGTTTATGTTGTGGTTTCACTCGAGATTAACTGGTTATTACTTTAGGTTGGGATATTTTCGGGCTTATTAGATATATCTACGGACTTTTCTTCAGATTTCGACACACGAACATTGTCTGATATTCACTGTGACTTGTCTACTTCACCACTCTAACTCACTTCAACCAAACCAGATCAATTCTTCGGTGTCTCACGGTTTATTCTTGATTTTGTAAAATCCCGCGAAAGAATTTATTTCTCGGTTTAAATCATAGAATTGTAAAATCCCGTGCACGTTTACATCATGTCAAATTCTTCAGACACGGTCATATCTGAGACACTCAAACTGTGTGACGTGATCGATGATCATAAGATTTCCGAAAAAGCACAATAGACTAACGGTTTTGAGTCTGAAACTACTAAAAGGGAATCTTTGTGCTATAATTCACTTGAGAGAGAAGTGCAACAGCCACAACAGGTGCTTCACGATGCAAATGAAAGTTGCATTGAATGTTTTCAACTACTTCACTCACATCTCAAGGTTCTCTTTGAACGACCTGGATATTTAACAGGATACGAACGTGCATTCGCTTAAGAACGTGCTTTCACATCACTCTTTGGTCAAGATGTTCAGTCTTTCACAGTCAACATGATTTTGTATTTAGATCAACTTGAACAACAACTTGACAAAGGAAACTTCTCTGAAGGAAGATCCATGGCTGCCTTTTGTGTGATCAACAACCAACTCCAAGTGTTCATTGATTCACAATTTACTAAGAATTATGATTTTGACAGTCAATTGATGAATAAGTACTTTACTAATTACACGGGAGTCGAGGTTGACATGTTCAGAGATACACTACTCCAACTCATGGGTAATGTCAAGGAGTTCATTGAGGAAAGAGAACAACACAAACTTATGTATGATGACAAGGTGATGGCATGTCGAGTGAAATCATGTGATGGTATTGTTGATTCGGGTAATGCATCGAATGTTGGGTCAGTAGTCGCTGAATGCAAAGGATCAGATATTGTTAAGCTTGACAGTACCAGCAATTCAGTGACTCTTGTTACACATGATATGGTTTCAGACCGGTAAAAGAACAGGTGTCATGTGCTGAGGTACCCTTAACTGATCAACATCATGTGCTTACTAGTGAACAACAACATACTGATCAATTTAAACCTACTTATGACACATATTTTTTTGGAAAAGAGTGATAGCCATACCATCTCTAATTCCACAAAAAATGAATCATAAAGGGGGAGAAAGTGATCAGGATGCTGAACGTGATGATGTGTCAAGTTCTTTGTTTATGGCTGAGTCTTTTAAATCAAATGATGTGGTTGATAAAGAAGTTTTTAATGAACTTTCAAACAAATTTGCACAACTTGAAAAACATTGTGTTAATCCTTTGTTTATTGCCGAGTCTTTTAAATCAAATGATGTGGTTGACAAAGAAGTTTTTAATGAACTTTCAAACAAATTTGCACAACTTGAAAAACATTGTATTTCACTTGAAATTGCAATGCAACAAAAGGAAGAAAGTTTTCAAACTAATCAACCGTGTAAAAATCTGGAACTTCCTGATTTCCGCGAATTCTTTATGATAAATGATTTGAAAGCTCAGCTGGAAGCCAAAAACTTAACGATCAACAAATTAAAAAATCAAATTACCATGATGCATGAGTTGTGTGATGTGTGCAATGAAGTAAATGCTAAACATGAAAGTAATGCCATTGCAATTAGAAACACTGAATTGGAACCTAATGTGGCTGAATTACTTAAGGAAAATGAGTCTTTGAAAATTCATTGCAAAGAACTGTGTGATTCAATCAAAGAAACAAAAACTAAAATTGTTGAACAAACAACCTCTTTGATTGCCAAAAATGATGAATTCAAAGCTCAACTTCAGGAAAAGGGTTTCACTATTACAGCATTAAAGAACGAGCTAAGAAAAGCAACCGGGAATAGTGTGAACACTAAGTTTGCAAAACCATCAATCTTGGGGAAACCAGTTTCACAATCAAATAGAAACCAATCAGTTGTTAGACAACCGAATGCGTTTAGATATGAACGACCAAAATTTTCAAAAACGCGGTTTGCCTCCCAAGTTGATGCGGAACATGTTTTGACAAAACCAGTCACTCCACATTATTTTCCTAAGATAATTGCTTCTAGTTCTGTCAAACCTCAACATGTAGCTACTCCTACTCCCAGCTTCTCTAGGATTGGTTGGAAAACAATGTCAAAACCGAGCATTAAGATTAGAAACTCTTGTGAGATAAATGACTTGTACAAGAGCTATGATCTAGAAAAGGCTAGGAAAAAGGCACTACTTCAAAAGGACGGTATCTTAGGATCACGACCTTGTAGGATGTCTCCTAGTTTGTTGAGGAACACAACTAAGGTTCAACCCATTAAGTCTAGGATTTACAGTAAGTCAACTTCAATGCATAAGAAGCCAAACAAACCTAAAACTTCTCCTAGGTGGATTCAATCAGCTAAATCTTTGGAGACTAGGAATAATTACAAATCTTCCACTATGCATAAGAAGCTTAACAATCCTAGACCTTGCCATAAGTGGATTCCAACTGGTAGAATTTTTAAGAATGTTGGACTTAAGTGGATACCTACCAGAAAGCTGCTTACCGATGGCAAAACCAAGGTTGAAAGTAGAACCCCAAATGGTATAGATGTTGATTTCGCTAACCCATATAAATGCAAACAAACTCTCAATTTCAATGCATGTAGTCTTTACTTAAGTGCAGGTACATCATTCAATCCTATTAAGGAAAGACTCAGAGTTTGGCTGCCGAAAAGAGTGATATCTCATCTATCAGGGATTAAAGAAGCTTAACTTTGATGCATGTGATATATGACGTCTGTTCACATCAGTTCAGGCCTCGTTCTTCGATGACTATGACGTCTGTTCACTTCAGTTCAGGCCTCGTTCTTCATCGACTATGACGTTTGATCAAATCAGTTCAAACCTCGGTCTTCAAAGTCAACATTATGGCGTCTGCTGACCACACTTCAGGCCCCGTTTATCAAAGAAAATAAAGGTGTACGATTCAATGCGCCTTATCTTCGGAAGATGAGAAATCTTCTTGTTTTGACCATTCTCAACAACATGCTTCATGCTTTCTCCATGTTCGTTCAGTCATCAAGTGGATCTACTCATCTTTGCTTGAATTCATATTCACTTACTCTTTCTAAAATGGCAAACTTCGTATGCAATTTTTGAGGGGGAGAAGAGTGAATAAACTACATGATTGAGTGTATTCTTATTCACATGCTCAATCAAAAATGGCAACCTCGTATGCAATTTTTGAGGGGGGGAAGTCTGAATAAAATACATGATTGATTGTATTCTTATTCACTTGCTCAATCAAAAAGTGCAAACCTCGCTTGCAATTTTTGAGGGGGAGAAGTGTGAATATACCACATGGTGATTGATGCTTGAAGAATGGTCATACGACTCTCCTCCAACACCTAATGTTCTACTTACTAAGGATGACTGGGATTTATGTTTGATGATTACTTCCAAGCTTCAACGAATGATGATTGATCAAGATGCACCATCTAGAAGTATTATGAATGATGATTGATCACTTGCTCAAGTAATCCAATCTCCAGTTACTCCTCAAGGTGTTGATGATGACTATCATGATTGTGAAGTTGCACACATGAATAATGATCCGTCCTCTTGTTCTATTTCATCACGGATTGTTGTTCCTCCATATGTGCACTTTGTAAATCAACCACAAGAATATAACGGAAAATGTCGATTATAACGTCAAAACGGCTAAGAATTTGGACATGGAATGTCAAGTAATCACGGAGTTTATTCGGTATCCCTTATTTGAGATTGAAGTTGACTTTCAAAAAGGAGTGATCTTATTGTATCTTGAAGTCGGGGTTGGTTGGATGAAGTATCTTCGAGATCCTTGCTTGAGCTTTTACCGTTACAATGACGAAGACTTGGATATCTAGTTATTTTGGTGATTCTTCATTTTATTACCAAAAAATAACTATCACTTTAAGGAGTGTCACAACTCACACGAAGTTGTCGGTAGTCAAGAGGTGATGTACTTCTTATACTCGATGGTTGGTTGGTTGAAGAGTATAGAGTACTTAGGGATTCGATGATGTACGAACTCTCTACACCGCTCTTAGTCACACATTAGTGCAAGCTTTAGTCACAAGAACGGGGAATTCTTCCTCAGTTTCAAGCATGGTTTATTGGATTTGCTTCATCAGTGGTTACTTCAAACAGTCTGTGGAAAACTAGAAGGGGGGTTGAATAGTTTACCGTTTAAAATCTTTTTAACTTGTTTAGTTAGCTTTGAAACTTTCCGTTTGATCAAAGATATATACACAAACACAATATATAACATGCAAGTAAATGAAAGAAACGATCAAACCACAACACGAGTATTTATCGTGATTCGGCTACAAGGACTCTTTTTCCTTGCCATACGTCCACGCCCCGAGTATCCAACTCGAGAGTTTCTTTCACTAGTCAACAAGCTCCTTTCACCGGCGGAGAAAACCTTACACGTCGCTTATACTTTTACCGACACTAAGCTAGATGTCGAGTTCTTTACCAAGGGTACAACCTCTCCCGTTAGTTCTTTTACAAGGGTACAACTACTCCCAATACACTTTGTATTTTGAGGACTAAAATACTAACCGATCACTACTGAAAATACAGAATCAAATGAAGTGTAAACTACACAAGTCTACACAATGCTAAGCTAACAAGTCTTGCAACGTTTTGTTGAATACTTGTTACTTTTAATGAGCTCGTGAATCTCTTTGCTACAAAAAGAAACTTCACATATGAAATGTTAAAGGGTTAGATGAAAGAATGAATGTGTGTGTGTAAAATATGATGTAGAGTGATAAGCCAAAAATCAACTTGTGGCTTGGTATTTATAGCAAAGCCTTCTGCAGGCCTGGCGGATACGGTGGAACCCTCAGATGGGTTCCGCCCGTGTACCCCCAGGGTTCCGCCGGGCTTGCAGTTGGTTTTGCAATAAATCTTGCAAAACAAACAAAGTCACATCTCATTACACCTTGCAAACCAAACAATGTCACATCTCATAATATCAAGTCAAACACTAAACTTGCAAGCAACCACTTAGTAAGTCAAACACATTTCTTTCCATAAATGTATATTGACAAAACTTGCCATAAATGTGATTTGACAATTCTATTTTAAGAAATAAAAAGTGTTGTGTTTTATGAAATGTAAAATGTAGCAAAAGTCTAGTTTATGCAAGTCTTTAAAACTAAGATTATGTTTAACTTAGAAACTAAAGTTTACATTTTGTCGTTAACAAAACTTAGCGAAGATCGTAAAATATAAATAACGTTTTTAGGCGATATTTGTATTAACACAGTCTACACAAGGGTTGATAATGATAGTCAGAGAGTTTCTGTAGCAGTTGATTCTCACAAGATCTATTTGAGCCAATTTTGTTCTCCTCTCATGATTTCAAGTAGATGTGCCTATAAGTTGTTGCTGATTCTGTTGTATCAAAACCAGCAAGGGGGAAGGAGACATACATCTGAATGCATAACGAGTACACGTGATGAACATAATACTTCTTCTTAATTGAAGTTATCCCGGGAAGACATATGTCATAACCGCAGAGAATATCAGTGTATTAACTTGTGGTGTTTGGTGTATCATTCCAACTACGTGGGGGAAGTGGTCTTCTGATACTTGTGGTATGTATTACTTCAGCTTTCAGTAGGATGAAATATTGAGAAGAGTATTTGGAGCGTGAGATGATATTGCTTATCGACATCTTCATACGTGCCGATATGATTTATGGTAAAGTGCTTCTGGTTAATGCTTCATGTACACAATGTTATGCTGATTCCGATGAGATCGCAACCATCAGGGGAGAGATTTGTGTACATCAAGGACGCGCAACAGGTTCACGTGATCGGGCTTAATCATATATTCCGGAGGTGATATCCGCAGAGATGATCAGTGCTTCAACCTGTTACTTTGGTGTCATCGTTTCAACTTCTGTTGGGTACATGTGTACTTTATGGGATGATTTGTAAGATAACTAGAATGCATTTGGTGAAATGAAGATGTTGGTATATTATTCCTCCGAATAGACAATTGCTCAAAACCACAGAGAAATGTGTACATCGGGGACGCACAACAAGGTCATGTGATCGGGCTTAATCATTTATTCCGGGATTGATAACCGCAGAGATGATCAGTGGCTCAGCTTGTTACTTTGGTGTTAACACTTTCTTTGGGTTTCTGAGCTTCATACAATGAGACTTTTTGCATCACTTCAACAACTTGGGGGAAGTGGTCTCATGTAGGTGATTGTCGGTTTGGGGGGAAGCTACCAAAGCTTTACATTGAGGAGGCTAAAACTCAGCAATTTAGTGGTGTCTAGCGATTAACTCAGTTGTGAGATTCTAGTGATTTGGTAACTACTTGTGTTTGGTGAATTGTTGTGACTTAAGTCGTTTCGATTAGTCTGATTGTAATTTGACGTTGTGAGTTAATCCTTACGACTTGACTTATTACGATCGGATCTATTGTAACTTGACTTGTCCCGACTTGACACTTAATGCTAATTGTCACCTATCCAAGATCTCTCTCTAAGTTTAACTCGCATCTTACATCTTTCGGTTTCTTTTGTTGACTTTAGTAAAATCCCGGGAGAGAATCGATCTCTCGGTTTAAGTCACAAGAGTTGTAAAATCCCGTTTAAGATTATATCATGGCATCTACCGCTTCAGACGATGACTCAGGAGCCTCGAAAACTTTGGTGGTGAAAGTTTAAGAGATGTTGACTACTGATTTCTACAACGAGCTGAACGATACTACCATTTTGGTACACAAGTCAACATCTTCTTAAACTGATTAGTATCCTTTGTACATATATTATACTAAATTGTAAATATAGAAGTATAAAACAACAAAAAACCCATAAAAATCTGAAAAATCATATAAAATACAAAAATATTCTTCTTACGACATGTCTCTTGTGTAATCAATATTATGTACGTTTCTAGAAATGTCATTCAATAATGACACGGAATCATACATATGCTTGAGCAAGAGCTTTTCGGTTTCAAATAAAGTTTTTTTTCAAAAACATGTCGTTTCTCAAAACATTCTTAAAAATTAATGGCTTGTAGTCATTTCAGGCTACAACCCGGACTTCAAAATTATGGTTTGCTATTACTTCAGATAGCAACCCGCTTGTCAAAATGTGGAAAACTCGTCGACTAAAAGACGGTTGTTCCTTTCACCGGGTGAAGTTCACCTAGGCATGGATTACTTTATATCCATGTTTCCTCGATCTAATGTACGCTTCAGTGCATTATTTCTTGATAAAGAAGAGAAATCTTCTTTTTATCGCCAATACTTTCCATTCTATGATTTTTCCGGAAAGTATTTGTGCAAAACTTGGTGGTATCATGAGATTTTGATTAAAAATCAAATTGAACTCAAAATTTCGATAAAATTTGTCACTCAATCAATGACGTTAATATTTTTTGAAAATATTTCAATTTTCACATCCGTCATTGATTGAGGGGGAGAATGATTTCTCAAAATTTTATGTATCATCAAAACTCTCCACTTTGTACAAAAGCAACAAAACGATTTGTGATGGTTATGTGTCAGAATGAGTACATTTTAAAAGAGTTTTCGTTATAACTTTGAATCTTTTGTAAACTCTTCAAATCTGACACATAACAACCTCCCTCACAGATTGAGGGGGAGCAAGATAAAGTTCCTTTTTATCAGAAAATATTAAATTGACCGCATTTCTCTCCCAAAAGTTTTCTAACTTATTTAAATCAATTGAGATCCAAAATCTCAAAAGATTTGAAATTTTTGATCGGGGGAGAGAATGTGATTTAAATATGAAATCTGATATTCAAATGTGATCTTTTGTACTCAATAAATGTGCTCCCACATATGTGCTAAACTCTTTCGAATATCGATGCACATATTGAGGGGGAGCAAAAGGCGTTTGTGGAAGTTATACCAAAGACCGACCATTTATCTTTATGCATGGAGTTATAAGGTTGGTTAAGGTTAGGTATGAATTCCCATGATCCACCAGAACCGGAAGGATCTTCCCAGGGACAATCCTCTAGATAGATTAGAAGTCCTTAGGAATGATTGAAAAAAGGAGTAAAGTGAGAAAGGGAAGAGTGCGGACTGAGATAGAGCTAGGACTGGAACAAACCCAACAAGGTTCTAGTGGTGAAGTCTCGGTAAGCACTGAAGGGGTTGAAGAATGAAAAAGAAATGTAATGAGAAAGGGTGAAAAGAAATAGCCCTCCATATATTCAACCTTAGGGCAGAAACCGGGTTCAATGCATAATCTACTGGCGGTTACTATGGTAAACACCGGTATTGAAGACAAGACGTCATGGACCCAGTGACGCACTGCACTAAACTTCCCAACCACTCAAGTTCTCTTAAAAGAGCTTGTTCCATTCTCACGGGGAACCCTGTGCAATGTATCAACCGCTCATTACGAGTTATGTTGATACCTAAAACAGGAGACGCCTCCCAGTCTCCATGAGCGGATCAAAACGCACTATTGAGTCTAGAGCCATGGGATCATCCATAAATCTCGATAGGACACATTCCAAATATGCTTATTGTTTCACACAATGTGGAAAATAAGATAAAATATTTAGAGACCTACGCATTATCCTTGTGGTATTGCCAGAACATCCGAGTGATATGAAAATATTCACAATGACGATGGAAATCCTTCTAGAGCGAACATCTTTCAAGCTCTTGGTAGGTGACATGTGAGATCCATCTTGGATCAATGATCAAGTGACAACTGGAAAGCAACGATGGTGCGATTCAAAATTGAATCAAACTTGTTCTAGGATATGGATTGACGAATACTTTTGCTAAAACCTTTCAATGTGCTCACAAACTAATTTTTCGAGCACATTGATTGTGTACAATCTTTCAAACAAAAGTATTTGATGACGTATAGCCTATATTTGGGCCGTAAGCCCAAATGATAGACATCACTTACACTTAAGCCCATCACGAATGGGCGACCATGACAAATGGTATGGGCTGTGGTATCAACGCTTGGGCTCACGAAGCCCAAAAGCCCAATCTAACCCACCGGGTAATGATAAGGATTATCTATTCAAGGAATAGATATCCTTACTTTGGATAAGCACCACGCGTGCGAAGAGTGAGGAGCAAGAAACACGGTTTCTTAGCCCCTATATATAGAATCACACGATTCTCATTAAAGGTACGATATACAACCCTAACTCTTCAGCCAAACCCTAAATCAATTACTTACTCTCACGCCGGAGTCTAATCGGGGGAGACAATCCCTCGATAAGCCTAACGGTGTTGTTTTCTTTCTTAGTGCGCAGGTAACAAGGTACTAAGAAGCTAATTGATATAAGAGCAAAAGCCCAATAACCAGGTACGCCCAACTTTTGTATCAACAAGTGGCGCCATCCGTGGGACCCTACAACGAACTAGAATGACGAAACACAAGAATCCGAGCCAGTGGACTCCGCAGTCGGAAAAACGTGACCACGGGAAGAAGAATCGACAAGATTCTACTCCTAAACAGGTTGCTGGGACAACCAGCGCACCTGATCACCAAGAAGCGGGAACAACCCAGCCCATTCCAACAATGGAACTACCCATAATCTCTTCAGTGGTCCCAAGCGTTGAGGAACTCCAACGCACCCTCTTCGCTACTCCACATCAGGCTACACCTGCAGTGAACAACACTGCACCTCCAGGCGCGCCTGAACGAAACCGGGCGTCCCATACCGAGGCAGAGATCCTCGCAACGACTGAGGACATACCCGATCTAACTTTGGGTAATTTTGTATCCCAAAATTATGAAACCCTAACCGCCCTCATGCAGGAAGAAGCGGCAAGAAGAGCAAGCGCGAATCTGCAAACCCGACTTAATTTTGGTCCAGAACGTGAACCATCACCATCACGTCACCCACGAGGAGGACGTACAGAACGTACCAATGTCCATGACAGGTTGGGTACGGTACCTGGCTCACAAGATTCTGGAAATAGCGGTAGACGCACCAATGTTCATTCCAGACTTGGTAGTCGGGGAATACAGGATAGATTAGGCCCTCAGCATTCGCCGAGCCAAGGATCGTCCAATCCCAGAAGTAGGCGGATCCAAGACAGATTGGGTAGAAGAAGATCCCCAAGCAGAGATCCCTCAGGCTCCTCTTCTGAAAGGAGCAGGCGCAAACGCCGAAGGAGAGATTATCCTTCTTCCAGCGATTCCTCGGACAACGAGGATAAAGAAACAGGGCACTGGAAATCAAAAGGAAGACGTCGCGAGGAAGAGAACGAGGATATGTCTCTCCCATGGCGACGCCATAAAATTGATGCGTTCACACGTCGCATAAGTGATTACTCAGACGACAGGCGCAGACGCATGCCCGCTAATGTGAAGACATACGATGGAACAGGTGACCCAGACGACCACCTAAAAATTTTCGAGTCAGCCGCAACTATCGAAAATTGGCCACAGCCTGTGTGGTGTCACATGTTTAACTCCACATTGGTAGGGAATGCGCGCACATGGTTTAGCAAACTCCCACGTAGGAGTATAGGCGGCTTTGAGGAATTACGAAAAGCATTCCGCCACAACTTCACCCAGCGAAAGAAGTGCGCTAAAAATCCTGTAGAATTGGCAAGGGTGAAGCAACGGCAAGGGGAATCAACCAGCGCCTTTATGGAGCGCTTCAAGGATGAGTGCATACAAGTCAAAGCATGTCCCGAAATACTAAAAATTTCAGGGTTCATGAATGGAATTAATAATCCAGAACTCATCCGAAAGCTCAATGATAGAGTTCCACAGTCTTTCGATGAACTCACAAAACGCACCAGATCCTTTATACAAGGAGAAGCAGCTGCTGCGGATAGCAAAAAAGCCTATCCAAACTATAGGCAACAAGAACAGTCGCGGAGACAATCCAATGATCAAAACAATAACCGCGGCAGGAACTACCGCGGTGGAAGAGACAACGACAAATATACTCCCCTTACTAAAACTCCAAGGGAGATATTTGCAACAGAAGGTGCGAACTTCCCAAAACCACCACCAATTAAAACGGCAGAAGAAAAATGCCAAGGTGGTGGATACTGCGAGTACCACGGCCAAAAGGGCCATACAACTAACGAGTGCGTCCAACTGAAACAACTAATCGAAAAGTTAGTGAGAGAAGGAAGGATGGACCACCTCGTAAAAAACATCAAGGAAGGAAAAGAGAGACAGAGAAATGGGGGCAAGAAAGAACCCCCAAAAGAAAAGGCTGATACTATATACATGATACAATCATGGCAGCGCAAAATAAAACAAAAAGTCAGCCAAAAATTCTCTCTAGAAAAAGAGATATCCTTCCCTACAATAGCTGCGGACAACGCAGTCGTGGAACCTCTGACCATTGAAATACATACAGGGGGACACGACATCCACCGCATGTATATTGATGGAGGAGCATCCGCGGACATTATGTATGAGCACTGCTTCAAAAGGCTGCGACCTGAAATCCAAAGTCAGTTGACACCGGCTACAATGTCACTAACAGGATTCACAGGAGAAAAGATTTGGCCCATGGGGCAGTTACGCTTATGGGTGGTCGTTGGAGATGAACAACACTCAACCGCGACATGGATAAATTTTATGGTAATAAAGTCTCCTTCGCCATACAATGGTATAATTGGAAGACCGGGAATATCATCCATGCGCGCAGTACCATCCACAGCACACGGAATGCTCAAATTCCCAGTTAAAGGAGGAGTGGTCACTCTCTATAACACAACAGTCCCACCAAGAGAGTGTATCGCAGTAACAACTGAAGAGAATACTATTCCAAAACAGCGCACAGAAAAAGCGCCAAATCTAAAAGTCGCTATTCACCCGGATTATCCGGAACAACAAGTTTCGATTGGAGGATCTTTATCTGACAAAGGTAAAGCAGCTATATGCGCACTCTTGCAAAGGAACCTAGATGTCTTCGCATGGGAACCAAAGCATATGACGGGAGTACCGCGCTCTATCACAGAGCATAAGCTACAAATCCGACAAGGATACCCTCCAATACGACAAAAGAAGCGCGGCCAGGCACCAGATCGTGCAAAGGCTATTTTGGAAGAAGTACACAAGTTAGTAGACGCGGGCATCATGCGCGAAGTGTACTACCACGACTGGCTCTCAAACCCAGTTATGGTAAAGAAGAGCGATGGTAGTTGGAGGATGTGCGTGGACTTCACGGACCTCAACAAAGCATGCCCGCAAGACTGCTATCCACTGCCAGAGATAGACTGGAAGGTCGAGTCCTTATGTGGCTACCCCTTCAAGTGCTTCCTAGACGCATATAAAGGGTACCATCAGATCCAAATGGCAGTGGAGGATGAAGAAAAAACAGCTTTCCACACCAGTCAAGGGGTATACTGTTACACAAAAATGCCTTTTGGCTTAAAGAACGCAGGCGCGACATACCAACGGCTGGTGGACACGGCTTTCGAAAAACAAGTAGGCCGCAACTTGGAAGTCTACGTTGACGACCTTGTTATAAAAAGCCATACAGAGGACGAATTGGTGCGCGACATCGAGGAAACATTCCGAACGTTGGGACGGATAAACATGAAATTGAATCAAAAAAAGTGCACCTTTGGCGCAACTGAAGGCATGTTCCTCGGATACTTGATAGAACCCGATGGAATCAAACCATGCCCAGAGAAGACAAAGGCTGTTATTGATCTCCCTTCCCCGCGCACACTCAAAGAAGTCCAGTCACTAAATGGAAAGTTAGCAGGGCTGAATCGTTTCTTATCTAAGTCAGCGGACAAATCCCTTCCTCTCTTTAAAACACTCACGAAGTGCACAAAAAAGGGAGACTTTCGCTGGACTCCCGAAGTAGAAGAAGCTTTCCAACAACTTAAACACCATCTGGCATCTCTTCCCAAACTCGTCGCACCGCAACCAGGGGAAGAACTAATCATGTACTTATCGGCAACCCATGGAGCAGTTAGCGCAGTATTATTGACAGACAGAGACTCCGTCCAGACACCCATATACTTTGTAAGCAAAGCCCTAAAGAAAACAGAGGTTAACTACAGTGCTATGGAAAAGCTGGTCTTGGCTCTAGTGTTCGCATCCAAAAGACTGCGCAGATACTTTCAAGCGCACCCAATTGCGATAATCACTGATCAGCCAATCAAACAAGTTATCTCCAAACCGGATGTATCAGGACGCTTACAAAAATGGAGTGTACTGCTAAGTGAGTATAACATCTCGTATAGGCCGCGCACTGCAATCAAAGGACAAGTCTTAGCCGATTTTATCGTAGAGAAGCCAGATAGCGACAGCCTGACCCCTGCAGCAAAAACAAACCTACAGGAACCGTGGACCTTGTTCACAGATGGATCCTCATGCGCGGATGGATCAGGCGCAGGCCTTATTCTCACAAATCCAGAAGGCATGGAATTCACCTACGCGCTACGCTTCGAGTTCACAGCCACAAACAATGAGGCAGAATACGAAGCCCTACTAGCCGGACTACGCATCGCAATCCAAATGGGTGTTCGCAACCTAGAAGCAAATGTAGATGCGCGTCTAGTCGCTAACCACGTGTTAGGGGAATACGAAGCCAAGGATGATCACATGATCCAATACCTGGAGAAGACAAAATCTTTGATCAAAAACTTTGATAGGTTCACAATTAAACAAGTACCTAGAGGAGATAACAGGAAGGCGGACGCACTCAGCAAGATTGCATCCACAAGCTTCGCACACCTCTCCAAACAGGTATTGGTGGAAACCCTAAAAAACAAGTCAATCTTGGACATGGAGATATCAACGGTGATAGAGGAGCAAGATCCTACGTGGATGACACCTATCATCGAATTTATCAGCAAGGGAACCCTACCCCAAGATAACAAAGACGCTCGAAGAATACGGCGCACAGCGCAACGATTCGAATTACGCGACAGCGTACTCTATCGGCGATCTTTCTTACAACCATGGCTCAGATGTGTTGGACCCCTCCAAGCAGACTACGTACTCCGCGAAATTCACGCTGGGTCATGTAGTATGCACTCAGGGCCACGATCCGTGGTGGCAAGCGCTCTAAGGTCAGGATACTATTGGCCAACAATGCACCGCGACGCGCGCGATCTAATAAGAAAGTGCAGCAACTGCCAAGTACATAGGCCTATCCCGCGCCGACCACAGCACGAGCTAACACCAATCACCTCACCATGGCCATTTTACAAATGGGGTATTGACATCGCAGGACCTTTCCCCGTCGCAGCTGAAGGAATAAAGTTCCTCATCGTAGCCATAGACTACTTTACAAAGTGGATCGAAGCAAAGGCAGTGGTGAACATTACAGGAAACCAAGTCAAGCGCTTTGTTTGGGACAATATTGTCTGTCGCTTCGGCCTACCAGGCGAGATCGTATCAGACAACGGAAAACAATTCTGTGATAACCCATTCAAAGATTGGTGCACACAATTAAACATCACACAACACTTTGCTTCAGTCAAACACCCACAAACCAATGGCCTAGTTGAGCGCGCTAATCGCAGTCTAGGCGAAGGCATAAAAGCGCGCCTTGACAGATATAAAGGAAGATGGGTAGATGAGCTCTCGCATGTCTTGTGGGCGCATCGCACGACAATCAAAACCAGTACTGGCGACACGCCATTCTCCTTAGTTTATGGAACAGAAGCCGTCATACCAGCCGAGATAGGAATGCCAACTATACGCACGGCAGAGGTCAACGTCACAACAAATGACGAGGAACGGCGCATAGACTTAGATATACTGGAAGAAAGACGCGAACGCGCAGCTATACGTGAAGCAAAGGCTAAGGCAAAAATGAAGAAGTATTATGATGCAAAAGTCAAAAACACTTCATTCAGACCAGGAGACTTTGTTTACCGCGCCAATGACGCGAGCCACGTGGAAGACACAGGCAAGCTCGGACCCAAATGGGAAGGACCTTACGAGGTCACAGAAGCGCTTGGCAACGGCGCATACAGGTTGCGCGACATGGAAGGTCACGACCTACCGCGCACTTGGAACATCTGTAATCTCAAAAGATGTTACTTTTAGGCTACGGCCCTTACACAAACACACTCACACCCTACGAGGTGCCCAATAAGTGTTTGTCTTTCTTTTCTTTTTTAGGAATTATGTTTTCCATTTTTTCAATAAACTTGCAAGTATTAATAAAATGTTATGGTTTCTAGCTAACTCCATAGCGCACTTTTACTTTATTGCATATATGTCAATATTGTCTATCTTATATTTTGCCCACGAGGCGTGCATGCACCTATTAAGACCACACGATGGCAGACAGGAAAGAGTTAACCTACTAATTTACTCGTTGAGTAAGAGGGTTGCAAACCCATCAACATTGGATCACGTATCCGTGCGCACCCCACGACGGGCACGCACCCTTGCTAAGCGCCTTACTTACAAGACGTTGAAGTAAGTTTCCTTTGCGCACCCCACGACGGATGCGCAACTATTGAGTACACCGTACAAGCTTAGCAATATAACGAGCCAAGACACTTGGTCAAAAATAAAACTTAGCAAACAATGCAAGTATACTTAAGTCACGCACTTAAAAGACTTGGTCAAAAATAAAACTTAGCAAACAATGCAAGTATACTTAAGTCACGCACTTAAAAGACTTGGTCAAAAATAAAACTTAGCAAACAATGCAAGTATACTTAAGTTACGCACTTAAAAGACTTGGTCAAAAAATAAAAACTTAGCAAACAATGCAAGTATATGAACTTATAACAAAATGTATCTTATTCCATATTAGATCACAAAGAAAAATACATAAGTTCACAAACAACCTATAAGCTATGACGATGATCATGGCTCTCTTCTGGAGCAGCGGAACTCCCTGCCTCATTCAGCTTCCTCAAGGTTATAGCATCCTGGAGTGACACAGTTGGAACACTCACGGCAACGCCATCAGATCGAGGAAGGTGCGCAGCACCAATGCCGCACATCACAGCCTTGCCCTTAATACCCTTCTTTATGGCAACCCTCTGCTCGTGACGCTCTAGCACCTCCTTCAAAGGGACTTCCTTCTCCAGTGCAAAAGGCTTGAGGATATCACGGGGCCGCGCAAAAACTGGGACTTGAAGCTGCGAGACATCAGGTTTGAGATAATAATCTACCTCCTCTTCAGCATTCTCCTCAAGATGACGCTGCAACGTCAGACCCGCCATGAGCACATCTATGGGGTCATCTTGGTCGCGCTCCAACCTCCCTATATGCGGCAACTCAAGAACCTTCAGCCCTGCCATCGCCTGCACCAGCTCATCGTACGCCGCTGAGCTATAACCAGGAATCTCCGCCAAGTCTGTCTCCAACAACTTGCCTTCACGGAGTTCCTCCAGGACCTGCGAACGGCCACGCGCCATCGCGCAGTGAACAACCTTCCCAAAGGCTTCCACCACCTCCGCAGACTCCAAAGTACTCAGAGCTGCCAGACGAAGCCCATGGCTAATCAACCACCTGCATTCACAAAGTGATAATAACGTCAGATATACAATCGGGCAAACAAGCAAATTTAAGAGACAAGGGTGTAAGAATACCTGCGCTCAGCTATCACAGACATGAGATGAGGATACAGCTCCTCGTCGTACTCAATGCTAAGGGCGCGCAGCTTCTCCTCATACGCAACAAGCGTCTTTTCCATGTTCTCCTTGAATTCTTGAAGCCTAGCATAATGTTCAGATCTTTTTTCCTCAAGGAACGACACAGACCATGATGCCTTGGCCTTTATCTGCTCGTTGCACGCCCTCGCATGTAGCAGATCAGCCAAGATGCTCATCTTGTCCTGAGCCATCTTCTCCCCATACGCCCTTGACTCCCCGAGCTCAGCCTGCACGCCCGCCAATTGCGCGCGCAGCTTCTCCAGCTCCTCTTCCTTCTGGGCTAGAGCACGACTCTCCCCAACGCGCTTCCCCTTCAGCTGCGCCACCAGCTCAGCCTGACGGGCAGTAGTCGCAGCCAACTCATCAATCAGCTGCTGCGCATCACCACCATCAACAGCCTCGGTATTCCCCTCCTTGTTTTCATTCTGCGGAGAGGAAACCTCATCGTCCTTCGCGTCGTCATCCCTACGGAACGAAGACAGTCAACAACAAATTACAACAAGTAATAGATAGAGAGAAGAAATGCACACTTACAAAAACGGAGAAGCATCAGCCTTCAACCGTGCGCCGGAGGCCGAAGTTCCTTCTGCGTTCGACTCTGCGTCTTTGAGGACGTGTCGACGCCTCTTGCTGGTGCCACTAGTTCCAGCACCTCCCTTACGCTTTAAGTTCTGCGCAACTTCTTCCCTCAACACCTCCTCAGGCTTCAGGATCTGAATGCTGTCAGAGGACCCTGAGCGCGCCTCCTCGTGCGCCACTTCCACTTCAGTCACCACCTCCACAGTGGGCGCCACTACTACCTCTGGCGCCACACTCTGGACGGGCGTTACCACAAGTGGTGGTGTGTCCTCGAGGACTGTCGCGGGCAGCACAGTCAAGCGACCCGCGGTCGCTTCCAGCAAAGGCAGCTCCCCTTCCTTCAGAGGACGCACCCCTATGGTCACCTGCTTTGGCTTGTCAAGCTTCACCACTGCGAACAAGTCCATCTCTGCACATACAAAAATGAAGCAAGAAAAACAACGAAAGATTAATGGGTAAATGCACGACGATACAGAATGAAAAACTTACAAACAATTACAAAGGATGAACACCCACCCCGGCCATCCTCACTCAGGAAAGTGGGAACCTCATCTGCTGCGCCAAAATACGCGCGACTCAATGCTACATGTACCAAAAACTCCTCCGGATAGGGGTTAATGGCCAATCGATTGGCATCTAACGTCTGCGCGTCAGCAATCCTATAGGAACCGGGTGCGGGACGCCCATCCTTTGGTAAAGACGCCTGAGTATAAAACTCAAAATTGGAAGGAAAGACCACGTCGTCTACCCAAAAGAAATATTCCCTCCACTTCTTAAGGGCGTCAACCTTTTCCGTGTAACATTGAAGCGCACGCGGGCGTTTCGCAAAGGACACCCAACCATTCGACCACGTTGAGTGGTAAAAGGAGCGGAACAAGTCCACGGTTGGTTCTATCGCTAATAAATGACAGTTTACCTCAAAATTCGACACCTTCGCCGCACCTATACAGTGCAGCTGAGAAATGTGGAGGCGATAGTAATTGAGCAAGTCGCTCAGAAATATAGATATAGGTACGCGGTAGTTAGCGTACTCAAAAAATTTCGTATATAAACCTATCTTCCCTTCGGGGAAGTCGGCTATACACGCATCGACATCTGGCACCTCTGGATGCACATCCAAAGGCACAAAATAGTCGGAAGAAAAGTGCATCACGTCCTCAACAGACAAAACAGAGCGAAACTCCTCTAACTGAGCGATCATGTTCATCTTAAAACTAAGTAGACGCGCACAAAGATTACCTACGGAAGATCAAAGGTTTTTCTAGCAAAAACGCTCTCAAAATGAAGAAGATGAATAGTGGTTGTGTGTGTATTTTACTGTGTGGTGAAAATAAAAGGGGGGGCGGCACTCTTATATAGGGTGGTAAAAACCCTAATTCACGCCCACGTGGATCCCACTCACAGTAAACGTGTGGCTAGAAGATCAAAAGGTACAACCACTTTTTCCCGAATCCCAAGTGATACGTGGACACCACCCCCGATTACCGAGGTAACTATTTTGAACCTGCTAGGTGCATTGCACCTACAAAAAAGGCGGTAACAATTTGTTCATTCTCCCGCCACGCTTGCCGCTGCTTACATTAAGTCTAGTACCCGCGGCTACGTGCCGCGCATACTAAACTGGGGGGACATGATGACGTATAGCCTATATTTGGGCCGTAAGCCCAAATGATAGACATCACTTACACTTAAGCCCATCACGAATGGGCGACCATGACAAATGGTATGGGCTGTGGTATCAACGCTTGGGCTCACGAAGCCCAAAAGCCCAATCTAACCCACCGGGTAATGATAAGGATTATCTATTCAAGGAATAGATATCCTTACTTTGGATAAGCACCACGCGTGCGAAGAGTGAGGAGCAAGAAACACGGTTTCTTAGCCCCTATATATAGAATCACACGATTCTCATTAAAGGTACGATATACAACCCTAACTCTTCAGCCAAACCCTAAATCGATTACTTACTCTCACGCCGGAGTCTAATCGGGGGAGACAATCCCTCGATAAGCCTAACGGTGTTGTTTTCTTTCTTAGTGCGCAGGTAACAAGGTACTAAGAAGCTAATTGATATAAGAGCAAAAGCCCAATAACCAGGTACGCCCAACTTTTGTATCAACAGTATTTTTGATGGAAATATGATTCAAAGCATAAAACTCTCATCGTGTCGCAAAATGTTTATTATATGACACGCGAGTGATCTCTATAAATCTATTTCTCATCAATCCGTGAATATCAATTCACCGATTCACTCTATCGTGCTGTTTGCTTTGAGACGTTCCGGTATGAGAACATGCTTAGTATGAAGATTCCAAAGTGGACTCTTTGGAAAATTCATTACTACAAGCTGGAAATTCCTGTCAAGGAGAGTCTTCTCTAAAAGAGACTCTACCTGATCACAGATCGGTTTTCACAAAACCGGAGGGTAGTCTGTCCTCGCAGAACGAATGACAAAGCCATATTCGTTCTCTATCTTTATTGCTAACTGTTTTATTTCAGGGACACATATAAAGATGGCGTTGATGGCTCCTATTTCCAGCTGAATCGGGTCAATCCATACCTCATGCTCACACATCCTCCACACTATCAATGACGATGAAAGACTTGCTACAACAAATATTGAGAGACTACCAACAACGTTTCCGCAACTCTGATGATAAAGTATCCTGATCCGCAACTCTAATGTAATGTCTCCTGATCCAGAAGGGTGTGAGCATGATGGTCCTAAAGTCACTACGTCATATGAAGGCGATACTACTATGGATGAGCTTGGAGATTTACTATGGTTGATGATCTCAAAGAAGCTCAAAGATCACATATCACAAAGGAATCCAAATCACAAGTTTGTTGCTTGAAGTACAAAGTGAGCTCAAAAGTGAAGAATCAGAACCTACGAGCAACATGATCAAAAGAATGCTTAAAGAACAAGAACTTAATTTCTAAGGTGACCTCGCTTAGGGGGAGATTGTTAGGAATACAAATATTCCTATGAAAGACTCGGTCACCCGAATGATGTGATAGCATCATGTTAGCTCGTAGTTAGTTTAATATTTAGTTAGTAGTAGTTTAGATTAAGTAACATTGTGGAAGAAGGACGGGTCTTTACCCACTGTATACCTGATCCACAGCTCGGGAGTGGGCGTTTTGTAAGAAACTATAAATACCCCTCTCCACATGTGGAAAGGGTTGGAGCTTCCATTTCATTAATCTAATATCTCTTTTTTTCTCTCACTTTCTCTCTCTAGGAATCCCTCCTAACTTCTCTTCATCTCTCTACTTCTCTTATTACTATTTGATCCATTTACACAAGAACCATACAAGTTATGATTATGAGAATCCTACAATATAGGTTTAATTGATTATTGTTTTTTTTTTTTTTTTTTTTTTTTTTTTTTTTTTTTTTTTTTTTTTTTTTGGTGTTGGTCTTGGTTTGCTCGGCTGGAAAACGCACCCACAGAGGGTGTTTGTTTTATGCAGTTCGAACCACCACAAAACCCGCAAGGGTGTGGGTTATTTTGTGTTTCGGTCCAGCGCAGCCCACCCAAATAGGGTGCGTATGGGCTTGCTTATTTCTATCCAACACTAGCCCCAACAGGGAGTGTTTGATTCGTCGCGTTACAGCCCTGAAAGGTGTTTGTTGTCTGCTATCGCAGCCCACCCAAATAGGGTTTGTTTTTGCATGACGTAGCCCCAACAGTTGGCATTTGTTCGCTGAAACGCAGCCCCAACAGGGGGCGTTTATTTGCTGCAAACCCCAAAAAGGGTGCATTTTGTTTCCTTATTTTTCTGCACATCAGGGGGTGTTTGGTTCGACTTATTTTCAGCCCAACAGGGGCGTTTGGTGTTGCTTTTGTGTCCCGCGCCAACAGCCACCTGAAAGTGGTGTTGGTCTTGGTTTATTCCTGAACCGTAGCCCAACAAAAGAAACCCGAAAAGGTAGTTTGGTCCGGTTATTATTTTAGCCATAAGATTTTTATTTGAATTGCTGTCATAATTTAAATTAGAGGGTTTGGGTGGCTTAAAAATATTTTGACAAACTAAAAGGTTAATTTTTGGATAGCTTAGTTTGTATAGATAAATTTTCATATAATGAACGTCGAAAACAGACACATAACGAAGGAAATACGGCGATTTAAGATTTACAAAATATTAAAAATTTTGACAGCATTTTATAGAAATTGACTTGCTGATCTGATTTTTAAAATGGGATTTTGACCACTTTCCGGTCCGATTCGACCAAAACTTATAAAATGTTTATTTTGGTTGTTTTATTGACTTTAGTATGTTGCACTTTTAGTTTTTATAAACCAAAAGGGAACGCCTTTTGTTTTAGACATTTTAACTATATAGATTTGTCGGATTGTTTTAAGTGGATAGTATTGACTTTGTAAATATGGGAAACGTTATATAAACGATTGCCATCCTTGGTTTTGGTGATCACACCAGTGTCAAATAGGCCCGTAAGCCGCATAATTAGATGAAACAAAAGTTAGCTAAGCTGTCATTTGCAAATACATTTACAATGCTGTTGTTATTAAAAAGTTTGTCATCTAACATACCCCTATCTTACCTAATAACTAAGGTTGTATACAATCAACATTATTTTTCACAATAAGCAATTGCTACTTATTTGTTACTCCACAAGTGGCTCTTTTTAACATCACTCACTTGCATGTCTTCCCTTTTTTTATAGGAGCATAACCAAAGACTTCATAAACCAGCTACAAAGAGGCACCAACAACATCAGCCAAAGCAACAGTCTCACCAAAATCAGGAATCCCAACCGCACAAAAGGAACAAACACAACAGAAACACGCGTCAACCCAGAAGAAGAAGGCCACAATCTGAAAAAGAAAATGTATCCAGCAGCCCACCTTTGAATACAAAATGTATGCCTTATAGTGTAGGCAAAGTAGATATATGTTGCAACCTGTACAGTAACAGCGTCAACTAAACTGTGTAACCTCTCTTTTGAAAAGCGTTTTGCGCAACTAAGAATATATAACCATCGGTTTACATAACTTTGTCTCCAAAGAACCCGTAGCGAAGCACGGGCACAAAACCTAGTTCTTTTTCACAATGCGCCATGGGCTAGTAACATTTGGTATGTCTGGGCTGGTTGGGGAGGCCTGGCACCAGCCAGGCAGCCAGCCCCTCCGCCACTCTATATACAACATGTGAAAAAAAAATTGTAATAATACTATTTTATCAAGAAATTAATTAATTTCGTTTTATAATTTTAAAAGTTTTTACAAAAATCTTTTATAACATGAGTGGTTTCATAAAATCATACTAAGTATAGTTAATTTAGCATGAACTATAATAGTAAATAACCAACTTTTTTTTTCTTCAAACATGTACTACTACAAAGAGGAAACACCGAGGATACCCTATGTACTATTCTGCATAACTCGTTATTCTTAACGAACTGCGAATCTTGTCATTCTACACCCCTAAATTGTTAGTTAAGGGTAATTTGGTGATTTCACACAACTTCATCTTCTTCATCTTATTATTTCTTGATTTTTGTTTTTTCTTAAACAACCCTTTAAAATCCATGGATTCTGAACGTGACTAATTTGTTCCGTTTTGTCATTTGATTTGTTCCATATGTGCAAGTCTAACAAATATATAAGTGTAAATTCACACAAACATACGAAACACCAAAACATGGACCGCAAGTCTGCAACCATTGTCGGATTTTAAAACCTCAAAAGTTATCATGAATTGTTTGGAATAAATGGGTTAATAATTTTTACATCTATTAACTTTTAAACACTCAAAAGTTATGTAACACTTCTAGTGTTGACTACAAGCAACACGAATGAGACAAGATGGTTCATTTAGAACGGAAGTGTGAAACGGCAAAAACTTCCAACAATCATCTAGCCCAAGACCTCCACCGGTTCTACTCGACACAACGCACAATAGTGGATTAGGTTCTTGTGGTTATTCTCTTGTGAAAGAAGTGTTCTTTCAATGTGATGATAAGAGGATGTTAGAAGACAAGAAGATGGAAAGACTTAGAAGGATTACAGAGAAGAAAGTAAAGGATAAGAATGAATGGCAAGAGGTGAGAATGAAACAAGACAAGAGGGTCTAATTATAGACAAACCGGGAACCAGGCTCTAGCAAGCTATTCATACACGTTGACGTGTGTCCTTGGTGCGCTAGAGTCTGTCTTCCGGTTTTGTCTATAACTAGTTGTTCTTGTTAAACCCCTAAGTGCACTTCACTTTTGACCTTCTAAGTTCATTCCAAAGCCCAAGTGGTATAAGGTCAAGCAACTCATTAGCTTAGGTTTAGAGAGGATTAAAAGTGCTTAGTGACGTGATTAAAAGATAGTTGGGTTTTTAGTCCATTTTGAATAAGAAAGAGAAAAACCATTGGAATAAGGGTGTATGTTTGAGTGATTCCCAAGGGTTGGATACAACTTTCCTCCCCAATTTGCAATTCAAATTAAAAATATGGATGTTGTGAGTGTGTGAGAGGGTCAAGTGTTGGAGAAGTAAGGAAAGAAGACATGTCTTTAATGAGGGAGACAAAAGGAGAATGAAGGAGCCTATGTTGAGGATGGGGAGACAAAGGTGTGTTAAATTCAAATTCAAATTCTTGTTATTGAGAGTGTGAGAGAGGGAAGATTGTTAGACAAGCAAGGAAGGAAGACAATGTCTTGAAGAGGAGCCTATGTTGTGAGAGGGAAGGTCTACCTCATGACTCTTCATGATGTGCGGTCATAACATGGTCATAAAATCAAGCTCGTATTTCCCACTACAACCACCCAAACGTTTGTAGACAGCGTTGAACTTTTGGCAGTTATGGTTCAACGTATGCCACTTACTCGTCAACGTATCCTTGTTACATTTTTGAAAATCAGATTTGTTGAACTCGTGGAGAACTTTGTACTAAAATGAATAGTTGCTTTGGTCACTTCCGACTTTGTTATCCTCAAAAACAGCAATGTAATACACGGCTAATAATGTTTCCTACGACGTAACCAACGAAAAGAAACCGGTAAGGATTTGGTTTCGGGTCTTTTGCTCGTTTTGCGGCTCGTTTTCCTTTTCTTTTGGTCTTTTGTTTGTGGGTTTCGGTTGGTGGTTGTGGTTGTGAGGTTTGTGGTGGTGGATTTTGTTGTAGATTTTAGAATTGTTGGTTAAATGTCGTTGAAAGTGATATAATTGTTCGAGTGTGTAAGTCACCATAGTGTATTGGCTACCAAACACATGAAATTGAGAATGTGATGATATTGATTGTGCGGATTATGGTGCCGGAATGTTTGACGAATATGACGAGTTTGGTTGCGACGTCCCGATGAGGTTGTTGATAAACGGATTGTTAGGATATTGAGACATTTTTTGGCTAATTTTTGTGTGAAAATATAAAAGTGGGAATTGAAATAAGGTGTTTGTGTGTAAAAATGAGTGTGTAAATGGTTTATATAAAAGTGTTAGTGTTTAGTTAAAAAGAAAAAAGATAAAAAAAAAGCTTTATTATTATTATTATTATTATTATTATTATTATTATTATTATTATTATTATTATTATTATTATTATTATTATTTATTTGTTTGTTTATTTATTTATTATTTTTTTGTCTTTCCGTTTGTATGCTAACATGTTACCCAAAGGCGTTGATTTGTGTGGTGGGGTAACACCTGCGACGCTTCAGCCAACTCAGCATAACGCCGAGCTTGGCATAACCATACCAAGAAAACTCTTCGTTCATTCAAGAACACTAGGTCTCTTAATGTATTGGAGATGATTAAGACAACTAGAATTACTACTCCTTTCGCTCTAAAATAATTGTCTCAACAAAAAAAATCATAGTCTGAGAAAATCAATTCATTCAAATATAATTGTCATCCCAAAAAAAAAAAAAAAAAAAGTTGAAGGAAATCATCATCATTTCTTTTCGTAAAAATTCAAAATTTAAATTAACTGATTAATTAATAATATTTTTAAAGTTTGTAACAATAACCTCAAGTGAGATTTAGATCAATATAATGAACTTGATTTAAATTTCTTATATTTTAAAAGTCGACAACTAATTTAAACAACCTATTATAAAAACCAAGGTTATAAATAGCGCGATGCGTGGCATTACGACATGACCAAACTCACGTCTTAGCGGTCAATGTAAGGATTTTGCGTTTATAAGGTGTCACATAAGGCTGCATAAAATATTATAATATTTAGGGCCCGTTTGGTTCACGGGTATATGTGGTTTAGAATGAAAGATTCTATCAAATCTTTGTTTGGTACAACTTTTTTTTCCTGACACCTGGTTTTGACTAAAAAAAATCATACCACCCAGGTAGGGTGGGTTTTGATGATAGAAGACCAATCACAAGTTTTCTTTTTTTCCATGAGTTTTCTCAGCCACATGTCTTCAATCATTTTTTTATTTTTTACTTTTTTTAATTTCAAATAAATACAAAAAATCTATTAAATGTATGTATAAATTAAATATTTATTAGTTTTCTCTCTCCTTTTTTTCTTTCAAACATTTCCTAAATCCGAATCCAATTCCAATCCCACTTACAAACCAAACGCACCCTTATATATTTATATTATATCATACATATCTAGTTAAAAAGACATGATATAAAACGATATAAAGCATGAAGTGACGACATCACCAAGAATTATGGCACCTGCGCCATTTTGAACCATGATAAAAACACAATAAGCAAAATTTTTATAAACAAAATCCCAAACATTGCCGCCATGTTTAAACTCAAAAACCATAAATTACTTACAACAAACCTAACTTTAAAACCCCAATATCTCACATCCATTGCTTCTGCATTATCAATACCACTTGATAACCAATCAAACAACCATCATTTTGACCCAAAATTTTACCTTTCAGCCTTAATTAACTGCAAAAACTTAAAACAGATAAAAACCCTTCATACCCACTTACATGTTAATGGCTTATACAATGACATTTTATTACTTAACAAGCTTATGTATATGTATGTGCTTTATAAAGCTTTGGCTGATGCATATAAAGTGTTTGATGAAATGCCTGAACGAAGCGCGGCTTCGTGGAGTGTTATGGTTGGTGGGTTTGGTAAAGCTGGTGATTATATGAAATGTTTTGAGATTTTTAGGGAGTATGTTAGGTCGGGACAGCGGCTTGATGTGTATACTTTGCCCGCGGTTATAAGGGTTTGTAGGGACAAAATGGATGTTAAAATGGGGAGAGTGATTCATGACATTGTGTGGAAACACGGGTTGTCTGTGAATACGTTTATTTGTGCTGCGATTGTTGATATGTACGCGAAATGTGGGGTGATTGATGATGCTAGAATGATGTTCGATGTGATGGATGTGAAGGATTTAACGACATGGACTGTTATGATTGGGGCGTATGCTGCATGTGGGAATGCTAATGAGTCGTTCCTTTTGTTTGATCAGATGCAAGAACGTGGTATATTGCCTGATATGATTTGCATGGTGACGGTTGTGAACGCTTGTGCTAAGTTAGGTGCTATGAATAAAGCTAAAGTTGTGCATGATATTGTGCGGAAAGAGTATCATTCACCAAACGTGATTTTAGGGACTGCAATGATTGATATGTATGCAAAATGTGGAAGTATTGATTCTGCTCGTGAGATATTTGATCAAATGAGAGAAAAGAATGTTATAACTTGGAGTACTATGATTGCAGCTTATGGGTTTCATGGGCAAGGACAAAAAGCACTCGAATTGTTGCCTATGATGTTAAAATGTGGAATTAAACCAAATAATATTACCTTTGTTTCACTTTTATATGCGTGCAGTCGGTTTAGTTGAAGAAGGCCTTCAGGTTTTCTCGAAAATGCAAGAACAATACCTACTAAAACCAAATGTTAAGCACTATACGTGCATGGTTGATCTATTAGGCCGGAAGACTCGATCAAGCGTTCAGTATGATTGAGAGCATGAAAGTTGAGAAAGATGAAGGTTTATGGAGTGCTTTACTTGCAGCTTGTAGAACATATAATCATTAAGGTTCATGAAAGTTGATATCTGGACAGCTTATAACAGTTGCTGTAAAGCGATTAAACGAGCAGTTGGGACAAGTATCCAAATTTGATATCTCTTAAGGAGTTTTCGACTGAAATAGAGTTGCTCAAGGGTCAAAAGCATCCAAATTTGATATCTCTTAAGGGTTATTGGGAAGAAGGTGATGAAAAAATTATTGTATATGAATACGTAGAGCGTGGAAGTTTGGATAAATATCTCACTAGAAATGATATTACCACTACTCTCCGTGGATGGATAGACTTAGAATATGTGTTGATATTGCTCGTGGATTGGATCATTTACATAATCATGTTGGAGAGCATCAAATCATAATCCACCGGGATATTAAAAGTGCGAATATTTTGTTAGATCACAACTGGGTTGCTAAAGTTTCTAATCTTGGACTATCCAAGTTAAGCTTAGCAGGTCTAGATAGAAGTGCTGTTATATCTTATGCCTGTGAACCCGAATATATTTCTAGTGGCGTTGTGACAAAAGAATCAGATGTTTATTCTTTCGGAATGGTTCTTCTTGAAATTTCATGTGGGAGGTTATGCACCATGATAGATAATGGTGGTTTGTCTTTATCAGACTACTACAGAAAGAATAAACTAAAGGAGATTGCTGATCCTAGTATAAAACAACAAATGACATCAGACTCTGTGACTCGATATCTAGAAATAGAATATGGTTACCTGCATCAAGATAGAGGACAACGATATACAATGGATCGTGCTATTAAAGATCTTGAAGAATTACTAAAGATCGAGGTATGTTTAGATATTAAAAAAAATGGATTTCACATTAGATTCAATATTATCATATAGTGCACAGAAATAGGTACCACTCAAATTTCCCAATATTGTTACTCTATGCATTTCCCATAAAAATTTTAGTTAGCCGAAAATTTAATGAGAGAAGATCACCAAAAGGATGAAACTTCTTTGAATCCATGTTCCATGGCTCTTTTTTAGGCTTATTCTTGGGTTTGCTATGTATTCTGATTATATATTCACTTTGAGTAGTGTGTATTGATACAAAATACATAAATTGGCTGGTAAGAGGATGAGCACCCGACCCGAGTCCCTGCTGTATGTAGAGTCGTAGAGACCGAAAGAGTATATATTCTTTTCTCATTTGCAAAGTTTTGCATATAATATTTTGTTTGGTGATTTTCACTTTTCTTTATTCTAAAGAAAAAGATTGTTGGTTAACTTGGTAAAAGAATGTGTTGGCGAATAAAGAATATGCAAAAACTTCACAAATAAGAAAAGAACATGTACTCCTTGGGTCTCTGCAAAAACAGGGATAATCATTGTCTATAAGTAAGCATATAATGCAACATTACATTTAAAAAAGTAATAAACAAACATACCATTATGAGGGAGGAGAAGATCCTTGAACACGAGCATCCACTCCATCTAATTGATTTGCAACCAAACTATCCACATTATGAAGTAGTACATGATGATGATCACGACGACGATGACAATGACGGTGGTGAGCTAATAACACGTCAAGACTTTCGATGTCGTCGATGTGATCGGTGTCATGAAGAAATTAATTGGTTTCACAGATATTACTATGAGTGTGACCATTCATGTGACTACTCGCTCCATAAATTCTGCGGCGAGCTTCCCATAACGTTAAAACATGCATCTCACCCTGCTCATACTCTTACTTTATTTCACATTAATTACACAATATATGGTTATTTTTGTGTTTTATGTGGAAGAAATGATACTCTTGGGCTCTGTTACCGCTGTTTAGGGTGTGAATTTCTTATTCATGGCAATTGCGCTATAGCCTCCGTAGAAGACCGGATGATTTATCACCCTGGCCATCAGCACCCGTTAGTGGCTACCCTTGAACCACTTTTATCCAAATGTTATGCTTGTGGTAAAAAACACGAAGGTACATTTTATATATGTATGACGTGTTTTGGCCTCTTTATCCACAGTGACTGTGCTTTCCTACCAGAAAAGTTGATGATACAAAATGCTACAAATGATATTTTCTCTCATCCTCACCCGCTCTTCCTTTCTTATTCCTTCCCAATAAAAGATCAGATAGATCAATATTATCCTAGGTGCAGGGTATGTAAAGGTGATTATAAAAGGAGTGCAAACACCTGGGTTTATAAATGTGAAAAATGCAGATACTATGCAGATATTCCTTGTGCTACATCAAGAGGTAAGTCAGGTTAATGTGCATATATAGTTTACGAGTACTTATACTTTTTGATAGTCCGACAATGTAGTTTTTCATTTTAACCATAATTTTTGTTTACTAGGTACCGGAAAGGGATTGCTCATAAAAAATTATGAAGATTCTGATTATCCAGATCTCCTCCATCTTCCATTTGCTAATGAAAGTCGTAACATACAAAGACAGCTGTTTTCTAAACTAGTTGAACATGGAACATTTGGAGCAGATGAGGGGAACGTAAAACACAACTTTCATCCACACCCCCTAATTCTGGTCCGTACAGAATGCAATGATGCTACAAGCACGCCAACTTCCTCAAAAACTAATGTTTTAACTTGTCATAACCCAATGAAGAAGATTCAACTATTATGCAATGCATGTGTGAGACCAGTCACAAGTGCTCCATTTTACAGGTGTGTCAATGACGACTGTAACTTTGTTCTGCATGAGTGGTGCACCCAAGTAGAAAAATACCCAGGTCACCCACAACATACACTCTTTCTTCATTCAAATGCCCCTAATAAGTTTTTATCCGTGTTTTCTTGTGCTGTTTGTCGGTTTAAGTGTAATGGGTTTGTCTACAGTTGTAATCAATGTGATTATCGTATTGATGTTACATGTAGTTTCATACCTCAGAACATCACACACGAAGTTCATTCAGGTCACCTCCTTTCCAGTACTTTTAAAAGAGAGGGCAAATGGTGTCATATATGTTCCACTAACACAAATTTTGGCGAAGGTTCATTCCGTTGTGACCCTTGTGGAGTTAATTTACATGCCAAGTGTGCTTTGTTATTGCCTCGTGAAATTAGGCATAAGTATGACAAGCACCCTATGAGATTAAATTACCTCCCGGCTGAAAATCATAAAAGTGATTACTTTTGTGAAATTTGCGAGAATAGAATCAATCCAGAGTGGTGTTTCTACCACTGTTGTGAGTGTGCCCAATCAGTCCATACTTTTTGTGCACCACACATACTTCAATCTGAAACAGCTACACCTACATCACAGTTTGTTGCTGGCTACCATAATGGACCTTATAAGTTTGTGAATATGAAGTTTGGGGGTATTCACAAGTTTAAACACCACCCACATCCTCTCTCGCTTGTTCAAGGGATTGAGAGTGATGTACGATGCATCCAGCCGTGTGGATTTAAAGTGGAATACAAACTGATTTTAAAATGTCAGCAATGCAAGTTTGTAATTCATTTGAAATGTTGTCGGCGCAATTGGAGGTATGATGAAATTGTTGGTTTGATATAAAAGAGGAGGCTACATGAGTGTCAGCATGACACACCATTATGGTTTGTATTTGTCAATTACTTTGTGTAAAATAAAACTGTATATAATACAGTCGTGGCTTGTAATATGATATTTCTAGTATGTAATAAACGAGCCTGCTCTTCGCGGCGGGATGTTTGGATTCAGAGTTATTATTTCCATTATTTTTTTAAGCGGTCTAGATTTTGATACTATAAAATCATTATTTGATAAAACCAGCTACATCAATTTTACAATGGGCGTGCATAAAGAATTTGTAACAAAATCATTTTCACAACATTGTATTAAAAAGATGACGTGAAATCTATTTTTTATAAGAATTTAGTTTTAGATCGGCAGAAAACCAGAATCAGTGGTAAACAATACTTACACAAAGAAAGACGGGAAACAAAAAAGAAGATTCACGACCTGCTCCTCGGTTTCCTATATTTCTTTAGTTAAGCACATTTTATCAACAATTTTGGCTTTTTACCCATCTGAACCCAAAATGCTATAACTAACAGACTCCTTTATTTTGTTTCAAACAATACAAAGGAAGCGCAACCATGTACAATAACAAATTAGGCTCAGATATGCAAAGACATAAGGATTCTGAAACACTCAACGTGGCTGCAACCACAATCCATGTGTGGCTGCCTCGCCAGGATACGGGTTTATGCTCCAAAAGAATACAAACGCAGAAATATAATTGTCATTATCGACTTAATAGATCAAAACCCTGAATCCACACCCGTCTTTGCTACAGTTATTCCACTTCTAATAAACAAATAGGGGCAATTCTACAAACGGACCAGTCGCTCAAAGTGGTGGGCTTTTGTGTACCTAAGTAGGTTGGTTTCTTGAAATGGCCCGAGCGACTTGCGAATTTAACCCAAGGGCGACATGTGGCACCACAAAAGTAGTGCCCAATCATTATGTGTAAGGGTTACTTTTGTGCTACTTATCACCAGCGACCTATCAAAAGTTCGAGCGACCTTCTAATAAAATTATTTTAATCTTTTTTCCCCTTCCCAACACTTCCCATCACCACCACCCTCTACCACCACACAACCATCACCACCACCCTCCACCACCACCACCAACCTCTACCACCACATATTCAAGCATAATTATCACCTTATTCGAAAAATGATTAAAATGAAATTTCAACTAGCTTAATCTTTAGCTTGAAAACATGAGAACACAATGCAAATATATTCCTTACTATCAATAAAGCATAACTGAGTCATGTAACAAGAACAATTATCACCAACATTCATTATTCGAAATATCTAAGAACACCATTATTTGAATATCATGCAAAACAGTGAATTAAACTAATTGATTTAGAACAGATGCACATGAGATAATCCTAAACTAAACCCCTTTGGCTAATTAGACTCAAACAATCTTCACAAAAAATACCCAAATTCGAACGATGAACCCTAAAATTCGAAGATCAATCAACACATCATGTTAGTTCAATTTAGTTAGGTCGAGTGTTCTATTAATCCATCTAAACAAAACCCCTATGGTTAATTGAACTCAAACAATCATCCATGATAAAACCCAAATCGACCTATATGCTCTAAGATTCGAAAAATCATTCAATCACATTTCTGGGTATGATTGTTTGTTAGAAACATGTTAAGCATAAATGTATTAACAAAACCCACTAACCAATTTAATAATATGTGTGGTGGTAGAGGTTGGTGGAGGTGGTGGAGGGTGGTGGTGATGGTTGTGTGGTGGTGATGATGGGAAGTGTTGGGAAGGGGAAAAAAGATTAAAATAATTTTATTAGAAGGTCGCTCGAACTTTTGATAGGTCGCTGGTGATAAGTAGCACAAAAGTAACCCTTACACATAATGATTGGGCATTACTTTTGTGGTGCCACATGTCGCCCTTGGGTTAAATTCGCAAGTCGCTCGGGCCATTTCAAGAAACCAACCTACTTAGGTACACAAAAGCCCACCACTTTGAGCGACTGGGCTAGTCTCAAATTTAGCCCAAATAAATATTATCTTCCTCTTTGCTACAATAACCCCAATTTCGATTCTTCAGTCTTCTCTAATCCTTCTGTCATTCCTCACAAAGTCACGATTACCATTGATATATCCGGTGAAGCCACCGACTTAATAATTTCTTTTCTAAGCCCATGTTCAATGTTCATGTAGGATCAAATGTCGCCATCAATTAGAAGATTTCATCGAAAGCTTCTAGTTAATAGGGACAACTGATCCTATAGGAACCTTGAACAGGAGGTTGGAGAAGGATCAAATGTTTGAACATAGAAGTAAAAAAGGGATCCTTACTACATCCGAAAGATTTTGTCCACCCGAAGGGTACGAGGCTCCGTGTAGGATGTTAAATCCGTTCAAACTCGGAAGGTGCTGCTACTGATTCTCCGGTTCTTGATGCGAGCGTATGCCTACTTGTGCCCTTGGATTCTGCGCTTGTATACCGGTAGCCTGCGGTGAACGAGTCCTCCGTATACGCTCCGTTTCCCTTAAATGAGCCGCCAACAAAGTTGGTATATTATCCACTCTCGGAATCTGCGTGTTCGATTGAGGCTGCGACTAGAATCCTAGCGGAGCGTCGGCTAGAATCTCCTCATCCACATCTTCACCCGAGTAATCCTACCGGGTAGTTACACCTCTCAACCTCAACTCTCTCATACGTAAGAGGCTCCAACCTGGAATAATTCGCCATAACGAAAGCTTCATCAACCTCGTATGTATCCGGATGCAATGGTGTGATAGGCTGCGTTTGGATGGTAGAGGCCATATTCTGTTGGAATTATATGGGAGGTGATATGTACACATATGTATTTACTTCATAAACATAAAATATAGTGGGAGGAGTGTGGGGCCATTATGATCATACAAGCAAATTTTATGTGTATGTAGTAAAAACATATGTGTACATATCACCTCCCATTATATAACATGACATATCATAAATATAAACAATAAACATCAAAGACACATGCAGAAGCGTTATAACAAGATCATATAACATGTAATTAATTAATGAATAATAAATAGTAAACGTACCGTTGTGATTCTAGCCCGAACAAGAATCAAGTAATTGCAAATCTTCAATCAAGAACCCTAATTAGAGTTTATGTGGATTATAAGAATTACCCCTTACCTCTTTTGTAATTCAATCCAAGAATCAAACAATAGTGTGTTTGATTCACGTTCTATACAAGTAAAACAAAACACAACACTATTGAGCTTAAAAAAAATTGACTCCCTAAAGGGTTTAGGGGATCGATTGGTTTTGCAAGAGAAAAGAGGAGAGAAAACACTTTTGGTTATGTGTACAAGTTATGAAAAAACAATAACCCTTGATGTGTTTATATAGTTGAGATTACTTGGAGTTCAAGGCACAAAGGAGGTGTAATCCTCCCCTTGCCGATCGGTTCTAGCCTCCCTAAGGGGTTCTAGAACTTTCCTTGACTTACCAAAAACTCATCTATAATTCTTTCCTTTTATTCGTCTAACGGTCGTTAGCCTTTTCTGTTAAATGTTAACGATAGTTAAGTGTTTGCGTTTAATTAATAATTAATATAACATATATATATAATTATTAATCTTTAACTTTCATACGTAAAGTGTGCAATCCCGTGAACTCGAGCTCGATCCTAACACACATCTATTATTTCACGTCTATAAAACTAACATATTCAACATTGGGTTTACGGGTGTATGATTAGTACTGGTTGGTTCCCTTGAATTCTTCCACCTTGACTCTCCAGAAGCACAACGGATGACGTTATCATTGTTGGTGACGAATATCTGGCATCCAACTCCATCGTCATGTTTACAATAGAAGTATCAAAAGTAGGATAAGAAATGACCCTACTAAACTATCAGTATTTCACGGGTCCCACAGGGTGTGCCACTGGTCTTACAATAAATTGCACCTTCTTGATCAGAGCTTGTGGAGACACAAGCTGGATACCTCAAAGAACATCAGGGTGACCTGAAATAAGTCAAATAACACACTTGGGTTAGACGGAGCATAGGGTAGGACCCTGCGAACCAACTCCGGCATCAGAATAAATCATCCATGTATTTAGGAGTAATTTCTAGTGAGAGAAAATAGAAAGGGAATGAATGACATACCTAGATGAATGACATTCCCGTTTGAGTCGAAACTCATTTTACATAACATCCCCAAATTCCGACGAGTTACTTCCCGTGGTGCTCGACGTAGTTTCTGATTTAGTTTTTTGGAAGGACGTGGTTTACTAGGGGGCATGGTCTCAGATAATCTCCGAATAGCTCGGTATTTCCGGTAAGATCAACCGGCTTGGTCGCGTCCCACTTGGCGTGTTTTTTTTCAAGATTTGCCATCCGTTTTCTTGAGAAAACGGTCTCCTCTTGACTCTTCATGATATGAGGTCCTAACACAGTTCATAAAATGAAGCTCTTTTTCCCCACTACGGAAACTCAAACGTTAGGACGTTTGTTGATAGCATTGAACTCTTGGCAATTATGGTTCAATGTATGCCACTTACTCGTCAACATATCCTTGTTACATTTTTAGAAATTAGATTTGTTGAACTTGCGGAGAACATTGTACCAAAACGAATAGTTGGTTTGGTCACTTCCAACTTTGTTATCCTTGGAAACGGCAATTTAACACATGGCTAATAACATTTCGTCCGACGGTAACCAACGAAAATAAACCGGTAAGGATTCGGTTTCGGTTTAGGGTTTTGGTCTTTTGCTCGTTTTCCTTTTCTTTTGGTCTTTTCAGTTTCGGTTGGTGGTTTTGATTGTGTGGTTTTTGGTGGTGGTTGATGGGATCGTGTTGGTGGATTTTATGTAGATTTTGGAATTGTTGGTAAAGTATTTGTTGTTGTTGAAAGTGATATAATTGTTCGGTTGTGTAAGTCGGCATAGTGTATTGGCTACCGAACGCGGGAAATTGAGAATGTGATGATATTGATTGTGCGGATGAAAGTGTCAGATTGACGAAGATGATGAGTTTGGTTGCAACATCCCGATGATGAGTTTGGTTGCAATATCCCGATGATCGTTAGGATATTGAGACATTTTTTGGCTAGTTGCGCGTGAAAAAATAAAAGTATGAATGGAAGTAAAGTGCTTGTGTGTAAAAAATGAGTGTGTAAAGGATAAAAGTGGTAGTGTTTAGTTTTTTTTACGGCATTTGTATGTTAATGTGCGTTTGTATGTAAACATGTTACCCAACGACATTGGCTTGTGTGGTGGGGCGGTGTGGTAACGCCAACAACGCCTCAGCCAACCCAGCATGACGCCAAGTTTGGCGTTACCATACCTAAGTCTCTTAATGTATTGGAGATGCTTAAGACAACAATAATTATTGCTCCTTTCTCTCTAAAATAATTGTCTCTCAACAAAAGAATTCAAAATCTGATAAAATCAATTCGTTATAATTGTCACCCGACAAAAAACAAACATTTAAAAAAAAATTATCATAATTACTTTTTACAGAATGACAATTTTAAAATTAACTACTTAATTTATAACATTTTTAAAATTTGTAATAATTCACAATCTGTATTGGAGATATAACTTTCTTGTATTTTTGAGAGTCAGCAACTAATTTAAACAACCTATTAGGCTGAATACAATGGCGACCTGAAGCACCTGGGTTTTGCCTACCACGTTAGCGCCTCTCCGACGACCCGGCGACGACCAAGTTGCCACAGTGGCGACCATTTTTTTTTTTTTTTTTTTTTATTTTAATTCAAATTTTTTAGAAAACATTTAAAATAAAAATATTACACAAATTATTCAAATAACATTAAAAACATTACATAAATTATTCAAAATTTTTAAACAACAAATTCGTCATAATCATCGTCACTTATGTCTTCGTCTTCACTCTCTTAATTGACTTCATTTTCACGATTTCCCCAAACGTGTTCGACCAAACAGCTTTTAAGTTTATATGAGTTGTTCGGTCGATTATCTCATGAGTAACTACTAAGTACTAATGATCGTTCATGCGATCTTAAGGGATCATGATCGCGGCGGCCCTAATCTTCGAACCATGTAGGACGTATCGCCCGACCCTTGTTTCAAATGATCATATTATGTAATGTGATACATGTGTACACCACATCTTGGAGATCACGACGCGACAGTCCTCGAGCCGGAACTTTAAGCATTTTTCACTTCTTCTTCAACACACCAAAAGTTCGTTCCACATCTTTTCTTGCTGCTTTGTGCTTTCTCTTGTACAATATTCTTTTATCATCACCTGTGGGAAGATTTGAAATGGACTTAATATGAATGGCCCATTCCGTCAGTAAGATAATATCCCCTTTTATAAGCTACATCTTTAACCTCGAATGGAAGATCCAGCGCTCTCCCAGATTTGATATCATTGAAAATAGGGGAACGATGTAAAATGTTTATATCGTTATTCATCCCGGAGACACCAAAGAACGCATGCTAAATTCATAATCATGGGAGGCGATCGCTTCTAATAAAATGAATGGATGTGGCCCGTGATCACCCCTAGCAAATTGACCTCTCAAACCATTTGGGCAATTCTCTCACTCCCAACTTGTACAATCAATGCTTCCTTTTTTTTGAACGGCGATTTGTATTAAAAACTAGCAAGAAGCTAGAACAAAGTTACAACGAAAATTGATACAATTAAATGGTGCAAGCCACTCTAGGGGTGTTGATCCATTCAAGCCAATTCAACCGGATGTTTTTGCTTCTATGAGTAGTCCAAAGGTGTGAAAGAGTCTTGATTTCCTCCATGAGAGTGTCCCGACGAGTGGGTTTCAAGTCAAAGCAAACTCTATTTCGAAAGCGCCAAATGACCCATGTGGAGGTGTTGACAACAACATCCAAGCAAATTTTTTCCTTGCTGTTGAGATCCGCTGATTCATGCCAAGAAAGAATGTCATCGAGATTATTAGGGATGCAAACCAGGCCCCACAATCAATGCTTCCTATCATCCAGGAAACCCATGCTTATGCTCATGACGAGCATATATTCTTTCAAGGTCAGAATACGTGGGCTTTCGTAAAAACTCATCACCATATAAATACATGATAGTCGTAAAAAACTTACGGAGACAATCACGGGCAGTTGTTGCACCCATTGGAGATACCCGTCAAGAGAATTAGGAATGGCCGCGTATCCCAATTAACGAATTGGCGCAATACACTTGATCCATGGGGTAATACCAAGTGTACTCGTACAATCAAGATTTTGTTGAAAATAAGGAGAATAATCGGTTACCTCTTGAACAGTTTGTGAGAATAGTTTTCGGCTAATTCGGAACCGCCAACGAAATGTTCTTTCGTCATACACCGGGTTTTCGGAGAAGGAAGCCACCACTAAATGATTATGAGCACCTTGATGATCCCTAACTACGTAGTTTCATCGGCCTTTTGGCAGTGACGCTTGGTACTCGGCCCAAGCTAACTGCGTAAACTCCGCAAGCTCGCTCATAACTTCTTCTTCATCGTCGGAAGACAAAAGAATTAAAAAATAGCTCGTATGACATAGTTAAGAGAATGTGTTTGAAGGTGTTTAGAGAATTGTTGTTTCAATTTGTGAATAGAATGAGAAAATAAGGGGGTATTTATAATGCTGTAAAAGCGAGAAAAAAAAAATGCAGTCGAATAATATTATAAAAGGTGATTTTTTTGTTGATGCGTGTGTTTTAAGTCGGTCGTGTAGTCGACCAAGTCCCCGCTTTTTTTGCTTGCCGACCGACGAAGACCGAATGCCCACAATGGGGTGACCTTAGTCGACCGACAGGTCGACTGATCACGACCATAACCATTGTGTTCAGCCTTAAAAAACCAAACATTTTATAAACAAAGTTCCCAAACATTGCCGCCATGTTCAAACTCAAAAACCATAGATTACTTACCACAAACCCAACTTTAAAACCCCAATATTTCACATACATTGCTTCTGCATTATCAATACCACATGATAACCAATTACACGACCATCATTTTCATGAACAACAAAACACCAAAATTCAAGAAACACATTCTTTTGACCCAAAATTTTACCTTTCAGCCTTAATTAACTGCAAAAACTTAAAACAGATAAAAACCCTTCATACCCATTTACATGTTAATGGCTTATACAATGACATTTTATTACTTAACAAGCTTATGTATATGTATGTGCTTTATAAATCTTTGGGTGATGCATAATTGCATATAAAGTGTTTGATGAAATGCCTGAACGAAGCGCGGCTTCGTGGAGTGTTATGGTTGGTGGGTTTGGTAAAGCTGGTGATTATATGAAATGTTTCGAGATTTTTAGGGAGTATGTTAGGTCGGGACAGCGGCTTGATGTGTATACTTTGCCGGCGGTTATAAGGGTTTGTAGGGACAAAATGGATGTTAAAATGGGGAGAGTGATTCATGACATTGTGTGGAAACACGGGTTGTCTGTGAATACGTTTATTTGTGCTGCGATTGTTGATATGTACGCGAAATGTGGGGTGATTGATGATGCTAGAATGATGTTCGATGTGATGGATGTGAAGGATTTAACGACATGGACTGTTATGATTGGGGCGTATGCTGCATGTGGGAATGCTAATGAGTCGTTCCTTTTGTTTGATCAGATGCAAGAACGTGGTATATTGCCTGATATGATTTGCATGGTGACGGTTGTGAACGCTTGTGCTAAGTTAGGTGCTATGAATAAAGCTAAAGTTGTGCATGATATTGTGCGGAAAGAGCATCATTCACTGAACGTGATTTTAGGGACTGCAATGATTGATATGTATGCGAAATGTGGAAGTATTGATTCTGCTCGTGAGATATTTGATCAAATGAGAGAAAAGAATGTTATAACTTGGAGTACTATGATTGCAGCTTATGGGTTTCATGGGCAAGGACAAAAAGCACTCGAATTGTTGCCTATGATGTTAAAATGTGGAATTAAACCAAATAATATTACCTTTGTTTCTCTTTTATATGCGTGCAGTCACTCAGGTTTAGTTGAAGAGGGCCTTCACGTTTTCTCACAAATGCAAGAACAATACCTACTAAAACCAAATGTTAAGCACTATACGTGCATGGTTGATCTATTAGGCCGTGCCGGAAGACTCGATCAAGCATTCAGTATGATTGAGAGCATGACAGTTGAGAAAGATGAAGGTTTATGGAGTGCATTACTTGCAGCTTGTAGAACATATAATCATGTAGAATTAGCACAAAAAGCAGCTGAATCACTTCTTGAAATTCAGCCTCGTAATCCTAGTAATTATGTATTGCTTTCTAATATTTACGCGAAAGAAGGAAAGTGGGAAAATGTGGCAAAGATTCGTGCACAAATGACAAATAAACGTTTAAAAAAGACTCCTGGTTTTACATGGATTGAAGCAAATAACGGGGTTTATAGATTTTGTAGCGGTGATCATACACATTTTGAATCGAAGTCGATATATGAGAAACTTGAGAGCTTGATAAAGAAATTGGAGGCTTCTGGGTATGTTCCTGATACTGAAAATGTGCTGCATGATGTTAATGAGGAGCTTAAATTAGGAAGTTTGTATACACATAGCGAGAAGCTTGCAATTGCATATGGGCTTATTAGTACACCTGAGAGAACCCCGATTCGTATGATCAAGAATCTCCGGGTGTGTGGTGATTGTCATACATTTATGAAATTTGTGTCGGTTGTTGAGCAAAGGGAGATTATTGTTCGGGATGCAAAGCGGTTTCACCATGTTAAGGAAGGTGTTTGTTCATGTGGCGACTATTGGTAGCAGACATTTTCTAGCTGTTACTCCTTCCGTCTCATAATAATAAGACGTTTTTTTTTCTTTTTTTTTTTTTTTTTTTTTTTTTTAATTAAAATTGGAAGTAGACACTTATTTTATGGATAAATAAGATAGTAAGATGAACATTTAGTTCTTATTATTGCAGTTTTGAATATTTTGATGGACAAAAACAATTTCGAGGGTTTAGTTGGTGATATAGCTAATAGCTTGTGCGCATTTGCTTAGTTTGTGCTAAGTTAGCGCTTTTTTATAGTATAAGCTGAAATTTATACCATTCCAAACAATGTCTGATTCGAAACGTGAACAGTTACGGCTTTTTTTTATCCATTTCAGTGAAGGAATCAATGACATTACGCATGATATTAAGGGTGATCGTTTGCTTATAATATAATTACGTTACGTTTTTATTTTCTTTTTGGTTTGTAGACATCAAAATCCTACATGACACTTGGGTTTTAGCCCAAACATAAAACATATTGAAGCCTAGTAACTAGTAAGAAACCGGCCCATCACTGTTTGCAAAGATCATTTTCTTTGAGATCTTTTTTTAACAACTACTCCGTAGTAAGTATAATTTGCAAAAGTGTAAGTGATTAAACATTTATTTTCGATATAAGATCACAAGTTTCAGTCTCGTCAATATACGACTAACAAAATCTTGGATGAGTCAAGAAACAAAAATAGAAGAAGCAAAGTTGCAATCCCTAGAACAATAGTAATTTTCATATGCTACATGGTTTTGTATATTGTTTTTACGCTAATACTAATGTAAAATAGTGGCTATTGATTGACAAGAAAAAAGTTATAATAAGTTTATCCGATAAAAACGAAAGGATGCAAAGAATTCAAAGTTGCGAATCAAACAAAGGTGGAGACTTGATAAGTATCGAAAAAATGTCACCAAATTTGACTGATCGAATGTTTATTGTGACACTTTGGCAAAATCAAAGACTTTTTACGATTTGGAAAATTATGAAATCTAAGCCGTGTCTCTCTCGAACTCTCGAAGCTACTTTTGGCAAATCAAAGACTTTTTATGCGTCTTACTAAACTAATATCCATTTTAAATATAACTCTTCACAACCATATATAGTTATATACTTATATATATATACTGTATAATGTACCACCAACCAACTACTGAAACACTATAATATATTGATATTTTATCATAATGGTGTGCAAAAAGTTTTAAGAGGATGAATACTGGTTTTAATGGACATACGGTAATTAACCTTTTGTTTAAGCTACTATATTCACATGATTTAGTTATGTTTTTAGTCGTGATGTGAGTCTTATTGGCTCGGTATAGTTGTTGCTTCAGTTTTAGGATAAATCGGTTATAATATAAGACCAATATAGTCAACTAGATACAATATAAAAATCTTGTTATCATCCACTCATTTTGCTACAATAGTCTTTGGTCAGAGTAACGAGTGCTAAAAATAGTAACTATTCGTTGGAGTAAGATCTCTCAAAATGATATCATATAATAATAGTCATTTGATTATAATAGTCAATCTTTTTAAACTCGTATGTATACGAAAATGACGAGAATCCTCTCATGTTTATGAAAAATAAAGTTGTGCATGATATGATTGTACATTAAAATAAACGTTTTACAATAATAGCAATGTACAATCAGAAATGCACAACTTCAATAGTTCTTCGTTCATTAATCTCAACTCAAAAGAATGACATAAAAACAAAATACATTTTGTTAGTAAAACATTTTAGTTATATTTTAATAAACTATACGAACTTTAAGTTTGTGCACAACAGACAGAGAGTCAAAGGCAATTGGTCCTGCTGTATTTAAATGACTTATCTATAAATAGATTAACTGTGCATATAAGTTATATAATAATGGCGACGTGTATCCGACGGTGTTTGTTAAAGAACGAACAACTATTTTCGTATAAAAAGATAATGAAATAGATCGAGTAGACGTGGTTGAAGAAGAGTCAACTCTTTAAAGTCGACTGCATTTGAAACATAAAATGAATGTAAATGTGTGATTCATACCAATACCCCAAGTTGCAGCCAACCAGTCCCAACATGCTTTCACAGCTAGTCTTAGACTTGGGTTTTTTTCGGTTACAATTATACAAATATATTATTGTGAGATCTTGAGTTTGACTTTTGAGTTTGAGCAAAATTGAATAAGCATATGATTCAAAAGGTGAAATATGAACACGTACTAGGCAAATAAGTGGACGAAAGATCTTCGATTTTCTTTGAAAAAGAAAAAGAAAAAAAACAAACAATATTTTGCATTCCATGATTTTATACAAGTTATTTGTCACATAAGTTTAATAAATTTATATTTTCATGGAGAATATTATTATTATTATCTTATTATATTATAATGAAGGAAGCCCTTTTATAGCATTACAAAAAACTTTAAATTCATCAATACAAGAAGTAAAGCATCAATTACAACCAATTTAAACATAATTTTCTAATATTAAATACCTCAAAAACTTAAATTTCAACATTATATACAAACATGAACCACATTTTACTGTTCATTAGAGTCAAGAGCGTTTTAATAAATTTAAGACAAAACTACACCATTGGTCCCTAAACTTTCCACGAAACATCACAGGGCACCCTAACTTTCAAAATTCGTCGCCACGCGTCCAAACCTTATGATTTTGAGTCCGATTGCGTCCCTTGACTTATTTGGGCAAGGTTAACGCACGTTTTATGTTCTAGTTTCAGGGGCATAATAGTCCAATCACATTTTCATTACGATCTAACCCAAGCTAATACTGACAGTCAACTTGAGGGACCAAATGTGAACACTCAACTTAATAATTGGCGGGAGTTTTAACAATACCAACGGCAACATAGACAAATTGAGGGAGTAACAGTGTCTTCCCTGACACGCTCTATTTACGTCTAAATGCATGTATATTTCCAACAAATAATGGGGAATCGAAGAGTTCAAAAAATACTTCCAAAATTTAATACAGACTCTTCGTTTTCCCCATTATTTGTGTATATATTGGATACTTCCACATGTTGCTGCATACCAATCTTATATCATCAACCTCAAACACATCTATCACATTCACTTGAAATCATGTTGTCCGGAAACAAACGACCAAGAGATGCGGATGCTATCCAAAACAAGGAATTGACCAAAAAACCAACTACTGAAGCAAATGTGGCAGCAGAAAACCCTATATCTAACTAACAACAGTCGGCCAAAGTTGAAGTGAAACAAGGAAATAAATTTACAAAACCCTCAAATGTAACCTGTTCCAAATTTTAACAATTTACAAAACCCCCAAAAACTAGGTTTTTTTTTTTTTTTTTTTTTTTTTTTTTCCTAAATAACCCCCTTTGATTATATATAAATGAAAAAACCTTTTTAACAATTATCTTAATTTAAATTGATTTTGAACGAAATAAATTTTTTAATTTTAAAAAAACATACCATTGAAAAGGTATTTGAAATATGATCAAAATAAGCTGAATATTAATATACTTATAGATTTTACGCAAATTTTTGCAAAACATCATTATAATAGATATTGAAAAGGTTTTTCAAAGTTTAGTTGCTACCTTTCAAGTATTCATATTACCAAAAGTATCAAAAAAATTGCAAATATTATCTTTATTTAAGTAATAGTTAAAACTACGTAGTAATACTTTACACATTTCATTTCTAAAAAACAAAAAGGTATATATAATATATTGCAGACGTTCATTTTTTTAGAAATGAAATGTACTGTGTAAAGTATTACTACGTAGTTTCAACTATTACTTAAATAAAGATATTATAATAAGACTAATAAAACCTTTATATAACAATAAAACGAGTCAAATATACTCAATTATCAGTTGCTCGATCATATCATATCATATCATGTATGGTTAAAAGAAATAGATTAAAACTAGAATTGAAAAACAAAGGGAAATACCATAGTCAAATACTATTTGAACGAACAAGCCATACAATAGTAATTACTTTTCAAAAAGACAATTAGATTAGTCAAAAACTCGCAGAAGGCCATATTAGGTTCTTTTCATCATGCTTGAGATGTTTATTTTGTCTTTAACTGAATTTACAAAATAATATATCACTACTAGAAACTGGACTTTCAGCGACAGATTTTTCGACAGATACTTTTCCGTCGCTAATTTACCGACCACATTCCGACGAAATAGCGACAAGTATGCTTTTGTGAGTAATTTCCGACAGATTTCCTAGAGATTGGATCGTTGTCGGAAATCCGTCGGTAATTCACATAAGCTACCGTCAAATTTCCAACGCCATTCCGACATCTATTTTTGTTCGTCGCTAATCCGTTGGAAATGTTTTAATTTACAATCATTTTTTATTTTTTAATATTTCCGTCAGAAATCCGTCGGAAATATTATTTATTTCCGACGAATTTCCGACGGAAATATTAAAATTTATTATATACACATATATAATATGTTAAACTATGTCGACTCGTGTTTTAACTTAACTAACTTTTGGATTACACTATTCGGTGTAAATTCTTTAGTTTTTAGGCTTTTATTATGTGTACGTCCTCAACTCATGTTTCAAGTTAGCCAAGTGGTTGCTACATTACTCGTATTGGCTCATGATCGATCGACTTGATGAGCCGGTCAAGTGGTTATGTAGTTTGATAAAATCTATAACAGATAGTCAAAACACTTTTTGATGGTGCTTAAATAAATGAATTAATACTTTTATTAAATTTAGAATAATATACCAAACTAGACATAATGTAATATAAAATTTTTGAAGGATTTTTCTAACTTGTGCCCTGGGGGCACAAGTTAAGCAAACTAAAAGACAGAGGGACCCCACAGAAAAGTACATAGGGATCCACAGAAAAGTACAGTTTCGTGGATCCCTATGTACTTTTCTGTGGGGTCCCTCTGTCTTTTAGTGTGCTTAACTTGTGCCCCCAGGGCACAAGTTAGACAAACCCATTTTTGAATACTACTTTTATATTAAGCCTATTTTGTATAATATTGTAATGTTTTTTGGAAACCGTAAATGTTTTATATGTTTTTCTTTACGAACTCTTCAAATTTTGTAATTTTTTTCATTTGTCAAAATATCGGCTTGACCCGATGGTTCAACCTGTTCAACACGTAATCCGGTGAATCGTTTACTCGACCTGATCAAATAAAACCCGGGTTTTAAAGCATTGATTATGAATTACAAATACACAAAAGATAATAACACAAGTTTTAAATAACACAAGATACTATCTAAAATTCATATATATTTATTATAAACTTATTAACACTTATAAAATACACACTTATAAACTTTACTTCTTTTAAAAAACTTATAAAATACACAATTATAAACTTTACTTCTTTCTAAAAAACTTATAAAATACACGCTTATAAACTTTACTTCCCTCCAATCACTGTTCCATCCGCCGTCGACCACGTCGTCCGCCGTCGACCACGTCACTTTATTAAGGTTTAACTCTTCCCTCCGATCCATTTGCCCCAATTTTGCCCTAACTTTTATCGAATATGCTTTATTGATTGATTGATTGGTTGAATGTTGTGGATTATCAGTTGTTTGTTAGGTTAGGACTGAGCTTATCAGTTGTTTGTTAGGTTAGGACTGAGCTTATCAGTTGTTTTGTTAGTTTAGGACTGAGCTTATCAGTTGTTTGTTAGGTTATCGATGAAATGCCTGACTGAGCTTATTGAGTGGTTGGATATTGTGGATTGCTAGTTTTAAGAGTTGTTTTGTTAGTTGATTATAGCAGACTTGTGTTTGTTAGGTTAGGACTGATGACGGAAATACGGAATGCCTCCTCATGATTAGACTTGTGTTTGTTAGGTTAGGACTGAGCTTATCAGTTGTTTGTTATGTTAGGACTGAGCTTATCAGTTGTTTTGTTAGTTTAGGACTGAGCTTATCAGTTGTTTATTAGGTTATCGATGAAATGCCTGACTAAGCTTATTGATTGGTTGAATATTGTGGATTGCTAGTTTTAAGAGTTGTTTTGTTAGTTGATTATAGCAGACTTGTGTTTGTTAGGTTAGGACTGATGACGGAAATACGGAATGCCTCCTCATGATTAGACTTGTGTTTGTTAGGTTAGGACTGAGCTTATTTTAGATAGAATGACATTTTGAAAAGGTACTAAAAGTGAAACTAGAGTGACTACAAGGTGGTCTAAAAGGTGTCTAAACAGTAAACATGCTATTATGCAGTCTGAATGCCAGATAGATCCAGCAACTGTTATTTGGAAGAGACATCCAACTGGTGATATTGTTCGTTAAACTCATACAACAGGTATTACGCCACCACACCAAAGTTACCACACCGGTTTCGGTGTTGTTCTTGAAGTTATTGGCCAAAGTTGTTTGGTTTATTCATCATTGCTATGCTGAAGTGGCAACATCTTTTGACAACTTAAGTGTTACCACACCTAGCGCTATTATTTGGCATGTGGTTATGAGTTTCTGCACTAATCTATTGTTAAACAACTAGGTGTTTTTTATGTAAAAAGCTTATATGATCTTATGCTTATTTTTTTCTAAAAAAGCCATAAATAAAAATAAGCTTTGTTTAGTTGACAAAGCTTATGAGATGCTTATATGAGTAAAGCTCCTAATTTGTCAGCTACTTAAGTAACTTTAAAATAAACGCACCCTTAATCTAAGCAAGCAGTTAATGTTGTTGAGTGTAACTGATAGTCTGATACATTACTCCAAATGGAAGTTGGGTAGATATACATTTATACAAGAGCTAGATGTCGATTTTTCACTTGTGTAAGTTCCTAATGATTAAGTCTGCAAATGATACCCTTACGTTTTGTCTCCCATGATTAGGGTCCTTAATGCTGTTGTTCAAGTATACAACCAACTACAGTTATGAACTATTCAAGTATTCAAGTATACCACCTAGGTAGTTTGTCTCCCATGATTAGGGTCCTTAATGATACCCTTACGTTTTGTCTCCCATGATTAGGGTCCTTAATGTCGTGTTTACCCCTTGTGTGTTTAGGAATACTGCCATGTTTACCCCTTGTGGATTTAGGAATCATTTATCTTAAATTCTATTGACTTTGCTAGATGAGATGATTTTAAACCAGATGAAAGTAAAGCTGTAAACAAAGAAAAGAAAAAGTTTGTGTTTACTACTGCTTTTTTAGCCCAGTTAGTTGCATTACGTTTAAGTGAGCTAAAATGGAATAACAATACTGATTGATTGATTGGTTATCTCTATTTTGAAATATATCTTAAGCATCATTCTAAACCTAGTATATGTTACTTCTTCGAATCTGTCTGAATCCACTATTAACCACTCAGTTTAGTTATGTCGCAACGTAAGGACAGAGAATGGATGTACAAAAGAAGAAATAGTCAGGGTCTTCTTTGTTCTTTTTACCAATCGAAAGTGACCGAGTTTCTGAATTTTGCGTTTTCAATTGAAAGAGTTGTTGAAAGAAAAACTTTGGGAAGTAACGTAGTTTTCTGTATCAAATGTCCGTGTTCTAAGTGTAAAATAAAAGTATTCAAGAAAAGGGATGATGTTGAGTATGATTTGTGGCACAACGGGTTCATCCGTGGTTATAAAACTTGGTATGCCCATGGTGAAAGAAGAAGTAAACGAGCAGAGATAGGGAAATGTCCAATTGAGGATGACGATGTTGGTGGCTGCAGACAAATGATTTTGGATATACATAATGCAACATTTCAGTCAGATTTGCATTCAGATACTCAGGAAGAACAAGCCCCTAATTCGTTTGCCAAGGAATTCTATGAAATGTTAGAAGCTGATGATGAGCCTTTGTACGATGGGTGTCAAAAGTTTTCGACCCTTGAAGCTGCCACAAGGTTGTTGAACTGGAAAGCAGAATGCAATGTACCCGAGGCGACATATAATCGAGCACTTTCCATCTTTAAGGACATGTTACCTGATGGAAATAAAATGGTTGAAAACTTTTATGAAACAAAAAAGATTCTGAGAAAACTCAACCTTCCAAGAGAAAAGATTCATGCTTGCAAAAACCATTGCATGTTATTCTATGAGAAAGTTGATTCTGTCTTGACTAAATGTAAAGTATGCGGGCATTCTCGTTACAAGAATAGTGGAAGAAATAACGTCCCTAATTTGGTGCTTACATATTTTCCGATTGCTCCTAGACTTCAAAGAATGTACATGTCAAAAAAGATGTCCAAAGAGATGACTTGGCATCACGATCATAAAACAGACTCAAATAAGATGGTTCATCCAAGTGATGGTAAGGCATGGAAGCATTTTGACTCAACCCATTCACCATTTTCTAAAGAGATTCGGAATGTTCGTCTCGGGTTATGCACTGACGGGTTCACTCCAAATAACTTGAATTCTAATTCGTATTCATTATGGCCCGTCTTTCTTACAATCTATAACTTACCTCCTTGGATGTGCTTAAAAGACGTACATGTTAAATTGAGTATGGTTATTCCTGGAAGAAAGAACCCTGGTCAGAACTTGGATGTGTTTTTACAGCCGTTGATTAAAGAGTTGAAAGTTTTATGGAAAGATGGTGTTGAAACTTATGATGCTTATCGTAAAAACAATTTTTTAATGAAAGTTGCGCTATTATGGACAGTTAGCGACTTCCCTGCTTATGCAATGCTATCCGGATGGAGCACACACGGCAAATTAGCATGCCCATATTGCATGGGTAATGTTTATTCATTTCAGCTACAAAATGGAGGGAAACCGTGTTGGTTCGACTGTCATCGAAGATTTTTACATTCAAGACACCCGTATAGACGTGATAGGAAAAGATTTTTGGCTCAAAAAACCGTGTCTGCTGTCCCACCCCCACAATTAACGAGTAATGAAATTTGGCAGCAGGTTCGTTATCTTCCTACTGTTTATGAAGGTGAACCATACAAACCCAAAAATAAAAAAATTGATGGTTTCGGTCAGACACATAATTGGGTAAAGAGAAGTATCTTCTGGGAGCTTCCATATTGGCACACTCTGTTAATTCGACACAATCTTGATTTAATGCACATTGAGAAGAATTTCTTTGAGAACTTATTTCACACCATCATGGGTAGTTTGAAAACGAAAGATAATGTCAAGGCTAGGAAAGATGTAGAAATATACTATGATAGACCGGAATTGCATATCTTAAAGGTGCACAATAAAGATATGAATCCAAAAGCTTCGTACACTTTGAATAAAATACAACTGCAAAAAGTGTGCGAATGGATGACAAAGCTCAAGTTTCCTGATGGGTATGCATCTAACATAGGGGGGTGTGTAAATCTAACAGACTATAGCTTTTATAATTTCAAAAGTCACGATTGTCGTGTGTTTATGCAAAGATTGCTTCCGATTGCTTTAAGAGGGATGATACCGAATGTACTATGGGATGTTATAACAGAGTTATGTACATTTTTTCGTGCAATATGCTCACGGGTTTTGCACATTGAAGTTTTAGAAAAGCTGCAAAAAAGTATAGTTGAAACTCTTTGCAAGTTGGAGAAAATCTTCCCACCCGGATTCTTTGACTCAATGGAACACCTTGTTGTGCATTTAGCTAGCGAAGCTCTTCTTGGTGGTCCAGTGCAATATAGATGGATGTATCTTTACGAAAGGTGATTACTGCTTTAACTCAACACATTTCTATTAACTATATAAAAGTATATTTTAGTTATAACAACTTTTATTTATTTATTTAAACATTTCATACAGGAAGCTGGGTTCTTTGAAAAGAACAGTAAGAAACAAAGCAAGGGTTGAGGGATCTATCGTTGAGAGTTATCTCGTAAATGAACTCTCTGTGCATTGCTCTCTGTATTTTGATCCACGAATAGAAACACATTTGAATCGTGAGCCACGGAATTTTGCTCCAGATATTCATTGTTCTGACTCTCGACTAAGCATATTTAAAGTTCCATCTCGAAGATTATTCGATAAGGGAATTAAAAGAAATATGACAAATGCGGAGAAGCATAAAGCACGTACGTATATCTTGCTTAATTGTGAAGATGTTCACCCTTTTATAAGGTATGTCAAGCATTTTCTTTATTGATATAGTTATCACATTATCACTGTTATTTGCCCAAAAAAAATAACAATTAATTCTGCTTAGTTCATAATCCTCATTTGCATTTGAAATAAAAAACAGTTAGGTTAATAAAGGAGTGTTTGGATAATGGAGTTCTTCTGTGTTCCAGCTTGTTATGTGTGTTAAATATAGTATAGGCAGTTCATTTTATATGCATTTAGGATAGTCAAACAAATAAATTCAGTACTCATTCAATAAAAAGTCAAAATCCACTTATTATTACAATTTCTGCTTAACAATGAGTTGTTCTAATTGCATATTCTTAGATATAGTTGCATAAGTAGGGTATACAGCTTAATTGAGTTTTATTTTAGCTTATTATATCATATTAAAGCATTTAGGATCAATTGAATCTCACGTAAGTCAACTGAGCAAAAGAACTTTAAAAGTCAAAAATTACCAAAAGTTTTCAAAAACCATTTTAGGATTATAGTTCACATGCCAATGCTATGTAATAATCACATGCCTTTTCTATGTACTTATCACATGTCTCTAAAAGGTTATTTTACTTGTATATTGTATAGATTGTTTGATAACTGTATGTTGCAAGTGGATCCTTACATCGACGAACAAACACTTGATAAAGCTAGAGAGGAGAAATTTGCTCAGTGGTTTAAGGAACATATACAATCAAATGATGGCAACGAACACTTGAAAGTCTTAGCACGAGAACCAATGCGTTATGTTGAGTCACATAAAGGATACTTTGTTAATGGTTACAAGTTCCACACCTTGAAACATGGTGATGGGCGGGTCACACACAATAGCGGGGTATGCGTGAAAGGTTCAACCTATAACGAGTTTGAGTCTGACTATTATGGGTTGCTGGTTGATGTTTTAGACGTAAATTACCGTGATAGTGATGGTCGTTGTGTTGTAGTGTTGTTCAAGTGTGATTGGTTTGAACCCATTCAAGGGGTAAGGGTTAATCGTAAGCATAATCTGGTTGACATCAAGTATAAGTCAAAGGGATGCCAAGATGACCCGTTTGTCCTTGCATCACAAGTAGAGCAAGTCTATTATGCACCATATCCGTCAATGACCAAGGATCTTAAAGATTGGTGGGCTGTTGTTAAAGCGGCGCCCAGAAGCATATATGAAGTAGCACAATGTTCTAATGAAGTAGATGATGTTGATGTTGAAGACTTCTTTCAAGAGAATGAGATGCCAATATGTACAGATACAACAAATATGAATGAGAATGTTGAAATTATTTCTCTTGTTACTCAAGGAGAAATGGAAGAAGTTCGTAATATTGATGTTGGCGATGCGTATATGGAAGTTAGTGAGGATGAAGAAGAGTATGTGGATGCATATGATGATTTGGAAGTTAATCAGGATGAAGAAGAGTTTCTAGATATATATGATGATTCAGATGACAATTCTAATAACGAGCTCAATTTATCCGATCATTCTTCTGATGAGGAATTTATCAGATCTTGATCATTCTTTGAATGATTAGTACAAACTTACTTTAACTTTTTCTTACAAGTAATGCAATATGTTGTGTGCTTATGTGTAAAATGACTTGTGCTGATTATTAATTGTGACATGTATAAATGCATTATGCTAACTGTTATTAATTGTGACATGTTTAAATGCATTATTCTTGTTGTTATTAACTGTGACATGTTATGCAGGAATCATGGCTAGAAATAATAATAGTAGAGGTAGGGGAACGGGAACGGGTAGGGGCAGGGGAAGGGGAAGGGGTGGAAATAATGGAAATAGAGGTTTTGTTGGCACTAGTAGTACATTCGGGCGGGGTAATCTGGATGCAGACTATGATAATGGCAGCGGAGGTAGGGGAAGGGGTATAAATGGAAATTTAGGCATTGGTGGTAGTGGTAGTACATTCGGGCGCGGTAATCCAGATAACGCAAATCATGATAATGTTATTGGAAGCATAAGCAGGGGAGAGAGCGTAAATGGAAATTTAAGCATTGGTGGTAGTGGTAGTACATTGGGGCGCGGTAATCCAGATAATGCAAATCATGATAATGTTATCAGAAGCATAAGCAGGGGAAGGGGTATAAATGGAAATTTAGGCATTGGTGGTAGTGGTAGTACATTCGGGTGCGGTAATCCAAATAACGCAAATCATGATAATGTTATTGGAAGCATAAGCAGGGGAGGGAGCGTAAGTGGAAATCTAGGCATTGGTGGTAGTGGTAGTACATTGGGGCGCGGTAATCCAGATAACGCAAATCATGATAATGTTATTAGAAGCATAAGCAGGGGAAGGGGTGTAAGTGGAAATTTAGGCATTGGTGGTAGTGGTAGTACATTGGGGCGCGGTAATCCAGATATAATGTTATCGGAAGCATAAGCAGGGGAAGGGGCGTAAGTGGAAATTTAGGCATTGGTGGTAGTGGTAGTACATTGGGGCGCAGTAATCCAGATAATGCAAATCATGATAACGGTATCGGAAGCATAAGCATGGGAAGGGGAAGGGGAAGGGGCAGAAGTGGAAATATAGGCATTGGTGGTAGTGGTAGTACATTCGGGTGCGGTAATCTAGATGATGTTGATCATGATAATGGTATCGGAATCAGGGGAACGGGAAGGGGCAGAAGTGGAAATATAAGCATTGGTGGTAGTAGTAGTACATCTGGATGTGGTAATCCGGATGCAGATTACGATAATGGGATCCGTGGTGGTACTAATGACAATGAAACAGAGACATCACATCATGCACGTGGTTCAAACTTGCCACAATCAATACCTAATCATCCATCACAAAGGCCGATGATTACACTCTATTATGGCGGGTATGTATCTTAATATATAATGACTGTGATGTTACTTTCTTTTTTACCTAATATATATTGTTTCAATCTTGTAGTTTTGCAGAAGGCCACGTTACCCGTGATATTATTAGTATCTTCAAGACCATGTTTTATGAACCTTGGGCGACATGGAGAGAGGTTGACCAAGAAAGCAGGGATTTGATGTTTGAGGAATTCCAGGTTTTTACTTAATATAACTCATTATAATACCAGTTAATACCAGTTAACCCAAGTTAAATTGGATAAGAAACAAGGTATGTTCAATCTGTATCTAAATGAACACACATTAGCAAACTAAATTCTAACATAGTTTGGTAGTCAATTTGGAGTTGGTGGACTGAAACTGCTGCATATTGGGATGATATTCAACTTGAAGCTAGATGAAAGACTTGCTTGAATTTTTTTATCTTTGAAAACTACTTGTGTAACCTGACGTTTTTTCCCTTTTGGAATACCTTGAAAAAATTATATAAACAAGTTTGCGTTTTGGTTCAGTTAAATCTCTTTAGTTTATATTTTGATTACAGTCATTCAAATTTTCAGTAGTGTTTCTTTGTTGTGAACTTTTATTGTTTGACCGTTTGAGTAACCTAAATATAAAATTTCTTAAACTTGGTTATTCTTTGTAACGTAATATCTTTTCAGAATTGTAATTCGTTGTATGTAAAGTTTGTTTAAGAGTAGTTATTCTTTGTAACTTAATATCAACAGACTTTTTAATCAGACCTTGAGGATACTTGAATGCTACACTTCATCTTGGCTACTAGGGTCGGGGGATATAAAATAGTACAAAATTGTCTGTGAAAAGGTGAACAAACAAATGATGTATATACAGATTGAACCTGTTTATACCAGTTAACCCAAGTTAGCTTCCAATAGTAATGATACATGTTGTTGGTTTGATAACTTATTGTAGCAAATGATGTATATACAGGATCAATATCAGTGGCATCCTTCAGAAAATGCAGCTGTATATAGAGCTTGGGAAAGGGTAATGGCGAGAAGGTATTCAGATATATTGGGTGAATGTCGAAGGGATGCTACTCTTAGAGCCGAACAGGACTTGATCATAGTTGAAAATGATTTATCCGTTCTGAAGCCGTATCCCCCAAGTTGGATAGATCAAGCCCATTGGGAGAACATGATTGATAGGATCTGGAATAAACCAGGATGGCAAAAAAAGTCAAAAGTGGCTCGACAAAACAGATTAACTGAAGTAGATGGTGAAGTATCAAAGCATACTGCCGGATCCATTACCGTTTTTCAACATATGTTCAAAATGGTAAATATGATATCAATTAATTTACTTTTTGAATTTTATACATTAATAAACTCCTAACTAATGAATATTTTTACAAGAAAAACAGAAAAAGCGGCCTGTTACTTTATTAGAAGGTTACCATCACTGTCATACTAGCACAAATGTGTCGAGTGAGGCGTCAGAGAGCGACATGGATGAAGCATCGGGGGGCAGAACAAGAGAGTACATTACAGCTAGCTCAAAAAGAGTGGGAGTAAGTATTTTTTATCTCCTGTGGATGATGGATTAAGTACTTAATCAGTGAACATTATTTCTCAAATTTTCATATTAACTTAGGATGCTGTTGAGGCTGCTATGGTAGAGAAACATGGACCAAACACTAGTGATCATCCACCCGATGACTTTGATCTATGGGAAGAAGCTACCGGGGGGAATAAGAAAGGTAAGTTAGTTGGGTTGGGTTCAGGAGGTGATCCAAGGGTTATGGTGACCCGTACATCAGCAACATCAAGTTCGAGTTTCGCATCTAGCGAACAGGTATGCTTAAGTTGTTCACTTGTGCTTTTGCAACAAATATTACCTTACACGAGTTTGCTGTTACTATTAGATTTTTATTAGCACAACCTATTATTCTGATTAATAAAGGAAGAAGGAAATCTAGTTTAAGCTTGATCAAATTAGTGTTTTAAAGGAGTGTTTGGATAATGGAGTTCTTCTGTGTTCCAGCTTATTATGTGTGTTAAATATAGTATAGGCAGTTCATTTTAGATGCATTTAGGATAGTCAAACAAATAAATTCAGTACTCATTCAATAAAATGTCAAAAATTACCAAAAGCTTTCAAAAACCATTTTGTCTCTGAATTTTAATTCACTCAGTCTTAGTCCAATCTTTCTGAAAATTTGGGATCTTAATATTTGGCAGCTTATCTTATTAAGCCACATTCTTTTAGATTTTTATTAATTTTTCTTAATGGCTTTTGATAAGCTTCAACTTGGCTGTTTGCACTAAAAATGCCCTGCACCACTGTTTTTTGTCCATCTGCTCATATTCATAAGCCCATATATCCTGAGTATTTGAGCTATAATAGGACTACTTTAGTGAGCTTGAGCTTATTTGCATCATAATTTAGCTTATTTGCTAAAGCTTGAGTGAGCTTGAGCTTGAGCTCCAGGATCCTGCACAAGGTCCACCATGGTAAAATCAGATCAAAACAATGAACTTTTATGGGAAAATTACAAGGAGAGACAAAATTGGTTGCAACTTAGTGAGCAGATACATTTAGATAGTAAAAGAGTGTGCCTTACTCCCAGCATATCACTCTTAGGGGGTGTTTTGGTGTGCATTTAAACTGATTATTCTAATTTGATGTTGCATAGCTGTATTGAAGTGTTAAACTATAATTTTCTGATTATTTATGATCTAAATGAAGAGATGCAGAGAAGCTGGTAAGAAGTTGCTATAACTAACTTTCAATGTTCGTTGCCTTATCAACTGAATCTGATTGTTCAAGCTGCAATAACCACTAAATGCACATCCAAATGCTCTCTTAGTGACTTAGACATAACAATTTTAACTTAGTTGATCTTGTTGCCCACTTGCAGCAACAATTAATATGTTTTAAGCTTTCTAATAGGACTTAATATAATGCAGGTACAAACTTTGGAAGAGACAATACGAAGATTGCAAGAGGACAGCATACAAATGAGAGCACAATTTGAAAGAGAGATGCAAATTGAGGTCCAAAGACAAGTGGAGCAGCAGGTCCTAGCGCACATGCAACAACGAGAATTGGAGGAAAATGCTCGTGAACAAGCTCGAGAGAGAGAATGGCAGCAAAGGATGAATGACATTAACTTAGTCTTAAAGAAGTTTACGGATTCCCGTCCCGATCCTTAGTTGGATAACAGCATATCATTTGAATACTTGATTAAATACTCTTGTTTCATCTTGAATGTTTTAAATGCTTTGTATTTGATTTTGATTTGACTACAACTTTTGTGACTTGAATGTTAAATCTTCGTAATGGATCTATTTTGATTTGACTACAAATTTTGTGATTTGTATGTTTATTAGCTCTTTTTAGTTATGTTAGATACAGGTTTATAAATGTAATGTAAGCTTTAATGAGGGAAATTATTTGTATATTTGTGACGGAACTGTGACTGAGTATCAACTACATTTTCCGACGGATCTCTAACGGAATTATTTCCGACGGATTTCCGACAGAAAATATACCGACAGAGTTCCAACGGGGTAAAGTTACCAACAGATTTCTGACGCGTTTTATCAGTAGGTGTTCCAACAGATTTCCGACGGATAGTAATTACCGACCAGGATTCATAGACAGCCTATTTCGGTCACAAATCTGTTGGAAACAACTGTTACCGACAGATTTCCGACGGATAAAACTGTCGCTAAAGACCTGTTATGTGGTAGTGTATGCATCTTTTGTCCAACTACGTCACATTGCATGTTAATTAGTGTCGCTACATAAACCCCAAGGGGCTTCCTAGTCTAAATAGTGTACTGTAATCTGTAGCTTATCGAGTTCACATGCCATAACTTTATATATATTTTAGTATCGCGGATGACTAGTTAGAGTAGTCCATGGTTTGGATGTCAGTTAACTACAGACGACTCTCGTAGGGTTTCGTGTGCATCAAAAGGTTACTTACATGAAATCTTATTGAAAAAATGAATGCTAAAAGCCTAAAATGGTGAAGGATTCTAAATAATTTAATGTTTTTGCATCACATTATTATTGTTGAATGAAATATTAGTGTTTACTAAGCGAAATCAAACACCTAAACATTCAACTTGAACAGTATTATATATGATCAGCAAAATGGATATCATAGATTATTTAGATGTTATAATTACAAAAAGAAGCACGAAAACAATTTCAGAGTTTTGTCTTACATTTCTATTTCTTAAAAAAGAAAAAAAAAGGATCAATTAATGAATATCAAAGGTGTGCCCTGTTTTTCCTGTTGTTGATTACTATGTACGCAATACGTGGGCTAAGTATGGTTTACAGAAGGTTATGATGAATGCAAAGGAGTTCTTTTTCTTTAAGTTTAATTCGAAGAAAGGTGTTGAGGATGTCCTTGAAAACGGTCCTTGGTTGATTAGAAACGTTCCAATTATTCTTAAACCTTGGACTTTGAACACCAACTTACTCAAAGAGGATTTGACCAACATCCCGGTGTGGGTTAAATTCCATGATGTTCCTCTTGCTATGTTTTCTGATGATGGTCTTAGTCTCCTTGCCACATTGATTGGTACGCCTAAAATGCTTGATGTTTATACTAGCCAAATGTGCAAGGAATCATGGGGCCGCAGTAGTTTTGCTAGATGCATGATTGAAGTAAAGTCGGATGAGGTACTTAGGGACAACCTAACTGTTGAAATCCCCCTACTTGATGGGTCGGGGTCGACTATTGAAAAGATATGGGTGGAATACGAGTGGAGGCCACCTCGATGTGATACGTGTAAGATCTTTGGTCATACTCTTGTTGAATGTCCAAAATTTGTTTTACCCCCTACTCAGCCTTCTAAGAGTGGAAATGATGGTTTCCAAACTGTCAACAACAAGAAGAAGGGTAAACAAAGTGGTTCAACTAATACGGTTCAAAGAGGGTTTACTAAACCTGTTGTAGGTAAGAAGTTCATTTATCAACCCAAAAAGCCTCCCCTGAACCTAAGAAAGTTGATGTCAACAAGAAAAAGGCTGCTGACGTGCCAAGTACAAGTGGAACGAATATTGTTACATCTAATCAGTTTGATGCCCTTAATATGGTTGATACTGATGATTTTGGTATTCCTACTAAGGAAGTGACTTCGGATGTGACGTCTGGTAATACATTGGAAGCTAAATAGGATGGGTCTTTAAAGACTGCTACTACATCACAAGAACCCCTTGTGAGTGATCCGAAAGAGAAGGAACAAGTTGGGACTTCTAAGCCTAGTGCTTTTTCTTCTCCGTCTACTTCTTCTACTAAGAGGGGTAACCCATTTTTTAAGGTGGGAGAGATCGTTGTGTCTGATAGTGATGATGAGGAGGTTGTAAACACGTTTGATGAGTCCGTTAATCTATTTGGTGGTGGCCACGAGCGTGAATACGACTATGATGGATGATTACGATGACTATGCGCAGCAGGTTTATGATCCTCCTGAGAATTTGGATGCGCGGCAAATCGTTTAGTGATAAAAAAAAGTTTATGGGTTATAAACGAAAAATAATAAAAGTTTGAAGATTTAGGGATTAAACATAATGTTTTGAAACCTGGGTCGACCCGGGTGGTTCAACTGGTTAAACCATTCAGGTCGAAAAACGGGTTGATTTAAACCGAGTCAACCCAATGGGTTGGGTCGAACATGAGTGAAATTAAACCGCGTCAACCCATCGGGTTTGAAGCGTCTCGGGTTAACCCAATTTTCGATGTGTATTAATAGTTTCCTTTTGAAATATATGTTTTCAACATTTCTATTTTTAGTTTTAACTTTTTACTTTTCGCTCTTTGCTTTTTCCTTTATATATAGTATACGCGGGTACCCTGTGACGATTAATCAGAAAAATAGATCTCGATGAGGCCTGATTTACCACTTTGTATCGGTTTTAACGGGTCCTCTATGATTCGTTTTCGGATGGTTTTATTTGTTAGCCGAATTGGTAGCGACACCGGTTCCCGGTTGAACTCGTTGGTCCAGTCTGATTTTCAAAACTATATGTGCCATCAACTTGTTAGCTTGTATGAAATTTTATGTGTTTTATTAATTTTTATAATGTGTATAATAACATATACTTTTCATTTTAGGGTGTTTTAAAAATAATATTAATTAGTGTGTTTAATTATTTTATATTCGTATGTTGTTTAGCTTGTTTAAATTGTATATTGTGAAATTTTTTGTACTTTTTAGTAAGGAGTGTTTTATGGAGTAATTGTTTGTATTTAATTTGGTAGATTTTTTTTAGAATAGCAAAAAAAATAAATAAAAATAAAATAAAATAAAAAACTAGCAGGAAGCTAGAAAAACGATTACAAGGTAGAAACCACTAAAGGGTTTTGAAGCCAATTGTTCCATGAAATGGAAGATAATTTGTTCCTAGAACAATACCACCTATAAGAACAATCTACAATCTTGTCAAATAAAGTACTACGCCTAGGCGGAGAAGTACTAAAGATCATCTCGTTACGGAAATTCCACAAAGACCAAATAACAACTCCGCATATAACTTCCAAGATAGATTTCCGAGAAGATGAAACGCGCATGTCATCCATCCAAAAGAATAGGTCCTGAAGGTTAGAGGGACTAGGAGACGGTAAGTCCAACCATACAAAAACCCGTTGCCAAACAGTTGTAGCAAGAGAGCAGAACCACAAAGAGTGATTTGTTGTTTCAATACCATAGTCACAAATTGGACAAGAAAGCGAATCCATATCAATCCCTTTCCGACTAAGATTCCATCTAGTTGGAAGGCGGTCACGAAGAACTCTCCAGATGAAAATGTTAATCTTCTTAAGGAGAAAACGATTCCATCTTGTTTTAAAGCCACCGTTAGGAAGAGTGCATTGGTCAATTTGCTCACGAGTGCTTTTAACCGTGAAAGTTGGCGTCCCAAGGGACCAAGTCCATGTATCCTCAGAATCATTTAGCGAGCAAGTTGCCAACTGATTATAGAGGGTAATGAGATGATTAGCATTCGTTCCAGTCGTAATCGGGCGAGACCACTCCACGGCCCACCCATTGTTCCAGCAATCACGGATCGTGCATTCTTTATTCAAAGCTAGACGGAAAAGGCGAGGAAACTGATATTTAAATAGAACTAAAGACATTAAATAACTCGATCAATACTTGTTAGTTGTTATCTAATGGAGTATATTGGATTTACATACGCTTTTACAAATTTCTTCTTTTAGAAATTTCTATAATTGCTTTATAGTGTAGTTATCTAATATATTGGATTTACATACATGTGTGCTTTTACAAATTTCTTCTTTTAGAAATTTCTATAATTGCTTTATAGTGTAGTCAATATGGCTGTATTTTTATATTAGTTTTTGCCTTCCATCAGTTCCATGTGGTTTAGAGTTTAGACTATTTCAAGACATAAAAGGAGAAAAGGTCCTACCAAAAATGGCTTGATGCGTTCCATTTATATACGGGGACTGTAGGACTTGATACGGTTAAGACCAAAATACGTACAAGTTAATTTGTATATTAGTTAGTCTAAGAAAAACAACACATGTATAAAAAAAACTGACAAGTTTAATGGTATATGAATCTCTTCTAACGATATACATATCATCTTCTAGATTAAACAAAACTAGCCATGTACATAAAAACATAAATATTAAAATTATATTTTCAAATCCAATAAATTAATCGGCCAAAAATCAAAACCAATAATTAAAAATGAAGTTATTCTCCGTATATACTCTATGAATTTGCACATAGCAAATTTAAATAGCCATATGAATCTTCACTTTTTACCTAAAAACTTTTTAAAACTTGCTTATATACAAGATTAAAATCTACTCTGTAGAAACTAACACATGGAAATGCTAGAAATGTCCTCATTCTGTGTGAAGATTGGAAATTATACCTTACATAGGAAGTCATAATGTGCATATTTTTTAGCATCGACGAGTTTTTATATATATATATATATATATATATATATATATATATATATATATATATATATATATATATATATATATATATGTATCTATAAGGTACTTTATGTTAATTTATTTTTAAATGTATACATAATACATTATCAGTGTCAACATATTGATTAATTTGTTCACGTATGTAACAACTTTATGGATCATAATTGACTTTTGTATCATTTCGTTGCAATAAAATTTCAAATTCCACTTTCCAAGAAAAGTTACAAAAAAGCAATTTGGATACTAGCAACAAGCAGATGCGTCACCAAAGCACTTTCGTATCAAAACTTGTCGAAACTAATCCCAATTTCCTGCCGCATTATTCCAATTCTAACTCAATTTATTTATATGAAACCTAAAAGGGTATTCACACAACTCTATCCCACATGCATCAATTTCATCACTGTGGTTCTTTTTTAAAATTTTCTCATAAAGTGTCTAATATTTTTTCTAGTTTCTCTAGGTTTTCATGTCCTCCAAATGTACAAAGTTTTAGGAGATTCAACTAATTAAACTCTCCATCAATTAAATATTATTTTTACTCACTAAAGTCTCATCTTACTGGTTGAAAGGTACAAGTGGACATTTAATTTGGCACATTCAAAAATTCTATTGTGGACACTTAATATGAGACGGAGGGAGCATTAGATAGTGAAGATGAAGATTAAACTGCCTAGAATTGCCCAAATTATTAGATTTATAATGTCATCGTCTATACAAAATTGGTGATCGATAAACGTGGAAGTTTTTTTTTACAGTAATAGATTTGATACTTTCCAAATCTCTTGAAAATGATATGACAGAGTACATTATTTATTGAAGGCATTAACTAATGATATGTTACTTCCTCTCATATTAAGTGTTCGTTTTTATAATATATAAAGTTGTAACAAATCTAACTAAGTATATTTTGCATCGATCAAATATCAAATCCATAATATAGTTTGTGCACCAATCAAATATCATCTTTATCTAATAAAGTCTACTTTTATTAGATGAAATGTAAACCGAACACTTATTATAAAGCATCCTAAAATAACAATTTAATGTAAAATGATTTTGAGTATTTTTTTTAATCGGTTTCCATTTATGGCAACTAACTATTTGGGGTCGGAAATATTCAACTAGTCAACTTGGATATACATGTTTACATGTAAATGCATAATTTCTTAATTTATCCTCACCTGCGATAATAATATTTAGCACGTGTTAGGTGATGCATTATTTTAGAGGTGTTTAATGACTTAATCGTGCTTGTTTACGTTCACAAAAGAGTAAGAACAAGGTCATAAATTGTTAGGAGTACACGTTATGAATAGTTAAGTAACATAATATTATCTAAAAATTGAGATATTAAGGTTTTATGACCTCTAAACTCTTGATAACCTCAAAATCTAACATAAACTGTACATGACTACTAGGGGTTTGTTTGGCGACAAGGAGCAGTAAGCAGTGAGCAGTAGCAGTAGTATTAAGCAGTAAGCAGTAGCAGTAAGCAATAGATATTTGTTTAAAAAACATGTTTGGTAACGTAGCAGTAGCTGTAATTATAAAGCGTAAAATTACGAAAAAAAAGTATATGTACATTAAAACAAAAAATTGATTAAACAAATAATAAAGTTATAATTTATCAAGGTACTCATTATTTTACTAGTTTGATATTACATAAACACCATGATATGCTAGCTATAAATTATATGCAACGTTTGTTCCATATTGATGTGGCAATATCATTATGAATTTGTTTCATCTCATTAGACGTTCTACTAGAATTACCTTCATTATTTGTCACCGAGCCATGAACATCACGATGTTTGTGTTCTTATCAAATAGAATCAGAAGATAACCTTTCGACGTATGTGCATAAGTCCCAACCACTAGACCTCAAGTCAGCTCAGTGACGCCATATCATGTGTAAATTTACAAGCTAGAAGTTATATAACTAGTCCATTTAACTAAAACTTAAAAAACAAATGGGCAAATTATAAAAAAAAAAATATTATACTTGCCACCTATTTATCTTCTGGGTAGTGAACAAATTTTTTTCATTTTCAGCACCATTAACTTGTCTTTTTTTTTTTTTAATCTTCAAGTTAATATGTGACTTGCTCAACCGGTACCAAGTTTCACCACTACCCAGAAGATAAATAGGTGGCAAGTATACTACTTTTTTTTTATAATTTGCCCTACCGGTAAATCATTAGTTTATATATCCCAAGTGTTTAGGTCACCGGAACACCACTGCCACCAACATGAACACACTACCACCATTTCCTTGATCTCTACATTATTTCCATTACTCTGGTACCTTTCACGGGCCGAGAAACATCTCTATCACCACTCGTAACTCAACCACAACCACACACCCACCACCGAAAACATCTCTCTCTCTCTCTCTCTCTCTCTCTCTCTCTCTCTCTCTCTCTCTCTCTCTCTCTCTCTCTCTCTCTTGTTGATACCGAAGATCCAAGGTAGATAATCTGTGTACTTTCGAGGGTATTGGAGTTTAATAACGAATAAAAACTAATAAAAATGTAATAAATAATGGTTTGGTATTATGTTGGTGTCGAGAGGAATGATTCGGTATGTATGCGAAATGTGGGATGTTTCGGGTTGCAATTAAGGTGTTTGATAAAATGCCTGAGAGAGATGTGGGGTGTTGAAATACGGTTGTTTCGTATTATTTACATGATGGGAAGTAAATAACGGCGGATGTTGTGGCAGTGGTGGTGGTTTTAGGTAGAAATAACGACGACTGTTGTGATGGTGGTAGCGGTTTTCGGTAGAAATAAGAGCGGCGAATGGTGGAGATTTTTTTTTTTTTTTTTTTTTTTTTTTTTTTTTTTTTTTTTTTTTAATGGTTTGTGTGATGAGGAAGGAGGAAGAGAGGGGAAGGAGAAGGTGGGTGGTGGGTTGAGGTGGCCGGAGCGGCAGTGGTGGTCGGAGAGGGTGATGATGGGTCGGACAAATTATAAAAAAAAAAGTATTATACTTGTCACCTATTAATTTTCTGGATAGTGAACAAATTTTTTTCAAACGTGACAAGTATAATATATTTTTTTTTTAATTTGCCCAAAACAAATCATCCCAACAACTTGCACATAGCTCATTAATTACAATTTTTTAATACAGCAAATTCATTTCTCGTTGGTCAACATAGGTGAAGTTTGGGTAAATATGTAATTCTCAAACAACATGTTGAGAGCAGTAAAGAAACGCTTCTTCTGGAAGCAGTTCAATTTGGAGCAGTGGGTAGGGGTGTTCATGGTTCGGGTAATTAACCGTATAAACCGAAAACCGAACTGAACTGAACCGAAAAAAAACCGAAACGAACATATAACTGAACCGAACTTGTTAAAACCGAACCGAACCGAATTAAAAATTCGGTTTTCGGTTTGGATATAGGTTTTGCTATCTGAACCGAAAACCGAATTTATATAAATATATATATTTTTTATATATTTATATTATTTTAAATATAAAAAGTGTCCATTAAAAGTTTATATTAATATAAAAAACACTTTTTTATGCTTGAAATATTTTTTTTCCCAAAAATATATATAATTAAATTAAAAAAAAATATAAATAGTGTAATTCAAGTACAAATTTCGGTTTTCGGTTTTGACCCATAACCGAACCGAACTTCGGTTCGGTTCGGTTATAGATATTTTCGGTTCGGTTCGGTTTTCGGTTATGACCTAATTTTTTTTTAACCGAACAACCCGAACCGAATAAACCGATAACCGAACCGATGAACACCCCTAGCAGTGGGGCAAGTTTCAAACGCTATTAAATGTGTTGCCAAACAAGTTTTTCACTTAAATGCTTACTGCTTGTCGCTCCTAAACGCTTCCTTAACGCTCGTTGCCAAACATGACTTAGAGGTGGCATAAGGATAAAGCAAGTAAAGCTAGAGCTTTAAATCCTCAATTAAAAAAACCCTCCACTTTCCTAGGATATTGTAAGTATATAAGGGGGTGGCAAGTGGCAACCATGCCTAATAATGCCTAGAAAATAATTGTAATTAGTCAATCATGTGTTGCCAACACATTTCATGTCTAACCATGCCTCAAGTATCATTTTTAGTGGCATTGTCATGCCTAACCATGTCATGCCTACATTTAAGGTTCAACGTTCGAATTATTAAATGCTCAAGGTCTTTGCCGAATCGGTAATAGTTACCGATTGAGATGCCGATTTCCCACACCGATGGCCTGGCATTGTATTGCCGATTCATGTCGATCCAAACAGAGCTTCATGCCGAAACGTTGCCACCCCCTAAAGTCACTCTCATGTTTTGTTGGCTCTAATACTAAGAGATCCGATTATAGGCTATGTTTGGCAAAAATAGCTGTGAGCAGTAGCATTGAGAAGTAGCAGTGAGCTGTGAGCAGTAGCCAAAAAAGCTCACAGCTTCATAAAGAAGCATTGGAAAAATGAGCTTTTCTAAAAAATAGCAAAACCCACAGCTCTCATGTCAAACGAACACTAAAAATCAAAAAACTCATTGTTCACCGCTTATTGTACAAAAAAGCTTCAAAAAGCTTTGTGCCAAACATAGCATATATAAGTCTCCAACTCTTCGATAAATATTAAATGATCAAAATTTGGGTCTCTTTTGTTTCTACTTTCTAAGCAAACAAATTGCAAACAATTAAGCAAAATATATTATCCAATTTATATAAAAGACAGGCGCTTGAAGACAAAAATGAATGAACAGTAACATATTACGGATATTGGATGGGCTAAATTGTGGTCCTCCTTTCGTTTTGGTACTTGATAGTACTATATGGTTTCAGATAGTGGAGCATGTGTGCACTTCTTATTGGCTTAAACAAAGTATCCCCGTACCGTTTAACCCCCGTTTTCCCTTAAGTCCACTGTAGTTGTCACTGTTAAGGTCCGTAATACGGGTGTGATTACCCCGTAATTTTCCTAACCTGTTTTACTGTGTTAAAACTGCCCACAGATTTGTGTAGCCTTATCAAAATACCACCAACAGTTATCATATGGTTTAGCTGCCACAGTCACCATTGTTGTCTACTAAAAAAACACTAAGAAACAAAGCATAGAGAATCTTTCCTTTACACAGGTTTTTTACATCTTGAATTTGTCTTTCTTGTATGCTATATGGTTTCCCATTCTTTTTTTTTTGTATCTTTATGGTTATCAAAATTCGTTTTCGTGTTTTGCATCATTATTGTAAGAGTTTAGTCTCAATTTTTAAGGCCCCTATTTTCAAAGACCTTTGACTTTCAAAATCCGTTAAAAAAATAAAATATAAAAAATTGGGCGTTATTTATTTATGAGTAAATTACATGGTTCGTCTTTGTGGTTTGGGCGAAATCACTACTTTCGTCTCTCGACTTTCATTTTTTTGCATTGAGAATCCTTATAACGAAGTTTCATAACACATTCGTCCTTATCACTAACATGTTCATCCTTGTGGTTTGGGCGAAATCATTACCCTCGTCCCTCGGCTGTTTGTGATAAGGACGAATGGTGTTATAAAACTTCATTATAAGGATTCACAATACAAAAAGAGTAAATTGCATAAATCGTCCCTGAACTTTGGTCAGATTGCATGTTTCGTCCCAACCATTTCGAAATTGCAGAAATCGTCCCTGTGAGAAACCTTTGAGCAAATTTTCGTCTCTGGTTGGGACGAAAATTGCATAATTTGAAAGTTCCAAATTGCATGTTTCGTCCCAATCAGGGACGAAAATTTACTCAAAGGTTTCCCATAGGGACGATTTCTGCACTTTCGAAATGGTTGAGACTAAACATGCAATCTGGCCAAAGTTTAAGGACGATTTATGCAATTAACTCATACAAAAATGAAAGTCGGGGAACGAAAGTAGTGAGTTCGCCCAAACCACATAGATGAACCATGTAATTTTATGAGGCCAACAATGCATATGAGACTACACTAAATTGTTTGATTTTAAGAAAAAGAACCAAAACCACTCCTTTGCTTATATAAATAGATGATAAACCCATTTAGTGTTTAATAACTTCTAAACATGACGGTAAAAGAACCAAGTGTTAAAGAAATTTTTTTATTGAATTAACAAATATGAGAAATAGTTTATGTTTTATTGTCTAATTTACAAACACAAATAAATGCCTAATTAATTCATTTCATGTTCGTGGACGTTTTGGCAATTTAGGACTTGTTTGTTTAAAATTTCTAGTAAGTCGTGTTTAAATAACAGCTAAATTAATGCAGAAATCATCAATTTTATCACTTTATATTTTTAGTTATCTTTTTTCTATTAAGTTATAAACAAACAATTTTCATATAACTTTCTAAATTCATTTTTTTTCATATTAAATAAAATTCAAACAACAACTTAGTAAAACAATTGGAGAAAACCAACCTCCTAATCCAAAACAACATACAACAATAATTGGTTAATACTTAATACTACGTATTAGACTAAGTAAAGGTGTTATCATCCATTTTCTATAGACTTTTATTGAATGAGATCACGTTGTCTCGAGGTTATTTCCTTGAATAATAACATAATAAATGATCTATATTTTCAAGGGTAGAAGATATGATAAAAACATAAATATGTGTAAACACACTCACATGAATTGCGTATACTAGAAATGATTGTATTTAATACTACAAAATAGAGATGATATTAAATTATGTAAATCACAGAAGAACACAATCAATAAAATCTCTATTTAGTAATTTATATATTATCACCGATGAAAGTTATTAACCTCCGGTCATCGGCTACTTGTTGGTGATCCGGAGAGATCATGTTTTTTTTCCACTTTATTGTTTTTTTTATTTAGGATTTTATTTTCGTATTTTATTTATAAACCCTAACTCTAGCCGTAAAAAAAATATATATATTGAGTTGACATCGATCCACTATATTTTTTTCTTCATCATCTATTTGTTTTTATTGTCGAAGATCATTGTTCTTGACAACAAAAGTTGATCATCAAATTGCCGCTCACTTCTAAAGGCAAAGCAAGTCATGACGTAAAAGCAATTATCACGCAAAGAAGGATGCCGCAAGCAATACACAGTTATGCCGTCAAATACAATTATGGTTCCGTTCGAACAAACAAAAAAAGATGAAGAAAAGAAGAAGCGGCTTTCAACATTCATTCCAGTTTGTCTGTCCACAATGCTGCCGTTCAAACTACGGGGGAGTATTAAACGATTAGATTATGGTCCAAACCCGATTGTGGGTTTGAGTCCATTAGGTTTAAAGTTAGTTGGCTTACTCTCCAAGATATGTTTTATTATAAATAGAGATGATATTCCATTATGTAAATAACGAAAGAACACAATCAATAAAATCTCTATTTAGTATTTTACAGTAAGCTACCATATATTCTTTCATGCTCAGCTTTTACTTGGAGACATATGTGACATTTCTCAATGTACTGTTAGGGACAAACTTATGTATACACTTTGAGGGAGGTGGGGGGGGGGGGGGGGGGGGGGGGGCATGGTTAGCTGAAAAAGTAAGATGATAGAGCATTTTTTTTTTTTTTTTTAAATAATAATTTTGATATTTTTTCGAAAATAACCCCCACTCAAAACTCAAATTGCCCCTCCCTCCACCCACGTACTAAAACCAAACAGTATAAATCCTTGATCTCTAAGTAACAATACTCGATTTATTATTTTGATCATAGTTTTTTCTTTCACATTTTTTTGCTATATTATTAAAAAGAAAAAAAAATATTGCCCCCCGCAACCTATTTTCCTGAATCCGTCACTGCTTACCGTCCAATTGATGACTTAATCTCTGGCCACCAATATAATGACTTTAAATCTTTATACATCTTAGTGCTTCCGGATGAATTGAGTATTTAGATTTATGGGCTTCATTTAAGATCATTTCCTTTAGGCCACCAAATTTAGAGACCCATATTTATGTGTTGGTCCATTCGGTTCTGTTCGTTTTATATGTTTCAAGTGTGTTTTTCTCGGTTTTGACTCGAAGCGAACCGAAACAGAAAATAATAAATATATAAAACCGAAAACTGAACCGAATATGATTGGTTCAGTTTTAGTCGAACCGGTTCGGAACGATTTTTCGGTTCCATTCGTTTTGCTCGGCGCTAATATGAATAGATAATCGGATATAATTTAATTTTGACCACTACACTTGCTAATTCATCGTGTATATCTGATTTTATAGATAATCGGATATAATTTATTTTTGACCACTACACTTGTTAATTCATCGTGTGTATATCTGATTTTGTAATTTTTTTGTGAGTGGATCATTGATCTTTTATAAAAGTTTCAAATTTAAAATTCACAAAATAATAGCAAACACCGTCATCTAAAATTTGGATAAAATGTGTAAGAGTTGAATTTGAATAAGGAAAAGATTTTGCTAAAAAAAAAAGGAAAAGGAAAAGATTTTCTTTAAACCGGCTTATAATATACAGTAATATATAAATATCCAATAATATTATTTATTAATCTTATCCTCATGCGGAAGCAAAGCCATCTCTATAAATACTCAGCGTAACATACTCTTCCGATTCATCCTCAATAACTTCTCTCTATAAACAAACACTAACACATTAGGTGTGTTCATTTTTTTCTCTTCTTATTTAAAAAGCCAGCAATATATAATTCTTTAATTTTTTTGGTACAAAGTTGTGGCAATGATGAGGGGTTTGAGTAAATTATTTTTTTTATTCGGATTGATAGTATGTTTGTTTCCATTGTTGAATAATGGAGGAGTTATGGCTTTTCACAAAGTTTATAAGAACTTTCAATCTTTAACCACAACGAATGTTAAGCAAGTTTACAGAACTGGATATCACTTTCAACCTAAACAAAACTGGATCAATGGTACGTCTTTTTTCATTTCGTCTTATTATTTTTTTCCATGCACGAAACTAGGTTGCATATTGTGTAGCGTAATATCGTTGCATGCTACCATGAAATTTCGTCATACATCTGCAATATGTATGCATGTCATTGGATGGTATCATGATTTTATATTATATATTGATCGAACTAAATCTGTGTTGAAAACATACACAATTGGTTATCAGGTTGTTGTCATGAAATCATTTTTATGATGATTCATTTATCTCTAGTTGATTATCAGAATTGCACGTGGGTATGACTTAGCATGCAAGCATATAATCAGCAGTTTTGAGTTAACATGCAAGCATATAATCAGGAGTTTTTGATAATTAGTATATCGACCTTTAATTATCTTTGAAAAATAAACAGAGAATAAGTCAAATAAATCTTAACTGTGTGATTAAAATAGCCTACCATTTTTGAATAACAATAACAAGCTATTTTTTTTATTTTTTATTTTTATTTTAGCCATTAGTATGGAGTACAAGTTAACATGTCATTTTTAATATTTATTGTTGAAAATAGAACGTAATTCTCATCAATAGAACGTAATTTTCATCAATTGATGCGTATCCTATGAAACTAAGATATTATTTATATTTTGCTAAAAAAAACAAAAAAAAATAAATAAATAAAAAAAAAAATAAAGAGAGAGAGAGAGGATAATGTTAATTATTGCAATTTTTTGGTGTGCAAAATAATTAATTAATTAATTAAATTAAGTTTTTGTTTTGCATCTTAAACTACTGAAAACCTTCAATGGCATTGCAGTCATCTTATGTGGTATGAAAATCTTTATCGGTTTTAGAATGAATAATTTCTATATAATTTAAGTCTAAAACAACCTAATTTCTTTCTGGCCATCAAGTTGGGCCATGCTGTCATCTTCTCAATCTAATTATAAAAGTCAAAGTCAATGTTTTGAAATTTATTGCACATGACAAATTGGGAGTATATATTTTTATATTTTTGTTTTTATATAAATAAATAGTAACTAGTAGTCCGTATATAACTGAGCTATTCCTTGTTAAGCGCTGGTGTCTGTTTTATATAAAAGAATAAATTTTATCAATATATCAGATAAAAAAATTCTACGTAATAATTCAGTAGTACAGGACATTCAAACTATATAAAAATACATCACGTGTGAAAAAGGAAAAAAGTTTTTTTTTTTTTTTTTTTTTTTTTTTTTTTGTTTTTTTTTTAATTATGAAATTGCAAATTGGTCAATCTATATATAGTTGCATGTTTTTGTGGTTGCAACTTGTGGACAAATAAAATTCCATGCAAGAACATTTTCGGGTCCAAAATAGTGCTATGGGGACCAAGTGAAATTCTTAGAAGTGATGCACTATGTGTTATTGCCATTGGTTACTCAGTATTTTTATGGTTTAATTTCATATATCACTTTAATTTCATGAATAATTTCATATATACCCAAAGTGCAAGTATTAAATGTATAATGTATAATGTTTCTGGCCAAAAAAGATTTATCATTTTCTACAAAACATTTTGTAAGAAACACAATTACTAAACTAAACGCACCCTAAAATCCTGAATACCCTGATTTTATATCATATGTTTGATCCATTAATTCTTCTACAAATATCTCCTTTACTTTTGTTAATTTTCATATAATCTATAATTTTGTGATCAAGTTCCACTAGTCATACTATATATTAATCAGTCATAAAACTTTAAAACCTACTACAAAAGTGTTTTAAGATAGTTGAATAGACAAATAATAAGTCGGTGGGTGATCACTCAAATTCTCAATACACAAATTTGATTTGTGTATATTTCTTTTTATCCATTGATCAAATTGGATATAGTTTCAAGGGTCATATTTACGGTCCCGTTGACAATTACAAGCTATAGGTTAGAACTAGAATATGATATCAAGGATTGTTAGTTGATGGTAGATTCTCCACCCACGTCTTTGTGGAAAAGTGTACCGAAAGCGACCAAGACATTTTTCAAAAACCGGAAACGTAACGTTTTTACCAAAGTACCCTTGATTCTTTTGCTGCACACCTTATGTCACGAAAAAAGTAACAAACTTTTAACTCAACTGCGTGATGGTAATTTCTTGTGTTTAATGGACCTGTCACGATGAACTATACATTTGTTACTTTGTAGAGAAAAGTAATTATGTATGCTAGTTCTTTCGTCTTATTTTAATTACTTTCGTGTAGCTTATTATCTCTATGCAACTGATGATTTTCTTTGTTTTTTTGCATGATGCTGCTGAAACAAATTAAATGACATAGATCCGAATGGTAAGTTTATTTCTTAACTGTTTATTACATATATTCTATGATGATAGCTTTAGATTGATAATTGTATTTGCCATTTGCTTTTGCAGCACCAATGTATTACAAAGGATACTATCACTTGTTCTACCAATATAACCCAAAAGGTGCCGTTTGGGGAAATATTGTGTGGGCTCATTCGGTATCAAAAGACATGATCAACTGGATTCCGTTAGAACCAGCAATTGTACCATCAAAACCTTTTGATAAGTATGGATGTTGGTCTGGCTCAGCCACGATCCTTCCGGGCAATAAGCCAGTTATTCTATACACAGGAATAGTCGCCCCAAAGCCAGAACCAGGTTACCAAGTTCAAAACTACGCTATACCTGCAAACTATTCAGATCCATTACTCCAGGAATGGATCAAGCCTAATGACAACCCAATCGTAAAACCAACATCAGAAAATGTATCCTCTTTCCGTGACCCCACAACTGCATGGTTCAACAATGGTCATTGGAAAATGATTGTAGGTAGCAAACACAACCAACGTGCACTACAAAAAAAATGACATTTAGTGTCTGAAACTTTTTGTGACTGAAGAGTAAAAAAGTCAATAAAGCATCACTTTAATCTTTCACAGCTAATTAAAAAAGTCAAACAAAAATTCAATAGATACATCTGCACATTATATTCCATTTCAAAAACACCACAAGTCTTCTGCTTAAAATTTCAAAACCCCGTTCACCATGATTTAATCAAACACACTCACTCTTCCAGCCCGCCGTCCGCCATTCGCCGCCCGCCGTCCGCCATCGCCGCCCGTTGTCCGCCGTCGACCACATCCGTCTTCTGCTTATTTTGCCCCAAATTTGAATGTATGATTTTGCCCTAATTTTTGCTTCAATGTTTTTTTGATTGCGAGTATTATTTTGCCCTAATTTTGATTGTTTAGCTGATTGCTAGTTAATTATTATGGATGAATTGTTAGGGTTTCGATTGAAGTTTATTTTGATTTTGATTCTTTTGTTTATGATTACATCATGTGATAATGAAGATGTTTGTGATTGTTGTTGTGTTACGTATTGATAAGTTTGGGCTATAGTTTGTGACATTGTGACGGTTTTTAATGCGAAATTGATATGAAGGTGAATATAATTATTAACGTTTTTGAACGAAAAGTTGTAGGCGGATATATTGTTAAAGGAGCGTGTATAAATAACGCAGTTAGTTAATTTATCTTACCCGTAATGTTTTGATGATTGTTGAGACGCGCGTGTATGGATATTTAATGCAGTTGGTTTTAGTGAATTGACGTCGGATGTTGTTAGGCTAGTGATATGTGAAATAGTGAATTCAAGGTGCTAGCTAGTAGTTTACAGTAATAATTAAAAGACATCGTTTAATTTTAAACTGTAATGTAAATGTAATTAGCGTTTTTATATGAAAAGTTGAAAGCGAGAATAGCAGATGAAATTTGGTGCTTAATGTTTGATGTTTGTTGAGACGCGAGTGGATAGATAATGCGGTTAGTTAGTTTTTTGTTGGTTAGTTTGTGTAAGTAGAGAAATGGCATTGTGACAGAAGTTAGTATAACCAGATTAGTCTTAAAATGCTTAAGAAGGCCGTAAAACTAAAGTTCTGATTGTTTTTTGTTTTCTGCAGTGATTCTAAATGTTTGTGAATAAGAGGTAAATGCGACTATTTTGAAGGTTAATGCTCACAAATTTGGCTGTGTTGTGGATTGGTTTTAGACTGTTATCATGAAGTGCAATTATTGGTGTTTTGATTATGTAGGTTTTCGGTGAACCCACGAAGGAGAATTAGGCAGCATAATGGGAAGTTATGTAGTGGTGCAGGTGTGCAGCTAGGACGAAAAAGAAACGTCCTTGGGAAATGGTACTCTGTTCACAGCAATTAGGTATGTGTTATATCTTGGTATATTGATCCATAGTAATTTTTATATGATGGAATCTTTTCTAACGGTAGAAAATTTCGTGTCTATGATGAAGCATATATCTTAGTATATTGATCCATAGTAATTTTTAAATCTTCTAGCTCTTATTATTGGTTAAGTTGATGAAATTTGAGTGTACTCAAAGCAATATAGTAAAAAAGAATCAAAAGAAAGCCTTGCTCTGTTCTTGAACTTTCTATGCCAAATTTTGATGACATAAATCTGTGTATAATACAAAGATTTTCACTTTAATACATACTTTGCTACACGGTTCAAGCACATTCTAATATCGCACCGTTCAGTTACTGGTCCACTAAAGCCTATCACATTATGTTTTACATGTTAGTATTTATGTTTTCTATCACATTCTCTGGGGTTGCTTCTATTTGAATCAAATTACAAGAACGGGATCACTAAATCTTTAGGATCGAAGAAATTAAGAGATGTTATTGCTACTCTGGATGTTTAAGGAGATAGCTTATATCCTACTAGAGGTATGTAGTTATTCATTCATATAAACAGTCGTTCATGATGCTTGTTCTTATCAGATTATGTGTATACTGGTTATCTTGATTAACGTCTCATATATAGCTACCACATTTCAGGAAATGGCAGCAGCATACAGGTGATTATTGCCTCATATAGGGTAAGCAAGAAGCAGCACGAGCTTAGAAGAACTGAACATGGATGACTATGATGACGAGGATGATGGTATATCATTAACTTAAGACTCGTGTTTTTTATTTTCTCCTTTATAAGAAAGTTTTTGGATGTGTGCTTTAGAGTAATCTAATTGTGACTTACATAACTGGTATGTTTTATACCCAAGCACTGCAAATATGCTTAATTAGTATATGGTTCGAACTCGTGATTCATTTTTCATTTATTGACATCAGCTATTGACTTATTTGGTTCGGGGATTGCGGACACTTTCTACCCAAGCAATGCATTGGACCCTTATATGAAGATGAAATGAGTCATCTAGTGGTATGTGATAGTTTGTATATATAATATGTAGATTATGTTTATGATGTAACTGAGCTAGAATGCGACTGAATTAACCGTAGCTTAATTGACTAAATCAAGTTTTGATCGGATTAGGTATTTGTTGAATATCATTGTGATTGTATATCGTTATTCGGTGATTTTGTGAATTTAGGATAAAATCGCAAGTAAATTTCTGAAACGGATTTTTGACAGGATTAAGTTTTGGATGGAATTCATTTGAAATTATGATCACAGGTGCTAAAATAACCGTTAAGAGTGATTTTGATTTAGTATATGATCTAGTTAGGTTTGTGATTTAATTTTAGGCGAATTAGGCTAAGTTTCTTGTCAACACACTATATAGTTGATGGATACGGTATCAACTCAGTTTAGTTAGATGAAGCTGATATGAATTATCGAAAAATTATCGTAATAGTGACTATGGTGTAAACGAAAAATTCAGGACTTTTAGAAAAGTAATTTGTAACTTAAGGACACACGGAAAATATTGAATCAAAAGAACGACGAGGGTACTGTGATTGTTTTTATATGTTGATTGAGTAAATAAATTCTCTGATAGTATTATATAAGTTGGTGACTAGGAGTGTCAAACTCTCCTAAATTTATCTGTATTGTGTAGGTTTTCCGTTTATCCGGAACTGGGTCAGAAGGTGCCACAATTCCTCTTTACATTGAGACTAGAAGAGACTCCCAGGATGCACTTGCTCCTCTGGTAAATCATCATATCTTAAGATTTCTATTTTCGTTCTTTATACACAATGAAAATGTGATCCGAGGGTCTAATTGTGGATCAGTAGTCGGTGCATCTTTTCTAACAAAGCGTGCACTTATATTTCAAAAAACCTGCATAAGTATTATTAATTTTTTATGAAACTGGGTCTGACAAAGTTCATTTATTTTTTTGTAAAATATAACTGACTTTTGGTTATGTTTGGGCACAGGTGGAGGTCACTCTAAAACTGTCAAAGATGCAAGAATACACAGTCCGTGCTGCCCCAACTGTCATCACATAAATATACGATACATGTTGTCCACAACATGTGTATTTTTCGTGTTTTTATAGCAATAAAGTTAGTGTTTTGGGGCTTGTTTGTTTCACAAGCATCGTCTTTCTTTTTGAATGCTTGATTTATAATTTTTTTTAATTTATGAATTTGAGTTGTTTTCGACTTGTTTTATATAGTTTGTAAACAAATACAGCATCAGTAGAAATGGGAAAAATGCAGTAGAAATGGAAAAAAAATGGTCAAGACTTTTTGTGACTGAATAATTCAGTCACTATCAATTGTTTTAAGTTTTTGTTTTGAGACCTATATTGACACATAATAATCAGACATAAAATCTAATAGACCTTTTGTGACTGATATTAAGCGTCAATCAAGACTTTTAGTGATGGTACCTCTAGTGTCTCTTTTTCTTTCAGTGGGAGAAGGCCAAAATGCCTTTAGTGACTGATTTTATGCTTTTTCTGACACTTTTAATCAGTCACTAAATGTCATTTATCTTGTAGTGGTGGCATTGTTTACTTATACAGAAGCCGTGATTTTATTAAGTGGACTAAGGCCAAGCATACACTCCATGACAAACCGAACACGGGTATGTGGGAGTGCCCTGACTTTTTTCCAGTATCAACTAGGGGAATTAATGGGGTCGAAACCTCAGTATTAAAGGGAGGTATTAAACATGTTTTAAAGGTTAGTCTTGATATTACTAGGTTTGAGTATTACACGATTGGGACATATAACTCGATTAAAGACAAATATTACCCCGACAGCACTTCTGTTGATGGTTGGGATGGCTTAAGATATGATTATGGAAACTTTTATGCATCAAAGACATTCTTTGACCCGGCTCAAAACCGGAGAATTCTTTGGGGCTGGGCTAATGAGTCTAGTGCCAAGTTTGAAGATAACGCAAAGGGATGGGCTGGAATTCAGGTAATTTACGTTAAAATTTTATGCAAGTAACTTTTTAAATTTGTGTTATGATTAAAACGTGCTTACTAAACTTGTAAGTTGGAACCCATAATGTGTAGTTGATTCCACGTATGGTTTGGCTGGACCCTAGCGGAAAGCAACTGCTGCAATGGCCAATTCATGAATTGGAAACTTTAAGAGGGAACAACGTGCACCGAAGAAATGTGAAGCTTAACAAGGGTGATATTGTTGAGGTCAAAGGAATTACAGCTGCTCAGGTTTGTTACTTTTGCATTATTTGTAGCACATATTTTTCTGATAACTTTTGGTAGAGTAAGATTCATTTGTTGCAATTGATATAATACAGGTGGACGTGGATGTGACTTTTACTTTTTCGAGCTTGGATGAAGCTGAGACTTTTGACCCAGAATGGTCCAAATTACCCAAGGAAAATCTTGCAATGGAAATATGTGCGCTCAAGGGTACTAAACAAGGGGGGTTAGGGCCTTTTGGACTTTTAACGTTGGGATCAAAAAAGCTCGAAGAATACACTCCTGTTTTCTTTAGTATTTTCAAAACTGTTGACAGCAAGCATAAAGTTCTCATGTGTTCCGATGCTTCAACGTAAAATTTCATCCTCTTTTTAGCCTCTTCTCTATTAGATTCATAGCTAACAATTTTTTTTCGACTCATGTCAATTTTCTCATAAAGGTTTCGATAAAATTATCAATTACGTCCCTAATTGTTTTCATTTTTTGTATGCAGTTCGTCTCTGAACCAGAATGAGTATAAACCATCATTTGCTGGATTTGTGGACGCCGATCTAGCTAAAAAGAAGCTTTCGGTGAGGAGCTTGATTGATCACTCTGTGGTAGAAAGCTTTGGGCAGGGTGGAAAGACGGTTATAACATCTAGGATATATCCAACACTAGCAGTGGGTGACAATGCACATTTGTATCTATTTAACAATGGTACCGAGACAGTGACTGTTGAGACATTAGACGCTTGGTCGATGAAGAAGCCACTCCTAATGAATTAAACTAAGGTGTATTAGTTAAGAAATAAAATAATTAGTTCACGTCACATTTTTTATCGGGGATTGGTCATTCTTAATAACTTTTCTAGAACTTGATCTTTAGCTAGTCTTCATTTTTATTGTTCATCTTAGATGTATTTGTTTGATTGGTGTTGGTTCTTTGCAACATATCAATAATATAAAGTATCATTCAAGATTTCACACAGACTCAGACACGGTACATTATCAAATAGAGTAACGTAGTTCCCCCTATGGCCCTAACCAATCTAAAGACAATCAAGCAAGTACGTGCACCATAATTTTATTTATAAATATGTCTCTCTCTCATAGTACGGAGTAATAAATACAGTACATACATGTGTACGTACATAATAGTTAATTCTTTTCCCCCGCCGCCCCCATCTCAATATGAAATGAGGTCGTCCTAGTCTTTCGGCTATACCTCATCTTGCAACGGTAGTAGACTCCGAATGCCGTCGCGAGGACACCGACCACACCGCCTATCGTCTTAAGGACGATAGCTACCGTATTCTGCTTCGTTTCAAAATAGACGTGCAAATCATCTACGGTGTGCGTCGGTAGGGGTGGGGGTGGTGACTGGCCGGTGACAGCCACAATGATGATGAGAACCACCAAAAACGTCGTAATTATAACCTTCATTTTATTTATTTTTTTTAATTTCTTTTTCTTTTGTTTTGTTTTTGTTTCAGGCTGCAATTTATTTATAGGTGATCGTATACCGACTCTTAGACGAAAGAGTTTTGCCATTTTACGAAATTACACTACCTTTCAAAAAAAATATAGCACGACTTTGCCGTTAATAGCGAGCAATATAGGGGCTTTCCATCTTATGGCCGGTTCACAGTTTCACACACAAGCTAGAGCTTGCCGTACGCAAAAACCTAGTACAAAGAGTTTGCGATAACACAAACGTAGATGATTTACACTACCTTTCAAAAAAAATATAGCACGACTTTGCCGTTAATAGCGAGCAATATAGGGGCTTTCCATCTTATGGCCGGTTCACAGTTTCACACACAAGCTAGAGCTTGCCGTACGCAAAAACCTAGTACAAAGAGTTTGCGATAACACAAACGTCGTTTATTTTATTATTATTATTTATTTATTTTATTTTATTTATTTTTTTGTTTTTTGTTTCAAGTTTTTTTCACAAATTGAAAACACTGTTACCATATTCGGGATATGCACTTGCTTCAGATTGAATTAATGATGTTGCACATGACAAATGGATAGACTGGACACACCGATGACAATGATAGAAACAAGACACTGAATGAAGTTCTTCCACAATTTTCGCAAAAGTATTCAATGTAGTGGTTTACAATTGGGAAGTAACTTAGGATCACTGGATGCCTGTAATACTTGTGCCTAATCTTAACGCGGCAAAAGCAAAGCACACCAAATAAGTAGATGAATGTTACAACTGAATGTAAACTTCTTTTTTGGAATATACTATACCCACGACAAAGGTGACACTAATCGTATCCATTTTTGTTCTCAAGCAAGGAAAGGATTTGCCCAAGATGAACTTCATGTGTGATTTTTTCATGTACGAAGCTACAACTAACATCAATATGGTAATCACATTTAGCCCAATAATGGGGGGACATGTAGCATAATTACCTGGAGGTCAGGGGTTCAAATCATGTCCCTATGTCTCTTTAACCATAGTGTTAGACGGTTTACCTCCGTAGGACAAATAGTGTGGGGCCGCCAATGGTCGGTGTCATTTTTTTTGGCATGATTATTTTAGTTTAACGGGAGCTATTATTTTAGGTGTATTTTTTTTTTAACTTTTTGTGTGTTTTTTTTTTTTTTTTTTTTTTTTTTTTTTTTTTTTTTTTTTTTGTGTTTTATGTTTTTTGTTTTGTGTGTTTTGAATATTTGTGTTTTGTATAATTTTTTTTTGTATAATAGCACGTTAAATATTACCCCGTTAAATAACTGCAACAACAAATGTTATTATTAAATTAAACGACACGTTAAATATTACCACGTTAAATAACTTCAACAACAACTGTTATTATTAAATTAAACGACAACGTTATACATATTATTTAAAAACAACATCTACGACATATGAAGATTATTCATCTCATTTAAAAGATCATGGAGCCGGGCACTTGACTGACAAGCGTGATCCTCAGGATTCCTTGCCATTTCTAACTCCATTTCCAGCGCCTTTATTCTTGCCTTCAACAACTTGTTCTCATTTTTTGTAGCAACGCAGTTTGAGCAATGCGTTGAAGAAGAGGCTTGATTAAAGTGCTCTGCTTCAAATTCATCTTTCCACTTGAAGTATCGACACCCATATTCTTTTGTACCTGGCTGTTACATGTTAAGAAAATAATAAGAAATGTATTTTTAACAAACAAATTATTTACATAACTAAGCAAACGTATGATTATTTACCACTGAAAGAGGACATGCATAAAACAGTCGCCCACGACTACCATCTTGCCAGGACTTCCGTTCTACAATAAATCCTTTATTACGTCGGCACCAGAAAGGATTTCTTTGGCTCATCTGACCAAAGAATTTGCATAATAATTTATATCATCAATCAATAATGTTATTACTAATTTAAACAAAGTGATAATAACGGGTGCAGAACTAACACTCTACAATAAAGCAGACTTTTAAGTTTCAAACAATTAACATTTAAACGATGTTGAATAATCATTTACAACATTTTCAAACAATTTACATTTAAATAAATGAATAATCATTTACAACATTTACAAACAATTTACATTTAAATAAATGAATAATCATTTACAACATTTTCAAACAATTTACATTTAAATAAATGAATAATCATTTACAACATTTACAAAATACATCGATGGTTATATATTGCTTCTCATTCATTTGCAACTGGCTGTTTGAACCACCTCCATTGTGGGTGGTAATGTGGTAGTGCAGAATCTCTGTCTATATTGAGAGTTTGAGACAAATGTAATGAGCACCACTGTTCTCCCCCACACGCGCAATCACAATGGGGTCATTTCCATGTGATGGGTTTGGAGCAGAAAATAGGGGTAACATGTGAACCAACCTTGACGGTCTATATATACAAGAGGTCGGCGAATAGCTGAAGCGATGACCAGACCCGTATTTGGCATCGTCATCCAGTAATCTTCAGGCGCTGGTCCATTAAACCAGTTTAATGTATCACGAAGGTGGTAAAAGTCTTCTTCCCCCCACATACTCACGTAAGTTATACTATTTTGTTATAACTCTTGCATTAACATGTATCTAGCATCGGCCCACATATTTTGGTCTTGCACAATCCAATGGGCAATGCACCGAAACCCACAGTTTCCGTCACCTAGCACATTATGTATACTTATTACCTGTGAACGGAATATCTCTGGAATGCGATCAATAAAATCCTCGCTATCCTTATCTCCAACGTAAAACCTGTGTCTTATTTTTTGACCCGTGTACGAACTATGTCTTGCACGTTCTTTGGCGCGTTTCGGGACTTTCGTGGATCTTGAATTTTTGCTTCTTCGGTGATTCATGGTTGGCACATCATTCATGTCATTCAAGTCCGGGACTTCATTCAAGTCCGGAACTTCATTCAAGTCCGGAACTTGTGTAGCCTTGCCCTTTTTTTCCTTTGCGCTCGGACGTCCACGGGTATTTTTTTGAATAGCTGGTTCACGTGTGTCAACAGCTTCAGGCTGAAATATATCTCTTAACTTCGTTAACATATTTTTCTTGACAAACGATGTTGATTTGCTAAAAATATTCTTGAATTGTCGCATGCCATCGTTAAACGAAGTATCGTCATCATCATCATCATCATCATCATCATCACCACCACCATGTTCGCTGGAAGAGCCATCTTTATGTGGGGGCCTATTGATAACAGGCCACGGAACATATAGGGTTCTCCAAAAAATATCAACTCGTTCCAGTGGAATGGGGCATCCTGAATTCAATTAAAGTGACTTGTATAAATTACTGATATTAATGTGGAAAACAACTTGATAGTTATAAATTTAATATACTTACCATGTATTAAATAGTATTGCATCTCGTGAAAGCATGGTAGTCCGTAAATTGCCCGATTCTTATGGCTACATTCTTCTGGGGTGATCGACAGTTGGAGTTCTTTGTGCATGTGGTTCAAAGCATGTTTAGAAACTTTATACAACAATTCTTGAAATAGTGGTACATCACACTTAATTAGTTTCTCGTTCATTCTTCTATTGAAAGTCTCTTTTATCGCATCTTCTTGCGTAATGAGAATCTTATCGATCGACCTCAACAACCTGTCTAATTTGGACTATGTGCCGTCCAAATATAATTTCAACAACGCGTGGTGAGCCTCAACTCTGCACGTTGTTGTCTGGCCGTAGGATTTATATTGGTCGGTAATATACGAGACAAACATGGGTGCGTAATCTTGCACCCAGTTATGCAGATACAAAGCGACATCTGAAAAAAACAATGAATTAATAAAAGGTCATTCGGGTGCATATTTATTAAATAATTAAAAATATCAATTAATAATTAAGTACCCTGATGGTTGACCAATAGCTCTTGTAGGCGTTGATAACGTCGCTCGAACGATTCGAATGTCGGAGCTTTAACCATCCAATCACATCGGTTTTTAACGGACTCATAGTCAATACCCCCATCAGTGAATTTATTTCTGCAAAACTTAAGTATGTTTTGCTGTATATGCCATCGACAGAGTAATTTGTGAGCGTCAGGAAATTCTGCTCTTATTGCCCCAACCAACGCTAAATCTCTGTCAGTGACGATAACACGTGGGTAATATCTTTCGTCAATCACTTGCTTCACACGTTGCAATACCCATATAAAATTATGCCCTTGTTCACTGGATAAAAAGCTATACGCCATTGAAAATGTTTTATTTGTTGAAGTTAGTCCAACAATTTCCAACAACGGCAATTTAAACCTCGTGGTATTGTACGTGGAGTCCATCAGCATGACTTCAGGGAATGTACACCATAGAGCATACGACGTGGGGTGCACAAAAAATAGCTCCTCAAGCTCGTTGGTATGCTCATTTACCCTCGGGTACCATGTATACCCTGAATCCCGCAAATGCGAGTAAAGGACTTGAATTGGAGTTCTATCACCTACTCTGGCTCTCCGGAACTTATCTTGTGCGTTATATATAGTTCTAACGCTAGACACGTTATCCGGATTACGACCCTTTATTGTCGAAAGTATATTAAGTGGTCGTACGTTATAATCTGTCAATTCTTTGACCAAACCCAACTCATCATCCTTTAATCGCATTGGATATGCCACACCATGCAACAACTCTAGCATCTCATGATTATGCGTATCATCCTTCACCCTCAATACCCAATAATTTTTTGTTCGATGATATTTCGCAACTAATCTGAATGGACAATCGGTTTTACATGTTTTGGTTTTCCGTCTTCCACTACCTTAAGGTACATACGTCCCACCCTTTGTACACCTGTAATTGATTTCGTTCATATAACCATCTTCTGATTTGGTTCTATCTTTAACAATTACAAAACCGAGCTCACGAGCTATATTTTGCGCCCACTCAGTTACTTCCTCGTGAGAACCGAAAACCTGAAAATACATAACATTTTTTACTAATACTTTTGTTTTAGTTTTTATTACAACTTTTAAATTTTTATAACAAAATTCTTTTACATTTTTATAACTTTTATTTTTTACATTTTTATAACTTTTATTTAACTTTTTTTATAACTTTTATTTAACGTTTACATTTTTACATTTTTATAACTTTTATTTAACTTGTTTTTTTTTACTAATGCTATTACTTTTTATAACACTTTTACATTTTTATAACAAAACTATTACTTTTTTTTTACAAAACTAATACAAATCTATGTGTGGACAGCTGTCTCACACCTATTAAAAAAAATAATACAAATTAAAATAATAATAATAATAATTACAAAACTATTACTTTTTTTTTACAAAAATAATACAAATTAAAAAAAAAAAAAAAAAAAAAAAAAAAAAAAAAAAAACGTATGTGTGGACAGCTGTCTCACACCTCCCACGCGTATTATCTCCTCACCCTCTCTCACACACACCACACACTCACAAACTCTCTCTCTCTCTCTCTCTCTCTCTCTCTATGTGCTCTCGTTTCTCGTTTCTCTCTCTATTATTAGATCTAAAAACTATTTTTTGATCTAAAAACTATATTTGAGAGAGAGTTTGTGAGTGTGTGGTGATCTTGTTAGGTAGACGGTTCTGTGTGGTGATGTTGTTGGGTAGATGGTTCTGTGTGGTGATGTTGTTGGGTAGATGGTTCTGTGATAAAAAGTTTCTGTGATGGTTTTGTTAGATCCGTGTGTTAATTGAAAGATTGTTACGTTAAATTATAAAAATCTTGATTTTTTTCAAAGAAACCCTAATTTTATAAATTAGGATTTCGTAAAATTAGTTTGGGGGTTTTCAATCTATGAATATAAACGTGATGTTTCTGTGATGGTTTTGTTAGATCTGTGATGTTTCTGTGAATATATTGGTATATGAATATATGCGTGATGTTTCTGTGATGGTTTTGTTAGATCCGTGTGTTAATTGAAAGATTGTTACGTTAATTTATAAAAATCTTGATTTTTTCAAAGAAACCCTAATTTTATAAATTAGGGTTTCGTAAAATTAATTTGGGGGTTTTCAATCTGTGAGTATATACGTGATGTTTCTGTGATGGTTTTGTTAGATCCGTGTGTTAATTGAAAGATTGTTACGTTAATTTATAAAAATCTTGATTTTTTCAAAGAAACCCTAATTTTATAAATTAGGGTTTCGTAAAATTAATTTGGGGGTTTTCAATCTATGAGTATATACGTGATGTTTCTGTGATGGTTTTGTTAGATCCGTGATGTTTCTATGAATATATTGGTCTGTGAATGGTGGTTCTGTGGTGGTGGTTCTGTGTTCTTATGTGGTGGTGGTTCTGTGTTCTTATGTGGTGGTGGTTATGTGGTGGTGGGTCTAGTAGTCAAATATGCAAGCCCCCGTCCTTATAAACCATGCCAATATGGAGGTTATGCCTTTTAGGTGTACTTTTTTTTTTACTTTGTTAATGATACTGCTTATTATGATACTGCTTATATGCCTATAAGAACGGGGTCTATGTTGGTGGTTAACCTGTGGATGTGGGTAGGTTAACACCTTGATCTGCCACCTTTGAGTGGTATGAATACCTGCTCTGGCCTACCCCCAGTCCACATGCTCTAGTTTTAAGCATATTTAAGGCAATGATGATTTTTTTTAAAAATTGATATTGGCGTGGCATTTCCAAATGGATGGCAATAGAAACTTGATTTTGCAACATTTGAAGTTGCAGCCATATAATCTGAGCCTAATGTAAAAGCGTAAAACTTATTGTTACCTCATTTGTGGAAAATCGTGACCTAGACATTTCGGGAGCCTTGTTACAATGTTGTTGTGATACTCTGGCCCAACCCTTGTTTTGATGCTCTGCCTTTTGTTGTGATACTCTGCCCCAATCCTTGTTGTGATGCTCTGCCTTTTGTTGTGATACTCTGTCCCAACCCTTGCTGTGTTAATTGTTGCCTTTTGTGCTTTGTGATTGAGAATTGCTTTGTTTATTGTGGTTGAGTAGTATTTGTTGTAATGGTTGTAGTATTTGTTGCCACTTTTGTGAAACTGAGTGGTTTAGAGTCGTGAGACTGATTGTAGTTTTTTAGCTGATTGTTACTTCTGATTGTTACTTGTTGCCTATTGTGCTTTGTGATTGAGAGTTGCTTTGTTTATTGTGGTTGAGTAGTGTTTGTTGTAATGGTTGTAGTATTTGTTGCCACTTGTGTGAAACTGAGTGAGGTTGAGAGTAGTGAAACTGATTGTGGTTTGTGGCTGATTGTTACTTGTTGCCTTTTGTGCTTTGTGATTGAGAGTTGCTTTGTTTATAGTGGAGCAAAGCTGATTGTTACTGTTGAGCTTGTGAGTTTTTCACATGCTTCTGATACTACTTTTCTTGGTGATTTGAGGGTTGCTTGAGGAAAGCTGCAAAAGCAAGAATCTTGCTGTTGAGGTTATGTAACATGTTCTTTATAAGGACGGGGGCTATATTTTTATCTTAACGGGGGCTATCTGCACTTGGACATGATCTTATAGGCGATGACGAATGGTTTTTAAAACCGAATGGCATGGCAAAGTGATATTTAAAATACGTGTGATGCATTTTGTAAGCATGATACGTATTTAAAATAGTTTATTTACATGTAATCTTTTAAGACGTATTTTTTACGTAATATTTTTTGTCTATTTATTTTGGTATTAACTCTATCATTTTTTATTGAAACTAACTAATATTAATACATTGGGCTAAGTTATAACTATTTCTTATGATAGTCAACAATGCTCGTGCGATGCACATGTGGTGTATAGAAGTTTTCATAGATTTAAATTACGTGCGATGCACATGGGATATATAGAAGTTTTCATAGTGTAATATTCGGCATTTATTTTTGTCATTTTATATTTAAGTTTTCATGGTGTCACACATTTGCTAAGCTTTATACGTACTTAGAATACTTTATTGAGTTGCACATGGGCTGTATATAAGTTTTTATATCGTAATCTTCAGAACTTATTTTCGTTATTATATATCTAAGTTGTGATGGTATCACATTTCTAAGCATGACACACATTTAAAATAGTTTATTAACATTAAAAGAGTATATGTGAAGAGATTTTTTTCAAGAAGTTACATTGAAAAGAGTCTCTTTACATGTAATTTTTTAATATGTATAAGTTACATAAATTATTTAAAATATAAAGTGATGACATTAATGTTGGAGACCTTATATATTCATCCACGTGTAATGCACACAGGTTTGGACTGCCTCAGGACCCATGCGATGCACACAGGTTGGATCTAATTGTTTTTTCGTAATGTTCGGGACTAATTTTCGGTTCATGTTTGAAACTCTCATTTTTTTGTGAAAGACGGACTTCGTTGTTCAAATAAATTACATTATTAAAAGCGAACTATAAAACAAATTTCCTTTTTAACAAAACTATAAAAACATCAAACATTCAAGTGATTAGTATATTCAAGAGTATAAATTATAATTCGTATAATAAATTATAATTTTTATAGTAAAATATTGCATGTTTAATTTGTAACGTACTATTAATATGAATGCTAAGTATTCATCTATATTGACACCGGTGGCCGTGGCGTTGTTCTTGTTGTTGTTCTTCTTGTTGTCTTTGTCGTTGTTGTTCATTGGCATTTTGCATATTTTGTTCTTGATACAATTTCCGTGACTTGTCGATCTCTTTCTTTAATGTGAAGAGGTTTTTTGCAAAATGTTATATTTAAATAAGGCTTTTCATATGTAATCATTTAATGTGAGTAAGTTACATAAATTATATTTTAATTAATGCATTATTACAACATTTTTCCATAAACTATAATATCGAATTTGGAGCGTTCATTAGTAACTCATTCTAAGTATTTACAGTATGACGACATGAATCACATGATCTCAAACTCAAATAGATAATGTTTACCTCGTGATAGGTGTAGAATAACATTTGAAATACAATTTTCTTATCCTTTATATACTTCTTCGATTTAGAAGATTCTCATTGTTATGATGATAGTGTGAAGATATTTTTATTATATTTTTATTATATACTACCATTTGCAATATGTAATATCGACATAATTTACACAGTCATATCAAATATCAAAGTCACGCAATATTCCAAGACGTTTATTTAAGAAAGTGACATTAACACAACGCAAGACAAAAAACTACATTAAGAGCAAATATATTAAAATGCACCAACAAAGTGTAGTAATAATTATTGACTAAAAATTGAATGCTCGTCACATTATTTTCAATAAACTTACTTGCTAACGAATCAATAATATTAGCCCATTTATCGGTATTACATGAAGTAAAATATTGCATGTTTAATTTGTAACACTGGTACAAAAATGGCCTTTCGTCACACATGGTCGATTTCAAACGGTCACATTGTAACATATTTACGTGACTAAATGTATGAAAATAAAATAAACAGCCACACTCGATCCGACTTGTGTGACCATTTCGGAAGATATATGTCACACATTTGTGTATTAATGTGGCTAGAGGGTAGCTGGTAAATATTTTTAGATCATTTAGTCACGTTTAATTTGGGACGTGTGACCAATACAAATCAGCTTTAAGCATTAGTCACACTACAGATATACATATGTGACAAATATATGTCACACAATTGAAGAGTGTGACCAAAATAGATATATGGTCACATGAAGTAATTTTGTATGTGACTAAATTATATAGTCAAGTTTGTCACACATTATTTTAAAGTGACTGCTATTCTTTGCTAAATATTTAGCCACATAGCGTTTGAAATGTGTGACAACTGAAAAGTAAGTTTGAAGCGTTAGTCACGATATGCATTTAATAGTGACAAATATATATGTCACACACTTGACGAGTGTGACCAAATGTCATATATGGTCACACTAAACCATAGAAACATGATTAAGTGTAACAAAAACTCGATACATAAGGTCACGTAAGTTAATATGTGTGTTTAAAGTTTAGTGTGTGTTTGCTTGCCAAATCCTAATGTGTATAGTCACACTTAATTAATCACGATCATGTGACTATAGGCCTTAAAAAAAACAAAAAAATAAAAAAATAAATAAATAAATAAATAAATAGTCACATTGTAACTATAGTCTTTACAATAGTCACACCATATCAGAAATGTGTATCTAAATGATGTTTATGGCCACATTATAAGGGTATTATTAGGACTTTGCACTTTTTGAAAAAGCTGAGAAATGAACAAATAAGCATAAACAGATGATTAATGACTTGAAATAAGACAAAAGAAACAAATAAGCACTCTGAATAAGCTGCTATGAACAAATAAGCACTAAACACACTACAAGGCCAAAACAGGCCAAACAAAAGGGACTTTTGGACCTATGTGGGGTCCACAGAAGTCAAAGGAGGTCCAAAGTAAGACTTGACCTACAAAGGTGAACTGGTCAACTTTCTAATAAGCCAATAAGCTGGGCTTATTGCTTATTTTTGAGCACTGGGTGGTGCTTGGAACTTGTGGTCAAATACTGAGCCACTCAGTGTACTCAGAGAAATGAACAACCTAAAAGCTACTTGCAGCCCTATCAAATAATCTTGAAATGGTGAAATAAGCCCTGAACTGTCAAGATGGGCTGCTTGGCTTTCCAAAAAGCCAATAAGCTAAGGGTGGGGCCCAATAATGAATCAGATATGGTCTTGGGAATATTGGTGATCAATACTGAGTACTTAGTACATGATTGTGAAATAAGCAAACTCCAAGGCCAAAATAAGCTATGCTACAGTGAACTGAGATCCAATTTTATTTATAATCTAAAAAGACAAGCTGATAAGCTTTCCAAAAAGCTAAGAAACAAGGTCTAATGTTTTGGTTTGCACCCTGGAGGGGGGTTTGAAAATTTGACCAATTGCACAAAGTGCCCTGGTGCAGAAGGGTGATTTGCCCTGCAGGTTTAAAGAAGCACTTGTACAAGCTTGAATAAAATTCACAAAAATAAGCTGATGGTAGATTTTGAAAGATGAGCTGATAGGCTATTACTTGTGAAAAGCTCAGGGTCTTAAAGTTAACACTAAATTCTAGAAAAATCCTTGAAGTTTTGATTTTCTGCCTAAGTCTACAATTTTGAACTTTTAAAAAATTAAGCTAAGTTGACTTATGTGAGATTCCACTTTGATTTTATGACTGATTAAGGTAAATTAAGCTATAATAAGACTAAATTATGCTAAAACAACTACTTGTGAGATGATTTGATAAGGTTTGAACTAAAATCCCTTGACATACAACAAATGAGATTAAATCAAAAGCTATTTTGACTTTTTCACAAATGGCCACTGGTTTTTGTGGTATTTCTGACTCAATATGAACTAGTTGAGTATGTTTCAAGCATAAATGACCAACCAAAACCCTTTTGACTCAGTAAAACAATAAGATCCAAACACTCCCTTTAAGACTGATTTTTATGGATTCCAAAGAGTGTGAGTGATTAAGACCTCTAAACTAAATTCCAATAACTTATCAAAGTGTAATATGCTAAAACAAACAGAGAAACAACAAATAGAACCACAAATGCACATAAATCTCTAAAGTACTAGTTTAACTGTGAAAATGAGATACAAAGCAACAACTAATTTTAATTAACAAGCTACTAATTTTAAGCTAGATTATCACTAACTAACACTAAATAAGCACAATCAAACTAAATAAACAGTGAAATAAGCTAAGCTACAGTAGAAAGATATAAATGAGTTTATGAGCTTACAATGTGCAATCCTGCTAAAACCATGAACCAAGAACCATAGACCAATCCTAAAGGCTTCCACAAGCCACTAAACCCATGGCCATCCAAAATACACCATGCTCCAGCAATCTACAATCTTCAACCTGTAATTTTTTATTTTTTCTTTATTTTACTGATTTTTTTTGTATTTTCTTGTTTATGATACTAAGCTGGTTTTTAAGGGTTTCTAAAAGCTGTTATAAGCTTTCTAGGAGCTTATATGTGCTTAAGAGTCCATACCTTAAAACAAAAACTATAATTAAGCTTAATGAGATTTTTGAAATTTTGAAATTGCACAAACTGAATTCAACAAGTTAAACTGAAATTGATTGATGAAAAAGGTTCCAATTACACTTGAAATCACTGAAATTACAACTTAGAAGCTTTGAAATAAATTAGAATTTAAAAACTTAACTATTCGACACTAATTTTACAATTAAAACTACATGCTAGGTTCTTCTGCTTCTCCTTCCTTTTATACTTGAAAATTAGGGCTTGTGGAGGTCTTCTGAATCTTTCCCATCAAAAGTCTTGACCATTGGATCACTTTGGAGTGATCTCAGCCTTTAAATCCTTTTGGCGCCAAAATGAGAAGTAGCAATTTGCTGTTTTTTATACCAAGAGGGGGTGGTGGCATTAATTGTGGAGGTGATGTTAGGTGTATGGTGGGTTGGGCGGTGGAGAAGTGATGTGCAAGTGGGGTGGTGGGGGAGAAAACCAGCAATGGTTTATGGTTTGTGGTATTTGGAGTTTGGGAGGGAAGGGGTGGTGAAAGATGGGGGTTGACCCTGTTTTATTAATAAAACGGGGTGGGGTGTTGGGCTTGTGTTGGAGTGGGCTTGGGAAAGGTGTTGGGTTAGGATTAGTTATTGGATTGAATTTGGTGTTAATAAGAATAAGGGTCCGTTTGGTTTAGAAAGTATCACAAGGACCATTCTTGTAACATGCTGAAAATTAAGGGACCTGATTTTCCAATTTCCAAAAGTTCTCACAAGGTTTATTCCTGCCATAATTGAATAGTACAAGGACCAGATGTTGAATTTTCACTTTTACACCTCCAGGGACTATTTCTGCCAAACTTTGAAACTTCAGGGACAAACATGTAATTACACCAAACTTTCCAACCAAGGACCATTCCTGCCAAAGATGAGTAGCACAAGGACCAAAATTGTTTTTCTCAAAGTTTTAATATCCCAGGGACCGTTTTTGTCAATTTTTCAAAGTTCATGGACTAAACTTGCAATTCTGTGAAACTTTGCACCAAAGGACTAAATATGTAATTTGTGATTCAAAAAGGACCTTTGGTGACTTTTTCATGTTTTTAGAATAACCAGGGACTAGTTTTGACAACTTTTTGAAAGATGAGGGACTGAAACTGCCAAATATGCAAACTTTGTTCAATTTTCATTTGTTTTTGATTATTTTGCATCTGAAACATATAAAACACTTTCCTGGGATATTTTCAGTATTATGATGCATATTTGAGTGTTTTTAGATGTTTTGGCAGCTTAGAATAGGTAAAAATGATGAGTATTTACACACTCATCAACGATAAGTAAATAACTAAAACTACTCGTCATCTACTTCCATAAACTCCTCACGTTCATTCCAAATATGCTCCATAAGCTGCTGTTGGAGATTAAGATGAACATCTTTGTCACGTAATTCCTTATTCCTTCGACGACGCACATCACATCTGTCAATCCATCTATCTTGCATGTTTCTAGCCGGATTCCTAAACAATGCTCTATACTCACTTAGAGCATACTTTTGGTCTTTTAAAATCATGTTATGCAATATGATGCAAGAATACATGATTCTACGTATCTTGGAAACCTCGTAAGCTCGTGCTGGTTGTTGTATTATTCCCCATCATCCTTGGAGAACACCGAAAGCACGTTCAACATCTTTTCTTGCATTTTCTTGTCGCTTTTTAAAGAAACTGTGTTTCTCGTCTGAAGCTGTTGTGAAAGATTTGACGAAAGTAGCCCATTGTGGGTAAATCCCATCGGCTAAGTAATAACCCTTATCAAACACAACTCCATTTACCGCAAACGGAGCTACAGGGGCTTCATCATTAATCAGATCATCGAACAATGGCGAATTATCTAAAACATTGATGTCATTATTCGCTCCCGCTATACCAAAAAAAGCATGCCAAATCCACAAATCATGTGACGCAACAGCTTCAAGCAATATTGTTAGAAATAGAAGTGACGATCATTTATTAAGTCATTTAGTCTTGTAGTATAGTTAAGGGTAAACGGGCTTGGCTTAATCTAATATTGTAAAAGGTTATGTCTAGTTTATTACAAAAGCCCAAGCCCGGCCCATCTTCTTATCTCACCTATAAATACCTCCAAATGCTCTCATTTGGAGGTGTTGCTTCTAGGGTTCTCTAGGTGTATTTCCTTCTTTCTCTCTCTAATCTAATACATCTTACTTTCTCTCTCTAGAAGTTACCATCTCTCTCTCTCTACTTACTTTCTCTCTCTAGGTTTTGACAAGATTCATAAGTGATAAGGTTGTTCAACGGTCCTACAAGTGGTATCAATCGCCTAGGGATAATATAGGTTGTGTTAGGTTTGATTTGGTTGAAAAAACTTGGTTTAAAAGTGATTTTTGATTCGAGGTTACTGTTCATCGTTGGTTCTATCGAGTTAGGTACCATTTTTTTTTCGAGTTAGAGGTTCATTTTCATTCTATCGAGTTAGGTGTCAAATAGTCTATCGAGTTAATTGTCAATTTCTATCGAGTTAGGTTTTATCTTTTCGAGTTAGGTGCTAAATAGTCTATCGAGTTAAGTGTCAATATCTATCGAGTTAGGTGGATCTTATTATCGAGTTTGGGTTTCTTTGGCGAGTTAGCCATTCCATTCCTAATCGTTTATCGAGTTAGGACAAGTGTGACTCTAACTAAGGGGATACTCTGCCCAAATCAAGACTACTTATCGAGTTAGAAACCAAAGCTCATATCGAGTTAGGAACCTACCTCACTTATCGAGTTAGAGACCAAAGCACATATCGAGTTAGATACCTAAAGACCTATCGAGTTAGAAACCTAAAGACCTATCGAGTTAGAAACTTAAAGACCTATCGAGTTAGAAACCTTAAAGATCTTTTTGGAGGGAAATTTTGAGTAAAATTTATTTTTCACACGAGACTAAACGTTCAATTTTTACGCGAGATTTAAATTTTGGTATAAGGTTGAAAATTTTGGCCCGAAATTCAAATTTTTTGGCCAAAATTCAAAAAATTTCGGTAAAATTTGGCGAAAAAATTTTCGAAACTCAAAATTTTCTAGTAACCTTAGAATTGGATTTTATAGTGATTTTCATATTTTGAGAAAGAAAATTTTCATACTCAATTTTTGGCGGGAAATTAAGAAATCAATAAAAATCAACCGAGAACGTTTTTCATCTTCACCAAACCATCTAATCTTCAACAACAACCTTTGTTATCTTTCAAAAGATCCTCAGAACAACGTTTCACTTTGAATTGAATCAATGGCATCTCACCATGACAGTTTCACACGTACTTTGTCTAATGGTTTTGCATCAGTCTTCAATGCATTAAACAGCCAACGGCACAACAACAATCAGCAAGGATATGCTTCGAGTATACAAATGGGGAACCAGATGCAATATGCAGGGCAGTATGTAGTGAATCAGAATGTGCTTAATCACAATGGGATTGATTGTTTCATGATCTCTCAGCAGGCAACAACATCAAGCAGTGATTCTGATCTTCCTCCTACCTATGATTCTGATTCATTCCATGAGGTACCAAATTATGGTATTAGTGCTAATCAGTTTGCTCATGAGAAGCCACATTATGTACCATCTGAACCTAATTATGATACATATGTGGGGGAACAAGTTAATAGCAATGTTAACTATGAAACTCCAGATATGGATCCTAATGGAGTTCAAGTTGCACAAAATGGTGCTAATGATGAGGAAACCCGTGCTTTATTTGAATCATTAATAAATAATTGTGGTATTGAAATCGAGAAAGTGAAAAAGGTCAATCGCGATGTTAAGTCCGCGAATGAGAAATTGACCACTGAGCTTAAGAGATACAAGGAAAATGCAAAAAGTTTTCAAATTCACAAAGAACGCGAGTCTGAACTTGAAATTGGTTATAAGAAGTTACTTGTTAAAGATAGGGAATGGAAAAACAAGTGTGCTAATCTTGAAATAAGTTCGACAAAAACCATTAACTCCTTAAAACAAGAAATTTCTGAGTTAACAAACCAACTTTCAAAACAAAAAACAGCTTATACCAATCTTGAAAAAGAAAGGGATGAGTTGAAAAAGGACTTTGCAAAGAAAGAAGATAAACTTTTGGACGAAATCATAGAGTCAGAACACATGATTGCACATCTAGAAGAATTAGTGGTTAAGTCGGGTCAGTCAAGTCAAACAATGCACATGATTGCTAATCAAACTAATCCGATTTACCATACAAAACATAAAATGGCTCTAGGAAACAAAAATCCTTGTAATCTCAAGAAAGCTCAGCAAGAACAGACTTGTTTGTTTAATGGAAATGTTTTGTTTACTAAGCATGATCCTCCTATTGTTCGTGATTCTGTGGAAACGATTGAATTGGACGAAGAGAGCATTAATAAAATGAAACAAAAGAATCCTGATTTGAAACCCATTGATTACAACAAGTTGAACAAACTTTCGGGAATTACTTTTGTTCCACAAAAAGAACCATCAGTGTTTTCCATAAAACGACCATTTTCAAAAATACTTTCTAAAAAGGTAATTGCTTCCAAATCGCTTTCAAACATGGAACAGATGTCCTCAAACAACACTTTTAACACAAGTGCTGCAAGGGGATATCTTGATGATCTTAAAACCCGAGTTGGGCAACTTAAAACGACTTTAGAGTCTAAAACGAGACTTAATGAGATCAATTGGAATTCCACAGTTCATTTACAGCTTAAAAAGATTCTTGAAAGTGATTTTGCTCCTCAAATTAATAACATTCATGCTCGTGTCATTCATTTTGAACAAGCATTTTTGAAAGAGCTTCGTCACGGATCACAAATCCCTGATAAAGAAAGCTAATGAATCTTTTGAGCAAATCAATATTTTGGAAAACTTAAATGATTCTCTCTTCGAAGCTGTTATGACCAATGATATTATGTCCATCATCATACAAACATATTCTGTTCAAGACGATGAAAGACTGAGAGCTGAGATGATTCCATTCACCTTCACTGAGAAACGACTCGGGTGATCCGTATTTCTCGCGGATCATTTCGATACTATACTACTATATTATTATAACTTGATTATTTTCGGACGAATCAGTTTCCCAGTGAAGTGATATAGTAGTATAGTATCGAAATGATCCGCGAGAAATACGGATCACCCGAGTCGTTTCCCAGTGAAGGTGAATGGAATCAAGAATATTGATTCGTGAAATCGTGATTTGAGAAGTGAGAAGAGAAAAAGGCAAATAGTGATCAAATAATTCAAGTATCAACTAACAATTAAGAATTATGCAGAAAGTACAAGCTAGGTATGCACTAAAGCCTAAAACGCAAAAACGGGAATGCACGCGCGTTATTTAAAACGCGACGTTTATCTAAAAATTATCCTACGAACTTGAAACTTTTTTCTAAAAATCTTAAACTACTAAAAATAATTTCTGGAAAAAGAAAAATATTTTTTTGACTTTTCTTTTATTTTCTAGAATTAATTTTCTAATTAATGAATTAAAAAGTAATTAAAAATAAAGGAAATTATGAAAAATGGTGGGAAAATTATAAAAACTATTTTGGAAAATCTTAAATATTATAAAAGAATTTTAGAAACTATTTTTGTATTTTTCTGACCTTTTTTCTATTTTTTATGGATTTTTGATAATTAAAAACTATTTAAAAATGGAAAATAATCAAAATAAATTAGGAAAAGTAGTAAAAAGCTATGGAAAAATCTGAAAATTTACCAGAAAATCAAAAATAAGAAAAGAAACTTGGAATAAAAATTTGAAATCCTAAACAGCTTATTAAGTGCTTATTTGGGGCAAAACAGCTTAACAAAAGTGCTTATTAATAAGCACTTCTGTCCAAAACCTTATGAAACTTTTAAAACAGATTACTAATGATGTAAGAAGCACAAATGTAGCAAATTGTGATGGTATGAAAGCACAAGATTAATCAGAATTCAATCTATTAGCAATAAGCAAGGCTAAAAGCTCAAATAAGCTATACAGATAAGCACTATGCAAACTTTTGATTGAAACAGGTTAAATATACTTAGATAAACCCAGAACAAGCAAACTTTTCAATCTCAGATCAAACACAAGCTTTTGCAGCCCTATTATCCAAACAGCTTAATGCAGAAAAGCCAAATAAGCAAGGCCAAATAAGCTATTAAGATGAGATCTAAGATACAAACTATTTGCAGAATTATACTCCCTACCACTAGAACTACTTAAAAGTGCTTTTATTTCAGATCCTAGTATCTAGTTACTACCCTAAAAATGGCCAAGAACCTCACCCCAAAACCTGTGTGCAGGGCAGGTTGTGGTTCACAACACCAACTACAAGCTCAAATTATCATAAGCTAATAAGTTCTAAAAGCTAATTATTTTATTGATATCTAATGCCCTACTAGCAAGCTACCTAAAACAGCAATTTTTATTAATTTCCAATTTAAAACAAAGTCTACAAGCCCTATCAAAATCTATGCTAACTGCTAAGCATAAGCACCATTTGACTTTTTATTTGCAAAACTAATTTGACTAATTCCAATTATGATTGTTGATTACTACTGTATTATGTATTAATAAGCTAATGTTAAGATGAAATAAGCTATATTGAACTAATATGTGACTACACTAACTGTTTTACTAACTGTATGATTATTATGCTAACAGTTAAGCTAAGATGAAATTAGTTTTGACTTTTTACCTTGTGACCTATTAATATTATGACTTGTTTAACCTATTATTATCTATAGTGGACTGTATCAACTACTTTTAGCTACCAAAATCAACAAGTACTCAGCTCAAACCCTTAATCCAAACACCCCCTTAACAGATAAATAGAACTAGAAAACTTGATTTAAGCTATTAATCCAACCAATTTAAGCACAGATCACATCAAGCATGCTACTTAACAACTATTAAAGCTAAATAACTAAGATTAATACAGCTAGAAGCAACAACAAGCAATTACACTAAATTATAGCTACTTGACTGTCTAAAAATGGAAATGAGAATGGACTTACAAACTAGCTTCCCCCTCAGCTCAAAATAGAGGGGGTTCACTGAGCTAGCCTATCTTTATGATAGGCTGAGTTCACTTGGGTCTGTCTCAGCATACCAACAACACCACTGCATCATACTTGGAACCAATATCTCTTACTTTGACTGTCTTGTGATGAAAAGAACTAAACCATGTCCACTAATAAGCTAGAAAGCTCTAGTGGATGGTTGAAAAAGAGAAAATAAGCTCATTGAGGAGCTATTATACTACTATATATATATATATTTTTTTTTTTTTAATTATTTTCTGATTTTTTTTGCTTTTTATTTTATTTTTGTAAATGATTGTAACTAAATAACTATATAAAGATAAGAACTTTAAGTAATATTAGACATTAAAAGAGATAAGTAGAAGCAGAAATAAGCAATAGAAAGGTAAGTAATAAGCTTAATTGAAAGGAAGACTTGAACTTTTTATTAAACTTTAAAAGGAAATTACAATTACTAAGCTAGATTACATAATCTGAAAGAAAAATGGCAGAGTAACCTTAAGCTAAAACCTACTACTCAACATGAATCAGGAGGGGGGTTTATATAGGGGAGCACCAAGGTGAGGGGTCTAGGGTTAGGAAGGATCTAGAACTGCAATCAGAGCCACATATCTTTAATCCTCCTCAAGTCTGAGTCATCCCACCAATTTGATCCATAAATGATAAGGTTATCATGTATCCACGTATAACAGGCCAATAGGAGACTTCTAATTTGCCACGGTGGACGTGCTGACACCATCTGACACGTTGTCAGATGGTTCTAGAATGATTCCTAGTACGAGGTGGGAATTTAGGATAGGTACGGGTAATAATTATTGAGGTACGAGGTAAATCCTGGGGGAGAAGCACAGTAACACGCGGGTTGGTATTTTTTATTATATTTCGATTTATGGTGGGTCGGGTTTAGGGGTTTGGACTGGGCTGGGTAGAGATAAGGAGGTGGATTGGGCTTGTGGGATGGGTGGATCTGGTGGGCTGATTGTGTTTTTATTATTCTTGGATTAAGGATCCGGTTGTAGTAGTATCAAAACCAAAGGGACCAAAGTTGTGCATTCTGAAATTACAAGGACCTTAGTAGCCATTCTTCAAAAGTATTATCCAAGGGCTCATAGTGGCATTCCTTGAATGTTGGAGGGCCTGAGTTGCCAATCTTCCAAAATGTTCTTCATAAGGACCAAATTTGTAATTCATGAGAGTTGAGGGACTAAAAGTGTCATTCCTTCAAACTTCATTCCCGGGTCACTTATGGAATACTTGAACTTTCGAGGGCTTCATTTGACCATAATAACTTCACTTAGACCACTAGCTTCCCCGGCTCCGGCTTTATTTCATCTTTTCCAAATCTCGTGCCTGTTTTGTCATTTTCTCGTGATTTTTCGTCTTTTCTTAAATATCCGTACCTGCACATTCACAAACACAAAAACACCCTTTCTTTGGCATTATTGGTTAGTTTTTGGTTTATTTGGTCCAATTTTGGCAAAGAAAAGGTGAGTGAATAAGCACTCACCAAAATCCCCCGGACTAAAGTATTGCCGTGTCCTCACGCAATGTGATCAATTCACACTCACGAGATAAATAATTTCATAACTCTTCCTACTAACTTTGAAAAGTAGCAAGGAGGTTCAAAAGAGATTATAAAATCATTTATTCCCGTAAACGCCCCGTTTTCCAAAATTTATTTCTTTATTCCACTTTTATTCTATTTTTGGACTTTTCATACATCATACTTGTGACGGTTTGTTGAACTTTCATTATTTTTGCAATAATTATTAGGGTCTACGAGTAGAAACACTTCTTTTTACGAAGTGACCATACGGATAAAAATCGTCATCCTTGATTTTTCACGAGCTCCCAAACTAAGCGTAAAAACGAGATCACAGCTTATCTACAAATTAGATGCTAACACTACTCATAACAGTTACTAGTGGATACTTCTTACTCCCATGTCCTAGGTTTTTGTATCTCATTATTTTATTTTTGTTGAGAAATGAATCGCTTCATATTTTCTCGTTTCAATATTTTTCTTATCCGATAGTGACACCTAAGTTTAAACACTAAGTAGTTAATCATTTTCTCTTAAGAACTACTGCAATAGAAATTCGGTCCACATCAAGGAACTAGGGGTACATACAATATCAAGAATATAAGTTGCGGAGTACAATCACGTGCACCTCATGTGACTGATTACTAATCACGTATCACATGCACCTCACGCGCCAACAACTTTTTGATACATACATAACTCTTTATTCAACAATACTTCAACTTTCATATTTTTCATTTCTCACTTTTTTCATACTTTTCTCATATTTTTCACTTTTTTCTTTGATTTTTTCTCATAATACCAATGGAAGCTTATCGGGTAGCTCCAAAACCACATGCATAATCAACTTTTGACTTTTGATTTTTTCACTTTTTGGATCTTATTTTTGGTGTTCCTTGATATGTACCCAACTTCTAAAGCAAAAATTCTCTTAAGAAAATAAAGAACTAAATATTATTTAAACCGAAATACCACTAATTAACCTAGAACATCTATTATATATCGGTGACGTATCTGATGGGAGTAAAAAGCCACAAGTACCTCTCATGAGCTCTAAAGAGAACCATTTCTCCACGTTTAGCATTTAACTTCTAAATAAACTCTATCATTTCTCGTTCTCTGCAAATTTAAGACCTCAAATAATGAGATTAGCAGATGCTTAGCCGATAATCAACCACGCATATATAAAGTCAAATACGGGAACTTTGCAAACTCTTAAAAAGAATTCGCGTTTAGTAGCTCCTAATGTAAAAGACTAGCGGAAGCTTTTCAAGTTGTGCATGTATAAAGCCAAGTACGGGAGCCGACAAAAGAGTAGCTCCTAGTGTACAAGACTAGCACAACTTTTATGATTATCATTGGTTAAGGGAACAAGCTAGGGCTCTACACGCCCGGTCAAGTCAAAATATTTATTCCTACCCTCGCCAGCAAGAAAGTCAACAAGGTGTCAAATCACTTATTCAAACTTTATTCATATTTTTGCACAACTTTTTCTACTTTTTCTCATTTTTTTGTGCTTTTTCATGACTTTTTCTTCAAAAAATTTTGAAATTTTGAAATTTTTTCAATTTTTTTGGTTTTTTGGTGGAAAAACGGAGTTGCAAGAGTATACGACATGGTGAAAACTGCAAGGTCAAAATCGAATCGAAGATTCACCCCCCCGGACTAGAATGAAACATTGTCCTCAATGTTTTACGGGCAAAGGTAATCCTAACAAATATCTAGGGCCGTTTATTAAGTATGCCAAAGAAAACGTTAGTCGATAAGATTTTCGGATATAGGATTTCCAAAAGCATCGATGAATGAGACTCGAGTGGAGAGAAAGACAAAACCACGAGCACGAGAGTCATCATAAATCGGGGACAATCCTGGACAATCATCACAAACAACCACGAAACACGAGATTGGAAGAGGTACCCCCTCTTCACGTTATTTATTAGAAAATAGAAATATAAGAAGATGATTTGGATAAGCATGGGGTGCCTCCCACGAAGCGCTTGTTTTTGTTCACCGAGTCACATGAGCTTGACTCGATCCCCGAATTCAATCGTCCTTGGGGAAAGTTTGGAGATCCGGGACTACCATGGTTGGTACGTCCCCTCCGAAATAGTGTTTCAAACGGTGACCATTCACCTTAAAGTTGGGACCATCGAGTTGAGCCAACTCAATAGTTCCATAAGGGAATACTTGTGTTATGGTGAATGGTCCAGACCAACGGGTTTTAAGCTTACCCGAGAAAATCTTCAAACGAGAGTTAAAAAGAAGCACTTGATCACCAACGTTAAAAACGCGGTCTTTGATCTTGGCATCGTGAAGTCTTTTTGTTTTCTCTTTATAAATTAAAGAATTCTCGTAAGCTTGATCACGGAGTTCGACTAACTCATTCAATTGAATTTTACGGTGATCACCCGCGGTTTTTAAGTCAAAATTTGCATGTTTTAAGGCCCAGTAGGCCTTGTGCTCTAGTTCGATGGGCAAATGACAAGCTTTCCCGTAAACCAACTTATATGGAGTACACCCGATTGGGGTTTTGTAAGCGGTCCGGAAAGCCCATAAAGCATCGTCTAATTTGTCGGCCCAAGAGGCACGGTGCTCACCTACGGTCCTTTCTAAAATCCTTTTGAGGCCACGATTGGACACCTCCACTTGACCACTCGTTTGTGGATGATAAGCCGTGGAAAGACGATGTGTGACACCATATTTAAGCATAACTTTAGCGAATTGGTCATTGCAAAAATGGGTCCCACGATCGCTTATGATGGCTCGAGGTGTACCAAATCGGGCAAAGAGATTTTTCAAAAACTTAACAACAACTCGGGCGTCATTAGTGGGGAGCGCCTTCGCTTCAACCCATTTGGACAAGTAATCGACGGCCACGAGAATATATTTATTTCCTCTTGAAGACGGGAATGGCCCCATGAAATCGATGCCCCAAACGTCAAAAATTTCACAAACTTGAATAGCATTTTGTGGCATTTCATCTTTTTGAGAAATTTTCCCTTGACGTTGGCAAGAATCACATGTCTTCACCAATTCATGGGCATCCCGATATATCGTCGGCCAATAGAAGCCGGAATCGAATACTTTCTTTGCGGTGAAATTGGCACCATGATGTCCCCCCGTGGGTCCACTATGGCATGCCTTAAGAATCTCAACGGCTTCCGTACCGTGAACACACCGCCGGATCACTTGATCCGCACAGACTTTGAACAAATAGGGGTCGTCCCAAAAATAATGTTGGACATCCTTAAAGAATTTCTTCTTTTGTTGGGACGACATCCCTTGTTTTATGAAGTTCCCCGCATGGTAATTCGTAAAATCGGCGAACCATGGGGTACTTTGGTCAAGTTTAGTCACACTCCCAAGTGTCTCGAGAGGAAAAGCATCATTAATTTCCTTATTCTCGAGCACACTTTGATGGGGGTTCTCAAGTCGTGAAAGGTGATCTGCAGCAAGGTTCTCAGCTCCTTTTTTGTCTCGTATTTCGACATTAAATTCTTGGAGCAAAAGAACCCACCGCATTAAACGTGGCTTAGCATCTTGCTTAGCCATTAGGTATTTCAAGGCCGAATGGTCCGTATACACTATGCATTTCTTAAGCAACAAATAAGACCGAAATTTCTCAAAAGCATAGACAACCGCTAACATCTCTTTTTCAGTAGTTGTGTAGTGATGTTGGGCGTCATTCATGGTCTTGCTTGCATAGTGTATAGGCTGAAAGTACTTATTCTTACGTTGCCCCAGAACTGCACCGATGGCATAATCGCTAGCATCGCACATTAGCTCAAAAGGTAAGTCCCAATCGGGGGCAACTAAGATTGGTGCCTCCGTTAACTTCAACTTTAAAACATTAAATGCATCGACGCATTCATTTGTGAAGTTAAACGGAGCATCCTTTTCTAGAAGGTGGGTCAGAGGCCGGGCAATTTTTGAGAAGTCTTGTATAAAACGTCGATAAAAGCCAGCATGACCAAGGAAACTTCGGATTCCTTTGACGGTCTTAGGATGAGGTAGCTTAGCAATAACATCAACTTTTGCTCGATCTACCTCAATCCCAGATTTTGAGATCTTATGGCCAAGGACTATGCCCTCTTTAACCATGAAGTGGCTCTTCTCCCAATTTAGAACCAAGTTGGTGTTTTCACACCGTTTTAGCATATTCTCTAAATGGGAGAGGCAAGAGTCGAAAGAACTTCCATAGACGGAGAAGTCGTCCATGAATACTTCCATGGTTTTTCCAATCATATCGGAGAAAATGGCGATCATGCACCGTTGAAACGTGCCTGGAGCATTACAAAGGCCAAAGGGCATTTTTCGATAGGCAAACGTTCCATACGGGCAAGTAAAAGTGGTCTTTTCTTGATCCTGAGGATCGATGGGAATTTGAAAGTACCCAGAAAAGCCATCGAGAAAGCAATAGAACTCATTTCCCGCTAACCGTTCAAGCATTTGGTCCATAAAAGGAAGCGGGAAATGGTCTTTACGTGTCGCATCATTCAACTTGCGGTAGTCGATACACACTCTCCATCCGGTCACAAGTCGAGTCGGGATAAGCTCATTATCATCATTCTTCACAACAGTGATTCCGCCCTTTTTCGGAACACAATGAATCGGGCTAACCCATGAACTATCCGAGATTGGATAAATCATTCCAGCGTCAAGGAGTTTGATAACTTCCTTTTTGATTACTTCGTGGATTTGTGGGTTAACCCGTCGTTGTTGTTGGAAGGACACTTTGTGATTATCTTCAAGTAGAATCTTATGAGTGCAAAATCGAGGGTCGATTCCCTTAATGTCGGATATTTGCCAAGCAATCGCACCTTTATGCTTTCGAAGCACATCTAAGAGTCGTGTCTTCTCCTCATCTTTAAGGTCTTTTGATATTATAACCGGTAATTTATCATTTTTTTCCAAGTATGCGTATTCGAGATGAGGAGGCAAATCCTTGAGCTCGAGCTCCGGAGGATTCTCAATAGACGGCTTTACTTCTTTTACGTCTGCCATTTTTAGGTCCATCGGAGGGGGAGAAACAATCGGGTTTCCATATAACAATTTTTCAATTAATAAAATATCCCCCTCCGGATCAAAGTTATTATTATCAATTTCCGGTGAAAATGATTCATTTGAAAGACAAGCATTTATTTCTTCCCAAGCGAGGTCACTTCCCTCAAACGGAGTGAGGGAAGGGGAAGAATCGGAGACGATTGGTTCAAAAGAAGGAGTGGGATCGCCACTCGAAGCATTGGCGGTAAAACCAAGAAGTTCTTGAGAATACTCCTCCGTAGCTTCGTCAATAACATCGATTCGATTGACGGAAGAAGCATCGTAGTCGGAGGAGTATCTCGCGGTTTGGTCAAGGTTAAAAGTAACGGCTTCGTTTCCAACACGTAAAGTAATCTCCTCTTCATAAACATCAATTAAGGCACGACCGGTCCTTAGGAATCCTCTCCCGAGAATGAGAGGAACCCGTGGATCGGCATCAAAATCAACAACCACAAAATCTGCAGGGAATTGGAATTTCCCAACATTGACAAAAATATCCTCGGCTATGCCAAGAGGACGAGACGTAGAACGGTCGGCAAGCTCGAGGGTCATAAGCGTCGGTGTCAAATTAGGGAGAGACAACTTTTTCCAAATCGACATCGGCATAAGGTTAATGCTAGCACCAAGATCGGCCAAGGCGAAGCATTGAACCATACCCGGAAAATTGCACGGTATGAGAAATTTGCCAGGGTCTTCAAGCTTTTCGGGAAGCTTCTTAAGAAGAACCGCTGAGCAATTCTCGTTCATTTGGGTTCTTGACATTTCAAAAAGCTTTTCCTTATTATTCAAAAGTCCTTTTAACATTGATGTAAACTTTGGCATCAAAAGTATAGCATCCGCGAGAGTTATATCAAAGTGTAACTCTTGAAAAATCTGATAAAATTTCTCCATTTGGTTTTTATCTTTCTCGCGGTGCTTTTGTTCGTTTAAACGTGACGGATATGGCAACTTTGTTTTAACCGGTGTTTCCTTTTCATTATCATAAACAAGTTTTTCCTTTCCTTTAGACGTCGGGACCACCGGAGGTTGGATGTCGTCGGTCCTTCCATTATCAATAGGAATTTCCGTATCCGTTGTCGCCTCGGGTTCACGGGCGACTACCTTGGGAGGTAGAGAAGAAGAGGTAGTCGGAGCCGTCGATCCATCATAAGTAGCACCACTCCTTGTTATGATCGCTTTTGCATCGCCCCTCGGGTTAGCGATCGTGTTGCTCGGCAACGTTCCAGAGCCCGAGGGTCGATCATTTAAACGCTTGGTAAGATCATTGATTTGATTAGCTAACAACCTTGTTGTTTCCTCTTGTTTTGTCATAAAAGCTTGTTGGTTTTGAAACAATTGCTTAATCAAATCTTCCGTGGGCGCCGGATTTTGAATCACATTTTGATTTTGATTATTGAAATTCTGCCCACGGTTTTGGAAATTTTGATTATTCTGATTCCCTTGATTGATGTTTCCATGATTATTATTCTGAAAATTCCCATTATTTTGAAAATTATTCCCTTGAGGCGGGGCTTGGTAATTTCCCCGGTTCTGATTTTGTTGAAAATTCTGATTTTGTCCTTGAAAACCATTATTTCCCCGGTTTTGATTTTGATTGAACTGATGATTACGGTTTTGCACATTGTTATTCTGATTCACTTGATTAGGTTGATTAAACCCGGGTGGTCCTTGAAAATGGCTCGAACGGTAGCTGAGAAGATTTCGATCTCCTTGAAGAGGTGGGTAGCCGGTGCCACCCATGTTTGCAGCATACACGTTCTCAAGAGCTAAAAAGCCAGTCGTTGGACAATCATAATACGAGTGTGGACCACCACAAGTTTCACAAACAACATTGACCACATTAACTTGTGTGTTTTTGTCTTGATTAGGCATATTTTGATACATTCTTAGCATAGCCGTCGACAAATCGTCAACTTTCTTAGTCAAGACGGCTATCTCGGGATTAGAAGAAGAGGAAGAATTAAGAGTCGCGGTCGATCTTATTGGCTCATTCCTCTCGGCCGAGGAATCCCAATAGTTGTAATGGGCCGTCATATTCTCGATTAGCTCGTAACAATCCTCAGGACGACGTTTCATGAAAGTACCACCAGCTGCCGCATTGATCGTGTCCCGATGTCGTAAAGTCAAACCATTATAAAACGTATCAATGATCGTAACGAGAAGCATGTTATGGTTTGGACAACGATCAATGGCAAGCTTGTAACGCTCCCAAGCCTCAAACAAAGACTCATCGGGGAGTTGTCGGAAATTGCTAATATCGTTCCTCAATTTCGTCACCATTGATGGTGGAAAATACTTCGCCAGGAACTTGGAAACCATTTCATTGAAAGTATGAATCGAGTTCCTGGGAAGACGATCAAACCACGCGGTGGCATGATGCGTTAGAGAATAGGGGAAGAGAGAGAGAGGGAGGGCGTCATCGGAGACCCCATTTTGTTTCATATTTTGGGTGATAGTCAAAAACTTATCGAGATGCTTGTTTGCATCATCACCCGGTAAACCATGATATTGGCATGAATTTTGGACTTGTTGTATCATGTGGTGCTTAAGTCCAAAATCCGTAGCCTCAATATTTAGAGGGGCAATCGGGCCACCTCTACCGTGCATTGTGGGTTGGCACAGCTCCTCCATCGTTCGGAGATCGGGAGCCGGCATGTGTTGGTTTTCATCACCACCCACCGGAGGGTGTTGATTATTCATATCCATTTCCTCAACGTTAAAGAAATGGACACGGTGTGTGTGTCGTATTACCCTTTCGGGGTTAGAGAACGGAGACGTAAGATTCTCAGAAGAAGAACGGGTGTGCATACACCACAAGCAAAATCAAAAAGAAAATGAAAAAGAAAAGAAGAAGATTTTTTTTTTTTTTTTTTTTTTTTTTTTTTTTTTTTTTTGAGATCTTTTCTTAAAACGTCACGCTAATCGAGAACCGTTTCCTTCAAACCACTCGCGACGGGACGGGAGAGAAGAATGGATCTCTCTTCAGCTAGCAATTTAATGTCTTAGCTTCCGTATTTCCCGCTTAACCGGTTGTAGTATTGAAGTAGTCCGATAAACAACTAATTTAACGTTTATATTATATTGTTATGCTTATTTGGTTTACAACGCTCCTCCTTTCGGTCGAGTCGAGGCTGCCAATTTATTAATTTTTTTTGGTATTTTTGGAAATACTTTAGGAAAAGTATTTCTGATTTTTCAATATTTATATATATATACAAAAATAGAAGAAGGCTTAACAAAACACGATCTTTTCAAAACAATGATTCAAAATTCACTTCAAGCCTTCCCCGGCAGCGGCGCCAAAAACTGATTCGTCCGAAAACAATCAAGTTATAATAATATAGTAGTATAGTATCGAAATGATCCGCGAGAAATACGGATCACCCGAGTCGTTTCCCAGTGAAGGTGAATGGAATCAAGAATATTGATTCGTGAAATCGTGATTTGAGAAGTGAGAAGAGAAAAAGGCAAATAGTGATCAAATAATTCAAGTATCAACTAACAATTAAGAATTATGCAGAAAGTACAAGCTAGGTATGCACTAAAGCCTAAAACGCAAAAACGGGAATGCACGCGCGTTATTTAAAACGCGACGTTTATCTAAAAATTATCCTACGAACTTGAAACTTTTTTCTAAAAATCTTAAACTACTAAAAATAATTTCTGGAAAAAGAAAAATATTTTTTTGACTTTTCTTTTATTTTCTAGAATTAATTTTCTAATTAATGAATTAAAAAGTAATTAAAAATAAAGGAAATTATGAAAAATGGTGGGAAAATTATAAAAACTATTCTGGAAAATCTTAAATATTATAAAAGAATTTTAGAAACTATTTTTGTATTTTTCTGACCTTTTTTCTATTTTTTATGGATTTTTGATAATTAAAAACTATTTAAAAATGAAAAATAATCAAAATAAATTAGGAAAAGTAGTAAAAAGCTATGGAAAAATCTGAAAATTTACCAGAAAATCAAAAATAAGAAAAGAAACTTGGAATAAAAATTTGAAATCCTAAACAGCTTATTAAGTGCTTATTTGGGGCAAAACAGCTTAACAAAAGTGCTTATTAATAAGCACTTCTGTCCAAAACCTTATGAAACTTTTAAAACAGATTACTAATGATGTAAGAAGCACAAATGTAGCAAATTGTGATGGTATGAAAGCACAAGATTAATCAGAATTCAATCTATTAGCAATAAGCAAGGCTAAAAGCTCAAATAAGCTATACAGATAAGCACTATGCAAACTTTTGATTGAAACAGGTTAAATATACTTAGATAAACCCAGAACAAGCAAACTTTTCAATCTCAGATCAAACACAAGCTTTTGCAGCCCTATTATCCAAACAGCTTAATGCAGAAAAGCCAAATAAGCAAGGCCAAATAAGCTATTAAGATGAGATCTAAGATACAAACTATTTGCAGAATTATACTCCCTACCACTAGAACTACTTAAAAGTGCTTTTATTTCAGATCCTAGTATCTAGTTACTACCCTAAAAATGGCCAAGAACCTCACCCCAAAACCTGTGTGCAGGGCAGGTTGTGGTTCACAACACCAACTACAAGCTCAAATTATCATAAGCTAATAAGTTCTAAAAGCTAATTATTTTATTGATATCTAATGCCCTACTAGCAAGCTACCTAAAACAGCAATTTTTATTAATTTCCAATTTAAAACAAAGTCTACAAGCCCTATCAAAATCTATGCTAACTGCTAAGCATAAGCACCATTTGACTTTTTATTTGCAAAACTAATTTGACTAATTCCAATTATGATTGTTGATTACTACTGTATAATGTATTAATAAGCTAATGTTAAGATGAAATAAGCTATATTGAACTAATATGTGACTACACTAACTGTTTTACTAACTGTATGATTATTATGCTAACAGTTAAGCTAAGATGAAATTAGTTTTGACTTTTTACCTTGTGACCTATTAATATTATGACTTGTTTAACCTATTATTATCTATAGTGGACTGTATCAACTACTTTTAGCTACCAAAATCAACAAGTACTCAGCTCAAACCCTTAATCCAAACACCCCCTTAACAGATAAATAGAACTAGAAAACTTGATTTAAGCTATTAATCCAACCAATTTAAGCACAGATCACATCAAGCATGCTACTTAACAACTATTAAAGCTAAATAACTAAGATTAATACAGCTAGAAGCAACAACAAGCAATTACACTAAATTATAGCTACTTGACTGTCTAAAAATGGAAATGAGAATGGACTTACAGACTAGCTTCCCCCTCAGCTCAAAATAGAGGGGGTTCACTGAGCTAGCCTATCTTTATGATAGGCTGAGTTCACTTGGGTCTGTCTCAGCATACCAACAACACCACTGCATCATACTTGGAACCAATATCTCTTACTTTGACTGTCTTGTGATGAAAAGAACTAAACCATGTCCACTAATAAGCTAGAAAGCTCTAGTGGATGGTTGAAAAAGAGAAAATAAGCTCATTGAGGAGCTATTATACTACTATATATATATATTTTTTTTATTTTTTTAATTATTTTCTGATTTTTTTTTGCTTTTTATTTTATTTTTGTAAATGATTGTAACTAAATAACTATATAAAGATAAGAACTTTAAGTAATATTAGACATTAAAAGAGATAAGTAGAAGCAGAAATAAGCAATAGAAAGGTAAGTAATAAGCTTAATTGAAAGGAAGACTTGAACTTTTTATTAAACTTTAAAAGGAAATTACAATTACTAAGCTAGATTACATAATCTGAAAGAAAAATGGCAGAGTAACCTTAAGCTAAAACCTACTACTCAACATGAATCAGGAGGGGGGTTTATATAGGGGAGCACCAAGGTGAGGGGTCTAGGGTTAGGAAGGATCTAGAACTGCAATCAGAGCCACATATCTTTAATCCTCCTCAAGTCTGAGTCATCCCACCAATTTGATCCATAAATGATAAGGTTATCATGTATCCACGTATAACAGGCCAATAGGAGACTTCTAATTTGCCACGGTGGACGTGCTGACACCATCTGACACGTTGTCAGATGGTTCTAGAATGATTCCTAGTACGAGGTGGGAATTTAGGATAGGTACGGGTAATAATTATTGAGGTACGAGGTAAATCCTGGGGGAGAAGCACAGTAACACGCGGGTTGGTATTTTTTATTATATTTCGATTTATGGTGGGTCGGGTTTAGGGGTTTGGACTGGGCTGGGTAGAGATAAGGAGGTGGATTGGGCTTGTGGGATGGGTGGATCTGGTGGGCTGATTGTGTTTTTATTATTCTTGGATTAAGGATCCGGTTGTAGTAGTATCAAAACCAAAGGGACCAAAGTTGTGCATTCTGAAATTACAAGGACCTTAGTAGCCATTCTTCAAAAGTATTATCCAAGGGCTCATAGTGGCATTCCTTGAATGTTGGAGGGCCTGAGTTGCCAATCTTCCAAAATGTTCTTCATAAGGACCAAATTTGTAATTCATGAGAGTTGAGGGACTAAAAGTGTCATTCCTTCAAACTTCATTCCCGGGTCACTTATGGAATACTTGAACTTTCGAGGGCTTCATTTGACCATAATAACTTCACTTAGACCACTAGCTTCCCCGGCTCCGGCTTTATTTCATCTTTTCCAAATCTCGTGCCCGTTTTGTCATTTTCTCGTGATTTTTCGTCTTTTTCATAAATATCCATACCTGCACATTCACAAACACAAAAACACCCTTTCTTTGGCATTATTGGTTAGTTTTTGGTTTATTTGGTCCAATTTTGGCAAAGAAAAGGTGAGTGAATAAGCACTCACCATGAGACCTCCGAAATTGTTTCCAAATATGAAAATGCTCTTATAAAGCTTGAAAAAGAAAATGTGTCATGTTTTAAACAACTTGATCGAAAACAGGAAGAATGCAAGTATGACAAACTGTCATATGAGCGTGCTTTCAAGAACATGAAAGAGCAAAATGATCTTTTGAGGGCTCAGCTTGAAAGTCCAAAAGGGAAGGGTGAGGAAACTAAGTTTGCAAAACCATCGACTTCGGAGAAACCAAATGTTTCAAACACGGTTCAAAAACCAAAAACGTCAATTTCACGGTTTGCTTCAAAAGTCAATGAGAAAAAGGAATTGTCAAAACCAGTCACTCCACCACCCTTGCCCAAGGAAAAGGTAATGGAAAAGATTGTTGAAAGAAACAACAAGGTGATTTCACCTGGCTCTTCTAAGTATAGTACACCAAAAAAGACAACAAAAACTGTTAATGAGTCTGTTGGTTCTAATGACATGGTCCTCAATCATCATCTAGAAGAAGCTAGGAAAAAGGCACAACTTCGAAAAAATGGAATTTTAGGTGCAAAACCTAGTGTGATGAATTCTACAAGATTCCAAAGCACTGCTAGTAGTAGTAAACCATTACCTAGGAACAATCATCAAAAGACTAGGGATTGGCTTACATCTAAGAGTAGTGGCACTAATAAGAATGCTAGGAACGTAGAATGCAACACAAAGAATTCCAAATCAAGTGTCAAGACAAAATCCACTAAGACATCGAATCAAAACAAACCCGTTGATAAGCAGCAAGAGGTTAAGAAACCTACTAGGTGGATATCTAAAGAATGTAGTTCTTCCAAGACTGAGACTTCCGCTGCATCTGATAAGAAAACTACATCTAGATCTTACCTTAGGTGGATTCCTACGGGGAAAGTTTTTAAAACAGTTGGTCTTAGATGGATTCCCACAGGGAAGATTTTTGATAGTTGCACAAAGACTAATGATAGTGTTCATCATCATGATAAGGAAGTAGAAACCACAACAACCGTTGATAGCAAACACCCTCTATGTGATGATTCATGTACTTCTAACACTGTTATTTGTGCAAACTCTTCTTCTGTGGATGCAGGTACTTGTGAAAGTGATGAGAGTTCTTACTACACCCAATGTGGTAAAGAGGAACTTTACGCCAACATCGCATGTGGACATCCTTTTCTAACTCCACTCTTAACTCCACTTTTACTTGTTCATGCTTAATTTTTTCTTTCTTCAATTTTTCTTTGTATATATTTTTTTTGAAAAACAAAATACAAAATTTGAAAAACCATCAAAAACAAAATACAAAAATATAAAAAATTTCAAAAATCCAAAAAAAAAAAAAAAAAAAAAAAAAAATCCAAAAATATTCTTCTCACGACATGTCTCTTGTATAATCGATATTCTGTACGTTTCTAGAAATGTCATTCAACAATGATACGGATATGTACAGATGCTTGAGCGAGAGTTCTTTAAAATGTTTCTTCTAAAACATGTCGTTTCTCAAAAAGTTTCTTCAAAAATGGCTTGTAAGTACTTCAGCTTACAACCCGGGCTTCAAATAATGGCTTTCGTATATTTCAGTACGAAACCCGGGCAAAAATAATGACTTCTTAGTATTTCAGCTAAGGACTCGTTTTTCAAAGAAAGGAAAGTGCTTAAACCAAAACAAAGGTTTTTAATAATTTTTGAGCACTTATCCTAAAAACATCAAAATGACTTGTGTACACCTTACAGTGCACAACTCAAGTTTTCAAAGAAAGGAAAGTGCTACACAAACATGATTTTCATCAACAAAGTGCACTTATCCTAAAAACGGACACTGTTGTACGCCTCAGTGCGACATTCCTATTCAAACAAAGAAAAGTCTTTGTTTTCCAAAAAACCTTGATGCAAAATTCATAAAATCTGAAACTTCTTTCTCCTTCAGAATTTTGCTTCAAGAAGACTCCTTCCCTCTAAACTTTAAAAAGTTTAACATTTCTCAAAAACATATGCAAGTTTTGAGGGGGAGTATTTCATAAAAACAAAAAATGTTCTGATTTCATGCAAAAAGAAATCTGTCTTTCTCTCCAAAAAGTTTTTTCTTAATCTGTTGATATCAAAAATATCACGATATGCTATTTTTGAGGGGGAGAAGACATGATTAAAATGTGATCAAAGATGTTCAAAGTTTGTGACTGAATCTCAAAAGAGCTCGACTCAGAATGAACCAATGAATTGACGAAGCTTTAAACGTCGTTAATCGAAAAGACTTGTCCTGGACGGGTAATAACTTCAAGCTAGTCTAACTAGTGATGTAAGCGTGTCTCGAATAGGACTTGTCTGAGTAGAATGTACCACATCGAGAGACTTTCTTTGGACTTGACCAGGACGGGTAATAATTTCAAGCTAGTCTAACTAGTGATGTAAGCGTGTCTCGAATCGGTCATGTTCGTTGAAAGTGGATCAATTCAAAAAGTGCAAACTCCTCACGCATGTGCAAATTTCCTAAATATACATGAGCACATGTGAAGGGGGAGTCCTTCAAAAGAAATGCAAAACTCTCGAAGTGTTAACAAAGTATGTTTTATTATCATAAACACTCTGAGAGATTTTCACAAATGGTTTGATGGCAACAATAGGATAGTCATGAAGTTATAAGGTGACTAAGGTTAGGAAAAACCGTCCTATGATCCGCCAGAGCCGGAGGGATCTACCCAAGGACAAATCCAATAGATTAGAATTAGAAGTCCTTAGGTATGATTGAAAAAAGGAGAAAATGAGAAAGGAGAAAGAAGGGGTTGAAGAATTAAAAAGAAAAGTTATGAAAAAGGGTGAAAAGAAATAGCCCTCCATATGTTCAACCTTAGGGCAGACACCGGGTTCAATTCGTATGCTACTGGTTGTTGCTAAGGTGACACCGGTATTGAAGATAAAGACGTCATGGACCCAGTGACGCAATGCACTAAACCTTCTTAACCACTCAAGTTCTCTTAAAAGAGCTTGTTTCATTCTCACGGGGAACCGGTGTAATCTATCGACCTGTCTAATAGAGATGGTTGATATAGAAGAAGGAGACCCCTCCCTAGTCTCCGCATAGGAAACCTAAGAGTGCACTTATCGAGTCTAGAGCCCCGAGATTCATCAAAAGATCTCTTAGGAACACTTAGTATTTCTACAACTGTTGTTCTACATCAATGGACACCAGCTGTAAATTATCGAGTCCTTCGCAGATCTTAGCAATCTGCCGAGAACGTTTATGAGAGAATATACAAATGTATTTCTCAATGATTGAATGGAAATTCCTGCCAGGGTCAACATCAAGCAGCCCTGACAGCAGGTCACTTCGGTAATTCTTTATGGATTACGCTTAGTGTTCGCGGTGGTTCCATAGTGGTCTACAGTTGTGGAGTGATCCCCAGCGACTCACCCAGTCATTGAGCTACTTAGTAGGTCTCGTAAGCTCCTTCGGGGGTATCTGACATGGGAACGGCCTTGATAAGGATTAGAAGGAGTCTTCACACTATGCTGTTGACGATCTCTAATTCCTTATCTGTAAGTACCGGTTGATTTATTGCTAACTGTTTACCTGCAGATATACATCATCTCCATGGCGAAAGATTCCACATGCTCATACATGCATCACAAAGTCTAAAGAAATTCCTCACAAAGATCAAAGCAAAGAAAAGTTCTAAGAAAGATTCTACGCAATATGAAAGAATCTACAGAAGTAAAGTTACAATGATCGGTGTGAAAGAACGGGAACAACTAATGCATGTATCACAAAGACTTAAGATGTATGAGCATGTTGGAATGGCGGACAACCACCTAAGTCTAAGAAGTGACGAAAGGCAGATGACACTACATCACAATTTGCAACAAAATAACAAAGAATGATGAAAAGTCAATTATCAAAGATCACAAAGCATGAAGGAACAATGACTAAAACTATTCTACAAAGACTCAAAGTTCAAGGCAACAAGCTTCAAAGTTCAAAGATCAAGGTCACAAAAGAGAGATCTCAATGATCACCCCTTAGGGGGAGATTGTTAGCAATAGAAGTGTTGATCATCAATGGAATCAAAGAGAGATCTCAATGATCGCCCCTTAGGGGGAGATTGTTAGAAATAGAAGTGACGATCATTTATTAAGTCATTTAGTCTTGTAGTATAGTTAAGGGTAAACGGGCTTGGCTTAATCTAATATTGTAAAAGGTTATGTCTAGTTTATTACAAAAGCCCAAGCCCGGCCCATCTTCTTATCTCACCTATAAATACCTCCAAATGCTCTCATTTGGAGGTGTTGCTTCTAGGGTTCTCTAGGTGTATTTCCTTCTTTCTCTCTCTAATCTAATACATCTTACTTTCTCTCTCTAGAAGTTACCATCTCTCTCTCTCTCTACTTACTTTCTCTCTCTAGGTTTTGACAAGATTCATAAGTGATAAGGTTGTTCAACGGTCCTACAAATATAGTGGGGTATTTTTTATGACCACTAACATATTGACCTTGCCATGACACCGGGCAATTTTTCCATTGCCAATGCATACAGTCGATGCTACCAAGCATTCCCGGAAAACCATGTTCCTTTTCATGTTTTGCATATAGGTTTTCAATGTCATGCAAAGTTGGTTTTCTTAAAAAGTCAGGTTTAAACAAATCAATAATGCACATATTGAAATTATCCAGACATTCACGCCCTGTACGTGCACTCATTTGCAAATACTCATCGAACGCATCCGGTGTGTTGCCGTATGCCAATTGGCGAATGGCCATAGTGCATTTCATGAGAACACTAATACCCATTCGACCTGTACAATCGGGTTCTTGGCTAAAGTATGCAAAATGAGCAGGGAGAGGATCGGCAGTATATGATTCAATACCGGAAACTATTTCTAGAAATAGTTTCCGGCGCATACGAAATCTATGACGAAAGTCTCTATCTGGATACTTACAATGTACATTAAAATAGTCGGCCTTCAAACGCTCTTCTGCAACCTCACGCTCACGGTGAATTGGGTTACGGGTTAACCGGAAAGATGATTCGGCTTCTTCTTCTTGTATTCGTTGGTACTCATAGGCGGCCATAATTGCCAAAGCATCGACTTCATCTTCGATATCGGCAAGGGTTATATGTGCGGCATAAGTTGGATTCTGATTCATGGCGAAATATTTTTTTTTTGGTATATAAGATGGTTATATTTTGTGTTTGCAAATGGGTTAAAATACCCCATCTATTTATAAGCTTTAAAAAAAATGTGCACAACTTTTTTAAAAAACTAGCCGTTGTTTAAACGGCATGATTTTGAAAACAAATATAGCCGTTTGGTTTGTTGGAGGGGGGTGTTTGAACTTTTTTTTTTTTTTTTTTTTTTTTTTTTTTTTTTTTTTATTGAAGGTTCATGCTAGTAACGTACGTTGCTATGGCAACGCATCAAGCAACGCAGCAGCAACGCAAAGGACTGGGGAGTGGTGGAAAAGCAGAAACGCCGTTGATAATATGCCACATAGGCTATAACGCCTCTCCGGCGTTATTACTCCCTCCCCTCTTAGTATACCTAAACGCCCACTTATCACTTTTTGTCATTCTAATTAGGTTATTTGGTGTATTTTTTATGTACTGAGTGGTTAATTTCCATTTCCTTTTGCTTACTTTTATCACTTCCTTTGTTGTTGGAGACAAAGGCTTTGTAGCCATTGACCTTACCCCTCAAACTTTTGCTAATAGCTCTTTTGAAGTCTTAAAGTGCACTAAAAGCTTTTTAAAGGCTTTTATGCATTGGAGGTAAAACTTTTTTATACAAAAAGTGTTTTGATCCTGTATTATTCTTACTTAGGTATTGAAACTAATGCAAGATAATGTCAAATGAGCAGCTAAGAAGATTTGGCATTGTCCCAATAGGCCGAGTTGTATCCTAAGAGCAAACATGAAGAGCAATTGAACTCCTAAAGGATGATTTGCAAACAAGATGTATCCAATATATATGTCTAACCTTACTGCCGTGTATGGTATCTTTTTCTTGGACATCGAAAGTAGAAAGGAAACTGTCGTGTTTAATTTGATTTCAGTGTAACAACTTTTCACACTCTTTTATGTAAAAGAAGTATATGGGCTCATAATCTTAAATATCAGTATCATGTTCTGATTTGCTTGATTGATTCCATTTTGGGTTCTATTATTTTGAACACCCCCAGCAATATATACAAGTATTTCTATCACATGCAAAAGTATGGACATATTTAAAGCTATGAGAAATTGTGAGATATTTTAATTCTAACATATTAAGTGACGATTTTTTAGGAAAGTGCATATGGAGTACATTAATTTGTGTTCAACTTTAATTATTTTTTTATATAGCCCGTGTTGAACACGGGTTATGAGCTAGTACCTCATCATATAATAATATTTTCATTATTTTAGCATAAAAAAGAGATAAAAACATGTTTAGATGATGATGAAATCTATACTGTTATAAAAAGCATTTAAGATGTGTATCCCAATAAAAATTACTACTAGTACTAAGATAAGGAGGTGTAATCTTGATCATCCATTCTTTATAAATGGTAGAGAACCACATTCTAGAGTGACATGTGTCCATCTCAATTAAAATTCACTTTTATTTTCAAATTGAAATATTTTCTTAATTATTTATTTTTTTATGATCTAATTTTGTCACATTTTTAAAATTTTTTGGTCTTTAATTCAATATCCATTTTGATATGCTTTTTTTTAGTGGGTTTATTTTATTTTGATTCAATTTTATACAACTTTAACCTTAATTTGAATCGATACAAACTTGATTAATCAAAATTATATATTTATGGAGGGAGTGTTTAACGATTAAGAGAGTGTGACAGTCTTTGTACATGTGGAAAAGAGTGTGAGGATTTTTGTACATACGAGATTGATAATATCAATATAGCATTATGAAAAGGCTCCTACAGAAAACCCAAACATACACATACAACACCGAACGCATATCCTACATGCTTTAATAACTTTTTTAACACAAAACCTTACATGAAAATACATATTGGGCTAGTTTTTAACTTTCAATCCATTGGGCCAACCTAGCATCACTAAACTCATACATCAAGTGAACTTTTATAAAAACTCAACCAATAGTCCAATACCGTCAGATCAATCTCCATCATCACAAACCAACGGCCCGATCAAAACAGAGAGCGCCCCTTAAAAATTTCAAAAACACTCACTTCATCCCGCCTCAACTCTCATTTTCAAAAAACAACCAACATTCGACCCCCCAAACATATACTACAAACCTAATTAAAAAAAACACACACCAAAACTGTGTGTAAATATGTCCAATCGACACGAAAAAGGCGTAAACGTTCAAGTGCTCTTGCGTTGCAGGTACTATTTAATTAATTAATTAGATCTGTTAGGGTTTGTTTGTTTTTTATTTATTTATTTATCTATAATAATAATAAGATGTGTTTATTTTGGGATTATGTAGGCCGTTTAGTAACGATGAGTTGAAAAACAATGCACCGCAAGTGGTGACGTGTAATGAGTATCAGAGAGAAGTTGCTGTTTCGCAGGCCATTGCTGGCAAGCAAATCGATCGCGTTTTTACTTTCGACAAGGTGACGAATATACGGTGTCCTGATTTAGGTTTTAAGTAATTGACATTGTTTAAGTTTATGCGTTAATTTTGTAATCTAGAAATGGATTAGCTAGTGATGCACAAATATGTAAAATTTGAAGTTAATAGTCTCTTTTAGGTACCGATCCGACACCTAATTAAAAGATGTGCAATATCAACGAACTAATTAAAAGATGTGCAATATCAACGAACTTTCATAAGTGTTCCAATTTGCACATTTTGATTATGTGTCATACCCGAAAGTCTGACACGTGTCACCATTTTGAACGTGACACGTCACCCAAATGTGCATATTGGAACACTTATGAAAATTTGCTGCTATTGCACATCTTTTTAATTAGTTCACGTACCAAAACGAGACAATGAAGAAAGTTCGTTGCTATTCTATGACTTAATCCTGTTTATTAATTGGAGTCTTTGGTAATTCTTGAGTTTGGAAGCTGGCTACTTGCTAGTAATATGTTTGTTGGATTAGTAAAATCACAGTTTTTAAGTGGTTTTTGTTTCGAATAGGATAATGCAATTTTTTAGTGCGTCCGTGTTTAGTTTAGACTTTGTTGTCTCTGCAAGTCGCGTGTTTACTTCATTTTCTTTAGAGTATATGTATTACCTGACTAGATATTACAAAATCAGATGACCAATATTTTGTTTTTTCGGGATTGTATCTTAATTAGAATATTGACTCAGAATGATATTGTTTTTACCTATTTTTGGATTTGGATGGAGGGTGTATTAGATATTCATGAAAAAAATCAACTTTAGTAACTGCATTAGCAAAGCCAGTGCTGCTTACTTGCTTATTGCTAATGATTTTCTGAATTTATGCAGGTATTTGGTCCGACTGCCCAGCAAAAGGATTTGTATGAACAAGCTGTTATTCCCATTGTAAACGAAGTTTTAGAAGGTTTCAATTGCACCATTTTTGCTTACGGACAAACCGGGACAGGGAAAACTTACACAATGGAAGGTGAATGCAAGAGGGCCAAGGTATTATACATGTATACCCTTTTAGATTACGTTACCCTTATAAGTATATATTAATCATCTGGTAACATTCTTTCGCCAATTCATTATCAGAGTGGGCCAAACGGAGAGCTGCCATCAGAAGCTGGTGTAATACCAAGATCAGTGAAGCAAATATTTGACACATTGGAGGGTCAAAATGCTGAGTATAGTGTTAAAGTAACATTTTTAGAGCTATATAATGAGGAAATTACGGACTTGCTTGCTCCGGAAGAAATTACAAAAATTGGTCAAGACGAAAAACAGAAAAAAATCCTGCCATTAATGGAAGACGGTAAAGGTGGAGTTCTTGTGAGAGGTTTAGAGGAGGAGATTGTAACGAGTGCGAATGAGATATTTACGTTACTTGAGAGGGGGTCTGCAAAACGTAGAACTGCTGAGACTCTACTAAATAAACAATCAAGGTTATAATTCTTCGGCAATTTATTGATATTTACTGATAACTCATAAGGCTTGTTTGTAAAGCTTACTCTTATTTTCCAGTCGATCACATTCACTATTTTCTATCACGATACACATTAAAGAGGCAACCCCTGAAGGTGAAGAGCTTATAAAATGTGGGAAGCTGAATCTTGTTGATTTAGCTGGTTCAGAAAACATTTCACGTTCAGGTGCTAGGGAGGTAATACTTTATATATTGATTAATTATCAATGGACTTTATTATTCGTGTGTCTCAATCGACTGTATTATGTGCGGTAAAAATTTGTAACTTTTTATGTTCTTAGGGTCGTGCAAGAGAAGCTGGAGAAATTAACAAAAGTTTACTTACTTTGGGACGTGTGATAAATGCTCTTGTGGAGCATCTGGGACACATTCCTTATAGGTTTGGATGATATTCTTACATCATCTTTAGATATTTCATCTCTTATATACGGTCCTTTTCGATGCCAATTAACTGTACATAAATTTTAATTTCAGGGATAGCAAGCTAACTCGTCTACTTCGTGACTCGTTGGGTGGAAGGACGAAAACATGTATCATTGCCACTGTATCACCTGCTGTTCATTGTCTTGAAGAGACATTGAGCACATTGGATTATGCTCATAGGGCAAAGAATATAAAGAACAAACCAGAGGTATTGCCCTTGTCTACACACTCGCTGATATATTTTTATACTTTCCACGTATCTTCTATTGATCATTTCATCTTCCGTTAATGTAATTATTTCAACTTTTAAGGTTTTATAGTTTAACTGTCTGCTTTCTTCCAATTTTTATATCTATATTTTGTTTTTAATCTGTAGGTAAATCAAAAGATGATGAAAACAACTCTGATAAAGGATCTTTATGGTGAAATTGAAAGACTCAAAGCAGGTAAAATAACTGAGATGTCTTATAATGCTTTAGGGATATAATGGTAATTTAATTTACAAACTTTAGATTTTAATTGTTTTTTTCAATAATTATCTTCCAGAGGTGTATGCTTCGCGTGAGAAAAGTGGTGTTTATCTACCAAAGGAGCGATATTACCAAGAAGAAATGGAAAGAAAGGTACTGGAACATCCTGGATTTCACATCTTCAGTTGGATATCGTTAAATCGTATCATTTTTATATTACCTTGGAAGTGTTGTCTTTGTCTGTTTACATCATTCTATATTAAATGCACCTATTTATATGATGTTATTTTTCGTTTAGTCTATGGCAGATCAGATTGAACAAATGGGAATCAAGATAGAAAACCAACAAAAGGTATGATATACTAGTGTATATTATTATCAAAAGCGAGTTTGTTTGGGTAATGTAGTTCGCTTGCTGTTGCATTGTTTATCTTACTCTTTTACATCATTCACAGCAATTTGAGGATCTGCAAACTCAGTTCAATGCCCGGGTCGAAGAATGCTCTGATTTGAGCAGCAAACTTGAGTCTACAGAGGTAATTCAAATGTTGTGATTGACTGCATTATTGTGGAATTTGTTATAACAGATCATAATTTCTATAGATAACTTTTCTTTCCCCTTATGTTATAAATACTTTTTGTTTGTAGAACAACTTGAGCCAAACCAATAAGGTGTTGGCTGATACCGAGGGAGCACTGAAGAAGTGCCAGTATGCTCTTAAAGAGCGAGATTTTGTTATTTCTGAACAGAAAAAAGCAGGTATATATAGTTGTTTGTAATTTGTCAATATTTTTGTTATCTTGAATATTTTACATATGACTGGGTTTTACATACAGAAAGTGCTTTGGCTCATCAAGCATGCGTTCTCCGGTCTGACTTGGAAAAATCTCTTCAGGACAATGCATCGTTGTTTATGAAGATTGGTATGCATTCTTTCTTATGTACATAAATCCATACGTGTTTCTTCTGTAAGCTTCTGCTTGTAATTCTTACTATTATCTTCTCATGTTGATGCAGCAAGAGAGGATAAACTGAGTGCTGGTAATAGATCAGTTGTAAATAAATTTGAGTCAGAGCTCGCACAGGATGTTGGTTCTCTTTGCAACATGGTGGCAGCATCTGTATCTCAGCAAAATGAGCAAATTCAGTGCATTGAGAAGTTTTGTCAAACTTTCATAAACATTAATGAGAAGGTACCACTTGATCTGTATCACCAGATACATGTTATATAATTTGTGTCTACAACATTACATTAATTACATTAACAACATATAATTACATATATGATTTTACGCTACAGGCTATCACCGACTTAAAGAAAAAAGTATCTGCATCAAAGAATTTGTATGTTTCCCACATTGAGGACATGGAAAATGTCGTACGTTTGCACAAAGCAACTGCCAATGGGTGTTTAGACGATCTTAAAGGCTTGGATTCTTCTAATGCTCGCTGTGTTGAAGAAGTAAGTACATACGATTGACTTAGCATCCATTAAAGTTGAACATAATGTTAATCAGTACATAATTTGAGTTATCTCTGTTATATTAGCTTTTGGCTGAAGAAGCTGCAGAAGGAAAATCTATATTTGATGAGATTCAGGGCACTTTATCAACTCAGCAAGATGAGATTGCAGTTTTTGCTAGAGAGCTCCGAAAGGTTTAGATTTTTATGTTTAAAATTCTGTTGATCTTTTTCAATTTAAATGGCGTTTGAGATTTTAATATGGTATATATATTTCAGAGATTCAATGTCAGCATCCATCATACAACAAATATATCCGAGTTCATCAATGGTATTTTCGATAAGCTGATGGAAGAATCCAAAGATCTAGGAAATCATGCTAATCAAGCTGACGAGATGCAGACAAAGAGTATAGATGAATTTCAAAAGGCATATGAGGTACGATTAAATCAATTTCCAAATAAAAATGTGTAACAGCATCAAATATTTCTAACTCTTGAAAGATGAATTACTTCAGGAGCAATCAAGATCTGATGCACAGAAACTTATTGCTGATGTAACAAGTTTAGTCACAAGTCATATCAGTCGTCAAAAGGAGATGGTCGATGCACGTTTGGCCAATATCAAGGAAACTGCAGCTGGAAGTAAGACAGTTTTGGATGGACATGTTTCTTCAATGGAGGGAATTACAACAGATGCCAAAAGAAAGTGGCAAGAGTTTTCCTTACAAGCGGAAAATGATGCAAAAGACAATGCGGATTTCTCTGCTGCTAAACACTGCCGATTTGAGTTGTTGCTGCAAAAAAGGTTAGTGGGAAATTCTGGAAGTCATCTTAAGATTGGTGTTAACAAGAAATTATAATTTTGATTATTTTTTTTTTTTTAACTTCTATCTTCAGTGTTGAGACTACTGAAATGGCATTGAAGCATTCCAAAAAGACACACGAGTCTCTCATACAATTGGGCAAAAACCATGTCTCAGAAACAGATGAACTTGTCAGGTATGCACTTTTTTATAATTACCAAAATATTCAAGTTGAGAAAGATAAAAATAAGTAATCCGAGTTTTTGAGTTACTGTGCAATGAAAATAATTGTAGATGTTTTAATAAGATTTGAACTATGCAGAGGTGCTTTTGAGAGCAATGAACTTCATGTTGCTGAGATTGGTAATGCAAGGGAAACTGCTAAAGAGGATGTATCAAAGAATAGCGAAGACATCATTAAGCACATGGAGGGTAAGCTTATAGAATTTATATGTATAATTTTTCGGAGACAATCATATGGTCTAATAAATATTTTAAACCTTTTTCACTAATATTTGTTTGCTGATATTTCTCTACAGGTACTTCACAAGAGGAGCAAGAGGCTGTTCGTGGAATATTAGATACCACAAAAGCTCAAGCCATGATTATTGAAACTTTACAAGAGGACCACTCCACACAATCTGGTGCAATTGAGCAAAAGGCTCGTGATACCTTTCAGCAGAAGTATATGGTAAGTGATAATGGATCAGTTCTTGATGGGACATATTCAGACATAATGATATTTACATATGAATTTATAATGATTTGTTTTTTGTGCAGGATTATGAACCATCTGGAAATACTCCTGTAAGATGTGACACTGATGTTCCAAGTAAGGTGGCTATAGAGTCGCTTCGAGCAATGCCAATGGAGACATTATTGGAAGAATTTAGGGAAAACCATTCATTTGATTTATCTGAAGTAAAGGAACCAAAGATATCTCCTACTTCACGCTCACCTCTCTCGGAAATCAATTAAACTGTCGTGATTTTATAGTTTATTTTGGTGAAGAATGCTTTTAGGCCTATTTGTACTTGTTACTCTGTATATTATCAAAACACGAGGAGATAGTCTGATAGGTGGATCAGTTTACATTATCCCTGCTTGGGATTTGGTATTCTATTTTGACCAATGTAGTAGAGATGTGTTCATGGTGTATTTTATTTGCTTAGATCTTATCATTTCGTGCATTATGTAATGTTAGATTTGAGTTCATTTGAAAGCTATTTGCAACTTCTGCTGTTTTTAACAGGTGTTGAGGTGTTGTGTTGTTGCTTTGGGAGTATAACAGATTAACAGTAACACAGTGGGCAGATGGCATACATCACTCTTTAACTTTTAAAGATTTTTTGATTGTATATAATTGAAGCTGGATATTTATTTCAGGATAAACAAGAATGACACCGGACATTTAATTAGTGACGTAAAGTATAAAACCTTAATACATGTTTCAACTCGTTAATTAATCATAACTCTTGAGAGTGTTAAGGAGAATCATAAAGAGGGAACGTCCCAAAATAATTGTCCGACAAAAAATACATAGTTTAAGAAAAATATAATTATTAGTACATACTTCTTTTTCTCTCTTACTTTTTTGCATAATGATAGTTTTACCTTTAACTAATTAATTAATATATTATTTAAAGTTTGTAATATTAATTTCAACTAAGGTTAAAATATGGTAAACTCGATAATTTTTTTTTTTTTTTTTTTTTTTTTTTTTTTTTTTTTTTTTTTGTAGTAAATATTAAATTAGAAACATTCCAAAAAGGAAACATGGATTGTTAATTTAGGACGGAGGGAGTATCAAGACAAGCTATAAATATTCTGTTTATTTTCCATAGAGGCATAGAGCAATTTAATGATAATTGCTATAAATGATTGCTGAACGCTTGTCGCGTCTTTGATTTTAGAGAAGATTAAGTGAAATAGTAGATTTATGTATTAAGTTTTCTCCGAGATTTATCTATGGATTTTGCTAACCTCTACTTAGTAGGCAGTGATTAATTTATTTATAAAAGGAATGTTTTAAAATAATGTTCAAATATAGTAATTTACAAGATCATTTAATGCATTTTTTTGTTAATTAAGAAAGTTTGTGTTTATTAACTTAGCGGTGAGCAAACAAAACCGAAACCGAATACCGAAAAAACCGAACCAAAAAAACCTAAACTGATGGTTTGGTTTTTAATTTTTCAAAAACCGAAAAATACGGTTAGGTTTCGGTTTTCGTCCAAAAACCGAAACGAACCGATTTTATTATATAATAATATTTAATAATATACCATGAATAAATAACTAAATAAATCAAATATATAAATTCATATTCTTAACGTTTATGTTTCTATGTGTGTTTATCGTGTCGTGTGTTTATTTTAAAATATATCAATAAATATATGACAATGATCATACTCTGTGTATGTTTACTTGCATGTGTGTCTTATTTATATGTGTGTAATTAAAGGTTTATGCAATAAATATTATTATGCTTAGATTGACAAAAAAAAGTAAATAAAAATAACCAATTTTTTATGTAATACAAGTTTGTTGGTATATATTTTTCATGCCTAAATATAAACGGTTAGAAAACGAAAAACCGAAACCGAAAAAACCGAACCGCAAAAACCGAAAGGTTTCGGTTTTGGGTTCTATAAAAACCGAACATTACGGTTCAGTTTCAGTTTTAGCTAAAAACCGACCCAAACCGAACCGTGCACACCCTTACATTAACTACACATTAACCTCTACCTAGTTGGCATTGGTTAGCAAAATCGTTTATCTATTAAGTTTTCTCCTAGATTTATCTATTAAACATTAAAAATATTTCGTGAAAGATAATAGAGCAATTTAGTGATCCAATAAATCTTGGGATCCATTATTGGATGTCGATATAATTTAGTTATGCAAATATTTAATGAATTATTAAGGATTTCAACTGGATTAAACAATATTAATTTTGTCTTCTACTTATAAAACTTACTTATTGCAAAAAAGGTATTCAATTTGAAAGCACCTACATGCTCACCGAAAAAGTCTTTTACAGTTCGAAAGCAACTTCATGCTCACCATTATTTGCAGCTGTCGCCACTATATTGTATTGCATTCTATATACATATTGGCGGCGGAGTCAGGATTTCACGTGGTGGGGGCTTTTATTTTTAGTCATGGACGCAATTTTTATTGCAAAGTCATATAAAAAAGCAACAGAATTTTGATAGAACAAATTTATGTTTGAAACTAACACGAGTTTTGTCGATGTCAATCCTCAAAGAAAAATCAATTAGAACACATTCACGTAGTATATCTTTATACAAGCATATGCTACACCAAACAACAAGACAAAATTAATATAAGTAAATTTTACCTTATGCATTTAAGTTGGACATCATCTATATCTTGCCCACTGTTCAACTTAAGCTCAAAAGGACAGAAAAAATAGTTGTTTCAATATTGTATTAGCACAATAGTTTATTGGAAGATAAACCTTTTACCATAATGTCTTGATAAAACATAAGTCGTCACACAGTGTTTTTATGAGAGTAAATTGAAAAACAAAAAAACTGAGGACTCAACATTAACATATAAGGACTGAAGAAGGCCACAAACAACAAACTATTTGAAGTTAGAGTACTGAAGATGAATATAAAAATAAAAATCTTGCCATGTTCTGCTAGTTATCATTTTCTATTTCGTTTTGCAAAAGCTAAAAGCCTACAACCCTCATTGTAATCTAAACGGCCGTTGCTTTTAAGGGGGTTCGGTTGATATGGGCCATGGGTTAGTAACACTTAGCATGTCTGGGCTAGTTGGGGAGGCCTGGCACCGGCCAGCACCTCTATTGGCTACGCGTTTGTTTTGTGTGCAAATCACCTCTATTTTCAAATGATGATTTGAAAATATGAGAAGTTGTCTAATATAATAGCTATATGTTTTCAATCAGCACAAGGCCACAAACTAGTTTTTACGTCTTTTACAATAATTTGGAAGATTCGTTAAATAATATAGTAATACGGGATTTGCCATCATCTTTGTGGGAAAACTTTTACTCGTATATTAATACTACTTTTCGTATATAAATTATTACTAGCAGGGTACCCGCGCGTTGCAGCGACGGGTATCCTGAAATAAATTTTTTCGATAAATAATGTATTTTAGTTTATTATGTTATTTTTGACAATAAATTTACGGATATCAAGAATTTCGTATAGCTCGTGCCCGTTCGGGCTTGAACCCATTGGCCCGTGCCTGTTCGGGCTCGAGCCCGCTTGAGCCCGCTTGGTCCGCGCCCGTTCGGGCTCAAGCCCATTTGGTCCGTTGCCCGTTCGGGCTTGAATATTTGTATAATGTGCTTTATTATTTGTAGTAGTGAAATTTAATGCAGAAATTGTGTTTAATTTGGTTGTACAATATGCTTGATAATTTGTATTTGTAAGATGTGTTTTAATAAATGTATTAATTGTATTTATTGACCAGTTAAATAATTGACTACATTAAATAGCATTAATGTGGTGTTTTATTGTACACTAAGCTTCTTGTCTTGTACGTCTGAAAATTATGTGCATTAAAGTGTTGTACACTATGTTTCTTTTCTTGCAAGTAGTAGTCATTATAGTCATTAATAATATTGACCACTTTAATAGCATTAATGTTGTAAGTCTGAAAATTACATCATGCTTATTTTGTTGTACACTATTCTCATTTTGTTGTAAATCTAAAAATTGGTTGCAGCTATTATACATTGTGCTTAAATGGTTGTAATTTTTGGTGATGGGGTATTTTAATAGCATTAATGTTGTTTGATAGAATTTAAGTCTTAAAATGACACAATGCTTTATGTTGTTGTACAATATGTTTATTTTGTTATAATTCTGAAAATTAAGTGCTTTAAAGTGTTGTAAATCATGCTTAATTTCTTGTAAGTTTTAAAATTTTGGAGAGAGAGTCATTCATGCTTTATATGTAGTATAGATAAGCAGTGATGCTTGTAAGTGGAAATACTACTTATTTGTTAGATTTTATCATGTTAATTGATCGCAATGGAGCTTTACCTGTTTTCCGTTGCAAACTTATGAATTTAGCTACGTATTTTAACCCGTTGGTTTTTTTAAGAATTTACCAACAGGTTAATATGTGATAGGAGCAACAGATGAACCTTGCATGTTTAAGTTTAGCTCAAAATAACAGTTAAATGGATTGTTACACCGACTAGCTGTGGAGGAAATAAAGTAAGGAGAAAAGACGAGCGTGATTAAAAATCTTGAGAGTATTCGAAAAAACTTTTTTTGAGGAAGGGTGGTTGGTGAGGGTAAAAAAATATCATGGGGTTAAATGGGACATGTTACTAGCCTCTCACGGGGATGTGGGGGGGGGGGGGGGGGGGGTTAAGTATTGGGTCTTTACGGGCAAATGTGAGGAATGGTATAGATATAGGGTTTTGGGTAGATAAGTGGGTGCGCGATTCGAAACTATGTGATATGTTTCCTAGATTGTATCATCTTGATAGGAGAAAGAAGGGTAGGGTGGCGGAAAAAGGGAAATGGGTGGATAATGGGTGGCAATGGGAATAGGATTGGGTTAGAAATTTAAGAGGGAGGGTTTGCAAGGTGTTCGAAGATTTACTCATTATATTACAAAATGTTGTGGTTTCTAATGATTGTAGGGACAAATGGAGATGGACTCTTCAAGAGGATGCCAAATTTATGGTCAAAACGCTAACAAAAATGGTGGAGGAGAGAATGTTCGGGTTCAAAAGTGATGGTTAACAGACTGTATGGAATAAATGGATTCCTAAGAAGGTCAACGTCTTTGTTTGGAGAGCTTTAAAAGGTAGGATTCCGGTTCGTGTGAAGCTCGACAAAAGAGGCATTGATTTGGATTCTAGTATTTGTCCGTGTTGTGATAGTGCAGTGGAATCATGTGAGCATACTTTAGTTTTGTGCAACTTTGCTATGAGTGTTTGGAAAAAAGGTTTACACATGGTGGAAGGTTTGTGATGTCAACGCTTTCTCTATTGGTGAATTATTTGCGTCCAATGGGAACGTTGATATCCCTAACCATGCCATCCGTTTATGGCAAGCGGTTAGATGGACATCCGGCTATTATATGTGGAAAGAGAGAAATAGTCGTGTCTTAAAAGGAAAAGTCTCAAGTATAAACAAAATGGTTCAAGATATCAAATTAAAGAGCTTTGAATGGATTACGAGAAGATCGAAAAAGAAATTTGAGATGGATTGGCAACAATGGCTTTTTGATCATATAAAATGGGGTTTAGTTAACAACACCAGCGGGTGAACAGTTTCTGTGGTCTGCGGTGTGGTCTTGCAGTTCAGTTGCAGCAGTGTTTGGTTGTGTTTGTGTTACTTCTAATTTTAGTCTGTGGTTGGCTGAGTTTGTGGTCTGCCGCAACATGTACTGATTCTCTGCTGCATTATATGCTTGGCTGAGTGTTTGGATGAGTTTGTGGGATGCTGCTCTATTTGCTTTGGTTAATTCTCTCCTACAACATATTTTGGCTAGTTTGGCATCTTTTTGTGCGAAAATTACTGCAGAGGCCTCTGCAGTAATTGATTACCTTTTTCAATGCTGGTTTTTTTTTATTCCCTAGAAGGCTTCCTATTTCGCTGCAAAGTGTACCAGAAATACATTATGGACACGTGTCAGCTTCTCGTCAATTTTAAAATAAAAAAAAAACAAAAAAAAAACGTATTCCACATACTACTTGCAGCGAAATGCAATAGTATTGGTCCCACTCCACCTCTCTCTTCTATTGGACCCACTTTTATAATAATAATAAAAAAAAAAGTGTATTTTTGCATTAATTTGCAGCGAAATACATGAAGGGGACCCCACTTGATATTGATTTTAATTAAAAAAAAAAAAATGTATCTCTTATACTACTTGCAGCGAATTGTAACTAACTAGGTCCCACAATTTTTTTTTTAATTTAAAAAATAAAACTTACCAAAATCACCTAAAACCTTTTAATATTTACAACTTTTTTATATAACAAACTTTATTCGTCAAATATTTATCAAATATATAGTGAATTTGTTAATAAAAAAATACCGTTGCGAAGAGCTCTGGATTACGAAAAAAACGAGCCCAATATTGATATGCTTTTGATGCACGTACGATTTTATAAAAAATGTTAAAGTTTGATAAATAAGTTTAGGGCGGTTTTGGTAAGTTTTATTTTTTAATTTGAAAAAAGTTTTAATGTATATATTTATTAAACTTTAACATTTTTTATAAAATCCTATGTGTATCAAAAAACATATCAATATTGTTTCGTTTTGTTCGTAATTTAGAGCTTTTCGCAACGGTATTTTTTTATTAACGAATTCACTATATATTTGCTAAATATTTATAGCACCCTAAACTTTTTAATATTTATAACTTTTTTATATTACAAACTTTATTCGTCAAATATATAGTGAATTCGTTAATGAAAAAAATACCATTGCGAAGTGCTATAAATTACGAACAAAACAAAACCAATATTGATATGCTTTTGATACAAGTACGATTTTATAAACAATGTTAAAGTTTGATAAATATATAAATTACAACTTTTTTCAAGTTAAAAAATAAAACTTACCAAAAACCTACCTAAACTTATTTATCAAACTTTAACATTTTTTATAAAATCGTACGTGCATCAAAAGCATATCAATATTGGACTCGTTTTTTTCGTAATCCAGAGCTTTTCGCAACGGTATTTTTTTATTAACAAATTCATTATATATTTGATAAATATTTGACGAATAAAGTTTGTTATATAAAAAAGTTGTAAATATTAAAAGGTTTAGGGTGATTTTGGTAAGTTTTATTTTTTAAATAAAAAAAAAATTGTGGGACCTAGTTAGTTACAATTCGCTGCAAGTAGTATGAGAGATACATTTTCTTTTTCTTTTTTTAATTAAAATCAATATCACGTGGGGTCCCCTTCATGTATTTCGCTGCAAATTAATGCATAAATACACTTTTTTTTTATTATTATTATAAAAGTGGGTCCAATAGAAGAGAGAGGTGGAGTGGGACCAATACTATTGCATTTCGCTGCAAGTAGTATGTGGAATACGTTTTTTTTTTGTTTTTTTTATTTTAAAATTGACGAAAGCTGACACGTGTCCATAATGTATTTCTGGTACACTTTGCAGCGAAATAGGAAGTCTTCTAGGGAATAAAAAAAAAACCAGCCTTGAAAAAGGTAACCAATTACTGCAGAGGCCTCTGCAGTAATTTTCGCTCTTTTTGTTCGTGGGCCAGGATTTCTTTTAGTTAAGTGGAGTTGTATTTTCTTTTTATTTTCATTTGGGACAGTTGGTCTATTATGTGTTATGTTCTATAATAGTGGTGTTTGGCTTAGGTTTGTTTTGCTTTAGTCGAAGTTTGTTTTTTTTTTTTTTTTTTTTTTTCTTTGGGTCTACTATACTTAAGCACCTTGTTAATTTAGTGGATGGCTTCGTCTGTTTTTGTTTGGTTTGTTTTGGAATGAATTGCCTTAATAATAATAATAATAATAATAATAATAATAATAATAATAATAATAATAATAATAATAATAATAATAATAGATTAAACACCCATGCAAATTAGAAAAATATTTATTCTACAATAATAGCTAAATTTCTACAGAAATAATAATCCATGAAATAAATCCTTAAATTGGACAAAAATAAACTTAAATTCGCATGATTACACGAGGATATTATTAGGCTTGAAATGCTAGATTCACAAAAAGATTACAAAATTATATAACTTGTCAACTAAATATGGAGGGTAAGAAAAAAGTAAGAGATATTATGATGCAATATGATTGGACAATTTTTAGTATGATGAACAAATGGCATAAGTCTATGATGAACATTTTATGTTATGAGGAACAATTGCAGTATGATGAACAAATTTTAGATATATGATGAACAAATAGTTAAATGACGAACAATTTTGTCTGCTTATTAAATGTTACTGATCATTCCCAAAAAGGTTGTATGATGATGTACAAGAATTTCGTGTTTTGAATGGTCTCTTATCAAATTGTTAAATATCATTGATTTTAATTTCAACAAACGTCTGATTAATTAAAATATGTTTCCTAAAAAGTAAAAACTAACATATCAAACTGATTATTCAACCACTAATATAAGGGTAGTGGCAATCATCACTACAAAAAAAACCATACCTCCCAACCCACCAATAATATCATTACACCTCACTCACACTTTTTCCATACCTCCCACCCTTATTTTAGTGGCAATGGTCACTTTTTCATACCTCCCAAACCTCCAACTTTTTTTTTTTTTTTTTTTTTTTTTTTTTTTTTTTTTTTCATAAATAAATAATTTAATAAAAACATAATATTTCATTAATAATAAAAATAAAAATACATAATACTTGAAAAAAAAACATAATTAATAGAAAATGAACTGTTTGGCGCCGTTCCATTTCGCTCCGTAAGATACAACGGAGACTGATTCAAAACATTTATATCGTTGTTAGCACCGGGAGGACCAAAAAACGAATGCCAAATCCACAAATCGTATGAAGCGACGGATTCAAGCATAATAGTCGGGTATTGGTGATCGCCACGCTTATATTGGCCTTTCAAATGTCTAGGACAATTTCGTCAAACAAAATGTGTACAATCAATGCTACCAAGCATTCCAGGAATGTGATGTTGTTCTTCATGTGCCTCGTATAAGCGTGCAATGTCATGGGATGTCGGCCTACGTAAGAACTCTCGACCATATAATTCAATAACCGCATTGCAAAAATAATCAAGGCATTCACCTAAAAAAAATAATAACGAAAACATTATTTAAAAAAATAATAACGACAAAAAAAAAATAAAGATAACATTATTAAAAAAAAATAACGACAAAAAAAATAATAATAACGAAAACATTATTAAAAAAAATAATAACGACAAAAAAAAAAAAAGTAATACCTGACGTTCTTCGTGCCATGTTTAAATAGTCATCAAATCTATCGGGAGGTTCGCCCGTTGCGAGTTGCCGAATGGCCGATGTGCATTTATGTAATGCCGTGAAACTTTTTTTCCCCCTCGCATCATATCTCTCTTGAAACCATTCGAATCTCGCTTCAATATCACCAACAATTCTTAAAAACAACCTTTTATTCATACGAAACCTATCTCGAAAAATATGGTGGGCAAACTTTGGTCGTTCAACGAAATAGTCATTCTTTAGATTTTGTAAAGCTTTTTCACGAAAACGGGTGACAGACTCCCGTGTTTCGGTAGAGGTTGCCGTGTCCTCAATCGAATCATACACGGCTAAAAAGGTTGATAGAGTACTACCCGTGGAAACATTTTGACCGAAACGTTGAGGGGGAAAATACAATTCTTCGGATGACGAAGATGATGACATTGTAGTAATTTGAATATGTGTAGTGTGTTTGTAATGTGTATAATATGTGTAGTGTGTTTGTAATATATAGGATTTTTTTTTTGAACCGTTGCAAGGCTCCAACGTTCCTTTCCATATCCCAACGTTCCAATTTAACGTTCATTTCTCCCAAACCGCAGCAGTGATCTTCCCCGCTGGAGGACACCGATGGACCAAACCGCTGGGGTGGCGGCGGTGTTCCCCGGCGGTTTGCCCCGCTCCCATTGCCAGTACCCTAAAGCACAAAAAAGAAAAGATTTTAAGTGATGAATGATGACGTATAGTCTATATTTGGGCCACGAGCTCAAATGATAAACATCACTAAGGCCCAAAATCACAAAGAGTGGGCTATTATAACTTGGGCCGCATTGATAATGGGATTGGGCTCACGTAGACCCAAGCCCAACCAAATTACCCGGGCATAGATAAGGATCTTCTAATTATGGAATAGATATCCTTAACCCGGATAAGCACCACGGGTGCGAAACGTTAGGAGCACGAAACCCACAAGGATTCTGCGCCTATATAAGGAATGACATAACTCTCATTAAAGGTACGATTCACAAAACCCTAAACTCTTTACGAGAACCCTAAAACCGATTACTTACTCTCACGCCGGAGGATAATCGTGGGAGACAATCCCACGATAAGCCTAACGGTGTTTGTTTACTTTCTTAGTGCGCAGGTTTCAAGCATTAAGAGCGAATTGATACGAGAGCAAGAGCCCAAACTAGGAACGCCCAACTTTTGTATCAACAAGTGGCGTCATCCGTGGGACCAACACTAAGAACTAAGGAACTAGAATGACGAAGAATAAAAATTCAAGCCAGCGGACTCCGCAGTTGGAAAAAACACGTGACCCCCAGAGAAAGAATCAACAAGATTCGACCTCTAAGCAGGCTTCTGGGACAACCAGCGCGCCTGGTCACCAAGAGACGGGAACAACCCTACCTCTTCCAGCGGTAGAATTGCCTATAAGGACTACCCAAGCCACCACAGTGGTCCCAAGCGTTGAGGAACTCCAGCGCACCCTCTTCAATACTCCTCACGAAACGACACCTACAGTGGACAACACTGTACCACCGGGCGCACCTAACCGAGATAGGGTGCCCAATAATGAGGCAAATATTCTTGCAGCGAATGAGGACGCGCCTGACCTAACGTTCGGTAATTTTGTATCCCAAAATTAGGAAACCCTAACTGCCCTCATGCAAGAAGAAGCGAGGAGAAGGTCGAGTACGAGCCTACAAGCCCGGCTCAACTTTGGTCCTGAACGCGAAGCATCACCACCGCGCCACCCACGAGGAAGACGCGAAAATAACGAAAGACGTACCACTATCTATGATAGGCTGGGTACGACATCCGACTCACAATATTCAGATGAATATGAAGACGGCGAGAGGCGCACTAATGTTCATTCCAGACTTGGTAGTCGAGGGATACAAGACAGATTAGGACCTCAACATTTACCAAGCGAAGGTTCCTCCAGGTCTGGGAGCAAAAGAATTCACGACATATTAGGGAGGAGAATATCCCCAAGTGAAAGCCCCTCAAGCTCTTCCTCTGAAGGAAGCCGGCGCAAGCGCCGCAAAAGAGATTACTCCTCCTCCAACGACTCCTGGGACAACGAGGATAAGGAAACAGGACACTGGAAGTCGAGAGGAAGACGTCGTGAAGAAGAAGACGAAGACATGTCTCTTCCATGGCGTCGCCAGAAAGTTGATGCATTTACACGACGCATCAGTGATTACTCCGATCGCAAAAGGAGGCGCATGCCCACTAATGTCAAAACATATGATGGGACAAGTGATCCGGATGACCACTTAAAAATTTTCGAATCGGCTGCTACTATCGAAAATTGGCCACAACCTGTGTGGTGCCATATGTTTAACTCCACATTAGTAGGGAATGCGCGCACGTGGTTTAGCAAGCTCCCACGACGGAGCATCGGCGGGTTTGAAGAATTACGGAAAGCATTCCGTTTAAACTTCACCCAAAGAAAGAAGTGCGCTAAAAACCCTGTGGAACTAGCCAGAGTAAAACAACGCCAAGGGGAATCAACCAGTGCTTATATGGAACGCTTTAAAGATGAGTGCATACATGTCAAAGCGTGTCCCGAAGTCCTAAAAATTTCAGGGTTCATGAATGGGATTAACAACCCAGAACTCATTCGAAAGCTAAACGACAAGGTTCCCCAAACATTCGATGAGCTAATGAAGCGCACAAGATCCTTCATACAAGGAGAAGCAGCCGCTGCGGACAACAAAAAAGGCTATTCAAATTATAGGCAACAATAACAGCCTAGGAGACAATCCAATGATCAGAATAGCAACCGCAGCAAGAATTATCGCAGTGGACGAGATAATGACAAGTATACCCCTCTCACAAAAACTCCGAGGGAAATATTTGTAACAGAAGGAGCAAACTTCCCAAAGCCTCCGCCAATGCGTACCGCAGAGGACAAGCGCATAGGGAATGGATACTGCGAATATCATGGCCAAAAAGGCCATACAACCAACGAGTGCGTCCAGCTACGACAACTAATTGAAAAATTAGTAAGGGAAGGTAGAATGGATCATCTCGTAAAAAACATCAAAGAAGGGAAGGACAAGCAAATGAATGGAGGCAAGAAGGAACCTTCCAAAGACAAAGCGGACATCATCTACATGATACAGTCATGGCAACGCAAGACAAAACAAAAAGTCAGTCAAAGGTTCTCTTCAGAAAAGGAAATATCCTTCCCCACTCTAGCTGCGGACAACGCAGTAGTAGAGCCACTAACTATTGAGATACGTACTGGGGGACACGATATCCGCCGCATGTATATCGATGGGGGGCATCCGCAGACATCCTATATGATCATTGTTTCAAAAGGCTACGACCTGAGATACAAAGTCAATTGATACCAGCCACAACTTCGCTGACTGGATTCACAGGAGAGAAGATTTGGCCTATGGGGCAATTGCGCTTGCTCGTAGTTGTGGGCGATGAACAACACTCAACAGCAACATGGATAAATTTCATGGTAATTAAGTCTCCCTCACCAAACAATGGCATCATTGGGAGACCTGGAATATCATCCATGCGCGCTGTACCATCCACAACACATGGGATGCTCAAATTTCTGGTGGAAGGAGGAATTGTCACCCTCTACAACACCACAGTACCACCCAAAGAATGCAACGCAGTAACCAGTGAGGTGGAGAATATTCCAGAACAGCGCGCAGAAAAAACACCAAACTTAAAAGTCGCTATTCACCCCGATTACCCAGATCAACAAATTTCGATTGGAGGATCTTTATGTGACAAAGGTAAAGCAACCGTGTGCGCACTCTTGCAAAAGAACCTGCATATCTTTGCGTGGGAACCAAAGCACATGACTGGAGTGCCACCCTCTATCACGGAGCACAAGCTACAAATCCGACAAGGATATCCCCCAATTCGACAGAAGAAGCGCGACCAGGCTCCAGATCGCGCAAAAGCTATTCTGGAAGAAGTACATAAACTTGTAGACGCAGGCATCATGCGCGAAGTATACTATCACGACTGGCTTTCTAATCCAGTGATGGTAAAGAAAAGTGATGGCAGTTGGAGGATGTGCGTGGACTTCACAGACCTCAACAAGGCATGCCCACAGGACTGCTATCCACTTCCGGAAATAGACTGGAAAGTAGAATCCCTGTGCGGATATCCTTTCAAGTGCTTCCTAGATGCATACAAAGGATACCATCAAATCCAGATGGCAGTGGAGGACGAAGAAAAAACAGCTTTCCACACAAGTCAAGGGGTCTATTGCTACACGAAAATGCCCTTTGGCCTAAAAAACGCAGGCGCAACATTCCAGCGATTGGTGGACACAGCTTTCGAAAAACAAGTAGGTCGAAACCTAGAAGTCTACGTTGACGACCTTGTCATCAAGAGCCACACAGAGGATGAATTGGTGCGCGACATTGAGGAAACGTTCAAAACATTGGGAAAAATAAACATGAAGTTAAATCCCAAGAAGTGCACCTTTGGCGCGACAGAAGGCATGTTCCTCGGATACTTAATAGAACCTGATGGAATCAAGCCTTGCCCAGAAAAAACAAAAGCTGTTATCGATCTTCCCTCACCGCGCACACTCAAAGAAGTCCAGTCATTAAACGGAAAGCTAGCTGGGCTAAACCGTTTCTTATCTAAGTCAGTAGACAAATCACTCCCTCTCTTTAAAACACTCACGAAGTGCACCAAAAAGGGAGACTTTCGTTGGACTAAGGAAGCAGAAGAAGCTTTCCAACAACTAAAACAACATCTGGCATCACTCCCCAAACTTGTCGCACCGCGACCAGGGGAAGAGTTAATCATGTACTTATCTGCAACCCACGGAGCAGTTAGCGCAGTGCTATTGACAGATAGAAACTCCGTCAAGACACCCATATACTTTGTAAGCAAAGCATTGAAGAAGACAAAGACTAACTACAGCGCCATGGAAAAGCTGGTCTTAGCTCTAGTGTTCGCAGCTAAAAGACTGCGCAGATACTTTCAAGCGCACCCAATAGCTGTAATCACAGACCAGCCAATCAAACAAGTTATCTCTAAACCTGTCGCATCAGGGCGGCTACAAAAGTGGAGTGTGTTGTTAAGCGAGTATAACATCTCGTATAGACCACGCACTGCAATCAAGGGGCAGATATTAGCCGACTTTATTATTGAAAAGCCAGATACTGATAGTCCAACTTCAACAAGCCAAACAGACCTACAGGAACCTTGGATTCTATTCACAGATGGATCCTCATGCGTGGATGGATCAGGCGCAGGCCTTATCCTTACTAATCCAGAAGGAATGGAGTTCACCTACGCGCTGCGCTTCGAATTCACAGCTACAAACAATGATGCGGAATACGAAGCCTTGCTCGCTGGACTGCGTATTGCAATTCAAATGGGTGTACGCAACCTGGAGGCAAACGTGGATTCCAGGATAGTAGCTAACCATGTGCTAGGTGAGTATGAAGCCAAGGATGAACACATGATCCAATACCTGGAAAAGACGAAGTCCTTAATCCAGAACTTTGATAGGTTCACAATCAAACAAGTACCTAGAGGGGACAACAGGAAAGCCGACGCGCTTAGCAAGATTGCATCTACAAGCTTCGCGCACTTATCAAAACAGGTATTGGTAGAAACTCTAAAAAACAAATCAATCTTGGAGATGGAAGTATCCACGGTGATAGAAGAACAAGATCCCACGTGGATGACACATATCATTGAATTCATTAGCAAAGGAGTCTTACCACAAGACCATAAGGACGCTCGAAGAGTGCGGCGCACAACGCAGCGATTTGAACTACGCGATAACATCCTATATCGACGTTCTTTCTTGCAACCTTGGCTCCGATGTGTTGGACCTCTTCAGGCAGACTATGTACTCCGAGAAATCCACGCTGGATCATGTAGCATGCACTCAGGACCACGGTCCGTTGTAGCGCGCGCTCTACGGTCAGGATATTATTGGCCTACTATGCACCGCGATGCGCGAGATATGATAAAAAAATGCAGCAATTGCCAAGTACACAGACCAATTCCGCGCCAACCGCAACAAGAGCTAACCCCCATCACCTCACCATGGCCATTCTATAAATGGGGCATTGACATCGCAGGCCCTTTCCCAATCGCAGCGGGAGGGCTAAAATTCCTCATCGTAGCCATAGACTACTTTACGAACTGGATCGAGGCAAAGGCAGTGGTGAGTATCACGGGCAATCAGGTAAAACGCTTCGTATGGGACAATATTGTGTGTCGCTTTGGGCTACCAGGTGAAATCATATCAGATAACAGAAAACAATTCTGTGACAACCCATTCAAAGATTGGTGCGCGCAATTGAACATCACACAACACTTCGCTTCAGTAAAACACCCCCAAACCAATGGTTTAGTTGAGAGCGCGAATCGCAGCTTAGGCGAAGGGATAAAAGCACGCCTCGACAGACACAAAGGAAAATGGGTGGACGAGTTGTCACACGTTTTATGGGCGCACCGTACCACAATCAAAACCAGTACCGGAGACACACCATTTTCTCTTATCTATGGGACAGAAGCCGTCATACCAGCTGAAATAGGGATGCCAACTATACGAACATCAGAGGTCAATGTCACAACAAATGACGAGGAACGGCGCATAGACTTGGACTTCCTAGAAGAAAGGCGTGAACGCGAAGCAAAAGCAAAAGCAAAAATGAAGAAGTATTATGACGCAAAAGTCAAACATACTTCCTTCAGGCCAGGAGACTTCGTATACCGCGCTAATGACGCGAGCCACGCAGAAGACACAGGCAAGCTTGGACCCAAATGGGAAGGACCTTACGAGGTCACAGATGCACTAGGCAATGGTGCATACAGGTTGCGCGATATGGAAGGTCACGACCTGGCGCGCACTTGGAATATCTGCAACCTCAAAAGATGTTATCTTTAGGAATGGCTACGGCCCACAAACAGACAACTTTGCACTTTAGTATGTGCCAAATAATTGTTTGTTTTTTCTTTTCTTTGTTAGGAATTGTTTTTTACTTTTTCAAAAACTTGCAAGTATCAATAAAACGTTATGGTTTCTAGCTAACTCCATAACACATTTCACTTTATTGCGTACATTCTTATATGTGTCAATATTGTTATACTATATTTTTGCCTACATGGCGTGCATGCACTAATTAAGACCCACGATGGCATAAAGGATGAGTAAACCTACTAACTAACTCGTTGAGTAAGAGGGTTGCAAACCCATCAACATTGGATCACGTATCCTTGCTAGGCGCCTTACCTTCAAGACGTTGAAATAAGTTTTCCTTGCGCATCCCACGAAAGATGCACAAATGTCACGTACAAGCTTAGCAAACAACGAGCCAAGACTCTTGGTCACATAATAACACTTTGCAAAAATAATGCAAGTTTATTTTCATGCTTATGATTAATTTTGAGTCACGTACTTAATTTAAACATAAGATTCAAACAAAAAGAGTATCTTATTTAATATTTTTTACATAAAAAGACAACAATCTACGAACAGATACCATAACATGCAAAAGATATACTTTGTTATTTATACAATAAATATACAAGTCACAAAAAGCTTATATGCTATGACGATGCTCAGGACTATCTTCTGGGGCAGCGGAGCTTCCTGCCTCTTGAAGCTTTCTCAAGAGCAACGCATCCTTAGGCGATACGGTCGCTACACTAACAGGAATCCCATCTGACCTGGGAATATGCGCAGCGCCCACACCGCATAAGACGGCCTTGCCCTTAATACCCTTTTTCTTGGCAGCTCTCTCTGCGTGCAGCTCCAACACCTCCTTAAGAGGAATCTCCTTTTCAAGAGCAAAGGGATTCAACATATGGTGTGGCTGCACAAAAACAGGAACCTGCAGCTGCGACTCGTCAGGCTTGAGAAAGTAGTCTGGTTGCGCCTCTGCATCCTCCAAGATATGGCGCCCTAGGGTCAACCCCTCCATAATTACCTTTATAGGGTTATCCTGGTCGCGCTCCAGCCGCGCAATATGAGGAAGCTCAAGCAGCTTCATTCCCTCCATCGCCTTCATCAGCTCGTCATATGCATTGGCATTGTAAGCAGGCACCTCAGCAAGCGCCACCTTCAGCAACTTAGCCTCATGAAGCTCCTCCATGGCCTGCGCCCTACCACGCTCCACTGCGCACTGAACAACCTTTCCAAAGGTCTCCAATACTTCAGGAGACTCCAAGGTGCCCATCGCAGCCAGGCGCAAGCCATGACTGATCAACCACCTACAAAAAACAGAAAAATGATGCATTAGAAGAAAAGAGAAAAACCAATAAATCTGATAAAGACAACATTTCAGAAAAAAATATAAAGGAATACCTGCGCTCAGCTATTGTAGACATAAGATGAGGGTATAACTCCTCGTCATAGTCTATGCTCAGACCGCGCAGCTTCTCCTCCTGCTCCTTTAGAAGCTTCTCCATACGCAGGCGGAACTCATCAATATGGCCAAAATGTTCAGCCTTCTTCTCCTCAAGATACCTTACCCCCCCAGGTAAGGTTCGCCCTGAACTGATGAAGTTCACCCCGCGCATGCTGCAGCTCACACATCATGGCCAAATTTTCATCAGTGACCTTGTCTGCGTGCGCCTTGGCAGATTCTGCCTCTGCTTGCGCCTCAGCCAGCTGCGCACGGAGAAGAGCAATCTCCTCATCCTTCCGAGCTATAGTGCTACCTTCCCCGACGTATCGCGTCTTCAACTGAGCGACAAGCTCAGTTTGGTGCTCAGCAGCAGCAGCCAACTCCACCAACAGTTGCTGCGCAGATACGTCCTCTGCCACCTTCACTCCCTCCTCCACGTTTTCATTCTGAGGAGGGACCACACTCTCCCCAAATGCCGCATCATCCTTTGCAGCATGCTCACTACAATGAATAAGGAAGCAAGTCAGCGCATATTACGACAAGTAATAATACATATATAAAGAATAAGGAAAAAGGGGGAATATCACTTACAGAAACGGAGAAGCCTTTGCAGTCTCCTTCTCCGCACCAGTAGCGGATGTATCATCCTCCGCAGACGACTCTTCATCCGCAATCAGATGACGCCTCCTCTTGGAAGTACCAGGGGCATCATCCTTTCCCTTGCGCTTCAGATTCTGCGCTACCACCTGAGGCTCTACTACCTCCACGCTGTCAGAAGATTCAGCTTGCAACTTCTCCACATCTGCAGACTCCACAGTGGGAGCCACGATCTGTACTGGCGTCACAAGAAGAGGGGGAGAATCTTCATGACCAGCTGTCCCCAACACAGTCAGATGCCCAGCAGTCGCATCCAATAGCGGTTGCTCGTTCTCCCTCATGGGGCGCACACCAACGGTCACCTATTTCGGCTTCTCAAGCTTCACCACGGCAAACAAATCCATCTCTGCGCAGCACATACACAAATAGCAAAACACAGGTTAGTTATTAAAAGTGCACATACAGAAAAACTTACATTATTGGAAGCGAACAATAAAAAGGGATGAACACCCACCCCGACCTTCCTCATCAATGAAGGTTGGTACCTCGTCAACACCATGGAAATAGTTGCGACTCAACCCCATGTGCACCAAAAACTCCTCAGGGTAAGGGTTAATGGGGATGCGGTTGGCATCAATAGTCTGCGCATCTGCCAAGCTATACGAACCGGGTGCGGGGCGCCCATCCCTCGGCAGCGTCTCTTGACTATAAAACTCAAATGGTGAAGGAAACACCACATCATCCACCCAGAAAAAATATTCCCTCCAATGCCTCAAGGAATCTACCTTATCGGTATAACACTGAAGGCTCCCCGCGCGCTTCGCAAAGTATACCCATCCATCCGACCACGTTGTGTGGTAAAACGCACGGAATAGGTCGACGGTCGGGTTTATTGCAAGTAAACGACAGTTTACTTCAAAGTTTGATATTGTAGGACCGTAGAAGAACCTTATCACTTATGAATCTTGCTTAGATCTAGAGAGAGAAAGTAAGTAGAGAGAGAGAGGGAGTGGGAACTCTAGTGTGTGAAATAATGACCTTGATATTACTTAGAGAACCAACCTCTAAATGAGGCCTTACATGGGTATTTATACTTGTAGTCTAGGGCTTCACATATCTTTGACCATATTACATAATTAGCCCTTAGACTTTATACAAGCATGAATAATACTCCTAAACTTAGTAAACTAGCATTTACTAACTATTACATTGAATATATTTAACTAACTACTTGACTCAATAATGATCGTCACTTTTAATCCTAACAATCTCCCCCTAAGGGACGATCATTGAGATCTCTCTTTGATTGCATAAATGATCAACACTTCTAATGCTAACAATCTCCCCCTAAGGGTGATCATTGAGATCTCTCTTTTGTGACCTTGATCTTTAATCTTTGAAGCTTGTGCTCTTTGAACTTTGAGTCTTGTTGTGTAATAGTTTTGCTAGTTCCTTTGTTCCAATCATGCTTTGTGATCTTTCTTGCCTTTGATCAACATCTATACTCTGTTGTCTTTATGTCTTTTCCAACATGCTCATACTTTGTTTGACTTTGAATCTTTGAGAAGTTGACTTAGAAACGTTCTGAGCTTTGCTTTGCTTTGATCTTTGAAGAGAGCTTTGCAGGGTATGAGCATGTGGATCTTTGAGTGATGGTAACGGTCTTTCTCCAAGGAACATTCATGAGTACCTGCATAAAACAGTTAGCAATAAAGTATCCGGTACTTACAGGTTCGGAATTAGAGATCGCCAACAGCATAGTGTGAAGACTCCTTCTAACCCTTACCAAGGCCGTTCCCATGTCAGATACCCCCGAAGGAGCTTACGAGACCTACTAGGTAGCTCAATGACTGGGTGAGTCGCTGGGGATCACTCCACGACTGTAGACCGTTTGAAACATAGTAACCATCATGATAGATAAGGCAAGATCCGTAGATCACATAAAGACTCTTACAACTTGTGTCCTTTTTGGCGAACACAAGTGTATTTATAGGAAGTGTATCCTAAGAGATCTTTTGATGAATCTCATGGCTCTAGACTCGATAAGTGCATAATTTGGTTTTCCTATGCGGAGACTAGGGAGGGGTCTCCTGCTTCAATATCAACCATCTCTAAGAGATAAGTCGATAGATTACACCGGTTCCCCGTGAGAATGAAACAAGCTCTTTTAAGAGAACTTGAGTGGCTTAGAAGGTTAAGTGCAGTGCGTCACTGGGTCCATGACGTCTTGTCTTCAATACCAGTGTCACCTTAGTAACAACCGATATCATATGAATTGAACCCGGTGTCTGCCCTAAGGTTGAATCATTTGGAGGGCTATTTCTTTTCACCCTTTTTCATAACTTTTCTTTTTAATTCTTCAACCCCTTCTTTCTCCTTTCTCATTTTCTCCTTTTTTCAATCATACCTAAGGACTTCTAATTCTAATCTATTGGATTTGTCCTTGGGTAGATCCCTCCGGCTCTGGCGGATCATAGGACGGTTTTTCCTAACCTTAGTCACCTTATAACTTCATGACTATCCTATTGTTGCCATCAAACCATTTGTGAAAATCTCTCAAAGTGTTTATGATAATAAAACATACTTTGTTAACACTTCGAGAGTTTTGCATTTCATTTGAAGGACTCCCCCTTCACATGTGCTCATGGATTTTTTAAGAAATTTGCACATGCGTGAGGAGTTTGCACTTTTTGAATTGATCCACTTTCAACGAACATGACCGATTCGAGACACGCTTACATCACTAGTTAGACTAGCTTGAAATTATTACCCGTCCTGGTCAAGTCCAAAGAAAGTCTCTCGAGACGGTACATTCTACTCAGACAAGTCCTATTCGAGACACGCTTACATCACTAGTTAGACTAGCTTGAAATTATTACCCGTCCAGGACAAGTCTTTTCGATTACTGACATTTAAGCTTCGTCAATTCATTGGTTCATTCTGAGTCGAGCTCTCTTGAGATTCAAGACGATCACATTTTAATCACATTTCTCCCCCTCAAAAATAGCATATCCATGGTATTTTTGATACCGATTGATTAAAACCTTTGTTTTTGGATAGCTTATGGGAGAAACGGATGTTTGTTAATTCCGTATAAGTTTCCTTTAAGCATGATCTTTTTGGAACATCTTTGTATTACTCCCCCTCAAAAGTAAAACATTTTGAGTAAATTTAAGCTTTTAAGGATTTGAGGGAGTAATATCTTGAGCAAAATATTTGAAAAGTTTTGAAAACCTTTTGACATATTCTGAATAAATTTTGCTCAAGATTAAGAAGACTTTGATAAGCTTTTTGGAAAGAAGTCTTCTTATCTTTTAGGATTGTCGCAACAAAATTTACAACAGGGTCCTTTCTTTGACAATCACGGGTTATACACTGTAATGTGTGCATAAGCCATTATGTTTTTAGGATAAGTGCTCAAAAGATATTTAAAACCTTTGATTTGATTTAAGCACTTTCCTTTCTTTGAAGAACGAGTCCTTAGCTGAAATACTAAGAAGTCATTATTTTGAAGTCCGGGTTTCGTACTGAAGTATACGAAAGCCATAATTGAAGCCCGGGTTGTAAGCTGAAGTACTTACAAGCCATTATGATTTTGGATTAGACAATAACTTTTGGAACCCATTTAAGCACGGCGCCAATTGGGTTACCATATTTTGAAATCCATTTGTAAGTTGTGTCAATCCGAGACAAAGAAGTTGAATTCCAACGAGGACTGAAAACATGTGTTTCATTTTGAAATAAAACTCGTGGAATCAACGGTGATTTAAAACTCTTTTTCTTTTGAAAGTTGTTTGAGAAACTCGGTGTCTCTCTTGGAGTTTTAAAACTTGAAGAAGAAGTTTTCCATCCATTGTAGAAACTCGGTGTTTTATTTCGAAAATTCGTTTTTGAGATGAATGGAAACCTTCCAGAATTTGGTTTTTTCGAAGCATAGCCATTATTTTGTTGTAGCGGAAGCATTTCAGAGTACGAATATTTCAAATGTTTTGAACGGCTTTGCTTTTGTTTCCACACTGGCTTTACCGATGTAAAACGAGAGTATGGAGTTTGAAAAACTTGATTCATTTCTTTATGAGCACTTGCATTTGAACCCTTTTGAGGAGTAAATGTTTCAGAAAAATTAGGTCTTTTTGAAAACTTCCTTCCTTTTTGCAAAGAATAGGTTGTAAACTGAGAAACCTTTTTCGAAAATGGTTTAGAAGATTCACCCGTGTAAACCTTCTCCGAAACACTTACTTGTGGTTTAGACTCGTTTGAAACATGAGATTTTCCTTTTGACCGGTTAAGAACATCAAACTTTGCTTTTAAGGCATTGTATGACGTTCTCAAATCATTGTATTCTTTTTGAAGAGAAACATGATCTGATGATGCCAGTTTTTCTTGCAAAGAAGCATTTTGATTTACAAGATGTGCAAAATATTTTTCATATTTGTCTGTTTCGATTGAAAAATCATTTTTGGCATCACCAAAATGCTTGGTTTGTTGAGCAATCGTTTTTTCCAATTCAACAATTTTCTTTTGAAGAACAGATTTTTCTTTTTCAAAAAGATGATTTGGTGTGATCTGAGAGTCAGATTTGTTTGAAGTTTGATTCTGAACTCTTGACCGCTTGATTGAATCAAACAAGTTTTTGTAAGTCTGTTTCAAATGCTCATTTTCTTTTTGTAATGATGCCACAGCATGTTCCAATTCAAGATTTTTTGTATCAAATTCGTCAAAATCAAACTTGATATTGGTATCATCACATTTTTCTTCAAAAATCTTTTCTTTTTCTTTAAGCACTGATGTCAAAGAGTTTTCAGAAGCCATTTTCTCATTCTTCTCTTGCAGCTTGAGTTGGAAAGAGATACTTTGTTCTTCGAGTTTTGCAAGATGTTTCTCAAACTGAGCAGTTCTTTTTGACAGTTCTTCTTTGACATCAGCTGCTTCTTTTGAAAGCTCGGTGATTTTCTTTTTGAGACAAAGGTTTTCAGATTTCAAGAAAGATGTTTGTTCAATATTCTCATTCACTTTCTCATGGCAAACATATTTTGATTTGAAAGACTCTATTTGATTTGTGAAAAATTCCTTTTGAATGTCAAGAATTAAGCATTTTTCATCAAATTCATCTTCAAGAGAATGAACGTACTTTAAATCTTCTCTCATTTCAGTGATAAGATGTTTTTCAAAGTACTCAAAACTTAAGTTGATATTTTTCACATGAGGTTCAATCTCATCTTTCAAAATCTTTTTGACTTCAATCTTAAGGCGTACATCTGACGAAAGAGGATTAGACCAAACGCTGTTATCGATGTTTACTTGCTTAAACCAAATGGCCTTTAACGTATGCTCAATGTGATGTTTAAGACTACAAAATTGTTTCCTTGCTTTATTTTGCCATAACGTAGCATCATAAGTAGTAAGTTGAGCTTCTTTGAAAAATCTTTTCACATTTGTGTCTTTTCTTTTGAAGGGTGCTTTTGGAAAATCTGTCAATTGTGTACAACCATACACAAAGCCGTGGTACGAGAGTGGGTTTTTTGTTTGTTTTACTTTCAAACATTTTTCCTCTTCAGATTTTAAAATATCTTGAGATTCAAACAAAAGATCATCTGACAATTCTTTTCCCATATCTTCAGCGTTATACAAAATAGGTGTCAGCTTTTTCACTTTGTTTAAGAAACACGGTTTATCATTTCCCAACTGAGCACTATTTTCAAAACCAATTCCAGATGTTTGTTTAGAAACTTCCTCATCTTTAGTAGGCAGCATGTTGAATGTCTGAGAAGTTTGTCCCAATTTTCGAAGTTTGTTTTCAAGATCATTTGTTCGTTTCACAAATTCTTGATTTTCATTCTCAAGTTTTGTATTAACAGTCTCAAAGTTTGAAGTGGTTGTCTTAAGCCTTGAATTTTCACTTTTTAAATCACTGTTCTCTTTTACAAGCGCTTGAACTTTTCTGTTGTTAATAACCATTTGAGAGTCCAGATGTTGAATGGAACGTTTTTCACGAAGAACAGCTTCTCGATAACCAACTTCAAGTTCTTCATTTCTTTTTAAAAGCGATTTGTCAGACTCTCCATGTATTTCAAACTTCCGAGCTTGAGATTTAAGGTTTGAGTTTTCAAATTCAAGTTCAGCTTTTCTTTTTGTTACATTTTGAAAACCTTTTTCCATTTCTTTAAATCTCTCAAGCTCTTTTGTCAATAAGACATTCGTTTGCTTAGCTTCACGATTGTCGTTATTGCACTTGTCAAGTTCATGTTTGAAATTATTGATTAATGAAGCAAATAAGGCATGATCTTGTTCATAAGAAGATCCATCCTGGGCAGGCTCACCTCTATTAGGATTCATATCTGGTGTATCAAAAGTGATATTACTATCATTTTGTTCCACCACATAAGTGTCACTAATAGACTCAGAATGCTCAGGATGTGTCTGATTATGAGCAAACACATTATCAAACACAACACCATTATTGTTTGAATGTTGTACCTTAGTGAATGTCTCTGAGTCTGATGAAGGTCTGATATGATCATCTTCGGTGTCCCAAACAGCTTCATTCCTTTGAGTAACATCAGCATCCGAATCATAGCTAGGACTGCTGCTTTCAACCTGCTGTCCTGAAGATGAATCACTTCCCGTGAAAACCAAACTATCATCTGATGCATCACCCTCATTGACCGTTTCATCATCTTTTTGAAAATCTTTCTCTGTCTCTTTTTCAATCACCTCAGTTTCCTTTAACTGCATCTCTCTTTCCTTCTGCTCTTTTTCCCGTTTTAGCTTCTCAATCTCATTCCTTGAAGTGCTTCTTTCTTTTTCATTTGAATCCCTCTTCTTTTTCTGCATCTCCATCAGATGAAGTGATCTTGCATTAAGTACCATTTCCAGTGTGTACATTGTATTAAGCAATTGATTTCTAAAGACTTCAACTTCTATGCTAGTGAAGTATTTTTTCCATAAACTGCTTGATGATTCATAATCCCAAGAATTCTTAAACGCTCTAAAATCCATGGTCATGAACCATTTTAACTGTGTCTTGAGCTCTCTAAATCCTACCGTGCAATCATTTCCCTGTTCAATTTGCATTTCGAGGTGAACTATGTTGTTTTTAAGATTCCTTTTGAAGGTAACAAAGTCCATTTCAGATCCGAAGAGAGTCTCAAAAGTTCTAAGAAATGATAAACCAAATAATGGTTGACGTGCTTCTGAGAGAACCACACAGTGATGCTTAACTGATTCAAAATGTATTAAACACTTTTCTTTGGAGTGCATTGCGAGCTTAATCCTTACTTGCGTCTCTCTTTCATTTTGCTCTTTTTCCATTGTTTAACGATATGTGATAAAGTTGATTTTAGGATCTTTTAAGATAACAAAGGTTGTTGGTGAAGATTAGATGTTTTTGGCGAATTTTGAAAAACGTTCTCGGTTGAATTTTTGATTTCGTAATTTCCCGCCAAAAATCGAGTATGAAAATTTTCTTTCTCAAAATATGAAAATCACTATAAAATCCAATTCTAAGGTTACCAGAAAAATTTGAGTTTTCAAAATTTTGACGCCAAATTTTACCGAAAAAATTTGAATTTTGGCCTAAAAATTTGAATTTCGGGTCAAAATTTGCAACGTTACACCAAAATTTAAATCTCGCGTAAAAATTGAACGTTAAGTCTCGTGTGAAAAATATTTTTTTTTTGTGAAACTCGATAACTTTGTGCCTAACTCGATAAGTCCATGAAATTTTGGCAGAGTTTCGCCTTGGTATAAGCCACAAAGAACCTAACTCGATAAACGATTAGGTGAAAAGGCTAACTCGCCAATTTTAGTCCAAACTCGATATGACTTGTGATGCTAACTCGATAGACCAGAAAAGTTCTAACTCGATAGATCAGAAAACACCTAACTCGATAAGTCAAGAAAACACCTAACTCGATAGATCAGAAAAGTCCTAACTCGATAGACCAGAAAACACCTAACTCGATAAAACATAAACCCTAACTCGATAATTTTATCCTAACTCGATAATCACCAGATCCAAACTCGATAACCAGATTTTCTAACTCGATAAAAATTTGTCAAACTCGATAACCATGTTTCAAACTCGATAAAATGTTTCAAACTCGAAAAATTTTCTCAAACTCGAAAAAAATATGTTTCGAACTCGATTTTTTTTTTCAAACTCGGAAAAAATTTGATGAACAGTAACGAGATCCGATTTTTTTCACCAAAAAACACGATTTTTTCACCCAAAAACAATCTAAGACAACCCAAAATTATCCCTAGGCTCTTGATACCACTTGTAGGACCGTAGAAGAACCTTATCACTTATGAATCTTGCTTAGATCTAGAGAGAGAAAGTAAGTAGAGAGAGAGAGGGAGTGGGAACTCTAGTGTGTGAAATAATGACCTTGATATTACTTAGAGAACCAACCTCTAAATGAGGCCTTACATGGGTATTTATACTTGTAGTCTAGGGCTTCACATATCTTTGACCATATTACATAATTAGTCCTTAGACTTTATACAAGCATGAATAATACTCCTAAATTTAGTAAACTAGCATTTACTAACCATTACACTGAATATATTTAACTAACTACTTGACTCAATAATGATCGTCACTTTTAATCCTAACAGATATCTTTGCCGCACCTATATAGTGCAGCTGAGAGATATGAAGGTGATAGAAATTGAGCACGTTGCTAAAAAATATGGATATTGGTACGCGATAGTTAGCGTACTCAAAAAAGCGCGTGTATAACCCTATCTTCCCTTCGGGGAAATCGGCAATACACGCATCGACGTCCGGGGCCTCTGGATGCACATCCAGAGGAATAAAGTAATCAGATGAGAACTGACGCATGTCATCCTCATCCATCGCAGAGCGAAACTCCTCTAACTGAGAAACCATTTCTACGATATAACAAGATCTACTAAGATGCGCACGCGCAATTACCTAATGAAACAGTTAATTTCTTTGAAAAATGCTTTGAAGAAATGTAAAATGGTGAATGTGTGTTTTTTACTGTGTGTTTTTTGGTAAAAGGGAGGCGGTTTTATATAGGGTTACCAAAACCCTAGGATGTGAGCCACGTGGATCCCACTCATAAAAACGTGTGGCTGGAATACGAAAGGTACATGCACTTTTTCCCGTTTTACAAGAACTACGTGGACACACCCCCCGTTTTCCGAGGCACCTTTTTGAAATATCTTGGGCTAGATACATAGTTCTTATATTGGACGGAAAATTTCTAAATTTGTCCCGCCACGCTTACCGCTGTACTCACTAGTCTAGCATCCGCGGCTACGAGCCACGCATACTAGACTGGGGGGACATGATGACGTATAGTCTATATTTGGGCCACGAGCCCAAATGATAAACATCACTAAGGCCCAAAACCACCAAGAGTGGGCTATTATAACTTGGGCCGCATTGATAATGGGATTGGGCTCACGTAGACCCAAGCCCAACCAAACTACCCGGGCATAGATAAGGATCTTCTAATTACGGAATAGATATCCTTAACCCGGATAAGCACCACGGGTGCGAAACGTTAGGAGCACGAAACCCACAAGGATTCTCCGCCTATATAAGGAATGACATAACTCTCATTAAAGGTACGATTCACAAAACCCTAAACTCTTTACGAGAACCCTAAAACCGATTACTTACTCTCACGCCGGAGGATAATCGTGGGAGACAATCCCACGATAAGCCTAACGGTGTTTGTTTACTTTCTTAGTGCGCAGGTTTCAAGCATTAAGAGCGAATTGATACGAGAGCAAGAGCCCAAACTAGGAACGCCCAACTTTTGTATCAACAATGAACTATTACGTTCTTTTAGTATTTGATGTGAGTTCATGATATTTATAATACTCTGTTTCTAGTCTTTTTCTTGTTGGAGTATAATCAACTTGATCCAATTAGATAGATTTTCCACAAATATCAAAATGGTGTAATCGATTACCTAAAAGTACAATAATGCGAAATCGATTCATCAACATGCCATCAACAAAATATAAAAACACAAAATAGATTTTTTTTTTCTTTTTTTTAAAGCCTTGTTGCTATTGTTGATTTGAAGATGACTAATATTAGTATGGTGGCAATTACCCTAATTGCCCTTTGTGGATGGACACGTGTAAGAGCCTAGGGTACAATGGCCGGTAAAGTGGCGCCATCCCACCAGCTCACAACGATGGCACAAACACTACACCGAGCCTCTGCTCGTCGTCTCTCGACTGATAATCAATAGCTCACGTCATGGCATTTCTCATTTTCTTTCTTTCTTTCTTTTTTGTTTGATTGTATACTATGACATCATTTTTACTATATATAACACCACTTTTGTATCAGGGTGGAAGTGTTTTGGTGCCATGAACAAAAAGTGTTGAGGTGAGACCACTTTAATTTATCTATGACATCACCTCACGACATCAACCGTACCTAGTGCTCTAAGGCAAACAACACTTTTTATACTTTGGATAAAAGGTTTGTATAACCGGTGTCTTCAGGTGATTGACTAAGATGTACTTGTAGTATTTATTTATCTCAAACTTTCTTATTATAAATCAAAAAATACATTTTATATGCATTACTTAAACATATGAATTACTTTAATTAATTGTGATATTTAATTTAAAAAACTTAAACTTTGCTTTTATGTTCACATCAAACAATGACTTAAAGGTACTGATTAGACAAATTCTTGTATAAAAGGTAGGGATTTTTATTAAATCCCATACCTTAATCCCATTTCGACCATCTTTGCACTTGGTTAACACGAACTCAGTTGAATCATCAAATAAGTTCGGTAACCCAGATGGTCGTTTCAATGACCGGATTTTTAGTCCGGTCTTTTCCCCAACTTTCTTTCTATTTTCATTCATCTCACACCACCAACCACCACGACGACCACCTTCCTCCACGTCACTATCACAATATTCTTTTTCGATGCCCATATTTTTCATTTTAGCCCCTCTAATTTCAACTTTTACAAAACAGTCATTCGACAACGAAAGCTTAAGTCTCCCATTACTACGCTCTGCCTCAAATTTAGTACCACAATCAGAAACACTCACAGCTTTGATAACCAACCTACCACCTTCCTTATGAGGCTTAACTTTCACAGTACCATCTGAGCCACTAATAGATGTCAAAGGTGGTGGAAATCCCCCGCCACCTTTCCGCTGACTCACCACTTTGCGGTCAAAAGCACGAGCTTTTGACCGCATTAAACTGCGATACTTCTCCCTTTCCTCCAAAGTTATAAATTCATCACTAGTTTCAGTCACATCACTTCCGGTTTCAGTCCCTAAACTCTCAGTACACATTTCAAAGCTCGTAGAACTCAATGCTAAGCCTGAAGCCGAACGCTTGACCATCGGATGAACGTAAACTTCTTCATTTTTGACATGATTTGAAGATGGTTTTTCAAGAGCACTTAAGAATGTCCACCCCTTTATCTTGCTAACACTCTCACCATTGTTAGAGTTCATCACTTCAAGTGTCGGTTTTTGGTGCACATGGGTTGGCATTGAATACGATTTGTGGGTTAAAATTGTTGTTTCGATCAGTGGAGGCTCGATGCATGCTTGCAAACCTTGACACACAACTGAGGCCATGATAATACAATGTTGAAATGCAAGAAAAGCACGAAACAAATTGGAATTAGATCTTTATTTTTTTTTAAAGAAATTTTGTGGGTGATCAAAAGATTGAGAATCTTTATGAGGAAATAAACAAAACCCAAGTTTTTTTTTATTGATGATAATGAGTTTTGTTTGTGAGTTATGGATTGGAAAGAAATGAGAAAGTATGAGAAAAATGGTGTAGCCGTGTAGGGGTTGTGGGGTGTATTTATAGAAGATTAAAACATGAGAGGTCTCTTTTTCTCAAAGTGATACCACTAGAATTTATTCATTTTGAACCATTGCATATATTGTAAAATTAAAATTGGTATTTTATTATATATTTTAAGTTATTTAACATGCTAAATGTATCTCATTTTTTGAAGTATCGTTGAGTTAAGATTTCCAAAAACTATAGGATCAAGATTATCGAGTGTAGCACATTTGATAAGTTCATTTGTCAAGGTTTTTTTTTTTTTTTTTTTTTTTTTTTTTTTTTTTTTTTTTTTTATACAAAGTTGGTTAATCAAAGTTGGTTAATCAAGGTGAAACTTTTATACAAAGTTGGTTAATCAAGGTTACACCCAAAAAACACGGATACTTATGAGACTATGTTACGATTATTTGTCATTTGCCCTAGCTAGCTATAACAAAATATGTTCCATTTTCTTAAACTAAATCGTATCATGTTGTTTGTAGCTTATTCAGTAGTATTTTGTATGCAAGTCATGAGTGCAATATGTAGCTACAAGATATTTTTGTCGCGTAGACGTGTAGTTAGACTACATCATGATCTTAATTGGATAGCACATCCTATCGTTCCAAATTAAAGAGAATATGTCACATCGATCTCTACTCCAATTAATGAAAGTTTTGCCCATATAGCAACATCCATTAACAATAGCATTTTGATCACCAGCCCTAGCATACAAGTTGATCTTATGGTAGAATATTATTGAGATTTGGTAATTAAGGTTTTGTTTGTTTTTTAGAACTTTTACCACTTCATCTGCAAACCATGTTTGCAGAAGAAGAGGTATATTTAAGCTCTTCATCCGCAAAAAGAAGGCCGTTTGTTTTTTGTACTATCGATATATATATATATATATATATATATATATATATATATTTTTGTCACTATTATCTTTTGTGTTATTGAAGTACTTTTTTTCAATCCTATTTTTTGTGCTATTAAATTACTTTTTTTTTTTTCTTTTCCTTTTTCTTTTTCAAAAGTTTTTTTACATTTTCATTTGTTTTGGTATGTTTTTTACGTTTTTGACAGTTTTTCTACGTTTCGTCTTTTTACTACGTTTTGTCCGTTTTTTTACGTTTTCATCCGTTTTTTTACGTTTTCGTCTATTTTTTTTAATGTTTTCGTCAATTTTTTACGTTTTCGTCCTTTTTTACGTATTCATCGTTTTTTTACGTTTTCGTCCGTTTTTTTACATTTTCGTCTTTTTTACGTTTTCATCCGTTTTGCTACCTTTTCATCCGTTTTTTAACATTTTCGTCTGAGTTTTTTTATGTTTTCGCCCGTTTTTTACGTTGTAGTCCCTTTTCTACATTTCCGCCTATTTTTTTTTATATTTTCGCCCGTTTTATTACGTTTTCGTTTGTTTTTTTACATTTTCGTCTGTTTTGTTACATATTCGTCCGTTTTTTAAGTTTTGTAAGTTTTTTTTTTTTTTTTTTTTTTTTATTTTTTTTATTTTTTTTTTATTTTTAATATTTTCAACCGTTTTGGTCTGTTTTTTTAGGTTTTCGTCCGTGTTTTACGTATTAGTCTGTTTTTTGCGTTTTCGTCTGTTTTCATATGATTTCGTAAGTTTTTGTACGTTTTGTTAAATTATCTTACGTAAGAAAACGTAAAAAAATGGACAAAAATGTAAGAAACCGTACGTAAATGTAAAAAAAATGAAAACGTAAAAAAAGAGACGAAAACGTAAAAAAACAGATGAAAGTGTTAACAGACGGAAGTAAACGTAAAAACCGAGCGAAAACGTAAAAAAAACGGACGAAAAAGTACAAAACGGGGGAAAACGTAAAAAACGGACAAAAACGTAAAAAACGGACAGAAATGTAAAAAACGGACAGAAACGTAAAAAACTGGCAAAATCGTATAAAAGGGCGAAAACGTAAAAAAAAACTCACAAAAACGTAAAAAATGGACGAAAACGTAAAAAAAACAGACGAACGCAAAAAAAACGGACAAAAACTTAAAAAAGCGGGCGAAAACGTAAAAAACAGGCGAAAACGTAAAAAAACCGACAAAAACGTAAAAAAACAGATGTAAACGTAAAAAAACAAACGAAAACATAAAAAAATAGACGAAAACATAAAATAGGGCGAAAACGTTAAAAACAGACAGAAACGTAAAAAAAACAGACGAAATCGTAAAAAAATGGACGAAAACGTATAAAACGGGCAAAAACGTAAAAAAACAGACGAAAATGAAAAAAATAGAGCGAAAACGTAAAAAAATGGACGAAAACGTAAAAAATGGGCGAAAACGTAAAAAAACAGACGAAAGCGTATAAATCTGACAAAAACCTAATAAAATCGGCGAAAACGTAAAAAAACTGATGAAGAGGTAAAAAAAGGGCGAAAAAGTAAAAAAAACATATGAAAACGTAAAAAATGGTCGAAAACGTGTGAAAACGTATAAAAAATGAAAACGTAAAAAAGAAGACGAAAACGCATAAAAATGGATATTGAGAAAGAGATGTAGGGTTCGCGAAAGAAGATGTAAGAAGTGAAAGAAGAGGTAAGAAGTGTAAGATAATGTCTGAAATTTAGAAGAGGAAAAAAGTGACAAGAAGCTCTTAAGTCTGCAAAAAAGAAACAAACAAAAACCTCTGCCCTCCTGCAGATAAAAGAAGTGAAAAGAGGAAAAAAGTGCTTATTATGAAAAAACACACGACACCTAAGTTTTGATGCATCCGAGCTAGGGGCGGAACTAGGATTTCAAGTTGAGGGGACTATATATTTTTTTTAATTAATGGACACAATAAAATTGCGAAGTCATATAATATGAAAGAGAAATTGGCAACGAACAAAATTTTGATAGAATAGATTTATGTATGAAACTAACACGAGTTTTGTCGATTTCAATCATCAAAGAAAAATCAATTAGAACACATTCATGTAGTATGTGTTCATACAAGCATATGCTACACCAAACAACAAGGCCAAAATAATATAATTAAATTTTCCCTTATGCATCAAGTTGGACATCATCTATTTTCTTCCCCACTTTTAACTTAAGCCTAAAAGGACTCAAAAAGTCAATATTGTATTAGCACCATAGTTTATTAGAAGATAAACTTTTTGCAATAATGACTTGAAAAAACATTAGTCACAAAGTGTTTTTATAAATTAAATTGAAAAACAAAAAAACAGAGGACTCAACATGAACATATAAAGACCGAAGAAGGCCACAAACAACAAACTATTTAAAGTTAGAGTACTCAAGATGAATATAAAACTAAAAATCTTGCCATGTTCTAGTTATCATTTTCTATTTTGATTTGTAGAAGCTAAAAGCCTACAACCCTCATCTGTAATCTTAATGGCCGGCGCTTTTAAAAGGGGTCGGTTGATTATATATATATATATATATATATATATATATATATATATATATATATATATATATATATATATATATATATATATATATATATATATATATACTAGCTTAAAGACCCGTTAACACCGGGTTATTTTTTAAAGAAATAGAGAAAATGAGATGATAAGAAAAGCAATAACGTAAATTTGTTCCATTAATAATATCAAATAAACACTGACATAATTTTGGAAGGTTGGACGACGATTTAGAATAATAAATGTCCATTCCGATGTTGTGTCCAAATCTGAGCATTAGATACGATAATACGTGATTTATTCGATAAACAGGTAGATATGATAAACAACTTAGTTTGTAAATAGTAAGCAAATAAACGTGCATAAATCATATTGTCCACCAGGTAGATGTGTTGAATAGCAAAGGTATGCTGTTAACGTCAAACAATTGAGAAACCCATGTTCAGTCCATGAGCAGGTAAAAATGAAGAAAAAAAAAGTAAGTTGTTGATAAGAGTCTATGTAAATTGTAAGAATAGTATAAAACGTATAAAAGTGTTAAATGCATTTAGCGGCTGTAATAGATAGAAAAGCAAAAATTGTCGTGTCATGTGGTCTATTAAATTTAAACACTTGACTTGAAAACAAATATGCGTTTTAAGCAATTATAAGTTTACAATCTAAATACTTTGATTCCGAATACGTTCATATTTGTTTATTTTAAAAATCGAATCGTTTTAAGTTCGATAATAATAATAGTTAGAAAATACGTTGCAAACAATCATATGATCTACCAACATATGGTTGTTGCTTAAATGTAAATCTGATATGTGAGTGAATGAATGGATGGAGTAATTTAAGTGTTTATCATCAAAAAAGAATGACATGTTGTAGGATATGAAAGTCAAATTAATCATCTTTTATTTCCAATAGCTTAAAGACCTGTGGATTCACGGGGTTTTTAAAAAAAATATGAAAATGAGATAATAAGAAAACAACGAACGCAAACATTTCATTAGTATATGAAAGAAACAATGAGATAATACGCGAATTATTCGATAATCAATTGAGTTTGTAACAATTAAAATAATTAATGTCCATGCGTTTTCGTCTCCAAATTTGATGGTCTTGAATAGCAAATGACGTATGTGAGCGCTAATCAATTTAATAGCAAATGTCCATTCCGTGCACAAGTAATAGTCCATAGAAAACGTAAGTAAAAGTAGGTTGTAATTCATAATATATTTAACGCTTATATTCAAAATCACTTGATCACTCCTACAACCCGTTTCATTACAGTTAAATATCTTACACTTATATTCAAAATCACTTAAGCACTCCTACAACTTGTATCATTACAGTTAAATATCTAACACTTATATTCTAAATCATTTAATCACTCTGCACATATACACACCCCTAAATACGATGGTAGATCGTATTATTTGATTCTTGGTCTTTATAGTTGTTATGATTCTTGGCCCTTATAACAAAACAGGTATGCAATAAAATTATAACTAAACATAAAGTATTCAAATATATTTAGGTAAATTATATCTAAAACATTTAATCACTCTGCACATATACACACCCCTAAATACGATGGTAGATTTTAAAAGAGACATGGAATACCTTCTAAATCATTTTCCATCAAGCTATTTCAGTTGAATATCTTACGCTTGTATTCAAAATGACTTAATCAATCATATAACCCATTTCATTACAGTTGAATATCTAACGCTTATATTCCAAATCACTTAAACACTCCTACAACCTGTTTCGTTGCTGATAAATATCTTACGCTTATATTCAAAATTATTTAATCACTCCTACAACCCGTTTCATTTTATGTGTTTACCATCTCATACAACCCGTTTCATTTTAGATGTTTACCATGTATTGATGCATGAAGATAAAAGAGACATGGCATACCTTCTAAATAACTTTCTTTCAAGCTATTGTAGTTGAATATTTTACGCTTATATTTAAAATCATTTAATCACTCCTACAACTCGTTTCATTATAGTTAAATATCTTACCCTTATATTCAAAATCACTTAAGCACTCCAACAACCTGTTTAATTGCAGTTAAATATCTTACGCTTATATTCAAAATCACTTAATCTCTCCTACAACCCGTTTCATTTTAGGTGTTTACCATGTATTGATGCATGAAGATAACAGAGACATGGCATACCATTAAACCACTTTCCATCAAGCTATTGCAGTTGAATATATCACTTAATCACTCCTACAACCCGTTTCATTACAATTAAATATCTTACGCTTTTATTCAAAATCACTTAAACACTCCTACAACATGTGTTAATTGCAGCTAAATATCTTACACTTATATTCTAAATCACTACTCCTACAACCCATTTCATTTTAGGCGTTTACCATCTCCTACAACCCGTTTCATTTTAGGTGTTTACCATGTATTGATGCATGAAGATAAAAGAGACATGACATATCTTCTAATTCACTTTCCATCAAGCTATTGCAGTTGAATATCTTACGCTTATATTCAAAATAATTTAATCACTCCTACAACCCGTTTCATTTTAGGTGTTTACCATGTATTGATGCATGAAGATAAAAGAGACATGACATACCTTCTAAATCACTTTCCATCAAGCTATGGCAGTTAAATATCTTACGCTTATATTCAAAATCACTTAATCACTCTTACAACCCATTTCATTACAGTTAAATATCTTACGCTTATATTCAAAATCACTTAAATCACTCCTACAACCCGTTTCATGATAGTTAAATATCTTACACTCATATTCAAAATCACTTAATCACTCCTACAACCCGTTTCATTTTAGGTGTTTACCATCTCTTACAACCCGTTTCATTTTAGGCTTTTACCATCTCCTACAACTCGTTTCATTTTAGGTGTTAACCATGTATTGATGCATGAAGATAAAAGAGACATGTCATATCTTCTAAATCACTTTCCATCAAGCTATTACTGTTGAATATCTTACGCTTATATTCAAAATCACTTAATCACTCCTATAACCCGTTTCATTACAGTTACATATCTTACGCTTATATTCAAAATCACTTAATCACTCCTACAACCCGTTTCATTTTAGGTGTGTACCATCTCCTACAACCGGTTTCATTTTAGGTTGACTTTGTTTTTGTTTCATTACAGTTAAATATCTTACGCTTATATTCTAAATCATTTAAATTGACTTTGTTTTTGTTTTGTTGAGAAAATGAGTGTTTAGTTGTGTTGCAAAGAAATATGAAAATGAGAGAATAAGAAAACAACAAACGTAAACATGTTCCATATATATGAAATAAACAATGAGATAATAGCAAAAGACGTCGGTGAGCACTAATCAAGTTAATAGCATTTTATGACCCGAAAGATAATGTAGGCATATGTCTCATAACACCAGGCATTCTCTAAATGCCATGAACACACCTCATTCATAGAACTTTTCATAGACCATCTCTCTGGTTCACATGAATAAGGTTTTCCTGACTTGGCAGACACACGTAACAATTCTCAACTAATGCCTATCTCTTGAACATAACTTCAATTGATCATAATGGCCAAGAATCCTAACAGCGAAGAAATGCACCTTCAATAATTATATCCTGAAAATAAAAAGTTCTATGATATTTACTAATCAATAAAAGAAAATGCCACTTTACCATGAATGACATAACATGTAATATAAGAATAATTTGACCACACATATATGGAATGACCAGTGTTTAATGTATGAACCAATTTTGAATTGTTGTACCTTATATGTATTCTTAAAAAATGAGAGCCACTAACGAACCATATTTAAACTATTTTAGCCTATACGTTCTTTAAATATCATTCCTGAAGTTGTCATCATATGGACCCTTAACCATGTTAATCGCAAACATTAAACGGGTTGGGTCTTGTGTGACACCCTCATTCATAGCACTTTTCATAGACATGGAATATGTTAGTAAATAATATGTTAATCGAGGATGATATGAAAATGTAAAGTGTCAAAACATTGAATAAATGTAGGAAATGAACTTAAATTATGATACTTTAACATATATCTATAAAAAACATCAAAAGTATATATAAACATAGAATAATTTTGTAAATAATAAAAGGAATAAGATCTTTAGATATGAGAGCCACAACTATATATTAGACGTTAGAAACTTAGAACCATGTCAACTACTTTTCCTATAAAAGTTGGAGTAGTGTCTCCTGGTCAAAGTACCTTGATAGATATTTGGCGATAAAACTTGAGAATACATCAATAAATTAAAGAATCAACAGCCTGTTCACCAAATCCCAATTCCCATAAGTTATTTGAAAGCATATTTTTACCATCACAGTTGGTAATCTCATGCGGGAAGAAAAATAAGTTGATTTTGTAAGAGATTAGTTCAGTTTCGAAACTGATGTAATTAAATACATTGAAGTGTTTTTGACATTCGTATGTAGAGTTGAGAGTATTGTATGTTTGGTTGAATTTAATTACACAAAATAAAGTAAATAGAATTCAAAGTCTTACACATGGTTGAAAGGAATATGAGATAAATAGATTAGATAAGTAACTTTAGCTTACATTTACAGATTTGAAAAAACTAACCATTGTTGTTGTGTAAACAACTTTTATACATTAGATCAATTATTGAAAAAGTTAAATACATGCAGTCACACATGATCATCCAGCTGCAGTCCTTCAAAACTATGATCCGTCTGCTTGTAAGACCAATGCTGGCACAAAAAAACTGCAAAATGAAAAGTTTAAAAGAAAACATTATATAGATAAGATCTGGCAATTGACAAACACTTAAAATGGAGCTTTAAAATATTTAAAATGGCATTGTGATAAAACAGAGGTACCAAGTTAAAAGCATATAACAGTTGAAAAATGATCTATGATATCCATAGGGTCCTCGATGATTTAATGGTAATAAGAAAGCTACACAAACAAAATTCCCATATAAGTAAAGCTGTAACAAACACTCCATGTCAATAAACTAAACTTCCCAACCAAATCACCTCATCAGGATCAATTGTTGCATAGAAAACCACGTGAGTGTCCTTCCTACAGATGAGTTACACACCCGCGTATTTTTAAAGCTTGTTCATCAGAAGGAAACATAATCCAATTTGACTCATTTACAATTAATGGGTCAAAATTGGCAACATATATATGTAAAAGTGAGTTGACTAAAATGTGAAAATGTAGTTACCTGTAGCACAGATTGGTCTTTGACGATCTTAGTTACAAAAGAATCACCCGCCCCTGTTGTGTCCACTGCTTTCACTGGGAATGCACCCGCCGTTCAATGAAAATCCTGCAATCATAAGGAGAATTACTTGCGTTTCTTGTCCATTTTTCTCCCTATTAAAATGGATTATTTAGTGAAAACAAAATAAAAATTTTATGTCATTTTTTAATCAAAATTATCAAACTTTTATAGCCTGGTAATATGAATAACTGACATTTAATATCAAATCTTACAATAAAGAAAATGACCTTGCTACAAAAATGAACTACAATGTAGTAAGTAGTAACGTCAGTTCGAAGACCTTCTGTAACAATATGCTCTAACTTAAGCTGAACTATTTTTGGGAACCATACTATTGTCGTGTATGACTAAAGAAGATGAACTTACCCATTGTAAATTACTGTTAGCGCCAGTAGGTCAATATATAGATGCTGTAGGGTATAGGTGAAATGGGAAAGACTTCATGTCCCCATAACACTCAGCATGCCTCTCCCAAGGTTGAGACGCATAGCCTTCCTTGTATGCTGTAGTAACGCCACCAAATATGTAGCCTTCCTTGTCCATGATAATCAAAATAGTGGTCTTTTCGCATTTCTGCAAGTCAATTATACATGTGAGAAAGACCACCCCTGTATTCCCAATTAAAGAACGCATACATACACATGCTCATCAGCTGATAAGTGCTAATATGAACGACACAAATTGACCCAATAATGAAACGATGACCACTGGCGGCAGAGGAGACTATCGGTGATCATTAGATTCTCAATTTACTTTTCATTTTTACTGCAGAATATGTTAACTGGCTGGAGATAACATGTTTTTTTTTGTCTGTTTACATGTTTCAAGCTCTGACTATGATTAATTTGTAATCAGCGACGGTTGACTGCAAAAACTATACGGATTATTTCAGTGGAGCTAAACATACGAACTTGAGGGGAACAATAGAAGTCACATAAGAGTAAAATTATGTTGTAGAGAAAGAATGAGCTTAACACCTGATAAAAACTTTAAAAATACTTGGAACTGAAATCCAAGACGCAGCAGATGATAGCACAATAAGTCTGCCTCTTTAGTTTCTGAGATGAAGAGCTACAAAGTTAGTAGTGTAATCAGAACCCCAGAAGTTTATATCCTGTAAAATTTTAGTCACCGTCTATTAGTATTATTTTCTCATTTGACCAGTTTATATCAAAAACTTAATCTTATAAAACTTTTGGACAAAAAGTTGACATAAGGGGTAAGGATTTAACCAATTCAGGTTTTAGTGTGTCATTTTTTGAATGGTTTAGATCAGATTGGATTGAACTGAAAAACACTAAAAAGCCGACAATGAATGTGGTGACTTTGATTACAAATGTAGGAGTTCTTATGCATCGAAATTAAACACTACCCACGACTAAAATATGTTAAGAAATGAAAAAGGAGAGCTGACCTCGTATTATGTAAATATCTATACATAAGTTTCTTTTTTTGAGGTGTAAAGATGACCTTTCCAGCATTTTTTCTCGGATCTCTCATCTTACGGAGTAACTTAAAAAAGAGGATAAGCATTTTCAAAGAAGCAATTCCAAACACCCACTACATAAACTCAATCATGAAGCAAATAAATACAAAGGAAAAGAATAACCTGTTGGAGGGTGAATGGTTTAGTGTCGGGTTGTGATTATGTTGTGGTATTGAGCTCTCTGATTCATACACACAAGTTCAGGTTTCGTGTTTGTGGAGATTAAGGATTTGAATTTTAGGTTCAACTTGTGTACTCAGTTTGCCTTTGTTAGGTTAGTAAACTTAAATGCTAATATCCTCCTCAAAAACTAAACATCAGTAGTAGTTTTTGCATTTAAGCGACTACAGTTGAGGTTTTGTTTTGGTATTATCATGTGATGGTTAACTCCCATTTCAATCTCCCAACTCTGATTCATCCTTCCCCTGATTCTTTTACCCTCTAAATCACAACACTGTCATGCCCTAACTGCACTTTCTGTTGCAGTATGGTAAAACAGGTCACAAAGTTAATGACATTTGTTGCTCTATTTGAAAACTTTGTTCAAACTCATTGTAAGTTACAGTATGGTTCAATATAAGTTATTGCGAGATTGGTTATATTAGGTTTGTGTGGTAGTCATGCTTTTTAAGAAATTAAATGGCAGTGGCTGAATAGCGAATACTAAGCAGTAAGCACAAGGACCATTTTCGAAGTAAGAATAATATCCTTCACTCTAATGCACAAATTGTCCAAGGGCTAGAGTCTCATAATGCTACAAATGAGGAAGTATAACAGAGTTTGCTGCAAATCTCTTCTCAGTTTCATGACTCTCTAAGGTTGAGGTATAGCGAACATTTTTAATACGTGGTAAAACAGGTTGGGATGTCCACCCACTAATGCCAAAAAAATAATAAATGAAAATAAAAATAAAAATAAGTTAAGCCTCAATATAAATCCTAGAGATAGTTGAAACTACAACATATTGATATACTAAAAGAAGAAAAACATACATGCACCCCACAACAAACTGTCAAAATGCACACTTTTGACAGCCTCCTCAAGCTTTACCATGTCAGTCTCATCGTCCCAAGGCTTGATAACATAACTACAAATAGAAAAGAAAATATGAGTTATGTCCGGAAACAAATCAAACTTTGTAGATTGGTATAGTTTTAGAGGTTGCTATGACTGAAATGAACTCACATTCCTTCATATTTCCTGATGCCTTCACTACAGCTGTATGCTACTTAGGTTCTGTGCTTGCACACTGTCATGTGTAAAAGGATCATGAGAAAATGGCCCGACCTCTCGAGCCATATACCCAAAAAAAGATGTCATTCGGTAGGTAGCATCTATAAATATTGTACCCGAGTCAAAAGTTGTACCACCATGAGTTAAGTCAAGTACCTGTGTTCCTTGGACGTGGGTGCATACATAACCTTGATATCTGCGGTTACTCCATCATCATTCCCAGCAACCTGCATCATTAAAGTTGGTAAATTTATCATCTATATCCTTCATGACTCTACAAATGAGGAAGTATAACAGAGTTTGCTGCAAATCTCTTCTCAGTTTCATGACTCTCTAAGGTTGAGGTATAGCGAACATTTTTAATACGTGGTAAAACAGGTTGGGATGTCCACCCACTAATGCCAAAAAAATAATAAATGAAAATAAAAATAAAAATAAGTTAAGCCTCAGATTATAAACTAATGTGAACTCACTGATTGTCGATAGCTTCCTACATATTCCGACCATCCAAACTTGTATGGCCACCTCGAATCCAAGTCATTTTCACGGAATGGCTACTAACCTGCAAAACAAATTTCTAATTAAACACGCATGCTGTTTCAATATATGGCACAGTCACTTTGGGAGTGTTTGGCATTGCTTCACATAACCACTTCTAAACACCACACGCCCTTTATTAAAAGCTAAGACTTTAAGAGCAATGTACATACAAAGGAAGTACAAACGTTGGTGGCAAATACAACATGATCACGAGGTATGGTATAAGCTTTGCTGCAAACATGAAAATAAAACATCAATATAAATCCCAGAGATAGTTGAAACTACAACATATTGATATACTAAAAGAAGAAAAACATACATGCACCCCACAACAAACTATCAAAATGCACACTTTTGACAGCCTCCTCAAGCTTTACCATGTCAGTCTCATCGTCCCAAGGCTTGATAACATAACTACAAATAGAAAAGAAAATATGAGTTATGTCCGGAAACAAATCAAACTTTGTAGATTGGTATAGTTTTAGAGGTTGCTATGACTGAAATGAACTCACATTCCTTCGTATTTCCTGATGCCTTCACTACAGCTGTATGCTACTTAGGTTCTGTGCTTGCACACTGTCATGTGTAAAAGGATCATGAGAAAATGGCCCGACCTCTCGAGCCATATACCCAAAAAAAGATGTCATTCGGTAGGTAGCATCTATAAATATTGTACCCGAGTCAAAAGTTGTACCACCATGAGTTAAGTCAAGTACCTGTGTTCCTTGGACGTGGGTGCATACATAACCTTGATATTTGCGGTTACTCCATCATCATTCCCAGCAACCTGCATCATTAAAGTTGGTAAATTTATCATCTATATCCTTCCCAGCAACCCATTTCAGCCCACATTTCAGTACCAACCACAACCATTACAGAAACATTGACTTACTTTGAGTAATACTTGTTGTGAAGAATCGAGCCCATCACACAAACCACTGGAATCATGTTAATCCTGAAAATCTACAACAAACAAATAAACATTAATAACTATTTAATCATCCCTAAAACTCAAAGAATAACAAATTATGTGGGCAGCTTTGTCCTCTAACAATAGCTACCCATAACAAATAAAAATGGCAGCTTTGTCCTCTAACAATAGCTACCTATAACAAATTATGTGGGCAACTTTGTCCTCTAACAATAGCTACCCATAACAAATGATTTGCAACACATAATTAGAAACCCTAAATATTGAAATTAAATTGATACTTACCAATTCTTTGATTGGTGATTCAGTTATCAGGAGCGTATGACGAAACTGTGTGTGTTTTTTGAATCGAAGAGATATGCTTTTATAGGGATCTCATACAGATTTTGAATTGGTGATTTTGAATTGTTGATATGAAACTGAAGATTGATTGAAACTTATAGAGGAAGATTTGAAATGGTGATTTTGAATTCGTGATATGAAACTGAAGATTGATTTTGAATTGAAGAAGAGGAGCGTTTTAATTTAATGGGATTGAAAACCTTACAAAAATAACCCAAAGCCTTAAACATACCCGCTCCTCATTAAACACCTTACAAAAATAACACAAAGAGGTCCTTAAATGAGACTTATTTGACTTTTAGAGGTGTAATTAATTTTATTTTTTAATGCTCCTGCTTTAAGACGCTTGTACAAAACCTTATTTTATTAGTTAAAATATATATATATATATATATATATATATATATATATATATATATATATATATATATATATATATATATATATATATATATATATATATACATATATATATATATTAAAAGGGTTTGTCTAACTTGTGCCCTAGGGGCACAAGTTAAGCACACTAAAAGACAGCGGGGTCCCACAGGAAAGGACATAGAGATCCACGAAACTGTACTTTTCTGTGGATCCCTATGTCCTTTTCTGTAGGGTCCCGTTGTCTTTTAGTGTGCTTAACTTGTGCCCCTAGGGCACAAGTTAAAAAAATCCATATTAAAAACCGTGGCCTTTAGGAACAGTGTTTTTTTGCTCGTTTTTTGTTTTTGGGCAGCCTAAACTCACAAAGCGCATAAGAAATACCCGGATCCACCAAAGTTATCCCTTTTACTCACTCTTTCAATATGTGGCTCCGGCACCGGGAAAGGACCCACCGGTCCAACCTGATCGGACCAGCAATCGGGGCATCTACAGTGTTTTCTGTGAGTGTTTCTACAGGAACTCGCTACAGGAACATGGATTTGTGGCTAATTTTTTGCCATATGTTCTTGAAGCTACAGTAAGCCGGATCTAAAAGTGCTCTCCTTTCTCACAATACCACACATTCCAGAACCCTCTCCGATGTTCCACAACCCACAAAACATAAACAGAAACACACACACATACCACAGATGATCGGATCATGAAGATGAGGAAGAAGAATACGAGTAATTTATTTATTTATTTACAAATTAGGGCTATGTGTTGTTTTTTGGGGATTCTGTTAAAGTTAAATGTATTACATAACTAAACAAAACCTTTTAATTTTTTGGATTAATTTTGCTTTTTGATATGTTAATTTTATTTATTCCAGATTTTGTGAAGAAAAAAAGATGGCTTCTGATGATGAAAGAGGTGAAGGGAAGGAGCTTGATCTTTCTTCTTCTGAAGTTGTGACAAAATACAAATCAGCTGTTGAAATTGTTAACGGTATAATTCTTTATCCTTTTTGTCTTTTCGTTTCTTTTTTTATTTTTAATAAATTTTATATATTATATGTTTTTTGTTGATTAGAAATGAAACAATATTCCACTTAAAACCCATAAACACAAATAAGCGGAACCAATAAGCCCGAAAATAAGCCGAACCATAAGCCCAAAATAAGCAGAAACATATAAGCCCAAAAATAAGCAAAAAAATTAAGCCGAAACATTGGCGTTGAGTTGCTTATAGAGCTTGATATAACGTATTGGTTACTTTAGGTATGAAACGTTATTAAGTTATTATTACTTTAGGTATATCATTGCATTCGTAATCTTAATTGCTTAATTCAATATGCTGTCGTTGTAGCTTAACAGATTGTGATTAAGTTGTTATTACGGAAAATGGATAGTGATTGGGATTGCCTTTTTTTAAAGGGAAATTGGCAAAAAAAGGCACTATACTTGCCACCTTTTGTCATTGTATGTATCATACTTTTTTTTTTTGATTATAGCACCAACTTTTCTGATCCGTGCCATTGTGTGGTCTGTGTGACCGGTTGTTACTGGATGTCCTACGTGGCGTAGGTAAAAGCTGAAAATTCATTTTTTCAACTTGTTTTCTTCCTTTTTAATTATTTAATACTTTTATATTAATTATAAAAACCTTATTTAATTACCCCCACCTTCCCCTTTTCCCTTTTATCCACAAACACACACTTTTATCCCCCACCACACAAAACACTAACCCTAGGCATGAGATCCTCTTCTTCATCAACATCACGATCAAGATCCATGTCAGTCAGACGTTATTACACAAAAGAAGAAGTAATTGCACACACCGAGTGTGATTGTCATTTACCCGTCTCACCTCAAGTGGCATGGACCATCACAAACCCTGGTAGAAGATTCAAGGGTTGTCCAAAATATGTAAGATAATTATTAGTATTTAATTTAATTTTGTGGTACACTAGGTTGAAGTGGGTTTTCATTTGTATATGTTGCTATAACAGGGTAGGGAAAACCAGTGCAAGTTTTATGGGTTTATGGATGATGAGCTACCTAGTGAATATTACAAAGAGTTGTTCTTCAAAGAGCATGAAGAACTGAAAATGTTGAGGTGGAAAGTTGATGAGCTGATTAGGGGAAAATCTGAGTTGCACATGGACAAGGCTGGTGGATCAAAGTATGTTGAAGGCAAAACTTCCAACTTTTAAGAAGCAACATATTTGCAAATGGTTGAGTTGAAGGAAGAATTGAGTTTGATTAAGGCCAAAATCAATTCACATGACAAAGCTGTAATGTTGTTTGGTTTGTTTGTCATTGTGATGTTGTTTGTTTATGTTAGTAATGTATTAGCATAGTTAATCTATTAGGAGTAATGTATCATGACAATGTCATGGGTTGGTTGATGTTTAATGCAATGTTGTCTTTTGGTTACTTTGTTATTCTAGCATACACAAATAATACACATGCACATTTAACATAGACAAAGGTTCATGTCATAAATTGTGACTGCCCATTCATGAACAAAACTGAGCATCACATAATAGTGTAAACATACATGACATAACCACCAAATACATGTTTCTAAGTGCACAACATATATGGCCAAAAGAAGTGCACAATGAGTAAGTTAAGGTTACACAACATATAAAAAGTTAATTTCAACAGGAAAGAGTTGTTTTCATTCCAAATTGAGAGCATTAGAGCTTGAACTCCCAATTCCCTGTTGTTGCTTTGCCAATTTTTCCTAGGCCTACCAGGCATTTTATGTTTTTCAGGAGGCAAGACTGTACTCATTTCACTAGTATCAGGCCAGAAACTCATGCCACTTATAGGTGTTAGGTATTGATGATATGCATCATGAAACATTTGTTTTCTAAAACAGTTTGGCACATATGATTCTACCCTTTTGTTTATCTTAAAAATGACAGCAATGGCATGGGTACATGGCAAACCTGACAACTGCCACATCCTGCAGCTACAAGTCCTATTTTTTTCATCAACGCCAAAAGCATCATGACCATTTCTAACTTCAAATATACCACCTCCAGCTGGTATCACATGCCAAAAACTTGCATATAAAAAAGGAAAAATAATAATTAGTATACAATTAAGTGTTATTGATCATTATATTCACTACATAAACTTTGAAAATCTTACCTGACTTGATCTTTTAAGAGTTCCAACCTTTTCTGAATGTTAGGAAAAATGTCGTCTGTCCATTTATCACACATCTTCCTCATTATGTTCATCCTTTCCATAACAATTACCCTCATTGATTCCAGCATTGTAATCAGTGGCTTATCTCTAACTTGTAACAGAACCGCGTTGAAACACTCACTGAATCCATTCTCCACAGCTTCACAATTGTTACCAATATGGAAATAAGCTCTGGACCAGGTCTTTGGATCTTTCTTAAGCAAATACTCATATGCTCCAGAGTTAGCGACTTTGATCTTCTCCATAACCTTGTTAAACCTACCTGGATGACTGGCCTTTGAAGCAGCCCAAAAAAGAAGCCAAAACTCTAATCCACTATATGTCTTCCTAAAATTCTCATAGATGTGCCGTGCACATTGTCTATGTTCGGCATGTGGCATTATATCCTTGACAGCTTTTAGCAAACCCTAAATTAACAAAAAAAATTAATATGCATCAAAGACAATTACAAAATAAAGTCCAACAAAGCAAAATAGTAATGAAAGGTACCTTGTGTTGGTCTGACATAAGTGTTAAACCTTTTCCAGTTGGCAACTCAAGATCTTGTCCAAGTAATTCCAGAAACCATGACCAGTTGTCCTTGTTCTCCACATTCACCACTGCCCATGCTACCGGAAAGATGTGGTTGTTACCATCCCTACCAATAGCCGTAAGAATTTCACCCACATTCGGTTTTTTCAGGAAACAACCATCCAAAGCTATAACCCTTCTACATCCTTTCTTCCAACCCTCTTTCAATCCATTAAAGCATACGTAGAATCTATCAAAGTATGTTTGTTTATCTGGATTTACTGTAACCCCTACTCTAACAGTTGAACCATCATTCGTATCTAAAATAGCTTTAGCATATGACCTAATGTAACCATAATGATCTGCCATTGTGTTATCCCCTTCATATATTGCCCAATTTTTGGCCCTCCTACAAACACTGGGACTTACAATACATTTGTATTTTTTCATGACTAAATCAGCTATTTGACGTAACTTAATGTCTGGATTCATTCTAATCTTATGCCCAAAGTGCTTAGCTACCCATTTGTAATTAATCAGAGTACCAAACTTAAAGTCTCTCACACATGTATGCTCATTGATAAGTGATATTACCTGAAATGAGTTTTCAGAAACCATCTGCTTCCCGTAACACCTCCATGGGCATTCAGACCCTTCATCCCTACTACTTGGATACCGGTTGTACTTACTTAGTTTCCCCTTCTTTGGATCTTTGATCTTCTCAGGACGTAAACCACAGCGAGCTACCACTTTCCTTGTGCCGCTTCTCTCAAACCATAACGAAAATCCATTTGCTAATCCATAGTATGTCAGACATTCTTTTAACTGACCAGCATTGACAAACTTTTTTCCAACCTGCAATATTACATATGTACATGTTACTAAATGGACTAACAGTTACCTTTTTAGTATGAACAAAAGTTATAATGTACTAAAGACTTACCGTTGGTTCTTGCATTTTCAAGTGTGTATCTTCATCATAAACAGGATACCTATCCACATTAGTTTCCACCATTTTGAATGGATCTGTTAGCTCTACATCATTGTCACAACCTCTGAGCTTCCTTAGTAAAACATCCAAGAATTCCTCATGCTCTAATACAGTATCATTTTCACCTATACCATACCAGTTCTTGTGTCTTGAACTTCCCTCTCCACCTTGTGGTTCACTAGCTTGATTTTTTACCTTGGGTGCCCTTTTCGCTTCAAAATTTCTCCTCCTAAGTTCAATCAACTCATCCTCACCTTCCGATAAGTAGTCTACAGATCTGTCAGACATATCACTGTCACTATCTTCATACAAAATTTTGTAGTCAGGAATTTCAGTCTCACTCTCACTAGAATAATCATCTGAAACACTTGGATTCACATTTTCTTCTATAACAATACCCTTATTCCTAACCATTGGCTTTCTAGCATGAACTGGTCTATCTTCATAAATCATTGGAGCCTTACCCTTATCCACACACTTCCTAGGTACATCCTCATCAACATTCTCTATAGGACCAGTGTCATCAACATTCTCTGTAGGACCAGTGTCATCATGAACAATATCTAGTGGACCATTGTCATGATCAACATGTTCAGATGGCCCAATGTCATGATCAACAGGTTCAGATGGCCCAATGTCATAATCATTCACAACATCAGATGATGCAACAACCTCATTCTCTAATTCTATATTAAATGCCTTTCTGATCTTAGGTGGTGATACACTATCCCAATGTTTCCTGCTTACACTTCTAGGCCTAGGTGGTGTGTTTACTAGCTTTTGCGCTTCTTCCTCAGCCCATGAGACTAATTCATCATATGACATGTTCCCAGCATCCTTCTTCTTAAACCCTAGTATGCTAAGTTTTGAAGTTTCCTCATTAACAGAATCATCAGGTACTAAATTTGTATAATAATAATCATACAAATTTTGGGGAATGTGGGCTAAAAACATTTCTAACTTCCCATAAGTCTCACAAAATGAATACATTGCATCCAATTCTGCATTAGTCTCAACTATTTTTAGCCCAACCTCTAACTCACATCCTGGTAACTTAAAAAACATGGCATAGAAGCTTGTCTGTAACTGCTCTTTCAGATACTCAATCAAACCCTCATGATCAAACTTCTTATCCTTATAAACCCTTAAATGGTAAACTACACCATTATCATACCTGAGTGGATTGAAATAAAAGACACCATCAAAGTGTACATCAAATAACAACGCGTCTAAACCAGGAACCATACTGTAAAAAAAATAAAAAATAAAATACGTCATCAATATAAACCCTAAATCATGTGTATATTATGGGAGACATGAATAAAAAACAATTCCACAAAAATACAAACATAATAAGGTCAATGTACCTTTTGCCCACATCAATTTTATAAAATCACTACGGATCGACTGTCAATTTGTCTTTTAATAATTAGGGTTTGGGTTGGGGACCATAGGAATAAAGAAGTCTGTGTGTGGGGAAGGTGTGTTTAATGGAATAAAGTAAATGGGGGAGTGGACCAATTTATTATATCGATTATCCAACGTGTATTTTTATTATCACACGTGGAAACCATTAAAAAGTTATAAAATGTATTAAAAACACATATATAACCGGCTACGCTTAGAAGCGGTCACACAGACCACACAATGGCACGGATCAGAAAAGTTGGTGCTATAATCAAAAAAAAAGTATGATACATACAATGACAAAAGGTGGCAAGTATAGTGCCTTTTTTTTGCCAATTTCCCTTTTTTAAAAAGTCAACTGCATTAAGAATGAGATTATGATACATGTTGTTTGTATTAGAGGATGTTTGGTATTTGCATTTTTTTTTGCGTATTTGCTTATTTTTAAGCTATGGCAAAATTTCTCCCCATTTGACCTGCTCCCTTGCTATTTTTTATGTTCTTATCAAAATAAATATACATGCCTTATAAAATGCACTTTGGGTCACAATTATGACGACACACTTAAAGATGCACTGTTATGTTTTCACTCACAGGTATCGAAGTTACAGACGGAGCTCGTGATTGAAAGGTAAATTTCAGCCCGAGTACGCATAACTATGTCAATTCATGCTATGTTATATCTGTAACGGGTTAAACGGGTGGATATGAAAGTAGATGAAAAGGGAATGGTTTAAATGCAATGAAAATTGCAACCGGATTCAGGTCACCCAAAGTTATTATTAATCTTGCATAAATCCTGCATAATTTTCAAGTTTATAAATAGATGAAATTTTGAACAAAGTAGTGCTACAGGAACATAAAGAAATTCAGTCAACTTTATGAGAGTAACCAAACACCCACTTAGTTTTTAAAATTAGGCTCATAAAGAAATTCAGTCACCTTTAGATACTGGAATTGTCATGGAGATATATAATTAGTTTTATACAAAAGGCGTAAGCTTTTCTTATGAGCCTAACCAAACGGCCATATAGTTTTTAGACTAAACTGATAAGCAAATGCAGACACTATCCTTCACACTGTCTTTTGAGAAAACATAAAAGTTAATAGTTTGAGGTCGATTATCTCAAGTACATTGCAGTTGGAAACGAGCCTTTTCTGAAAGCCTTCAAGGGCAGAGGTGCTGTACATTTTGAGGTTTTTTGTCGGGATACTGAAATAGCCATAAAGAGGTTCCAAAGGTCCTGATCATTTTAGAATCTTTTATTATGTATAAAAAGATAAATTTATAGGGTAGTAAGCTGTTTTGGACTAGCTTTGATAGCTTACGGGTGTTTTTTATGTGGTTTTTTGCAGGGAAATTTGAAGGAAGTTGATGATGTTTTGGATCAGTTGCGTCCATCTTCAATAGCTTAGGAGTGTGGATGTGTTCATAGTGATCGAGAGTTCTGTTGTTCTAAATTAATCAATTTATTATTTGTTATGAATTGGATGTTCCAAAACCCACAAGACACAGACACAAACAAAAAACACACACGCATCTCTAGGGTTTTAAATTTTCTTAATTCCAGTTATTTATTTACTTTTAGATAAATTTGTGTTTTTGTTCAGAGGTTTATGTTTAACTGCAGGTTTCAACTATTTTGAGTGGGGTGGATGGATTGCAAAAGAGGATGAAGTGGCGTTGCCATGAATTTTTTTAATCAAGGTATGTAATTATTTATCTTTTTTATTTAGTTTTGTTTGTGATTAAAACTGTTTCTAAGATCGACTTATGTTTTTTAGTGAATTTGGTGGTTTGTATGTGAAACACTTTCTTTAGGAATTTCTGCAGTAGTGGCTAAAGAACCTTGCATTTCCTGCATAAATGTAATCATATATGTTAGGAATACAAATATTCCTATGAAAGACTCGGTCACCCGAATGATGTGATAGCATTATGTTAGCTCGTAGTTAGTTTAATATTTAGTTAGTAGTAGTTTAGATTAAGTAACATTGTGGAAGAAGGACGGGTCTTTACCCACTGTATACCTGATCCACAGCCCGGGAGTGGGCGTTTTGTAAGAAACTATAAATACCCCTCTCCACATGTGGAGAGGGTTGGAGCTTCCATTTCATTAATCTAATATCTCTCTTTTTCTCTCACTTTCTCTCTCTAGGAATCCCTCCCAACTTCTCTTCATCTCTCTACTTCTTTTATTACTATTTGATCCATTTACACAAGAACCATACAAGTTATGATTATGAGAATCCTACAATTGGTATCAAGAGCCATGGTTAGATCTTAGGGATAGTTTGCTCTCGAATTTTCAGTTTGGTTCTTGCGTTTTATTTTGGTTCGACTTGGTTTTTCTTGCTTTCTTTTCGTTAATTTTGGTTAAACGGATTCGAAGATACTTTTTATCTAAACCAATCATTCTATTGGTCACTTTTTCTTCTTCACGTGGGTGTCCAGTTTGTTTTTGGCTATAACTCTTTTCATTTATTTGAAATTGTTGAAATGTTCTAAGTAGAGAGTTGCTTTTTCTGTTTCTTCTTTCATACCAGCGAGTTCCTCATTTGTCTAAGTGGCGAGTTGGTTTCTAGCCAAATCAGAAAAAGACAGCAAAAAAAAAAAAAAAAAAAAAAATGACTTGTTTGTCTGTTGTTGCCAGCGATTTGTCAGACCTTGTCCAGTTGTGGTAGCGAGTTGTCACAGTGGCGAGTTGTCCATTGTAGCGAGTTGATAGTGATGATATTACAAGAATCCAATACAACAACAACAAACATCACCAACTCAAACTAATCCTATATTCCTTCTCTTGTTCCACCAACTACATCTACTGCCAACATCATAACGAATGTAAATAATTGATCTCAGTTTGCTTTATATCTCGTGTGGTACTTCAAAGTTGAGAGACATTAAAAGGATTCATTCAAAGGATATAAACACACGGACACAATAAACATCATAGATCGATTGAGATGTTTGCACTTCAGTTCACTATTCGAGTATTTTAAGGCTTGTACATACAACCAATCCCTATCGAAGAGTTAATTTTTTTTTAAATATCCAAATATATCAAAGTAATAACAAAAACAACTTGTGTTTATGTCACACTTTCGTTTAGCTTAATTGAAAATTAAGCTAGAAACGAACTAGTAGTTTATTATGATCTCAGTTAATCTCATTTTGCTAACAAAATCGTTCATAAGAACTTAACCTCATGAGATATACATCATAGATCTGTGATAGCACAAGCTTTTATTCAATTTTCGAATCACAAAGAAAGCTCAAAACCAAAAGGTTTAAAATATTCTTCCATTCGGATAAAAGAAAAAGTTTACACATCAAAACAAATAGAAACCTACCCGTCTCTATTTTCTGGTCACGTTTGATTAATAAGCAACGAAGGACGATTTTTTTTTTGCCAATGTGAAGCAGCTGTGTGATTTCCTTGGTAAGAAGGACGAATTTTTGTGGCTGCTATGGTGTTAGTAAGGAAAAGCAGATGTGGGAGACGGCTGGTATAGAGATTAGGGTTAATAGAAGATTAGTGTAAGTGTGTGATTAAGTAATCGCTTATATACCTAGATTAAGTAGGGTAAGGGTTTGTTTGTGGACTTTATTTTCTATCTTGGGCCATTGTTAACACGAATTGGGCTTCAGGTTACATTGGACGAATTGGATTTCTTGTTGAGCTTTAGTTTGTCCAATTGTTTTGTGTGGGCTGTCAATTGGCAATCACAAAACGTTAAGGACCAAAAGTTTGTATTTGTTTTGTATAATTTTTAGACAAAGGGTATTCATTTGCCTTGGGGGGACAAGAGTTTATGTTGCGGTTTCACTCGAGATTAACTGGTTATTACTTTAGGTTGGGATATTTTCGGGCTTATTAGATATATCTACGGACTTTTCTTCAGATTTCGACACACGAACATTGTCTGATATTCACTGTGACTTGTCTACTTCACCACTCTAACTCACTTCAACCAAACCAGATCAATTCTTCGGTGTCTCACGGTTTATTCTTGATTTTGTAAAATCCCGCGAAAGAATTTATTTCTCGGTTTAAATCATAGAATTGTAAAATCCCGTGCACGTTTACATCATGTCAAATTCTTCAGACACGGTCATATCTGAGACACTCAAACTGTGTGACGTGATCGATGATCATAAGATTTCCGAAAAAGCACAATAGACTAACGGTTTTGAGTCTGAAACTACTAAAAGGGAATCTTTGTGCTATAATTCACTTGAGAGAGAAGTGCAACAGCCACAACAGGTGCTTCACGATGCAAATGAAAGTTGCATTGAATGTTTTCAACTACTTCACTCACATCTCAAGGTTCTCTTTGAACGACCTGGATATTTAACAGGATACGAACGTGCATTCGCTTAAGAACGTGCTTTCACATCACTCTTTGGTCAAGATGTTCAGTCTTTCACAGTCAACATGATTTTGTATTTAGATCAACTTGAACAACAACTTGACAAAGGAAACTTCTCTGAAGGAAGATCCATGGCTGCCTTTTGTGTGATCAACAACCAACTCCAAGTGTTCATTGATTCACAATTTACTGAGAATTATGATTTTGACAGTCAATTGATGAATAAGTACTTTACTAATTACACGGGAGTCGAGGTTGACATGTTCAGAGATACACTACTCCAACTCATGGGTAATGTCAAGGAGTTCATTGAGGAAAGAGAACAACACAAACTTATGTATGATGACAAGGTGATGGCATGTCGAGTGAAATCATGTGATGGTATTGTTGATTCGGGTAATGCATCGAATGTTGGGTCAGTAGTCGCTGAATGCAAAGGATCAGATATTGTTAAGCTTGACAGTACCAGCAATTCAGTGACTCTTGTTACACATGATATGGTTTCAGACCGGTAAAAGAACAGGTGTCATGTGCTGAGGTACCCTTAACTGATCAACATCATGTGCTTACTAGTGAACAACAACATACTGATCAATTTAAACCTACTTATGACACATATTTTTTTGGAAAAGAGTGATAGCCATACCATCTCTAATTCCACAAAAAATGAATCATAAAGGGGGAGAAAGTGATCAGGATGCTGAACGTGATGATGTGTCAAGTTCTTTGTTTATGGCTGAGTCTTTTAAATCAAATGATGTGGTTGATAAAGAAGTTTTTAATGAACTTTCAAACAAATTTGCACAACTTGAAAAACATTGTGTTAATCCTTTGTTTATTGCCGAGTCTTTTAAATCAAATGATGTGGTTGACAAAGAAGTTTTTAATGAACTTTCAAACAAATTTGCACAACTTGAAAAACATTGTATTTCACTTGAAATTGCAATGCAACAAAAGGAAGAAAGTTTTCAAACTAATCAACCGTGTAAAAATCTGGAACTTCCTGATTTCCGCGAATTCTTTATGATAAATGATTTGAAAGCTCAGCTGGAAGCCAAAAACTTAACGATCAACAAATTAAAAAATCAAATTACCATGATGCATGAGTTGTGTGATGTGTGCAATGAAGTAAATGCTAAACATGAAAGTAATGCCATTGCAATTAGAAACACTGAATTGGAACCTAATGTGGCTGAATTACTTAAGGAAAATGAGTCTTTGAAAATTCATTGCAAAGAACTGTGTGATTCAATCAAAGAAACAAAAACTAAAATTGTTGAACAAACAACCTCTTTGATTGCCAAAAATGATGAATTCAAAGCTCAACTTCAGGAAAAGGGTTTCACTATTACAGCATTAAAGAACGAGCTAAGAAAAGCAACCGGGAATAGTGTGAACACTAAGTTTGCAAAACCATCAATCTTGGGGAAACCAGTTTCACAATCAAATAGAAACCAATCAGTTGTTAGACAACCGAATGCGTTTAGATATGAACGACCAAAATTTTCAAAAACGCGGTTTGCCTCCCAAGTTGATGCGGAACATGTTTTGACAAAACCAGTCACTCCACATTATTTTCCTAAGATAATTGCTTCTAGTTCTGTCAAACCTCAACATGTAGCTACTCCTACTCCCAGCTTCTCTAGGATTGGTTGGAAAACAATGTCAAAACCGAGCATTAAGATTAGAAACTCTTGTGAGATAAATGACTTGTACAAGAGCTATGATCTAGAAAAGGCTAGGAAAAAGGCACTACTTCAAAAGGACGGTATCTTAGGATCACGACCTTGTAGGATGTCTCCTAGTTTGTTGAGGAACACAACTAAGGTTCAACCCATTAAGTCTAGGATTTACAGTAAGTCAACTTCAATGCATAAGAAGCCAAACAAACCTAAAACTTCTCCTAGGTGGATTCAATCAGCTAAATCTTTGGAGACTAGGAATAATTACAAATCTTCCACTATGCATAAGAAGCTTAACAATCCTAGACCTTGCCATAAGTGGATTCCAACTGGTAGAATTTTTAAGAATGTTGGACTTAAGTGGATACCTACCAGAAAGCTGCTTACCGATGGCAAAACCAAGGTTGAAAGTAGAACCCCAAATGGTATAGATGTTGATTTCGCTAACCCATATAAATGCAAACAAACTCTCAATTTCAATGCATGTAGTCTTTACTTAAGTGCAGGTACATCATTCAATCCTATTAAGGAAAGACTCAGAGTTTGGCTGCCGAAAAGAGTGATATCTCATCTATCAGGGATTAAAGAAGCTTAACTTTGATGCATGTGATATATGACGTCTGTTCACATCAGTTCAGGCCTCGTTCTTCGATGACTATGACGTCTGTTCACTTCAGTTCAGGCCTCGTTCTTCATCGACTATGACGTTTGATCAAATCAGTTCAAACCTCGGTCTTCAAAGTCAACATTATGGCGTCTGCTGACCACACTTCAGGCCCCGTTTATCAAAGAAAATAAAGGTGTACGATTCAATGCGCCTTATCTTCGGAAGATGAGAAATCTTCTTGTTTTGACCATTCTCAACAACATGCTTCATGCTTTCTCCATGTTCGTTCAGTCATCAAGTGGATCTACTCATCTTTGCTTGAATTCATATTCACTTACTCTTTCTAAAATGGCAAACTTCGTATGCAATTTTTGAGGGGGAGAAGAGTGAATAAACTACATGATTGAGTGTATTCTTATTCACATGCTCAATCAAAAATGGCAACCTCGTATGCAATTTTTGAGGGGGGGAAGTCTGAATAAAATACATGATTGATTGTATTCTTATTCACTTGCTCAATCAAAAAGTGCAAACCTCGCTTGCAATTTTTGAGGGGGAGAAGTGTGAATATACCACATGGTGATTGATGCTTGAAGAATGGTCATACGACTCTCCTCCAACACCTAATGTTCTACTTACTAAGGATGACTGGGATTTATGTTTGATGATTACTTCCAAGCTTCAACGAATGATGATTGATCAAGATGCACCATCTAGAAGTATTATGAATGATGATTGATCACTTGCTCAAGTAATCCAATCTCCAGTTACTCCTCAAGGTGTTGATGATGACTATCATGATTGTGAAGTTGCACACATGAATAATGATCCGTCCTCTTGTTCTATTTCATCACGGATTGTTGTTCCTCCATATGTGCACTTTGTAAATCAACCACAAGAATATAACAGAAAATGTCGATTATAACGTCAAAACGGCTAAGAATTTGGACATGGAATGTCAAGTAATCACGGAGTTTATTCGGTATCCCTTATTTGAGATTGAAGTTGACTTTCAAAAAGGAGTGATCTTATTGTATCTTGAAGTCGGGGTTGGTTGGATGAAGTATCTTCGAGATCCTTGCTTGAGCTTTTACCGTTACAATGACGAAGACTTGGATATCTAGTTATTTTGGTGATTCTTCATTTTATTACCACAAAATAACTATCACTTTAAGGAGTGTCACAACTCACACGAAGTTGTCGGTAGTCAAGAGGTGATGTACTTCTTATACTCGATGGTTGGTTGGTTGAAGAGTATAGAGTACTTAGGGATTCGATGATGTACGAACTCTCTACACCGCTCTTAGTCACACATTAGTGCAAGCTTTAGTCACAAGAACGGGGAATTCTTCCTCAGTTTCAAGCATGGTTTATTGGATTTGCTTCATCAGTGGTTACTTCAAACAGTCTGTGGAAAACTAGAAGGGGGGTTGAATAGTTTACCGTTTAAAATCTTTTTAACTTGTTTAGTTAGCTTTGAAACTTTCCGTTTGATCAAAGATATATACACAAACACAATATATAACATGCAAGTAAATGAAAGAAACGATCAAACCACAACACGAGTATTTATCGTGATTCGGCTACAAGGACTCTTTTTCCTTGCCATACGTCCACGCCCCGAGTATCCAACTCGAGAGTTTCTTTCACTAGTCAACAAGCTCCTTTCACCGGCGGAGAAAACCTTACACGTCGCTTATACTTTTACCGACACTAAGCTAGATGTCGAGTTCTTTACCAAGGGTACAACCTCTCCCGTTAGTTCTTTTACAAGGGTACAACTACTCCCAATACACTTTGTATTTTGAGGACTAAAATACTAACCGATCACTACTGAAAATACAGAATCAAATGAAGTGTAAACTACACAAGTCTACACAATGCTAAGCTAACAAGTCTTGCAACGTTTTGTTGAATACTTGTTACTTTTAATGAGCTCGTGAATCTCTTTGCTACAAAAAGAAACTTCACATATGAAATGTTAAAGGGTTAGATGAAAGAATGAATGTGTGTGTGTAAAATATGATGTAGAGTGATAAGCCAAAAATCAACTTGTGGCTTGGTATTTATAGCAAAGCCTTCTGCAGGCCTGGCGGATACGGTGGAACCCTCAGATGGGTTCCGCCCGTGTAGCCCCAGGGTTCCGCCGGGCTTGCAGTTGGTTTTGCAATAAATCTTGCAAAACAAACAAAGTCACATCTCATTACACCTTGCAAACCAAACAATGTCACATCTCATAATATCAAGTCAAACACTAAACTTGCAAGCAACCACTTAGTAAGTCAAACACATTTCTTTCCATAAATGTATATTGACAAAACTTGCCATAAATGTGATTTGACAATTCTATTTTAAGAAATAAAAAGTGTCGTGTTTTATGAAATGTAAAATGTAGCAAAAGTCTAGTTTATGCAAGTCTTTAAAACTAAGATTATGTTTAACTTAGAAACTAAAGTTTACATTTTGTCGTTAACAAAACTTAGCGAAGATCGTAAAATATAAATAACGTTTTTAGGCGATATTTGTATTAACACAGTCTACACAAGGGTTGATAATGATAGTCAGAGAGTTTCTGTAGCAGTTGATTCTCACAAGATCTATTTGAGCCAATTTTGTTCTCCTCTCATGATTTCAAGTAGATGTGCCTATAAGTTGTTGCTGATTCTGTTGTATCAAAACCAGCAAGGGGGAAGGAGACATACATCTGAATGCATAACGAGTACACGTGATGAACATAATACTTCTTCTTAATTGAAGTTATCCCGGGAAGACATATGTCATAACCGCAGAGAATATCAGTGTATTAACTTGTGGTGTTTGGTGTATCATTCCAACTACGTGGGGGAAGTGGTCTTCTGATACTTGTGGTATGTATTACTTCAGCTTTCAGTAGGATGAAATATTGAGAAGAGTATTTGGAGCGTGAGATGATATTGCTTATCGACATCTTCATACGTGCCGATATGATTTATGGTAAAGTGCTTCTGGTTAATGCTTCATGTACACAATGTTATGCTGATTCCGATGAGATCGCAACCATCAGGGGAGAGATTTGTGTACATCAAGGACGCGCAACAGGTTCACGTGATCGGGCTTAATCATATATTCCGGAGGTGATATCCGCAGAGATGATCAGTGCTTCAACCTGTTACTTTGGTGTCATCGTTTCAACTTCTATTGGGTACATGTGTACTTTATGGGATGATTTGTAAGATAACTAGAATGCATTTGGTGAAATGAAGATGTTGGTATATTATTCCTCCGAATAGACAATTGCTCAAAACCACAGAGAAATGTGTACATCGGGGACGCACAACAAGGTCATGTGATCGGGCTTAATCATTTATTCCGGGATTGATAACCGCAGAGATGATCAGTGGCTCAGCTTGTTACTTTGGTGTTAACACTTTCTTTGGGTTTCTGAGCTTCATACAATGAGACTTTTTGCATCACTTCAACAACTTGGGGGAAGTGGTCTCATGTAGGTGATTGTCGGTTTGGGGGGAAGCTACCAAAGCTTTACATTGAGGAGGCTAAAACTCAGCAATTTAGTGGTGTCTAGCGATTAACTCAGTTGTGAGATTCTAGTGATTTGGTAACTACTTGTGTTTGGTGAATTGTTGTGACTTAAGTCGTTTCGATTAGTCTGATTGTAATTTGACGTTGTGAGTTAATCCTTACGACTTGACTTATTACGATCGGATCTATTGTAACTTGACTTGTCCCGACTTGACACTTAATGCTAATTGTCACTTATCCAAGATCTCTCTCTAAGTTTAACTCGCATCTTACATCTTTCGGTTTCTTTTGTTGACTTTAGTAAAATCCCGGGAGAGAATCGATCTCTCGGTTTAAGTCACAAGAGTTGTAAAATCCCGTTTAAGATTATATCATGGCATCTACCGCTTCAGACGATGACTCAGGAGCCTCGAAAACTTTGGTGGTGAAAGTTTAAGAGATGTTGACTACTGATTTCTACAACGAGCTGAACGATACTACCATTTTGGTACACAAGTCAACATCTTCTTAAACTGATTAGTATCCTTTGTACATATATTATACTAAATTGTAAATATAGAAGTATAAAACAACAAAAAACCCATAAAAATCTGAAAAATCATATAAAATACAAAAATATTCTTCTTACGACATGTCTCTTGTGTAATCAATATTATGTACGTTTCTAGAAATGTCATTCAATAATGACACGGAATCATACATATGCTTGAGCAAGAGCTTTTCGGTTTCAAATAAAGTTTTTTTTCAAAAACATGTCGTTTCTCAAAACATTCTTAAAAATTAATGGCTTGTAGTCATTTCAGGCTACAACCCGGACTTCAAAATTATGGTTTGCTATTACTTCAGATAGCAACCCGCTTGTCAAAATGTGGAAAACTCGTCGACTAAAAGACGGTTGTTCCTTTCACCGGGTGAAGTTCACCTAGGCATGGATTACTTTATATCCATGTTTCCTCGATCTAATGTACGCTTCAGTGCATTATTTCTTGATAAAGAAGAGAAATCTTCTTTTTATCGCCAATACTTTCCATTCTATGATTTTTCCGGAAAGTATTTGTGCAAAACTTGGTGGTATCATGAGATTTTGATTAAAAATCAAATTGAACTCAAAATTTCGATAAAATTTGTCACTCAATCAATGATGTTAATATTTTTTGAAAATATTTCAATTTTCACATCCGTCATTGATTGAGGGGGAGAATGATTTCTCAAAATTTTATGTATCATCAAAACTCTCCACTTTGTACAAAAGCAACAAAACGATTTGTGATGGTTATGTGTCAGAATGAGTACATTTTAAAAGAGTTTTCGTTATAACTTTGAATCTTTTGTAAACTCTTCAAATCTGACACATAACAACCTCCCTCACAGATTGAGGGGGAGCAAGATAAAGTTCCTTTTTATCAGAAAATATTAAATTGACCGCATTTCTCTCCCAAAAGTTTTCTAACTTATTTAAATCAATTGAGATCCAAAATCTCAAAAGATTTGAAATTTTTGATCGGGGGAGAGAATGTGATTTAAATATGAAATCTGATATTCAAATGTGATCTTTTGTACTCAATAAATGTGCTCCCACATATGTGCTAAACTCTTTCGAATATCGATGCACATATTGAGGGGGAGCAAAAGGCGTTTGTGGAAGTTATACCAAAGACCGACCATTTATCTTTATGCATGGAGTTATAAGGTTGGTTAAGGTTAGGTATGAATTCCCATGATCCACCAGAACCGGAAGGATCTTCCCAGGGACAATCCTCTAGATAGATTAGAAGTCCTTAGGAATGATTGAAAAAAGGAGTAAAGTGAGAAAGGGAAGAGTGCGGACTGAGATAGAGCTAGGACTGGAACAAACCCAACAAGGTTCTAGTGGTGAAGTCTCGGTAAGCACTGAAGGGGTTGAAGAATGAAAAAGAAATGTAATGAGAAAGGGTGAAAAGAAATAGCCCTCCATATATTCAACCTTAGGGCAGAAACCGGGGTCAATGCATAATCTACTGGCGGTTACTATGGTAAACACCGGTATTGAAGACAAGACGTCATGGACCCAGTGACGCACTGCACTAAACTTCCCAACCACTCAAGTTCTCTTAAAAGAGCTTGTTCCATTCTCACGGGGAACCCTGTGCAATGTATCAACCACTCATTACGAGTTATGTTGATACCTAAAACAGGAGACGCCTCCCAGTCTCCATGAGCGGATCAAAATGCACTATTGAGTCTAGAGCCATGGGATCATCCATAAATCTCGATAGGACACATTCCAAATATGCTTATTGTTTCACACAATGTGGAAAATAAGATAAAATATTTAGAGACCTACGCATTATCCTTGTGGTATTGCCAGAACATCCGAGTGATATGAAAATATTCACAATGACGATGGAAATCCTTCTAGAGCGAACATCTTTCAAGCTCTTGGTAGGTGACATGTGAGATCCATCTTGGATCAATGATCAAGTGACAACTGGAAAGCAACGATGGTGCGATTCAAAATTGAATCAAACTTGTTCCAGGATATGGATTGACGAATACTTTTGCTAAAACCTTTCAATGTGCTCACAAACTAATTTTTCGAGCACATTGATTGTGTACAATCTTTCAAACAAAAGTATTTGATGACGTATAGCCTATATTTGGGCCGTAAGCCCAAATGATAGACATCACTTACACTTAAGCCCATCACGAATGGGCGACCATGACAAATGGTATGGGCTGTGGTATCAACGCTTGGGCTCACGAAGCCCAAAAGCCCAATCTAACCCACCGGGTAATGATAAGGATTATCTATTCAAGGAATAGATATCCTTACTTTGGATAAGCACCACGCGTGCGAAGAGTGAGGAGCAAGAAACACGGTTTCTTAGCCCCTATATATAGAATCACACGATTCTCATTAAAGGTACGATATACAACCCTAACTCTTCAGCCAAACCCTAAATCAATTACTTACTCTCACGCCGGAGTCTAATCGGGGGAGACAATCCCTCGATAAGCCTAACGGTGTTGTTTTCTTTCTTAGTGCGCAGGTAACAAGGTACTAAGAAGCTAATTGATATAAGAGCAAAAGCCCAATAACCAGGTACGCCCAACTTTTGTATCAACAAGTGGCGCCATCCGTGGGACCCTACAACGAACTAGAATGACGAAACACAAGAATCCGAGCCAGTGGACTCCGCAGTCGGAAAAACGTGACCACGGGAAGAAGAATCGACAAGATTCTACTCCTAAACAGGTTGCTGGGACAACCAGCGCACCTGATCACCAAGAAGCGGGAACAACCCAGCCCATTCCAACAATGGAACTACCCATAATCTCTTCAGTGGTCCCAAGCGTTGAGGAACTCCAACGCACCCTCTTCGCTACTCCACATCAGGCTACACCTGCAGTGAACAACACTGCACCTCCAGGCGCGCCTGAACGAAACCGGGCGTCCCATACCGAGGCAGAGATCCTCGCAACGACTGAGGACATACCCGATCTAACTTTGGGTAATTTTGTATCCCAAAATTATGAAACCCTAACCGCCCTCATGCAGGAAGAAGCGGCAAGAAGAGCAAGCGCGAATCTGCAAACCCGACTTAATTTTGGTCCAGAACGTGAACCATCACCATCACGTCACCCACGAGGAGGACGTACAGAACGTACCAATGTCCATGACAGGTTGGGTACGGTACCTGGCTCACAAGATTCTGGAAATAGCGGTAGACGCACCAATGTTCATTCCAGACTTGGTAGTCGGGGAATACAGGATAGATTAGGCCCTCAGCATTCGCCGAGCCAAGGATCGTCCAATCCCAGAAGTAGGCGGATCCAAGACAGATTGGGTAGAAGAAGATCCCCAAGCAGAGATCCCTCAGGCTCCTCTTCTGAAAGGAGCAGGCGCAAACGCCGAAGGAGAGATTATCCTTCTTCCAGCGATTCCTCGGACAACGAGGATAAAGAAACAGGGCACTGGAAATCAAAAGGAAGACGTCGCGAGGAAGAGAACGAGGATATGTCTCTCCCATGGCGACGCCATAAAATTGATGCGTTCACACGTCGCATAAGTGATTACTCAGACGACAGGCGCAGACGCATGCCCGCTAATGTGAAGACATACGATGGAACAGGTGACCCAGACGACCACCTAAAAATTTTCGAGTCAGCCGCAACTATCGAAAATTGGCCACAGCCTGTGTGGTGTCACATGTTTAACTCCACATTGGTAGGGAATGCGCGCACATGGTTTAGCAAACTCCCACGTAGGAGTATAGGCGGCTTTGAGGAATTACGAAAAGCATTCCGCCACAACTTCACCCAGCGAAAGAAGTGCGCTAAAAATCCTGTAGAATTGGCAAGGGTGAAGCAACGGCAAGGGGAATCAACCAGCGCCTTTATGGAGCGCTTCAAGGATGAGTGCATACAAGTCAAAGCATGTCCCGAAATACTAAAAATTTCAGGGTTCATGAATGGAATTAATAATCCAGAACTCATCCGAAAGCTCAATGATAGAGTTCCACAGTCTTTCGATGAACTCACAAAACGCACCAGATCCTTTATACAAGGAGAAGCAGCTGCTGCGGATAGCAAAAAAGCCTATCCAAACTATAGGCAACAAGAACAGTCGCGGAGACAATCCAATGATCAAAACAATAACCGCGGCAGGAACTACCGCGGTGGAAGAGACAACGACAAATATACTCCCCTTACTAAAACTCCAAGGGAGATATTTGCAACAGAAGGTGCGAACTTCCCAAAACCACCACCAATTAAAACGGCAGAAGAAAAATGCCAAGGTGGTGGATACTGCGAGTACCACGGCCAAAAGGGCCATACAACTAACGAGTGCGTCCAACTGAAACAACTAATCGAAAAGTTAGTGAGAGAAGGAAGGATGGACCACCTCGTAAAAAACATCAAGGAAGGAAAAGAGAGACAGAGAAATGGGGGCAAGAAAGAACCCCCAAAAGAAAAGGCTGATACTATATACATGATACAATCATGGCAGCGCAAAATAAAACAAAAAGTCAGCCAAAAATTCTCTCTAGAAAAAGAGATATCCTTCCCTACAATAGCTGCGGACAACGCAGTCGTGGAACCTCTGACCATTGAAATACATACAGGGGGACACGACATCCACCGCATGTATATTGATGGAGGAGCATCCGCGGACATTATGTATGAGCACTGCTTCAAAAGGCTGCGACCTGAAATCCAAAGTCAGTTGACACCGGCTACAATGTCACTAACAGGATTCACAGGAGAAAAGATTTGGCCCATGGGGCAGTTACGCTTATGGGTGGTCGTTGGAGATGAACAACACTCAACCGCGACATGGATAAATTTTATGGTAATAAAGTCTCCTTCGCCATACAATGGTATAATTGGAAGACCGGGAATATCATCCATGCGCGCAGTACCATCCACAGCACACGGAATGCTCAAATTCCCAGTTAAAGGAGGAGTGGTCACTCTCTATAACACAACAGTCCCACCAAGAGAGTGTATCGCAGTAACAACTGAAGAGAATACTATTCCAAAACAGCGCACGGAAAAAGCGCCAAATCTAAAAGTCGCTATTCACCCGGATTATCCGGAACAACAAGTTTCGATTGGAGGATCTTTATCTGACAAAGGTAAAGCAGCTATATGCGCACTCTTGCAAAGGAACCTAGATGTCTTCGCATGGGAACCAAAGCATATGACGGGAGTACCGCGCTCTATCACAGAGCATAAGCTACAAATCCGACAAGGATACCCTCCAATACGACAAAAGAAGCGCGGCCAGGCACCAGATCGTGCAAAGGCTATTTTGGAAGAAGTACACAAGTTAGTAGACGCGGGCATCATGCGCGAAGTGTACTACCACGACTGGCTCTCAAACCCAGTTATGGTAAAGAAGAGCGATGGTAGTTGGAGGATGTGCGTGGACTTCACGGACCTCAACAAAGCATGCCCGCAGGACTGCTATCCACTGCCAGAGATAGACTGGAAGGTCGAGTCCTTATGTGGCTACCCCTTCAAGTGCTTCCTAGACGCATATAAAGGGTACCATCAGATCCAAATGGCAGTGGAGGATGAAGAAAAAACAGCTTTCCACACCAGTCAAGGGGTATACTGTTACACAAAAATGCCTTTTGGCTTAAAGAACGCAGGCGCGACATACCAACGGCTGGTGGACACGGCTTTCGAAAAACAAGTAGGCCGCAACTTGGAAGTCTACGTTGACGACCTTGTTATAAAAAGCCATACAGAGGACGAATTGGTGCGCGACATCGAGGAAACATTCCGAACGTTGGGACGGATAAACATGAAATTGAATCAAAAAAAGTGCACCTTTGGCGCAACTGAAGGCATGTTCCTCGGATACTTGATAGAACCCGATGGAATCAAACCATGCCCAGAGAAGACAAAGGCTGTTATTGATCTCCCTTCCCCGCGCACACTCAAAGAAGTCCAGTCACTAAATGGAAAGTTAGCAGGGCTGAATCGTTTCTTATCTAAGTCAGCGGACAAATCCCTTCCTCTCTTTAAAACACTCACGAAGTGCACAAAAAAGGGAGACTTTCGCTGGACTCCCGAAGCAGAAGAAGCTTTCCAACAACTTAAACACCATCTGGCATCTCTTCCCAAACTCGTCGCACCGCGACCAGGGGAAGAACTAATCATGTACTTATCGGCAACCCATGGAGCAGTTAGCGCAGTATTATTGACAGACAGAGACTCCGTCCAGACACCCATATACTTTGTAAGCAAAGCCCTAAAGAAAACAGAGGTTAACTACAGTGCTATGGAAAAGCTGGTCTTGGCTCTAGTGTTCGCATCCAAAAGACTGCGCAGATACTTTCAAGCGCACCCAATTGCGATAATCACTGATCAGCCAATCAAACAAGTTATCTCCAAACCGGATGTATCAGGACGCTTACAAAAATGGAGTGTACTGCTAAGTGAGTATAACATCTCGTATAGGCCGCGCACTGCAATCAAAGGACAAGTCTTAGCCGATTTTATCGTAGAGAAGCCAGATAGCGACAGCCTGACCCCTGCAGCAAAAACAAACCTACAGGAACCGTGGACCTTGTTCACAGATGGATCCTCATGCGCGGATGGATCAGGCGCAGGCCTTATTCTCACAAATCCAGAAGGCATGGAATTCACCTACGCGCTACGCTTCGAGTTCACAGCCACAAACAATGAGGCAGAATACGAAGCCCTACTAGCCGGACTACGCATCGCAATCCAAATGGGTGTTCGCAACCTAGAAGCAAATGTAGATGCGCGTCTAGTCGCTAACCACGTGTTAGGGGAATACGAAGCCAAGGATGATCACATGATCCAATACCTGGAGAAGACAAAATCTTTGATCAAAAACTTTGATAGGTTCACAATTAAACAAGTACCTAGAGGAGATAACAGGAAGGCGGACGCACTCAGCAAGATTGCATCCACAAGCTTCGCACACCTCTCCAAACAGGTATTGGTGGAAACCCTAAAAAACAAGTCAATCTTGGACATGGAGATATCAACGGTGATAGAGGAGCAAGATCCTACGTGGATGACACCTATCATCGAATTTATCAGCAAGGGAACCCTACCCCAAGATAACAAAGACGCTCGAAGAATACGGCGCACAGCGCAACGATTCGAATTACGCGACAGCGTACTCTATCGGCGATCTTTCTTACAACCATGGCTCAGATGTGTTGGACCCCTCCAAGCAGACTACGTACTCCGCGAAATTCACGCTGGGTCATGTAGTATGCACTCAGGGCCACGATCCGTGGTGGCAAGCGCTCTAAGGTCAGGATACTATTGGCCAACAATGCACCGCGACGCGCGCGATCTAATAAGAAAGTGCAGCAACTGCCAAGTACATAGGCCTATCCCGCGCCGACCACAGCACGAGCTAACACCAATCACCTCACCATGGCCATTTTACAAATGGGGTATTGACATCGCAGGACCTTTCCCCGTCGCAGCTGAAGGAATAAAGTTCCTCATCGTAGCCATAGACTACTTTACAAAGTGGATCGAAGCAAAGGCAGTGGTGAACATTACAGGAAACCAAGTCAGGCGCTTTGTTTGGGACAATATTGTCTGTCGCTTCGGCCTACCAGGTGAGATCGTATCAGACAACGGAAAACAATTCTGTGATAACCCATTCAAAGATTGGTGCACACAATTAAACATCACACAACACTTTGCTTCAGTCAAACACCCACAAACCAATGGCCTAGTTGAGCGCGCTAATCGCAGTCTAGGCGAAGGCATAAAAGCGCGCCTTGACAGATATAAAGGAAGATCGCATGTCTTGTGGGCGCATCGCACGACAATCAAAACCAGTACTGGCGACACGCCATTCTCCTTAGTTTATGGAACAGAAGCCGTCATACCAGCCGAGATAGGAATGCCAACTATACGCACGGCAGAGGTCAACGTCACAACAAATGACGAGGAACGGCGCATAGACTTAGATATACTGGAAGAAAGACGCGAACGCGCAGCTATACGTGAAGCAAAGGCTAAGGCAAAAATGAAGAAGTATTATGATGCAAAAGTCAAAAACACTTCATTCAGACCAGGAGACTTTGTTTACCGCGCCAATGACGCGAGCCACGTGGAAGACACAGGCAAGCTCGGACCCAAATGGGAAGGACCTTACGAGGTCACAGAAGCGCTTGGCAACGGCGCATACAGGTTGCGCGACATGGAAGGTCACGACCTACCGCGCACTTGGAACATCTGTAATCTCAAAAGATGTTACTTTTAGGCTACGACCCTTACACAAACACACTCACACCCTACGAGGTGCCCAATAAGTGTTTGTCTTTCTTTTCTTTTTTAGGAATTATGTTTTCCATTTTTTCAATAAACTTGCAAGTATTAATAAAATGTTATGGTTTCTAGCTAACTCCATAGCGCACTTTTACTTTATTGCATATATGTCAATATTGTCTATCTTATATTTTGCCCACGAGGCGTGCATGCACCTATTAAGACCACACGATGGCAGACAGGAAAGAGTTAACCTACTAATTTACTCGTTGAGTAAGAGGGTTGCAAACCCATCAACATTGGATCACGTATCCGTGCGCACCCCACGACGGGCACGCACCCTTGCTAAGCGCCTTACTTACAAGACGTTGAAGTAAGTTTCCTTTGCGCACCCCACGACGGATGCGCAACTATTGAGTACACCGTACAAGCTTAGCAATATAACGAGCCAAGACACTTGGTCAAAAATAAAACTTAGCAAACAATGCAAGTATACTTAAGTCACGCACTTAAAAGACTTGGTCAAAAATAAAACTTAGCAAACAATGCAAGTATACTTAAGTCACGCACTTAAAAGACTTGGTCAAAAATAAAACTTAGCAAACAATGCAAGTATACTTAAGTTACGCACTTAAAAGACTTGGTCAAAAAATAAAAACTTAGCAAACAATGCAAGTATATGAACTTATAACAAAATGTATCTTATTCCATATTAGATCACAAAGAAAAATACATAAGTTCACAAACAACCTATAAGCTATGACGATGATCATGGCTCTCTTCTGGAGCAGCGGAACTCCCTGCCTCATTCAGCTTCCTCAAGGTTATAGCATCCTGGAGTGACACAGTTGGAACACTCACGACAACGCCATCAGATCGAGGAAGGTGCGCAGCACCAATGCCGCACATCACAGCCTTGCCCTTAATACCCTTCTTTATGGCAACCCTCTGCTCGTGACGCTCTAGCACCTCCTTCAAAGGGACTTCCTTCTCCAGTGCAAAAGGCTTGAGGATATCACGGGGCCGCGCAAAAACTGGGACTTGAAGCTGCGAGACATCAGGTTTGAGATAATAATCTACCTCCTCTTCAGCATTCTCCTCAAGATGACGCTGCAACGTCAGACCCGCCATGAGCACATCTATGGGGTCATCTTGGTCGCGCTCCAACCTCCCTATATGCGGCAACTCAAGAACCTTCAGCCCTGCCATCGCCTGCACCAGCTCATCGTACGCCGCTGAGCTATAACCAGGAATCTCCGCCAAGTCTGTCTCCAACAACTTGCCTTCACGGAGTTCCTCCAGGACCTGCGAACGGCCACGCGCCATCGCGCAGTGAACAACCTTCCCAAAGGCTTCCACCACCTCCGCAGACTCCAAAGTACTCAGAGCTGCCCGACGAAGCCCATGGCTAATCAACCACCTGCATTCACAAAGTGATAATAACGTCAGATATACAATCGGGCAAACAAGCAAATTTAAGAGACAAGGGTGTAAGAATACCTGCGCTCAGCTATCACAGACATGAGATGAGGATACAGCTCCTCGTCGTACTCAATGCTAAGGGCGCGCAGCTTCTCCTCATACGCAACAAGCGTCTTTTCCATGTTCTCCTTGAATTCTTGAAGCCTAGCATAATGTTCAGATCTTTTTTCCTCAAGGAACGACACAGACCATGATGCCTTGGCCTTTATCTGCTCGTTGCACGCCCTCGCATGTAGCAGATCAGCCAAGATGCTCATCTTGTCCTGAGCCATCTTCTCCCCATACGCCCTTGACTCCCCGAGCTCAGCCTGCACGCCCGCCAATTGCGCGCGCAGCTTCTCCAGCTCCTCTTCCTTCTGGGCTAGAGCACGACTCTCCCCAACGCGCTTCCCCTTCAGCTGCGCCACCAGCTCAGCCTGACGGGCAGTAGTCGCAGCCAACTCATCAATCAGCTGCTGCGCATCACCACCATCAACAGCCTCGGTATTCCCCTCCTTGTTTTCATTCTGCGGAGAGGAAACCTCATCGTCCTTCGCGTCGTCATCCCTACGGAACGAAGACAGTCAACAACAAATTACAACAAGTAATAGATAGAGAGAAGAAATGCACACTTACAAAAACGGAGAAGCATCAGCCTTCAACCGTGCGCCGGAGGCCGAAGTTCCTTCTGCGTTCGACTCTGCGTCTTTGAGGACGTGTCGACGCCTCTTGCTGGTGCCACTAGTTCCAGCACCTCCCTTACGCTTTAAGTTCTGCGCAACTTCTTCCCTCAACACCTCCTCAGGCTTCAGGATCTGAATGCTGTCAGAGGACCCTGAGCGCGCCTCCTCGTGCGCCACTTCCACTTCAGTCACCACCTCCACAGTGGGCGCCACTACTACCTCTGGCGCCACACTCTGGACGGGCGTTACCACAAGTGGTGGTGTGTCCTCGGGGACTGTCGCGGGCAGCACAGTCAAGCGACCCGCGGTCGCTTCCAGCAAAGGCAGCTCCCCTTCCTTCAGAGGACGCACCCCTATGGTCACCTGTTTTGGCTTGTCAAGCTTCACCACTGCGAACAAGTCCATCTCTGCACATACAAAAATGAAGCAAGAAAAACAACGAAAGATTAGTGGGTAAATGCACGACGATACAGAATGAAAAACTTACAAACAATTACAAAGGATGAACACCCACCCCGGCCATCCTCACTCAGGAAAGTGGGAACCTCATCTGCTGCGCCAAAATACGCGCGACTCAATCCTACATGTACCAAAAACTCCTCCGGATAGGGGTTAATGGCCAATCGATTGGCATCTAACGTCTGCGCGTCAGCAATCCTATAGGAACCAGGTGCGGGACGCCCATCCTTTGGTAAAGACGCCTGAGTATAAAACTCAAAATTGGAAGGAAAGACCACGTCGTCTACCCAAAAGAAATATTCCCTCCACTTCTTAAGGGCGTCAACCTTTTCCGTGTAACATTGAAGCGCACGCGGGCGTTTCGCAAAGGACACCCAACCATTCGACCACGTTGAGTGGTAAAAGGAGCGGAACAAGTCCACGGTTGGTTCTATCGCTAATAAATGACAGTTTACCTCAAAATTCGACACCTTCGCCGCACCTATACAGTGCAGCTGAGAAATGTGGAGGCGATAGTAATTGAGCAAGTCGCTCAGAAATATAGATATAGGTACGCGGTAGTTAGCGTACTCAAAAAATTTCGTATATAAACCTATCTTCCCTTCGGGGAAGTCGGCTATACACGCATCGACATCTGGCACCTCTGGATGCACATCCAAAGGCACAAAATAGTCGGAAGAAAAGTGCATCACGTCCTCAACAGACAAAACAGAGCGAAACTCCTCTAACTGAGCGATCATGTTCATCTTAAAACTAAGTAGACGCGCACAAAGATTACCTACGGAAGATCAAAGGTTTTTCTAGCAAAAACGCTCTCAAAATGAAGAAGATGAATAGTGGTTGTGTGTGTATTTTACTATGTGGTGAAAATAAAAGGGGGGGGCGGCACTCTTATATAGGGTGGTAAAAACCCTAATTCACGCCCACGTGGATCCCACTCACAGTAAACGTGTGGCTAGAAGATCAAAAGGTACAACCACTTTTTCCCGAATCCCAAGTGATACGTGGACACCACCCCCGATTACCGAGGTAACTATTTTGAACCTGCTAGGTGCATTGCACCTACAAAAAAGGCGGTAACAATTTGTTCATTCTCCCACCACGCTTGCCGCTGCTTACATTAAGTCTAGTACCCGCGGCTACGTGCCGCGCATACTAGACTGGGGGGACATGATGACGTATAGCCTATATTTGGGCCGTAAGCCCAAATGATAGACATCACTTACACTTAAGCCCATCACGAATGGGCGACCATGACAAATGGTATGGGCTGTGGTATCAACGCTTGGGCTCACGAAGCCCAAAAGCCCAATCTAACCCACCGGGTAATGATAAGGATTATCTATTCAAGGAATAGATATCCTTACTTTGGATAAGCACCACGCGTACGAAGAGTGAGGAGCAAGAAACACGGTTTCTTAGCCCCTATATATAGAATCACACGATTCTCATTAAAGGTACGATATACAACCCTAACTCTTCAGCCAAACCCTAAATCGATTACTTACTCTCACGCCGGAGTCTAATCGGGGGAGACAATCCCTCGATAAGCCTAACGGTGTTGTTTTCTTTCTTAGTGCGCAGGTAACAAGGTACTAAGAAGCTAATTGATATAAGAGCAAAAGCCCAATAACCAGGTACGCCCAACTTTTGTATCAACAGTATTTTTGATGGAAATATGATTCAAAGCATAAAACTCTCATCGTGTCGCAAAATGTTTATTATATGACACGCGAGTGATCTCTATAAATCTATTTCTCATCAATCCGTGAATATCAATTCACCGATTCACTCTATCGTGCTGTTTGCTTTGAGACGTTCCGGTATGAGAACATGCTTAGTATGAAGATTCCAAAGTGGACTCTTTGGAAAATTCATTACTACAAGCTGGAAATTCCTGTCAAGGAGAGTCTTCTCTAAAAGAGACTCTACCTGATCACAGATCGGTTTTCACAAAACCGGAGGGTAGTCTGTCCTCGCAGAACGAATGACAAAGCCATATTCGTTCTCTATCTTTATTGCTAACTGTTTTATTTCAGGGACACATATAAAGATGGCGTTGATGGCTCCTATTTCCAGCTGAATCGGGTCAATCCATACCTCATGCTCACACATCCTCCACACTATCAATGACGATGAAAGACTTGCTACAACAAATATTGAGAGACTACCAACAACGTTTCCGCAACTCTGATGATAAAGTATCCTGATCCGCAACTCTAATGTAATGTCTCCTGATCCAGAAGGGTGTGAGCATGATGGTCCTAAAGTCACTACGTCACATGAAGGCGATACTACTATGGATGAGCTTGGAGATTTACTATGGCTGATGATCTCAAAGAAGCTCAAAGATCACATATCACAAAGGAATCCAAATCACAAGTTTGTTGCTTGAAGTACAAAGTGAGCTCAAAAGTGAAGAATCAGAACCTACGAGCAACATGATCAAAAGAATGCTTAAAGAACAAGAACTTAATTTCTAAGGTGACCTCGCTTAGGGGGAGATTGTTAGGAATACAAATATTCCTATGAAAGACTCGGTCACCCGAATGATGTGATAGCATCATGTTAGCTCGTAGTTAGTTTAATATTTAGTTAGTAGTAGTTTAGATTAAGTAACATTGTGGAAGAAGGACGGGTCTTTACCCACTGTATACCTGATCCACAGCTCGGGAGTGGGCGTTTTGTAAGAAACTATAAATACCCCTCTCCACATGTGGAAAGGGTTGGAGCTTCCATTTCATTAATCTAATATCTCTTTTTTTCTCTCACTTTCTCTCTCTAGGAATCCCTCCTAACTTCTCTTCATCTCTCTACTTCTCTTATTACTATTTGATCCATTTACACAAGAACCATACAAGTTATGATTATGAGAATCCTACAATATAGGTTTAATTGATTTTTTTTTTTTTTTTTTTTTTTTTTTTTTTTTTTTTTTTTTTTTTTTTTTTTTTTTTTTTTTTGGTGTTGGTCTTGGTTTGCTCGGCTGGAAAACGCACCCACAGAGGGTGTTTGTTTTATGCAGTTCGAACCACCACAAAACCCGCAAGGGTGTGGGTTATTTTGTGTTTCGGTCCAGCGCAGCCCACCCAAATAGGGTGCGTATGGGCTTGCTTATTTCTGTCCAACACTAGCCCCAACAGGGAGTGTTTGATTCGTCGCGTTACAGCCCTGAAAGGTGTTTGTTGTCTGCTATCGCAGCCCACCCAAATAGGGTTTGTTTTTGCATGACGTAGCCCCAACAGTTGGCATTTGTTCGCTGAAACGCAGCCCCAACAGGGGGCGTTTATTTGCTGCAAACCCCAAAAAGGGTGCATTTTGTTTCCTTATTTTTCTGCACATCAGGGGGTGTTTGGTTCGACTTATTTTCAGCCCAACAGGGGCGTTTGGTGTTGCTTTTGTGTCCCGCGCCAACAGCCACCTGAAAGTGGTGTTGGTCTTGGTTTATTCCTGAACCGTAGCCCAACAAAAGAAACCCGAAAAGGTAGTTTGGTCCGGTTATTATTTTAGCCATAAGATTTTTATTTGAATTGCTGTCATAATTTAAATTAGAGGGTTTGGGTGGCTTAAAAATATTTTGACAAACTAAAAGGTTAATTTTTGGATAGCTTAGTTTGTATAGATAAATTTTCATATAATGAACGTCGAAAACAGACACATAACGAAGGAAATACGGCGATTTAAGATTTACAAAATATTAAAAATTTTGACAGCATTTTATAGAAATTGACTTGCTGATCTGATTTTTAAAATGGGATTTTGACCACTTTCCGGTCCGATTCGGCCAAAACTTATAAAATGTTTATTTTGGTTGTTTTATTGACTTTAGTATGTTGCACTTTTAGTTTTTATAAACCAAAAGGGAACGCCTTTTGTTTTAGACATTTTAACTATATAGATTTGTCGGATTGTTTTAAGTGGATAGTATTGACTTTGTAAATATGGGAAACGTTATATAAACGATTGCCATCCTTGGTTTTGGTGATCACACCAGTGTCAAATAGGCCCGTAAGCCGCATAATTAGATGAAACAAAAGTTAGCTAAGCTGTCATTTGCAAATACATTTACAATGCTGTTGTTATTAAAAAGTTTGTCATCTAACATACCCCTATCTTACCTAATAACTAAGGTTGTATACAATCAACATTATTTTTCACAATAAGCAATTGCTACTTATTTGTTACTCCACAAGTGGCTCTTTTTAACATCACTCACTTGCATGTCTTCCCTTTTTTTATAGGAGCATAACCAAAGACTTCATAAACCAGCTACAAAGAGGCACCAACAACATCAGCCAAAGCAACAGTCTCACCAAAATCAGGAATCCCAACCGCACAAAAGGAACAAACACAACAGAAACACGCGTCAACCCAGAAGAAGAAGGCCACAATCTGAAAAAGAAAATGTATCCAGCAGCCCACCTTTGAATACAAAATGTATGCCTTATAGTGTAGGCAAAGTAGATATATGTTGCAACCTGTACAGTAACAGCGTCAACTAAACTATGTAACCTCTCTTTTGAAAAGCGTTTTGCGCAACTAAGAATATATAACCATCGGTTTACATAACTTTGTCTCCAAAGAACCCGTAGCGAAGCACGGGCACAAAACCTAGTTCTTTTTCACAATGCGCCATGGGCTAGTAACATTTGGTATGTCTGGGCTGGTTGGGGAGGCCAGGCAGCCAGCCCCTCCGCCACTCTATATACAACATGTGAAAAAAAAAATTGTAATAATACTATTTTATCAAGAAATTAATTAATTTCGTTTTATAATTTTAAAAGTTTTTACAAAAATCTTTTATAACATGAGTGGTTTCATAAAATCATACTAAGTATAGTTAATTTAGCATGAACTATAATAGTAAATAACCAACTTTTTTTTTCTTCAAACATGTACTACTACAAAGAGGAAACACCGAGGATACCCTATGTACTATTCTGCATAACTCGTTATTCTTAACGAACTGCGAATCTTGTCATTCTACACCCCTAAATTGTTAGTTAAGGGTAATTTGGTGATTTCACACAACTTCATCTTCTTCATCTTATTATTTCTTGATTTTTGTTTTTTCTTAAACAACCCTTTAAAATCCATGGATTCTGAACGTGACTAATTTGTTCCGTTTTGTCATTTGATTTGTTCCATATGTGCAAGTCTAACAAATATATAAGTGTAAATTCACACAAACATACGAAACACCAAAACATGGACCGCAAGTCTGCAACCATTGTCGAATTTTAAAACCTCAAAAGTTATCATGAATTGTTTGGAATAAATGGGTTAATAATTTTTACATCTATTAACTTTTAAACACTCAAAAGTTATGTAACACTTCTAGTGTTGACTACAAGCAACACGAATGAGACAAGATGGTTCATTTAGAACGGAAGTGTGAAACGGCAAAAACTTCCAACAATCATCTAGCCCAAGACCTCCACCGGTTCTACTCGACACAACGCACAATAGTGGATTAGGTTCTTGTGGTTATTCTCTTGTGAAAGAAGTGTTCTTTCAATGTGATGATAAGAGGATGTTAGAAGACAAGAAGATGGAAAGACTTAGAAGGATTAGAGAGAAGAAAGTAAAGGGTAAGAATGAATGGCAAGAGGTGAGAATGAAACAAGACAAGAGGGTCTAATTATAGACAAACCGGGAACCAGGCTCTAGCAAGCTATTCATACACGTTGACGTGTGTCCTTGGTGCGCTAGAGTCTGTCTTCCGGTTTTGTCTATAACTAGTTGTTCTTGTTAAACCCCTAAGTGCACTTCACTTTTGACCTTCTAAGTTCATTCCAAAGCCCAAGTGGTATAAGGTCAAGCAACTCATTAGCTTAGGTTTAGAGAGGATTAAAAGTGCTTAGTGACGTGATTAAAAGATAGTTGGGTTTTTAGTCCATTTTGAATAAGAAAGAGAAAAACCATTGGAATAAGGGTGTATGTTTGAGTGATTCCCAAGGGTTGGATACAACTTTCCTCCCCAATTTGCAATTCAAATTAAAAATATGGATGTTGTGAGTGTGTGAGAGGGTCAAGTGTTGGAGAAGTAAGGAAAGAAGACATGTCTTTAATGAGGGAGACAAAAGGAGAATGAAGGAGCCTATGTTGAGGATGGGGAGACAAAGGTGTGTTAAATTCAAATTCAAATTCTTGTTATTGAGAGTGTGAGAGAGGGAAGATTGTTAGACAAGCAAGGAAGGAAGACAATGTCTTGAAGAGGAGCCTATGTTGTGAGAGGGAAGGTCTACCTCATGACTCTTCATGATGTGCGGTCATAACATGGTCATAAAATCAAGCTCGTATTTCCCACTACAACCACCCAAACGTTTGTAGACAGCGTTGAACTTTTGGCAGTTATGGTTCAACGTATGCCACTTACTCGTCAACGTATCCTTGTTACATTTTTGAAAATCAGATTTGTTGAACTCGTGGAGAACTTTGTACTAAAATGAATAGTTGCTTTGGTCACTTCCGACTTTGTTATCCTCAAAAACAGCAATGTAATACACGGCTAATAATGTTTCCTACGACGTAACCAACGAAAAGAAACCGGTAAGGATTTGGTTTCGGGTCTTTTGCTCGTTTTGCGGCTCGTTTTCCTTTTCTTTTGGTCTTTTGTTTGTGGGTTTCGGTTGGTGGTTGTGGTTGTGAGGTTTGTGGTGGTGGATTTTGTTGTAGATTTTAGAATTGTTGGTTAAATGTCGTTGAAAGTGATATAATTGTTCGAGTGTGTAAGTCACCATAGTGTATTGGCTACCAAACACATGAAATTGAGAATGTGATGATATTGATTGTGCGGATTATGGTGCCGGAATGTTTGACGAATATGACGAGTTTGGTTGCGACGTCCCGATGAGGTTGTTGATAAACGGATTGTTAGGATATTGAGACATTTTTTGGCTAATTTTTGTGTGAAAATATAAAAGTGGGAATTGAAATAAGGTGTTTGTGTGTAAAAATGAGTGTGTAAATGGTTTATATAAAAGTGTTAGTGTTTAGTTAAAAAGAAAAAAGATAAAAAAAAGCTTTATTATTATTATTATTATTATTATTATTATTATTATTATTATTATTATTATTATTATTATTATTATTATTATTATTATTATTATTATTATTATTATTATTATTATTATTATTTATTTGTTTGTTTATTTATTTATTATTTTTTTGTCTTTCCGTTTGTATGCTAACATGTTACCCAAAGGCGTTGATTTGTGTGGTGGGGTAACACCTGCGACGCTTCAGCCAACTCAGCATAACGCCGAGCTTGGCATAACCATACCAAGAAAACTCTTCGTTCATTCAAGAACACTAGGTCTCTTAATGTATTGGAGATGATTAAGACAACTAGAATTACTACTCCTTTCGCTCTAAAATAATTGTCTCAACAAAAAAAATCATAGTCTGAGAAAATCAATTCATTCAAATATAATTGTCATCCCAAAAAAAAAAAAAAAAAAAAAGTTGAAGGAAATCATCATCATTTCTTTTCGTAAAAATTCAAAATTTAAATTAACTGATTAATTAATAATATTTTTAAAGTTTGTAACAATAACCTCAAGTGAGATTTAGATCAATATAATGAACTTGATTTAAATTTCTTATATTTTAAAAGTCGACAACTAATTTAAACAACCTATTATAAAAACCAAGGTTATAAATAGCGCGATGCGTGGCATTACGACATGACCAAACTCACGTCTTAGCGGTCAATGTAAGGATTTTGCGTTTATAAGGTGTCACATAAGGCTGCATAAAATATTATAATATTTAGGGCCCGTTTGGTTCACGGGTATATGTGGTTTAGAATGAAAGATTCTATCAAATCTTTGTTTGGTACAACTTTTTTTTCCTGACACCTGGTTTTGACTAAAAAAAATCATACCACCCAGGTAGGGTGGGTTTTGATGATAGAAGACCAATCACAAGTTTTCTTTTTTTCCATGAGTTTTCTCAGCCACATGTCTTCAATCATTTTTTTATTTTTTACTTTTTTTAATTTCAAATAAATACAAAAAATCTATTAAATGTATGTATAAATTAAATATTTATTAGTTTTCTCTCTCCTTTTTTTCTTTCAAACCTTTCCTAAATCCGAATCCAATTCCAATCCCACTTACAAACCAAACGCACCCTTATATATTTATATTATATCATACATATCTAGTTAAAAAGACATGATATAAAACGATATAAAGCATGAAGTGACGACATCACCAAGAATTATGGCACCTGCGCCATTTTGAACCATGATAAAAACACAATAAGCAAAATTTTTATAAACAAAATCCCAAACATTGCCGCCATGTTTAAACTCAAAAACCATAAATTACTTACAACTAGGGGTGATCATCGGTCGGAAACCGGACCGGACCGGCCAAGACCGGACCGGACCGAAGACCGAGAACCGGAAAACCATAGACCGAGACCGGACCGAATATGGTCGGTCCGGTCTCGGTCCGGTCTCGGTCCGGTCGGTCTTCGGTCGGTCCGGTCCAATTAGGCAAGTTTTTTCGGGTTTTTGGTCGGTCCGGACCGGACCGGACCGGACCGACCGGACCGAGACCGAATTTGGCAAAAAGCTTAGACCGAGGACCGGACCGAATGTGGTCGGTCCGGTCCGGTCGGTCTCGGTCCGGTCGGTTTTGTCGGTCGGTCCGGTCCGGCCGGTCCGTTTGCTCAGCCCTACTTACAACAAACCTAACTTTAAAACCCCAATATCTCACATCCATTGCTTCTGCATTATCAATACCACTTGATAACCAATCAAACAACCATCATTTTGACCCAAAATTTTACCTTTCAGCCTTAATTAACTGCAAAAACTTAAAACAGATAAAAACCCTTCATACCCACTTACATGTTAATGGCTTATACAATGACATTTTATTACTTAACAAGCTTATGTATATGTATGTGCTTTATAAAGCTTTGGCTGATGCATATAAAGTGTTTGATGAAATGCCTGAACGAAGCGCGGCTTCGTGGAGTGTTATGGTTGGTGGGTTTGGTAAAGCTGGTGATTATATGAAATGTTTTGAGATTTTTAGGGAGTATGTTAGGTCGGGACAGCGGCTTGATGTGTATACTTTGCCCGCGGTTATAAGGGTTTGTAGGGACAAAATGGATGTTAAAATGGGGAGAGTGATTCATGACATTGTGTGGAAACACGGGTTGTCTGTGAATACGTTTATTTGTGCTGCGATTGTTGATATGTACGCGAAATGTGGGGTGATTGATGATGCTAGAATGATGTTCGATGTGATGGATGTGAAGGATTTAACGACATGGACTGTTATGATTGGGGCGTATGCTGCATGTGGGAATGCTAATGAGTCGTTCCTTTTGTTTGATCAGATGCAAGAACGTGGTATATTGCCTGATATGATTTGCATGGTGACGGTTGTGAACGCTTGTGCTAAGTTAGGTGCTATGAATAAAGCTAAAGTTGTGCATGATATTGTGCGGAAAGAGCATCATTCACTGAACGTGATTTTAGGGACTGCAATGATTGATATGTATGCGAAATGTGGAAGTATTGATTCTGCTCGTGAGATATTTGATCAAATGAGAGAAAAGAATGTTATAACTTGGAGTACTATGATTGCAGCTTATGGGTTTCATGGGCAAGGACAAAAAGCACTCGAATTGTTGCCTATGATGTTAAAATGTGGAATTAAACCAAATAATATTACCTTTGTTTCTCTTTTATATGCGTGCAGTCACTCAGGTTTAGTTGAAGAGGGCCTTCACGTTTTCTCACAAATGCAAGAACAATACCTACTAAAACCAAATGTTAAGCACTATACGTGCATGGTTGATCTATTAGGCCGTGCCGGAAGACTCGATCAAGCATTCAGTATGATTGAGAGCATGACAGTTGAGAAAGATGAAGGTTTATGGAGTGCATTACTTGCAGCTTGTAGAACATATAATCATGTAGAATTAGCACAAAAAGCAGCTGAATCACTTCTTGAAATTCAGCCTCGTAATCCTAGTAATTATGTATTGCTTTCTAATATTTACGCGAAAGAAGGAAAGTGGGAAAATGTGGCAAAGATTCGTGCACAAATGACAAATAAACGTTTAAAAAAGACTCCTGGTTTTACATGGATTGAAGCAAATAACGGGGTTTATAGATTTTGTAGCGGTGATCATACACATTTTGAATCGAAGGCGATATATGAGAAACTTGAGAGCTTGATAAAGAAATTGGAGGCTTCTGGGTATGTTCCTGATACTGAAAATGTGCTGCATGATGTTAATGAGGAGCTTAAATTAGGAAGTTTGTATACACATAGCGAGAAGCTTGCAATTGCATATGGGCTTATTAGTACACCTGAGAGAACCCCGATTCGTATGATCAAGAATCTCCGGGTGTGTGGTGATTGTCATACATTTATGAAATTTGTGTCGGTTGTTGAGCAAAGGGAGATTATTGTTCGGGATGCAAAGCGGTTTCACCATGTTAAGGAAGGTGTTTGTTCATGTGGCGACTATTGGTAGCAGACATTTTCTAGCTGTTACTCCTTCCGTCTCATAATAATAAGATGTCACTTTTTTTTCTTTTTTTTTTTTAATTAAAATTGGAAGTAGACACTTATTTTATGGATAAATAAGATAGTAAGATGAACATTTAGTTCTTATTATTGCAGTTTTGAATATTTTGATGGACAAAAACAATTTCGAGGGTTTAGTTGGTGATATAGCTAATAGCTTGTGCGCATTTGCTTAGTTTGTGCTAAGTTAGCGCTTTTTTATAGTATAAGCTGAAATTTATACCATTCCAAACAATGTCTGATTCGAAACGTGAACAGTTACGGCTTTTTTTTATCCATTTCAGTGAAGGAATCAATGACATTACGCATGATATTAAGGGTGATCGTTTGCTTATAATATAATTACGTTACGTTTTTATTTTCTTTTTGGTTTGTAGACATCAAAATCCTACATGACACTTGGGTTTTAGCCCAAACATAAAACATATTGAAGCCTAGTAACTAGTAAGAAACCGGCCCATCACTGTTTGCAAAGATCATTTTCTTTGAGATCTTTTTTTAACAACTACTCCGTAGTAAGTATAATTTGCAAAAGTGTAAGTGATTAAACATTTATTTTCGATATAAGATCACAAGTTTCAGTCTCGTCAATATACGACTAACAAAATCTTGGATGAGTCAAGAAACAAAAATAGAAGAAGCAAAGTTGCAATCCCTAGAACAATAGTAATTTTCATATGCTACATGGTTTTGTATATTGTTTTTACGCTAATACTAATGTAAAATAGTGGCTATTGATTGACAAGAAAAAAGTTATAATAAGTTTATCCGATAAAAACGAAAGGATGCAAAGAATTCAAAGTTGCGAATCAAACAAAGGTGGAGACTTGATAAGTATCGAAAAAATGTCACCAAATTTGACTGATCGAATGTTTATTGTGACACTTTGGCAAAATCAAAGACTTTTTACGATTTGGAAAATTATGAAATCTAAGCCGTGTCTCTCTCGAACTCTCGAAGCTACTTTTGGCAAATCAAAGACTTTTTATGCGTCTTACTAAACTAATATCCATTTTAAATATAACTCTTCACAACCATATATAGTTATATACTTATATATATATACTGTATAATGTACCACCAACCAACTACTGAAACACTATAATATATTGATATTTTATCATAATGGTGTGCAAAAAGTTTTAAGAGGATGAATACTGGTTTTAATGGACATACGGTAATTAACCTTTTGTTTAAGCTACTATATTCACATGATTTAGTTATGTTTTTAGTCGTGATGTGAGTCTTATTGGCTCGGTATAGTTGTTGCTTCAGTTTTAGGATAAATCGGTTATAATATAAGACCAATATAGTCAACTAGATACAATATAAAAATCTTGTTATCATCCACTCATTTTGCTACAATAGTCTTTGGTCAGAGTAACGAGTGCTAAAAATAGTAACTATTCGTTGGAGTAAGATCTCTCAAAATGATATCATATAATAATAGTCATTTGATTATAATAGTCAATCTTTTTAAACTCGTATGTATACGAAAATGACGAGAATCCTCTCATGTTTATGAAAAATAAAGTTGTGCATGATATGATTGTACATTAAAATAAACGTTTTACAATAATAGCAATGTACAATCAGAAATGCACAACTTCAATAGTTCTTCGTTCATTAATCTCAACTCAAAAGAATGACATAAAAACAAAATACATTTTGTTAATAAAACATTTTAGTTATATTTTAATAAACTATACGAACTTTAAGTTTGTGCACAACAGACAGAGAGTCAAAGGCAATTGGTCCTGCTGTATTTAAATGACTTATCTATAAATAGATTAACTGTGCATATAAGTTATATAATAATGGCGACGTGTATCCGACGGTGTTTGTTAAAGAACGAACAACTATTTTCGTATAAAAAGATAATGAAATAGATCGAGTAGACGTGGTTGAAGAAGAGTCAACTCTTTAAAGTCGACTGCATTTGAAACATAAAATGAATGTAAATGTGTGATTCATACCAATACCCCAAGTTGCAGCCAACCAGTCCCAACATGCTTTCACAGCTAGTCTTAGACTTGGGTTTTTTTCGGTTACAATTATACAAATATATTATTGTGAGATCTTGAGTTTGACTTTTGAGTTTGAGCAAAATTGAATAAGCATATGATTCAAAAGGTGAAATATGAACACGTACTAGGCAAATAAGTGGACGAAAGATCTTCGATTTTCTTTGAAAAAGAAAAAGAAAAAAAACAAACAATATTTTGCATTCCATGATTTTATACAAGTTATTTGTCACATAAGTTTAATAAATTTATATTTTCATGGAGAATATTATTATTATTATCTTATTATATTATAATGAAGGAAGCCCTTTTATAGCATTACAAAAAACTTTAAATTCATCAATACAAGAAGTAAAGCATCAATTACAACCAATTTAAACATAATTTTCTAATATTAAATACCTCAAAAACTTAAATTTCAACATTATATACAAACATGAACCACATTTTACTGTTCATTAGAGTCAAGAGCGTTTTAATAAATTTAAGACAAAACTACACCATTGGTCCCTAAACTTTCCACGAAACATCACAGAGCACCCTAACTTTCAAAATTCGTCGCCACGCGTCCAAACCTTATGATTTTGAGTCCGATTGCGTCCCTTGACTTATTTGGGCAAGGTTAACGCACGTTTTATGTTCTAGTTTCAGGGGCATAATAGTCCAATCACATTTTCATTACGATCTAACCCAAGCTAATACTGACAGTCAACTTGAGGGACCAAATGTGAACACTCAACTTAATAATTGGCGGGAGTTTTAACAATACCAACGGCAACATAGACAAATTGAGGGAGTAACAGTGTCTTCCCTGACACGCTCTATTTACGTCTAAATGCATGTATATTTCCAACAAATAATGGGGAATCGAAGAGTTCAAAAAATACTTCCAAAATTTAATACAGACTCTTCGTTTTCCCCATTATTTGTGTATATATTGGATACTTCCACATGTTGCTGCATACCAATCTTATATCATCAACCTCAAACACATCTATCACATTCACTTGAAATCATGTTGTCCGGAAACAAACGACCAAGAGATGCGGATGCTATCCAAAACAAGGAATTGACCAAAAAACCAACTACTGAAGCAAATGTGGCAGCAGAAAACCCTATATCTAACTAACAACAGTCGGCCAAAGTTGAAGTGAAACAAGGAAATAAATTTACAAAACCCTCAAATGTAACCTGTTCCAAATTTTAACAATTTACAAAACCCCCAAAAACTAGGTTTTTTTTTTTTTTTTTTTTTTTTTTTTTTTTTTTTTTTTTTTTTTTCCTAAATAACCCCCTTTGACTATATATAAATGAAAAAACCTTTTTAACAATTATCTTAATTTAAATTGATTTTGAACGAAATAAATTTTTTAATTTTAAAAAAACATACCATTGAAAAGGTATTTGAAATATGATCAAAATAAGCTGAATATTAATATACTTATAGATTTTACGCAAATTTTTGCAAAACATCATTATAATAGATATTGAAAAGGTTTTTCAAAGTTTAGTTGCTACCTTTCAAGTATTCATATTTACCAAAAGTATCAAAAAAATTGCAAATATTATCTTTATTTAAGTAATAGTTAAAACTACGTAGTAATACTTTACGCATTTCATTTCTAAAAAACAAAAAGGTATATATAATATATTGCAGACGTTCATTTTTTTAGAAATGAAATGTACTGTGTAAAGTATTACTACGTAGTTTCAACTATTACTTAAATAAAGATATTATAATAAGACTAATAAAACCTTTATATAACAATAAAACGAGTCAAATATACTCAATTATCAGTTGCTCGATCATATCATATCATATCATGTATGGTTAAAAGAAATAGATTAAAACTAGAATTGAAAAACAAAGGGAAATACCATAGTCAAATACTATTTGAACGAACAAGCCATACAATAGTAATTACTTTTCAAAAAGACAATTAGATTAGTCAAAAACTCGCAGAAGGCCATATTAGGTTCTTTTCATCATGCTTGAGATGTTTATTTTGTCTTTAACTGAATTTACAAAATAATATATCACTACTAGAAACTGGACTTTCAGCGACAGATTTTCCGACGGATACTTTTCCGTCGCTAATTTACCGACCACATTCCGACGGAATAGCGACAAGTATGCTTTTGTGAGTAATTTCCGACAGATTTCCTAGAGATTGGATCGTTGTCGGAAATCCGTCGGTAATTCACATAAGCTACCGTCAAATTTCCAACGCCATTCCGACATCTATTTTTGTTCGTCGCTAATCCGTTGGAAATGTTTTAATTTACAATCATTTTTTATTTTTTAATATTTCCGTCAGAAATCCGTCGGAAATATTATTTATTTCCGACGAATTTCCGACGGAAATATTAAAATTTATTATATACACATATATAATATGTTAAACTATGTCGACTCGTGTTTTAACTTAACTAACTTTGGGATTACACTATTCGGTGTAAATTCTTTAGTTTTTAGGCTTTTATTATGTGTACGTCCTCAACTCATGTTTCAAGTTAGCCAAGTGGTTGCTACATTACTCGTATTGGCTCATGATCGATCGACTTGATGAGCCGGTCAAGTGGTTATGTAGTTTGATAAAATCTATAACAGATAGTCAAAACACTTTTTGATGGTGCTTAAATAAATGAATTAATACTTTTATTAAATTTAGAATAATATACCAAACTAGACATAATGTAATATAAAATTTTTGAATACTACTTTTATATTAAGCCTATTTTGTATAATATTGTAATGTTTTTTGGAAACCGTAAATGTTTTATATGTTTTTCTTTACGAACTCTTCAAATTTTGTAATTTTTTTCATTTGTCAAAATATCGGCTTGACCCGATGGTTCAACCTGTTCAACACGTAATCCGGTGAATCGTTTACTCGACCTGATCAAATAAAACCCGGGTTTTAAAGCATTGATTATGAATTACAAATACACAAAAGATAATAACACAAGTTTTAAATAACACAAGATACTATCTAAAATTCATATATACTTATTATAAACTTATTAACACTTATAAAATACACACTTATAAACTTTACTTCTTTTAAAAAACTTATAAAATACACAATTATAAACTTTACTTCTTTCTAAAAAACTTATAAAATACACGCTTATAAACTTTACTTCCCTCCAATCACTGTTCCATCCGCCGTCGACCACGTCGTCCGCCGTCGACCACGTCACTTTATTAAGGTTTAACTCTTCCCTCCGATCCATTTGCCCCAATTTTGCCCTAACTTTTATCGAATATGCTTTATTGATTGATTGATTGGTTGAATGTTGTGGATTATCAGTTGTTTGTTAGGTTAGGACTGAGCTTATCAGTTGTTTGTTAGGTTAGGACTGAGCTTATCAGTTGTTTTGTTAGTTTAGGACTGAGCTTATCAGTTGTTTGTTAGGTTATCGATGAAATGCCTGACTGAGCTTATTGAGTGGTTGAATATTGTGGATTGCTAGTTTTAAGAGTTGTTTTGTTAGTTGATTATAGCAGACTTGTGTTTGTTAGGTTAGGACTGATGACGGAAATACGGAATGCCTCCTCATGATTAGACTTGTGTTTGTTAGGTTAGGACTGAGCTTATCAGTTGTTTGTTATGTTAGGACTGAGCTTATCAGTTGTTTTGTTAGTTTAGGACTGAGCTTATCAGTTGTTTATTAGGTTATCGATGAAATGCCTGACTAAGCTTATTGATTGGTTGAATATTGTGGATTGCTAGTTTTAAGAGTTGTTTTGTTAGTTGATTATAGCAGACTTGTGTTTGTTAGGTTAGGACTGATGACGGAAATACGGAATGCCTCCTCATGATTAGACTTGTGTTTGTTAGGTTAGGACTGAGCTTATTTTAGATAGAATGACATTTTGAAAAGGTACTAAAAGTGAAACTAGAGTGACTACAAGGTGGTCTAAAAGGTGTCTAAACAGTAAACATGCTATTATGCAGTCTGAATGCCAGATAGATCCAGCAACTGTTATTTGGAAGAGACATCCAACTGGTGATACTGTTCGTTAAACTCATACAACAGGTATTACGCCACCACACCAAAGTTACACACCGGTTTCGGTGTTGTTCTTGAAGTTATTGGCCAAAGTTGTTTGGTTTATTCATCATTGCTATGCTGAAGTGGCAACATCTTTTGACAACTTAAGTGTTACCACACCTAGCGCTATTATTTGGCATGTGGTTATGAGTTTCTGCACTAATCTATTGTTAAACAACTAGGTGTTTTTTATGTAAAAAGCTTATATGATCTTATGCTTATTTTTTTCTAAAAAAGCCATAAATAAAAATAAGCTTTGTTTAGTTGACAAAGCTTATGAGATGCTTATATGAGTAAAGCTCCTAATTTGTCAGCTACTTAAGTAACTTTAAAATAAACGCACCCTTAATCTAAGCAAGCAGTTAATGTTGTTGAGTGTAACTGATAGTCTGATACATTACTCCAAATGGAAGTTGGGTAGATATACATTTATACAAGAGCTAGATGTCGATTTATCACTTGTGTAAGTTCCTAATGATTAAGTCTGCAAATGATACCCTTACGTTTTGTCTCCCATGATTAGGGTCCTTAATGCTGTTGTTCAAGTATACAACCAACTACAGTTATGAACTATTCAAGTATTCAAGTATACCACCTAGGTAGTTTGTCTCCCATGATTAGGGTCCTTAATGATACCCTTACGTTTTGTCTCCCATGATTAGGGTCCTTAATGTCGTGTTTACCCCTTGTGTGTTTAGGAATACTGCCATGTTTACCCCTTGTGGATTTAGGAATCATTTATCTTAAATTCTATTGACTTTGCTGGATGAGATGATTTTAAACCAGATGAAAGTAAAGCTGTAAACAAAGAAAAGAAAAAGTTTGTGTTTACTACTGCTTTTTTAGCCCAGTTAGTTGCATTACGTTTAAGTGAGCTAAAATGGAATAACAATACTGATTGATTGATTGGTTATCTCTATTTTGAAATATATCTTAAGCATCATTCTAAACCTAGTATCTGTTACTTCTTCGAATCTGTCTGAATCCACTATTAACCACTCAGTTTAGTTATGTCGCAACGTAAGGACAGAGAATGGATGTACAAAAGAAGAAATAGTCAGGGTCTTCTTTGTTCTTTTTACCAATCGAAAGTGACCGAGTTTCTGAATTTTGCGTTTTCAATTGAAAGAGTTGTTGAAAGAAAAACTTTGGGAAGTAACGTAGTTTTCCGTATCAAATGTCCGTGTTCTAAGTGTAAAATAAAAGTATTCAAGAAAAGGGATGATGTTGAGTATGATTTGTGGCACAACGGGTTCATCCGTGGTTATAAAACTTGGTATGCCCATGGTGAAAGAAGAAGTAAACGAGCAGAGATAGGGAAATGTCCAATTGAGGATGACGATGTTGGTGGCTGCAGACAAATGATTTTGGATATACATAATGCAACATTTCAGTCAGATTTGCATTCAGATACTCAGGAAGAACAAGCCCCTAATTCGTTTGCCAAGGAATTCTATGAAATGTTAGAAGCTGATGATGAGCCTTTATACGATGGGTGTCAAAAGTTTTCGACCCTTGAAGCTGCCACAAGGTTGTTGAACTGGAAAGCAGAATGCAATGTACCCGAGGCGACATATAATCGAGCACTTTCCATCTTTAAGGACATGTTACCTGATGGAAATAAAATGGTTGAAAACTTTTATGAAACAAAAAAGATTCTGAGAAAACTCAACCTTCCAAGAGAAAAGATTCATGCTTGCAAAAACCATTGCATGTTATTCTATGAGAAAGTTGATTCTGTCTTGACTAAATGTAAAGTATGCGGGCATTCTCGTTACAAGAATAGTGGAAGAAATAACGTCCCTAATTTGGTGCTTACATATTTTCCGATTGCTCCTAGACTTCAAAGAATGTACATGTCAAAAAAGATGTCCAAAGAGATGACTTGGCATCACGATCATAAAACAGACTCAAATAAGATGGTTCATCCAAGTGATGGTAAGGCATGGAAGCATTTTGACTCAACCCATTCACCATTTTCTAAAGAGATTCGGAATGTTCGTCTCGGGTTATGCACTGACGGGTTCACTCCAAATAACTTGAATTCTAATTCGTATTCATTATGGCCCGTCTTTCTTACAATCTATAACTTACCTCCTTGGATGTGCTTAAAAGACGTACATGTTAAATTGAGTATGGTTATTCCTGGAAGAAAGAACCCTGGTCAGAACTTGGATGTGTTTTTACAGTCGTTGATTAAAGAGTTGAAAGTTTTATGGAAAGATGGTGTTGAAACTTATGATGCTTATCGTAAAAACAATTTTTTAATGAAAGCTGCGCTATTATGGACAGTTAGCGACTTCCCTGCTTATGCAATGCTATCCGGATGGAGCACACACGGCAAATTAGCATGCCCATATTGCATGGGTAATGTTTATTCATTTCAGCTACAAAATGGAGGGAAACCGTGTTGGTTCGACTGTCATCGAAGATTTTTACATTCAAGACACCCGTATAGACGTGATAGGAAGGGATTTTTGGCTCAAAAAACCGTGTCTGCTGTCCCACCCCCACAATTAACGAGTAATGAAATTTGGCAGCAGGTTCGTTATCTTCCTACTGTTTATGAAGGTGAACCATACAAACCCAAAAATAAAAAAATTGATGGTTTCGGTCAGACACATAATTGGGTAAAGAGAAGTATCTTCTGGGAGCTTCCATATTGGCACACTCTGTTAATTCGACACAATCTTGATTTAATGCACATTGAGAAGAATTTCTTTGAGAACTTATTTCACACCATCATGGGTAGTTTGAAAACGAAAGATAATGTCAAGGCTAGGAAAGATGTAGAAATATACTGTGATAGACCGGAATTGCATATCTTAAAGGTGCACAATAAAGATATGAATCCAAAAGCTTCGTACACTTTGAATAAAATACAACTGCAAAAAGTGTGCGAATGGATGACAAAGCTCAAGTTTCCTGATGGGTATGCATCTAACATAGGGGGGTGTGTAAATCTAACAGACTATAGCTTTTATAATTTCAAAAGTCACGATTGTCATGTGTTTATGCAAAGATTGCTTCCGATTGCTTTAAGAGGGATGATACCGAATGTACTATGGGATGTTATAACAGAGTTATGTACATTTTTTCGTGCAATATGCTCACGGGTTTTTCACATTGAAGTTTTAGAAAAGCTGCAAAAAAGTATAGTTGAAACTCTTTGCAAGTTGGAGAAAATCTTCCCACCCGGATTCTTTGACTCAATGGAACACCTTGTTGTGCATTTAGCTAGCGAAGCTCTTCTTGGTGGTCCAGTGCAATATAGATGGATGTATCTTTACGAAAGGTGATTACTGCTTTAACTCAACACATTTCTATTAACTATATAAAAGTATATTTTAGTTATAACAACTTTTATTTATTTATTTAAACATTTCATACAGGAAGCTGGCTTCTTTGAAAAGAACAGTAAGAAACAAAGCAAGGGTTGAGGGATCTATCGTTGAGAGTTATCTCGTAAATGAACTCTCTGTGCATTGCTCTCTGTATTTTGATCCACGAATAGAAACACGTTTGAATCGTGAGCCACGGAATTTTGCTCCAGATATTCATTGTTCTGACTCTCGACTAAGCATATTTAAAGTTCCATCTCGAAGATTATTCGATAAGGGAATTAAAAGAAATATGACAAATGCGGAGAAGCATAAAGCACATACGTATATCTTGCTTAATTGTGAAGATGTTCACCCTTTTATAAGGTATGTCAAGCATTTTCTTTATTGATATAGTTATCACATTATCACTGTTATTTGCCCAAAAAAAATAACAATTAATTCTGCTTAGTTCATAATCCTCATTTGCATTTGAAATAAAAAACAGTTAGGTTAATAAAGGAGTGTTTGGATAATGGAGTTCTTCTGTGTTCCAGCTTGTTATGTGTGTTAAATATAGTATAGGCAGTTCATTTTAGATGCATTTAGGATAGTCAAACAAATAAATTCAGTACTCATTCAATAAAAAGTCAAAATCCACTTATTATTACAATTTCTGCTTAACAATGAGTTGTTCTAATTGCATATTCTTAGATATAGTTGCATAAGTAGGGTTTACAGCTTAATTGAGTTTTATTTTAGCTTATTATATCATATTAAAGCATTTAGGATCAATTGAATCTCACGTAAGTCAACTGAGCAAAAGAACTTTAAAAGTCAAAAATTACCAAAAGTTTTCAAAAACCATTTTAGGATTATAGTTCACATGCCAATGCTATGTAATAATCACATGCCTTTTCTATGTACTTATCACATGTCTCTAAAAGGTTATTTTACTTGTATATTGTATAGATTGTTTGATAACTGTATGTTGCAAGTGGATCCTTACATCGACGAACAAACACTTGATAAAGCTAGAGAGGAGAAATTTGCTCAGTGGTTTAAGGAACATATACAATCAAATGATGGCAACGAACACTTGAAAGTCTTAGCACGAGGACCAATGCGTTATGTTGAGTCACATAAAGGATACTTTGTTAATGGTTACAAGTTCCACACCTTGAAACATGGTGATGGGCGGGTCACACACAATAGTGGGGTATGCGTGAAAGGTTCAACCTATAACGAGTTTGAGTCTGACTATTATGGGTTGCTGGTTGATGTTTTAGAGGTAAATTACCGTGATAGTGATGGTCGCTGTGTTGTAGTGTTGTTCAAGTGTGATTGGTTTGAACCCATTCAAGGGGTAAGGGTTAATCGTAAGCATAATCTGGTTGACATCAAGTATAAGTCAAAGGGATGCCAAGATGACCCGTTTGTCCTTGCATCACAAGTAGAGCAAGTCTATTATGCACCATATCCATCAATGACCAAGGATTTTAAAGATTGGTGGGCTGTTGTTAAAGCGGCGCCCAGAAGCATATATGAAGTAGCACAATGTTCTAATGAAGTAGATGATGTTGATGTTGAAGACTTCTTTCAAGAGAATGAGATGCCAATATGTACAGATACAACAAATATGAATGAGAATGTTGAAATTATTTCTCTTGTTACTCAAGGAGAAATGGAAGAAGTTCGTAATATTGATGTTGGCGATGCGTATATGGAAGTTAGTGAGGATGAAGAAGAGTATGTGGATGCATATGATGATTTGGAAGTTAATCAGGATGAAGAAGAGTTTCTAGATATATATGATGATTCAGATGACAATTCTAATAACGAGCTCAATTTATCCGATCATTCTTCTGATGAGGAATTTATCTGATCTTGATCATTCTTTGAATGATTAGTACAAACTTACTTTAACTTTTTCTTACAAGTAATGCAATATGTTGTGTGCTTATGTGTAAAATGACTTGTGCTGATTATTAATTGTGACATGTATAAATGCATTATGCTAACTGTTATTAATTGTGACATGTTTAAATGCATTATTCTTGTTGTTATTAACTGTGACATGTTATGCAGGAATCATGGCTAGAAATAATAATAGTAGAGGTAGGGGAACGGGAACGGGTAGGGGCAGGGGAAGGGGAAGGGGTGGAAATAATGGAAATAGAGGTTTTGTTGGCACTAGTAGTACATTCGGGCGGGGTAATCTGGATGCAGACTATGATAATGGCAGCGGAGGTAGGGGAAGGGGTATAAATGGAAATTTAGGCATTGGTGGTAGTGGTAGTACATTCGGGCGCGGTAATCCAGATAACGCAAATCATGATAATGTTATTGGAAGCATAAGCAGGGGAGGGAGCGTAAATGGAAATTTAAGCATTGGTGGTAGTGGTAGTACATTGGGGCGCGGTAATCCAGATAATGCAAATCATGATAATGTTATCAGAAGCATAAGCATGGGAAGGGGTATAAATGGAAATTTAGGCATTGGTGGTAGTGGTAGTACATTCGGGTGCGGTAATCCAAATAACGCAAATCATGATAATGTTATTGGAAGCATAAGCAGGGGAGGGAGCGTAAGTGGAAATCTAGGCATTGGTGGTAGTGGTAGTACATTGGGGCGCGGTAATCCAGATAACGCAAATCATGATAATGTTATTAGAAACATAAGCAGGGGAAGGGGCGTAAGTGGAAATTTAGGCATTGGTGGTAGTGGTAGTACATTGGGGCGCGGTAATCCAGATATAATGTTATCGGAAGCATAAGCAGGGGAAGGGGCGTAAGTGGAAATTTAGGCATTGGTGGTAGTGGTAGTACATTGGGGCGCAGTAATCCAGATAATGCAAATCATGATAACGGTATCGGAAGCATAAGCATGGGAAGGGGAAGGGGAAGGGGAAGGGGCAGAAGTGGAAATATAGGCATTGGTGGTAGTGGTAGTACATTCGGGTGCGGTAATCTAGATGATGTTGATCATGATAATGGTATCGGAAGCAGGGGAACGGGAAGGGGCAGAAGTGGAAATATAAGCATTGGTGGTAGTAGTAGTACATCTGGATGTGGTAATCCGGATGCAGATTACGATAATGGGATCCGTGGTGGTACTAATGACAATGAAACAGAGACATCACATCATGCACGTGGTTCAAACTTGCCACAATCAATACCTAATCATCCATCACAAAGGCCGATGATTACACTCTATTATGGCGGGTATGTATCTTAATATATAATGACTGTGATGTTACTTTCTTTTTTACCTAATATATATTGTTTCAATCTTGTAGTTTTGCAGAAGGCCACGTTACCCGTGATATTATTAGTATCTTCAAGACCATGTTTTATGAACCTTGGGCGACATGGAGAGAGGTTGACCAAGAAAGCAGGGATTTGATGTTTGAGGAATTCCAGGTTTTTACTTAATATAACTCATTATAATACCAGTTAATACCAGTTAACCCAAGTTAAATTGGATAAGAAACAAGGTATGTTCAATCTGTATCTAAATGAACACACATTAGCAAACTAAATTCTAACATAGTTTGGTAGTCAATTTGGAGTTGGTGGACTGAAACTGCTGCATATTGGGATGATATTCAACTTGAAGCTAGATGAAAGACTTGCTTGAATTTTTTTTATCTTTGAAAACTACTTGTGTAACCTGACGTTTTTTCCCTTTTGGAATACCTTGAAAAAATTATATAAACAAGTTTGCGTTTTGGTTCAGTTAAATCTCTTTAGTTTATATTTTGATTACAGTCATTCAAATTTTCAGTAGTGTTTCTTTGTTGTGAACTTTTATTGTTTGACCGTTTGAGTAACCTAAATATAAAATTTCTTAAACTTGGTTATTCTTTGTAACGTAATATCTTTTCAGAATTGTAATTCGTTGTATGTAAAGTTTGTTTAAGAGTAGTTATTCTTTGTAACTTAATATCAACAGACTTTTTAATCAGACCTTGAGGATACTTGAATGCTACACTTCATCTTGGCTACTAGGGTCGGGGGATATAAAATAGTACAAAATTGTCTGTGAAAAGGTGAACAAACAAATGATGTATATACAGATTGAACCTGTTTATACCAGTTAACCCAAGTTAGCTTCCAATAGTAATGATACATGTTGTTGGTTTGATAACTTATTGTAGCAAATGATGTATATACAGGATCAATATCAGTGGCATCCTTCAGAAAATGCAGCTGTATATAGAGCTTGGGAAAGGGTAATGGCGAGAAGGTATTCAGATATATTGGGTGAATGTCGAAGGGATGCTACTCTTAGAGCCGAACAGGACTTGATCATAGTTGAAAATGATTTATCCGTTCTGAAGCCGTATCCCCCAAGTTGGATAGATCAAGCCCATTGGGAGAACATGATTGATAGGATCTGGAATAAACCAGGATGGCAAAAAAAGTCAAAAGTGGCTCGACAAAACAGATTAACTGAAGTAGATGGTGAAGTATCAAAGCATACTGCCGGATCCATTACCGTTTTTCAACATATGTTCAAAATGGTAAATATGATATCAATTAATTTACTTTTTGAATTTTATACATTAATAAACTCCTAACTAATGAATATTTTTACAAGAAAAACAGAAAAAGCGGCCTGTTACTTTATTAGAAGGTTACCATCACTGTCATACTAGCACAAATGTGTCGAGTGAGGCGTCAGAGAGCGACATGGATGAAGCATCGGGGGGCAGAACAAGAGAGTACATTACAGCTAGCTCAAAAAGAGTGGGAGTAAGTATTTTTTATCTCCTGTGGATGATGGATTAAGTACTTAATCAGTGAACATTATTTCTCAAATTTTCATATTAACTTAGGATGCTGTTGAGGCTGCTATGGTAGAGAAACATGGACCAGACACTAGTGATCATCCACCCGATGACTTTGATCTATGGGAAGAAGCTACCGGGGGGAAGAAGAAAGGTAAGTTAGTTGGGTTGGGTTCAGGAGGTGATCCAAGGGTTATGGTGACCCGTACATCAGCAACATCAAGTTCGAGTTCCGCATCTAGCGAACAGGTATGCTTAAGTTGTTCACTTGTGCTTTTGCAACAAATATTACCTTACACGAGTTTGCTGTTACTATTAGATTTTTATTAGCACAACCTATTATTCTGATTAATAAAGGAAGAAGGAAATCTAGTTTAAGCTTGATCAAATTAGTGTTTTAAAGGAGTGTTTGGATAATGGAGTTCTTCTGTGTTCCAGCTTATTATGTGTGTTAAATATAGTATAGGCAGTTCATTTTAGATGCATTTAGGATAGTCAAACAAATAAATTCAGTACTCATTCAATAAAATGTCAAAAATTACCAAAAGCTTTCAAAAACCATTTTGTCTCTGAATTTTAATTCACTCAGTCTTAGTCCAATCTTTCTGAAAATTTGGGATCTTAATATTTGGCAGCTTATCTTATTAAGCCACATTCTTTTAGATTTTTATTAATTTTTCTTAATGGCTTTTGATAAGCTTCAACTTGGCTGTTTGCACTAAAAATGCCCTGCACCACTGTTTTTTGTCCATCTGCTCATATTCATAAGCCCATATATCCTGAGTATTTGAGCTATAATAGGACTACTTTAGTGAGCTTGAGCTTATTTGCATCATAATTTAGCTTATTTGCTAAAGCTTGAGTGAGCTTGAGCTTGAGCTCCAGGATCCTGCACAAGGTCCACCATGGTAAAATCAGATCAAAACAATGAACTTTTATGGGAAAATTACAAGGAGAGACAAAATTGGTTGCAACTTAGTGAGCAGATACATTTAGATAGTAAAAGAGTGTGCCTTACTCCCAGCATATCACTCTTAGGGGGTGTTTTGGTGTGCATTTAAACTGATTATTCTAATTTGATGTTGCATAGCTGTATTGAAGTGTTAAACTATAATTTTCTGATTATTTATGATCTAAATGAAGAGATACAGAGAAGCTGGTAAGAAGTTGCTATAACTAACTTTCAATGTTCGTTGCCTTATCAACTGAATCTGATTGTTCAAGCTGCAATAACCACTAAATGCACATCCAAATGCTCTCTTAGTGACTTAGACATAACAATTTTAACTTAGTTGATCTTGTTGCCCACTTGCAGCAACAATTAATATGTTTTAAGCTTTCTAATAGGACTTAATATAATGCAGGTACAAACTTTGGAAGAGACAATACGAAGATTGCAAGAGGACAGCATACAAATGAGAGCACAATTTGAAAGAGAGATGCAAATTGAGGTCCAAAGACAAGTGGAGCAGCAGGTCCTAGCGCACATGCAACAACGAGAATTGGAGGAAAATGCTCGTGAACAAGCTCGAGAGAGAGAATGGCAGCAAAGGATGAATGACATTAACTTAGTCTTAAAGAAGTTTACGGATTCCCGTCCCGATCCTTAGTTGGATAACAGCATATCATTTGAATACTTGATTAAATACTCTTGTTTCATCTTGAATGTTTTAAATGCTTTGTATTTGATTTTGATTTGACTACAACTTTTGTGACTTGAATGTTAAATCTTCGTAATGGATCTATTTTGATTTGACTACAAATTTTGTGATTTGTATGTTTATTAGCTCTTTTTAGTTATGTTAGATACAGGTTTATAAATGTAATGTAAGCTTTAATGAGGGAAATTATTTGTATATTTGTGACGGAACTGTGACTGAGTATCAACTACATTTTCCGACGGATCTCTAACGGAATTATTTCCGACGGATTTCCGACAGAAAATATACCGACAGAGTTCCAACGGGGTAAAGTTACCAACAGATTTCTGACGCGTTTTATCAGTAGGTGTTCCAACAGATTTCCGACGGATAGTAATTACCGACCAGGATTCATAGACAGCCTATTTCGGTCACAAATCTGTTGGAAACAACTGTTACCGACAGATTTCCGACGGATAAAACTGTCGCTAAAGACCTGTTATGTGGTAGTGTATGCATCTTTTGTCCAACTACGTCACATTGCATGTTAATTAGTGTCGCTACATAAACCCCAAGGGGCTTCCTAGTCTAAATAGTGTACTGTAATCTGTAGCTTATCGAGTTCACATGCCATAACTTTATATATATTTTAGTATCGCGGATGACTAGTTAGAGTAGTCCATGGTTTGGATGTCAGTTAACTACAGACGACTCTCGTAGGGTTTCGTGTGCATCAAAAGGTTACTTACATGAAATCTTATTGAAAAAATGAATGCTAAAAGCCTAAAATGGTGAAGGATTCTAAATAATTTAATGTTTTTGCATCACATTATTATTGTTGAATGAAATATTAGTGTTTACTAAGCGAAATCAAACACCTAAACATTCAACTTGAACAGTATTATATATGATCAGCAAAATGGATATCATAGATTATTTAGATGTTATAATTACAAAAAGAAGCACGAAAACAATTTCAGAGTTTTGTCTTACATTTCTATTTCTTAAAAAAGAAAAAAAAAGGATCAATTAATGAATATCAAAGGTGTGCCCTGTTTTTCCTGTTGTTGATTACTATGTACGCAATACGTGGGCTAAGTATGGTTTACAGAAGGTTATGATGAATGCAAAGGAGTTCTTTTTCTTTAAGTTTAATTCGAAGAAAGGTGTTGAGGATGTCCTTGAAAACGGTCCTTGGTTGATTAGAAACGTTCCAATTATTCTTAAACCTTGGACTTTGAACACCAACTTACTCAAAGAGGATTTGACCAACATCCCGGTGTGGGTTAAATTCCATGATGTTCCTCTTGCTATGTTTTCTGATGATGGTCTTAGTCTCCTTGCCACATTGATTGGTACGCCTAAAATGCTTGATGTTTATACTAGCCAAATGTGCAAGGAATCATGGGGCCGCAGTAGTTTTGCTAGATGCATGATTGAAGTAAAGTCGGATGAGGTACTTAGGGACAACCTAACTGTTGAAATCCCCCTACTTGATGGGTCGGGGTCGACTATTGAAAAGATATGGGTGGAATACGAGTGGAGGCCACCTCGATGTGATACGTGTAAGATCTTTGGTCATACTCTTGTTGAATGTCCAAAATCTGTTTTACCCCCTACTCAGCCTTCTAAGAGTGGAAATGATGGTTTCCAAACTGTCAACAACAAGAAGAAGGGTAAACAAAGTGGTTCAACTAATACGGGTCAAAGAGGGTTTACTAAACCTGTTGTAGGTAAGAAGTTCATTTATCAACCCAAAAAGCCTCCCCTGAACCTAAGAAAGTTGATGTCAACAAGAAAAAGGCTGCTGACGTGCCTAGTACAAGTGGAACGAATATTGTTACATCTAATCAGTTTGATGCCCTTAATATGGTTGATACTGATGATTTTGGTATTCCTACTAAGGAAGTGACTTCGGATGTGACGTCTGGTAATACATTGGAAGCTAAAGAGGATGGGTCTTTAAAGACTGCTACTACATCACAAGAACCCCTTGTGAGTGATCCGAAAGAGAAGGAACAAGTTGGGACTTCTAAGCCTAGTGCTTTTTCTTCTCCGTCTACTTCTTCTACTAAGAGGGGTAACCCATTTTTTAAGGTGGGAGAGATCGTTGTGTCTGATAGTGATGATGAGGAGGTTGTAAACACGTTTGATGAGTCCGTTAATCTATTTGGTGGTGGCCACGAGCGTGAATACGACTATGATGGATGATTACGATGACTATGCGCAGCAGGTTTATGATCCTCCTGGGAATTTGGATGCGCGGCAAATCGTTTAGTGATAAAAAAAAGTTTATGGGTTATAAACGAAAAATAATAAAAGTTTGAAGATTTAGGGATTAAAAATAATGTTTTGAAACCTGGGTCGACCCGGGTGGTTCAACTGGTTAAACCATTCAGGTCGAAAAACGGGTTGATTTAAACCGAGTCAACCCAATGGGTTGGGTCGAACATGAGTGAAATTAAACCGTGTCAACCCATCGGGTTTGAAGCGTCTCGGGTTAACCCAATTTTCGATGTGTATTAATAGTTTCCTTTTGAAATATATGTTTTCAACATTTCTATTTTTAGTTTTAACTTTTTACTTTTCGCTCTTTGCTTTTTCCTTTATATATAGTATACGCGGGTACCCTGTGACGATTAATCAGAAAAATAGATCTCGATGAGGCCTGATTTACCACTTTGTATCGGTTTTAACGGGTCCTCTATGATTCGTTTTCGGATGGTTTTATTTGTTAGCCGAATTGGTAGCGACACCGGTTCCCGGTTGAACTCGTTGGTCCAGTCTGATTTTCAAAACTATATGTGCCATCAACTTGTTAGCTTGTATGAAATTTTATGTGTTTTATTAATTTGTATAATGTGTATAATAACATATACTTTTCATTTTAGGGTGTTTTAAAAATAATATTAATTAGTGTGTTTAATTATTTTATATTCGTATGTTGTTTAGCTTGTTTAAATTGTATATTGTGAAATTTTTTGTACTTTTTAGTAAGGAGTGTTTTATGGAGTAATTGTTTGTATTTAATTTGGTAGATTTTCTTTTAGAATAGCAAAAAAAATAAATAAAAATAAAATAAAATAAAAAACTAGCAGGAAGCTAGAAAAACGATTACAAGGTAGAAACCACTAAAGGGTTTTGAAGTCAATTGTTCCATGAAATGGAAGATAATTTGTTCCTAGAACAATACCACCTATAAGAACAATCTACAATCTTGTCAAATAAAGTACTACGCCTAGGCGGAGAAGTACTAAAGATCATCTCGTTACGGAAATTCCACAAAGACCAAATAACAACTCCGCATATAACTTCCAAGATAGATTTCCGAGAAGATGAAACGCGCATGTCATCCATCCAAAAGAATAGGTCCTGAAGGTTAGAGGGACTAGGAGACGGTAAGTCCAACCATACAAAAACCCGTTGCCAAACAGTTGTAGCAAGAGAGCAGAACCACAAAGAGTGATTTGTTGTTTCAATACCATAGTCACAAATTGGACAAGAAAGCGAATCCATATCAATCCCTTTCCGACTAAGATTCCATCTAGTTGGAAGGCGGTCACGAAGAACTCTCCAGATGAAAATGTTAATCTTCTTAGGGAGAAAACGATTCCATCTTGTTTTAAAGCCACCGTTAGGAAGAGTGCATTGGTCAATTTGCTCACGAGTGCTTTTAACCGTGAAAGTTGGCGTCCCAAGGGACCAAGTCCATGTATCCTCAGAATCATTTAGCGAGCAAGTTGCCAACTGATTATAGAGGGTAATGAGATGATTAGCATTCGTTCCAGTCGTAATCGGGCGAGACCACTCCACGGCCCACCCATTGTTCCAGCAATCACGGATCGTGCATTCTTTATTCAAAGCTAGACGGAAAAGGCGAGGAAACTGATATTTAAATAGAACTAAAGACATTAAATAACTCGATCAATACTTGTTAGTTGTTATCTAATGGAGTATATTGGATTTACATACGCTTTTACAAATTTCTTCTTTTAGAAATTTCTATAATTGCTTTATAGTGTAGTTATCTAATATATTGGATTTACATACATGCGTGCTTTTACAAATTTCTTCTTTTAGAAATTTCTATAATTGCTTTATAGTGTAGTCAATATGGCTGTATTTTTATATTAGTTTTTGCCTTCCATCAGTTCCATGTGGTTTAGAGTTTAGACTATTTCAAGACATAAAAGGAGAAAAGGTCCTACCAAAAATGGCTTGATGCGTTCCATTTATATACGGGGACTGTAGGACTTGATACGGTTAAGACCAAAATACGTACAAGTTAATTTGTATATTAGTTAGTCTAAGAAAAACAACACATGTATAAAAAAAACTGACAAGTTTAATGGTATATGAATCTCTTCTAACGATATACATATCATCTTCTAGATTAAACAAAACTAGCCATGTACATAAAAACATAAATATTAAAATTATATTTTCAAATCCAATAAATTAATCGGCCAAAAATCAAAACCAATAATTAAAAATGAAGTTATTCTCCGTATATACTCTATGAATTTGCACATAGCAAATTTAAATAGCCATATGAATCTTCACTTTTTACCTAAAAACTTTTTAAAACTTGCTTATATACAAGATTAAAATCTACTCTGTAGAAACTAACACATGGAAATGCTAGAAATGTCCTCATTCTGTGTGAAGATTGGAAATTATACCTTACATAGGAAGTCATAATGTGCATATTTTTTAGCATCGACGAGTTTATATATATATATATATATATATATATATATATATATATATATATATATATATATATATATATATATATATATATATATATATATATATCTATAAGGTACTTTATGTTAATTTATTTTTAAATGTATACATAATACATTATCAGTGTCAACATATTGATTAATTTGTTCACGTATGTAACAACTTTATGGATCATAATTGACTTTTGTATCATTTCGTTGCAATAAAATTTCAAATTCCACTTTCCAAGAAAAGTTACAAAAAAGCAATTTGGATACTAGCAACAAGCAGATGCGTCACCAAAGCACTTTCGTATCAAAACTTGTCGAAACTAATCCCAATTTCCTGCCGCATTATTCCAATTCTAACTCAATTTATTTATATGAAACCTAAAAGGGTATTCACACAACTCTATCCCACATGCATCAATTTCATCACTGTGGTTCTTTTTTAAAATTTTCTCATAAAGTGTCTAATATTTTTTCTAGTTTCTCTAGGTTTTCATGTCCTCCAAATGTACAAAGTTTTAGGAGATTCAACTAATTAAACTCTCCATCAATTAAATATTATTTTTACCCACTAAAGTCTCATCTTACTGGTTGAAAGGTACAAGTGGACATTTAATTTGGCACATTCAAAAATTCTATTGTGGACACTTAATATGAGACGGAGGGAGCATTAGATAGTGAAGATGAAGATTAAACTGCCTAGAATTGCCCAAATTATTAGATTTATAATGTCATCGTCTATACAAAATTGGTGATCGATAAACGTGGAAGTTTTTTTTTACAGTAATAGATTTGATACTTTCCAAATCTCTTGAAAATGATATGACAGAGTACATTATTTATTGAAGGCATTAACTAATGATATGTTACTTCCTCTCATATTAAGTGTTCGTTTTTATAATATACTAGTTATAATGCCCGCGCACGCGCGGGGTTTTTTCTAATTTTTTGAATAATATACTTTTATTTAAAAATAATAATTTAATTTTTTTTAATTATGGTTTTTTATTTTGTATTATAGGATGAAGAGAGCTCGAGTATGTGTAGTAATAATGCCCGTAAACGCGCATTATTAAGAAGCTCACCATGCCTTGTAAATGTTCTTAAACACATAGACTAAAGAGTTTTTCGGGTCACATAATTAAGAAGCTCACCATGCCTTGTAAATGTACCAACACGAGGGTATGAGCCCGAGCGTTGCCGCGGGGTTATTGTACACGGAAGTTAGCTGAAAAAAAAGAGTGACGAAACGACGAAGTTACTATATTGCGTTAGTAACAAAAACGACAAAGTTATAATGTTTTAGTAAATGCATGGATGTTCAACAATTAATAACCACATACAAACTTGATACATTAAAGGTGAATTAGAATGTATTTAGCTTTGTATATACAAATCAATCAAATATAAGGTACAACATCTCGATACATAGAGAGTGCTGAAAGATAACTCATTTGACCCATTAAAAATGAAAGATAAAATATATATATATATATATATATATATATATATATATATATATATATATATATACTATTCCTAATATGTATAGTAACTTGTCTGTTCCAAAAAAATAGCACACTGAACTTCAAATATTCAGCCCAGAAAAAGATGCACGGCGTATTATCATAAACCACGGATGTTTTCTTAAACTAAACATAAAACGTAGGGTCTTCGGTATGATAAACACACAAAATAGTCCTCCACCCATCCCACATTAAAGGCCTTCGGTCAACCTGTTAAAATATATTCTTACACGCGACCATCGTTGGCACATTATGAGACCTCATCCCTTCCATATCAAAGACCCCACGGTCCAACCTGTGTCTGAAACAAACACCGAAATCATCATCGAAGTCATCATTCAGATGTGCAACATTGTCTAAGTACTCAAATAAATATTTCATATGTAAAATTGTCTTTGGTACAAATCTGCATTCTAATTAGCAAAAGAAAAAATTCTAAAGTTGTTGCTATCATTTGCATTGTTAAAAGAATGAATAAAACTTCTTAGTTCGCTTCAATGTCCACTCTTGCGACTATCAACTTCACGGTTGTTGTTGTAACTGAACCCGTTGTCCAACTGCTTTAAACCTACAAACAAAAAGAACTTTGTTATAAAAATCTTTGTGCCAAGTTCTTAAGTCACAACAACAAAGGCTAAGAGAGTATGAGTACAGAAAAAGAACATTTGTTGAAATAATGCTGTCATCTATCAAGACTGGTATATGTTATAAAAATCAAGTGCCACGACTGGTATATGTTATAAAAATTTTTGTGCCAAGACTGGTATATGTTACACGTATGCAAGAGAAACCTTATTAATGTAGTTTCACTTACAGCAACAGCAGATTCAATAGCAATAATTCAGTTTAAGCTGTCGTCTTCATACTTCAACCATTTCTGCAATATCAAGTGAATCATAAAATACCATCGTAAGCATGATAAAGACGGCTAGAAGAAATCTACAACGGTCAAAATCTATTGAAGATTTATTAAAAGATTAAATCTCTTAAATCGGTCCTACCATAAGTTTGAAAATAAGCCGAAACCAATGGGCTTAACATAAGAAGATAGTGTTTGGAACTTTTCTAATTGTATCAAGATACGATACCTGATAAGGTCAAATGTATAAATTTTGAAACTTGTGAGCTTAGTTATATCATAAAGGATGCTACAGTGTTACGCCTCATACTGAATTAAGACACACGGATTATTAAATTAGACCATGTTGACCTTTAAGGTCAAATGTATAAATTTTGCCTTTAGTATGCAAGCGTACCCTTCCTTTGGCAGATGCTGATTTGCAGTTCGCTGCTCAAATGTCTCGCCACTTATCCTGAAAGCCCAAAGTACAACATGAACGCTGATCATACAAATTAAGAAGTGGAGTCATGAAGCACAACATACCTCCAAATTTCCAGATAGCTTTAAAACTTTGGGAACTGACCACAACCTTGTTTTCTTCTTGTTTTATCCTTTTGGGTTGTGGTTTCACCATTATCATCATCTCGGTTCCACATTTGATCTAATGATTCATCGCTGTACCCACATATGATATATAGTAAAAGTGAACTACTTCGCCTGTACTTTCACACCTGTTAACCGAACTTCAGTTTGATGTAAGTTTTGCCTCACTGGTGTAGGAAGCCCGGTGTTGCTAGTCCTGTGGTGCATCCGTTTCTCTACTGGTCTACATGGCAGCTGCCCTAGCGACATTGGCTACTGTATTGATGCCTGCTACTGCCCCGCTAACTCTCATCAACTTTGGCTATATCATATGGTTTCCCCAACAGCTCTTCGCGCTTCCTGATACACCAAGAATTTCATGATTAGTTACTACAACTAATGTTTTTACCCTCCATTTTTATATCTCATAACAACTAATTTATTCTTTATCATTAAACATTTAATTTTGTGGTTCTTTAAAATATGGCATAGGACTTGATGGTGTTACCAATGACAATCTAATAGCCATGTACATTAATTTTTACGCACCATTTTAATGAATCCATAATTATATGAATACAAAACTCTAACCTTATAAGTATACAAAAATATAAAACGTAAATATAACTACATTCGTATAAAGAAGATTGATATTTACTATTATCTAGCAACATCCAAATTACATAACATTTGATTAACTTATGGCACAAATATTTGATCAGTAACAACCGCTACAAAGTAAATTAATGGAAAAAGGGATAACCTCAGCCATAAGTTACCAGTTTTAGGGAAATTGCAACACCAGCCTAACATCATGAGAAGCCAAGCATGAACCATCCGGACACTTTTGGTTATATCTGCTGTATTTAGTTCCCTTCAGTCTTTTTCCTACGATAGAAAACGTTTGCGTCAAATTCAACTATTTATTGTCACAAAGTTTTCAAGCTAAATAAGAAGATGATGGCAACTTCACCTTGATGATGGCAACCTCATCTTTCTTCCTGGTCGTTACACCTCTATGGAGCTTGTCAATAACTTGTTCTGTCATAATTTTTGACCATCTGGTAAAACCCCAAAAAAAAAGCTCTCCTAAAATAAAAATAAATTGTTAAATAAATAAACACAAAACTAACAAAGAAACTAAATTAAAACATAACCTTTATTTTACCTTCATCCCCCATGATCCTAACTCAAACCACATCGTCAGCCACAAAAATTAGCCGTCAAAACCCTAGGCAGCCACATACAGCTTCCTAGCAATTGTCTCAAGCCTCGGGTCACTAACTCTGCTTATCTTCGGTTTCCCTCCTTCTGTGATTTCATCATGTTCTATATGCAAAAAAAGACATTTGTCTCTGCAATAGCATTAAAAAAACAATAAGCCCACAGCTAATACATATCTTAAATGGGCACATTAAAATTTAAGCAAAAGTAACAGGGTAAACACAAATCCTTGAGATGAATAGTAACATTTGACTTTTTTTTTCTTAATAAAAGTTTAAAATGTTATGAGATTATACGAAACTAATTTCTAAAGAGTCGATAAGCAACAGAAGTATAACATGGTTAACCGCACCTGTTAGCTTTGCTTTAGTATCTAGCTCTTGTGCTAAATTTTTTCCCCCAAACTGAAACAAAATTAACAGAAAAAGTACAAACCCTTTCAGAATCTAAACCCATGATTAGTTGAGCTACGAAGAGTAAAATTTTGAAAAAAAAAAAAAAACACTTACAAAATCCATTAAAATCACAACCTTTATATAAGCGAACCTAAAAATCTAATCTCAAACAATAATGTATTGTACCTCATTTGTGAAGCCACGAATAATAATGAATAACCCATGATCGGTTGAGTTTTCAAAAACGTGATAAATGATTGAGTTCGATTTTGTTTTGATAAAATTAGGGGTTTGTTGGTTGAGTTCTTCTTTTCTTTTTTTGTGTCGATTCTTTTTTTGTGTCGATATATGATGAATTCAAGGAAAGGACTCGCTGTGTTTGATTGTGGTTATGTTTTTCAAATTTTTTGTTTTAACCCCTGAAGATATTGAAGATTCACCCCACCTTTTTAAAGTTTTCTTTTTTCATACTTTTGACACTATATAACTTTTCACTCACTTTTTACCTAAAACGAATATTTAGGTATAAAAACGAATTTTAGTCAATTATTTACACAAATATAGAAACATTATAGATTTTTAAAATATTAAAAACCTTTTTAAAAATTATGAATTAAAAAAAAGTTACCAAAATAAGTATGATTTGATTTGAAAAGTCCCCACTAGGGGTTTTATTTTATTAGGTAAAAGATAAAGTTGTAACAAATCTAACTAAGTATATTTTGCATCGATCAAATATCAAATCCATAATATAGTTTGTGCACCAATCAAATATCATCTTTATCTAATAAAGTCTACTTTTATTAGATGAAATGTAAACCGAACACTTATTATAAAGCATCCTAAAATAACAATTTAATGTAAAATGATTTTGAGTATTTTTTTTAATTGGTTTCCATTTATGGCAACTAACTATTTGGGGTCGGAAATATTCAACTAGTCAACTTGGATATACATGTTTACATGTAAATGCATAATTTCTTAATTTATCCTCACCTGCGATAATAATATTTAGCACGTGTTAGGTGATGCATTATTTTAGAGGTGTTTAATGACTTAATCGTGCTTGTTTACGTTCACAAAAGAGTAAGAACAAGGTCATAAATTGTTAGGAGTACACGTTATGAATAGTTAAGTAACATAATATTATCTAAAAATTGAGATATTAAGGTTTTATGACCTCTAAACTCTTGATAACCTCAAAATCTAACATAAACTGTACATGACTACTAGGGGTTTGTTTGGCGACAAGGAGCAGTAAGCAGTGAGCAGTAAGCAGTGAGCAGTAGCAGTAGTATTAAGCAGTAAGCAGTAACAGTAAGCAATAGATATTTGTTTAAAAAACATGTTTGGTAACGTAGCAGTAGCTGTAATTATAAAGCGTAAAATTACGAAAAAAAGGTATATGTACATTAAAACAAAAAATTGATTAAACAAATAATAAAGTTATAATTTATCAAGGTACTCATTATTTTACTAGTTTGATATTACATAAACACCATGATATGCTAGCTATAAATTATATGCAACGTTTGTTCCATATTGATGTGGCAATATCATTATGAATTTGTTTCATCTCATTAGACGTTCTACTAGAATTACCTTCATTATTTGTCACCGAGCCATGAACATCACGATGTTTGTGTTCTTATCAAATAGAATCAGAAGATAACCTTTCGACGTATGTGCATAAGTCCCAACCACTAGACCTCAAGTCAGCTCAGTGACGCCATATCATGTGTAAATTTACAAGCTAGAAGTTATATAACTAGTCCATTTAACTAAAACTTAAAAAACAAATGGGCAAATTATAAAAAAAAAATATTATACTTGCCACCTATTTATCTTCTGGGTAGTGAACAAATTTTTTTCATTTTCAGCACCATTAACTTGTCTTTTTTTTTTAATCTTCAAGTTAATATGTGACTTGCTCAACCGGTACCAAGTTTCACCACTACCCAGAAGATAAATAGGTGGCAAGTATACTACTTTTTTTTTTTTTTTTATAATTTGCCCTACCGGTAAATCATTAGTTTATATATCCCAAGTGTTTAGGTCACCGGAACACCACTGCCACCAACATGAACACACTACCACCATTTCCTTGATCTCTACATTATTTCCATTACTCTGGTACCTTTCACGGGCCGAGAAACATCTCTATCACCACTCGTAACTCAACCACAACCACACACCCACCACCGAAAACATCTCTCTCTCTCTCTCTCTCTCTCTCTCTCTCTCTCTCTCTCTCTCTCTTGTTGATACCGAAGATCCAAGGTAGATAATCTGTGTACTTTCGAGGGTATTGGAGTTTAATAACGAATAAAAACTAATAAAAATGTAATAAATAATGGTTTGGTATTATGTTGGTGTCGAGAGGAATGATTCGGTATGTATGCGAAATGTGGGATGTTTCGGGTTGCAATTAAGGTGTTTGATAAAATGCCTGAGAGAGATGTGGGGTGTTGAAATACGGTTGTTTCGTATTATTTACATGATGGGAAGTAAATAACGGCGGATGTTGTGGCAGTGGTGGTGGTTTTAGGTAGAAATAACGACGACTGTTGTGATGGTGGTAGCGGTTTTCGGTAGAAATAACAGCGGCGAATGGTGGAGATTTTTTTTTTTTTTTTTTTTTTTTTTTTTTTTTTTTTTTTTTTTAATGGTTTGTGTGATGAGGAAGGAGGAAGAGAGGGGAAGGAGAAGGTGGGTGGTGGGTTGAGGTGGCCAGAGCGGCAGTGGTGGTCGGAGTGGGTGATGATGGGTCGGACAAATTATAAAAAAAAAGTATTATACTTGTCACCTATTAATTTTCTGGATAGTGAACAAATTTTTTTCAAACGTGACAAGTATAATATATATTTTTTTTTTAATTTGCCCAAAACAAATCATCCCAACAACTTGCACATAGCTCATTAATTACAATTTTTTAATACAGCAAATTCATTTCTCGTTGGTCAACATAGGTGAAGTTTGGGTAAATATGTAATTCTCAAACAACATGTTGAGAGCAGTAAAGAAACGCTTCTTCTGGAAGCAGTTCAATTTGGAGCAGTGGGTAGGGGTGTTCATGGTTCGGGTAATTAACCGTATAAACCGAAAACCGAACTGAACTGAACCGAAAAAAAATCGAAACGAACATATAACTGAACCGAACTTGTTAAAACCGAACCGAACCGAATTAAAAATTCGGTTTTCGGTTTGGATATAGGTTTTGCTATCTGAACCGAAAACCGAATTTATATAAATATATATATTTTTTATATATTTATATTATTTTAAATATAAAAAGTGTCCATTAAAAGTTTATATTAATATAAAAAACACTTTTTTATGCTTGAAATATTTTTTTTCCCAAAAATATATATAATTAAATTAAAAAAAAAATATAAATAGTGTAATTCAAGTACAAATTTCGGTTTTCGGTTTTGACCCATAACCGAACCGAACTTCGGTTCGGTTCGGTTATAGATATTTTCGGTTCGGTTCGGTTTTCGGTTATGACCTAATTTTTTTTTAACCGAACAACCCGAACCGAATAAACCGATTAACCGATAACCGAACCGATGAACACCCCTAGCAGTGGGGCAAGTTTCAAACGCTATTAAATGTGTTGCCAAACAAGTTTTTCACTTAAATGCTTACTGCTTGTCGCTCCTAAACGCTTCCTTAACGCTCGTTGCCAAACATGACTTAGAGGTGGCATAAGGATAAAGCAAGTAAAGCTAGAGCTTTAAATCCTCAATTTAAAAAACCCTCCAATTTCCTAGGATATTGTAAGTATATAAGGGGGTGACAACCATGCCTAATAATGCCTAGAAAATAATTGTAATTAGTCAATCATGTGTTGCCAACACATTTCATGTCTAACCATGCCTCAAGTATCATTTTTAGTGGCATTGTCATGCCTAACCATGTCATGCCTACATTTAAGGTTCAACGATCGAATTATTAAATGCTCAAGGTCTTTGCCGAATCGGTAATAGTTACCGATTGAGATGCCGATTTCCCACACCGATGGCCTGGCATTGTATTGCCGATTCATGTCGATCCAAACAGAGCTTCATGCCGAAACGTTGCCACCCCCTAAAGTCACTCTCATGTTTTGTTGGCTCTAATACTAAGAGATCCGATTATAGGCTATGTTTGGCAAAAATAGCTGTGAGCAGTAGCATTGAGAAGTAGCAGTGAGCAGTAGCCAAAAAAGCTCACAGCTTCATAAAGAAACATTGGAAAAATGAGCTTTTCTAAAAAATAGCAAAACCCACAGCTCTCATGTCAAACGAACACTAAAAATCAAAAAACTCATTGTTCACCGCTTATTGTACAAAAAAGCTTCAAAAAGCTTTGTGCCAAACATAGCATATATAAGTCTCCAACTCTTCGATAAATATTAAATGATCAAAATTTGGGTCTCTTTTGTTTCTACTTTCTAAGTAAACAAATTGCAAACAATTAAGCAAAATATATTATCCAATTTATATAAAAGACAGGCGCTTGAAGACAAAAATGAATGAACAGTAACATATTACGGATATTGGATGGGCTAAATTGTGGTCCTCCTTTCGTTTTGGTACTTGATAGTACTATATGGTTTCAGATAGTGGAGCATGTGTGCACTTCTTATTGGCTTAAACAAAGTATCCCCGTACCGTTTAACCCCCGTTTTCCCTTAAGTCCACTGTAGTTGTCACTGTTAAGGTCCGTAATACGGGTGTGATTACCCCGTAATTTTCCTAACCTGTTTTACTGTGTTAAAACTGCCCACAGATTTGTGTAGCCTTATCAAAATACCACCAACAGTTATCATATGGTTTAGCTGCCACAGTCACCATTGTTGTCTACTAAAAAAACACTAAGAAACAAAGCATAGAGAATCTTTCCTTTACACAGGTTTTTTACATCTTGAATTTGTCTTTCTTGTATGCTATATGGTTTCCCATTCTTTTTTTTTTTTTTGTATCTTTCTTTTCTTTACATCAGCTTCTCTTCATGCAGATTTTCAAGATCAATAAGAGTTCACCTACTGCAGCTTCTTTCTTCAGGTACCTACAAGTGGTAGCAAATATTTTTTCTTCTCTTTGTTATTCTCTATGTATATTTTTTTTTGGGATGTGTTAACCGGACCCTCCCTACCATGGGGGTCCACCTACTTTAGTCAAAATGTACAAGTTTTAATGCAGACAGTACAGGCGGCGGCAACACTGTCTTCCACAAACCCTCCCTACAAGGGGGGTCCGGTTAACTCATGCATTTTTTTTGGGTTGTGTTAACCCAACCCTCCCTACCATGGGGGGTCCACCTATTTTAGTCAAAAAGTACAAGCACTAAAACAGACAATACAAGCGGCGGTCAACACACCCTCCCTACAGGGAGGGTGTGGTTAACCCATGCCCTTTTTTTTACAGTATTCTATAATGTTTACTAATAGTTTCATGATGCATATATAAAAAAACCTTATGCTTTTGAATCATACTACTTATGAACATTTATTGCATCTATCATTATATGTATTAAAGTTTGTGTTGCAAACTTGCCTCTATTATAAATTTGGTTGTTTGTGGTCCATGGTATGGATACCTATTTTAACCAATTCTGTTGACATAAACTTACCCGCCGCAACGCGCGAGCTACCCAGCTCGTTTAACATATAAAAGGCCCAAATTTGCATATAAAAAAACGATTAAACTAAAGAAACCTATTTAAAATATGGTTAGAATAGTATTATCAATAACCATTCAACCGCCTGAATTAGTGAATCGAGGTTTAGTTTTTCACAACGATATTTACTCTCTGACTATCTGTTATCCCCTTTTGTATCATTATTCAATCGCAAGTTGCTTTCAAGACTCATAGTTTCTAAAACAAAAGTTAATTAAAATTTATTTAATGTAAAAATGTCATAAGCAATGTTGCAAAAATCGTGAATCGGTACTGAGGCGGTCGGAGGCCTTGTAGCATTTTTTAGCCGATTAATCGGCCCAAAACCTTGTAATCGCCGATTAATCGGCCGATTACCTTGTAAAACTCACCAAGTTCCAGGGCCTTGTAGCTTGTAATCGCCGATTAATCGGCCTTGTAGGCCTTGTTTTGCAACATTGGTCATAAGAATGATTAAATAGGTGGGCTCATTTGTTGCTTGAATATGAAATATTATACTATGTTGATTTTAAAAACATAAGTAAACATCTCCGAATAAAAAAATGCTAGAAAAGTAAAGTTTATATAAACAATTTTTAGCAAATATATTCGATTAAAAAGGCCTCGTTTTGGAGCTTTGCTTTAGGAATACGTGAAGGTTGAGCCACTCCTGATGACTACAAATTACACAACTATAAGATGTTTAGTAGTTCAGTTACATTCTTTGCAGCTTGATACGTAAACTACTAAATACATATGATCAAAGGGACGAAACAATAAACCACGCGGTTTAATCTCTGAAAACCGAACCACCAAAAAGGACACATAAAGTCATCCGCCAACAATGCATGATCGAAATAGTGTTTTAATGTAGAACTCAAAAGTAAATTTTGATAAATTCTAATCCAAATATTTCTAAAACACGTAATTTTTATTAATGACTTAAAGAAATAAGAAAATTGGAGGAAAAGTAAGATCACAAACTAGGAAACAACACAAAAATAAGTTTTGCATATAAGTAAAACCAAGGCTAAAAATAGTGCGACACGTGGCGTGGCGGCATGACCAAGCCTCACGCCTTAACAGCCCATGTGAAGCTTTTGCGTTTATAAGGCGTGTCATAAGGCGGCACAAAATATGAAAATATTTAATATATTTATATCATATTTCATATATATCGAGTTTACAAAAATACGTGGTATAAGACGGCATAAGGCGTGGCTTTTGGCGGCTGCCTCGCATTTTTGCAAGGCCTTTGCACGCCTTTTAGAACCATGAGTAAAACATAGATACCATTAAAATTAACATCCAGCCAAAGAGTTATTGGCTTCCATGTTTTACCTAAATGTAAAACACTTGTTTTCTCTCTAACAAAATAACGATCAAAACACATCTCATTTTTGTTCTTTGCTTTCTTGATTCTTTTCCTCATAAGTTAAATTCCATGAAACCATTAGCCACGAAACACTAAGCTTGTTCCCCGTTGTTGGTTGTGGAAAAAAAGAGGTCTTAGGAGCCTCTTTCATGCACAACAAAACAAGTCGATTTGGGTATCCCTAAACCGGTCTAGGTCAAGGGTAGGGAGATAGGAGAGTCTCAAACCACCTAAATGACCTAGTGGATGGTGTTAATTAGTTTATGTTTAAAATTATAAATTACCTTAATAAAGGCTGGCGCTATTGCAATATTTTGAAAGTTATATGTATCTAGATTAGTTGAATCCATGGGTAGCTCAAGGGGTAAGGCCATCTCATGGGGACAAGGATTGGGGAAAGAGTCTATAGAAGTTTTTGTGGAGATACGTGTTCTGATACGTGGGAATCGCACCAGGCTTTACCTCTCAAGGGATCTTGAGAAGCTTACAACCCCCACCAGGCAGTGTACCTGATCGTTGTAGTATAGTATAGTGACAAGTACCGGGGGATTGATCGTTCAGCAAGGAATAGTGTCGCTAGGATTAGAAAACCTAAATACTAGTTGTAAAGATGATGGATGATTATTTTTGTATTTTTATATTTTTTAGAAAGCAAGTAAAAATCTCAGGTTTGAAGGATTTAGGCGGAATTAGTTGGTAGTCAACTAACCCAATACTAAAGATGCAATCAAAATAAAATACTAGAAATGAAAATAAACTAAATTATACTAAGGTTGTGAGCAATAAGTGGAGAAAATGTGTTTACTTAAATTTCACTACTCCCTAGATATCTTTTACACGTTAATTACTTGTTATAGTTGCGTGGATGACGGATTGTATTCCTTAATACCATTCATGGGGTGGCGCACTTAATTCCCCAATCCTAAGAGTGCCTACTTCACTCCTATGTCGAGCCTGCTAAGAAGCTCCTAACATGGGATCATTAGAATTTACTCATGCATTAAATACAACCAATAAAACCTAGTGCACGTCAGTTCATGTTTCCTAAGACGTTCAAGCATGTTACCATTTGGAGATCTGCCAGTTTTCTTAAGCCTAACATCGAATTCATTCATCCAATACAACCATAAACAAGTAATCAACACATAATCAACATCTAGGTTTCATTAGATCCAAGCAAACACAAGATAGATCTAGCCTAGCATGGTGGAATCAAGACAAGAACAAGATATAGACAACCAACACATAGACATATTGATTGAATTAAAAGAGTACTTATCTCAATTACACATGAAAGTGATCAAGGGCTGAGAACCCTTGAAAAACCTGTAAAATTCGTAACTAGGGTTTCTCCAAAACTTCTCTCTTTTTAATGTGAAAATTAGAAAACTATATATAGGAAATAGGATCTGACGGCGTCAAGAACAAAATTATGACGCCGTCATCTCGCCGCCAAAATACTCCTCGGACTGCCTTGATCTACTTTTGACGCCGTCATGTCCTAGGCCGTCACACATTTAACTCTTGACGCTCTACTTTGTGACGCCTTCATGATTCCACTGGGCCGTCATGGTCTTTACTCTTGACGCCGTAAAAAATTCCTTCTTGACGCCGTCACCTACTGTTCTCAGCAAGGAAAATTAAGACTTTGGCGTTTTCTTCACTTTTATGCTCCAAAAACGTCCGAATTGCTTCCTTTTCCAGATTTCTCTCCCAAAGTACCTAAAATCACAAAAGGAACGATTTAGGGCAATATTTGATCAAATAAATTCAATTCCGGGCTTAAATGACCCCTTAAAAGTAGTTCATTTTTCGCCTCATCATGTTCATACAAAGAAGTTCATAACAAAAGAGGCCGAAGTTTGCCCTTCGAAGCCCAATTGCGTTGCATTATGGGTTAATGCGCCGCTTCTAGGGACCAAAAGTGACCACTTGTTTTATGTTTGGCAAATGCATCACATCCCCTTGTTGCGTCACTTTGGGTACTTTGTAGGGACGATTTTCAGTTTTTGGTATTTTTGTTATTTAATAAATTTTAAGGGTTTATTTAAGACGTTTTTGTATTTTATTTACGATTTTTTTTTTGCGTAAGATAACTTTCCCCTATAAATATGAGGCTTAGGGTTTCGTAATTTTGTCTTTTAATTTTGATTATTATTAAAATGCGTGTTTTAAGAGTTTATCTCGTGTTAGTGTCTATTCCCTAGAATTTTACCATGTTTATCAACCTTTGGATTATGGTTATCAAAATTCGTTTTCGTGTTTTGCATCATTATTGTAAGAGTTTAGTCTCAATTTTTAAGGCCCCTATTTTCAAAGACCTTTGACTTTCAAAATCCGTTAAAAAAATAAAATATAAAAAATTGGGCGTCATTTATTTATGAGTAAATTACATGGTTCGTCTTTGTGGTTTGGGCGAAATCACTACTTTCGTCTCTCGACTTTCATTTTTTTGCATTGAGAATCCTTATAACGAAGTTTCATAACACATTCGTCCTTATCACTAACATGTTCATCCTTGTGGTTTGGGCGAAATCATTACCCTCGTCCCTCGGCTGTTTGTGATAAGGACGAATGGTGTTATAAAACTTCATTATAAGGATTCACAATACAAAAAGAGTAAATTGCATAAATCGTCCCTGAACTTTGGTCAGATTGCATGTTTCGTCCCAACCATTTCGAAATTGCAGAAATCGTCCCTGTGAGAAACCTTTGAGCAAATTTTCGTCTCTGGTTGGGACGAAAATTGCATAATTTGAAAGTTCCAAATTGCATGTTTCGTCCCAATCAGGGACGAAAATTTACTCAAAGGTTTCCCATAGGGACGATTTCTGCACTTTCGAAATGGTTGAGACTAAACATGCAATCTGGCCAAAGTTTAAGGACGATTTATGCAATTAACTCATACAAAAATGAAAGTCGGGGAACGAAAGTAGTGAGTTCGCCCAAACCACATAGATGAACCATGTAATTTTATGAGGCCAACAATGCATATGAGACTACACTAAATTGTTTGATTTTAAGAAAAAGAACCAAAACCACTCCTTTGCTTATATAAATAGATGATAAACCCATTTAGTGTTTAATAACTTCTAAACATGACGGTAAAAGAACCAAGTGTTAAAGAAATTTTTTTATTGAATTAACAAATATGAGAAATAGTTTATGTTTTATTGTCTAATTTACAAACACAAATAAATGCCTAATTAATTCATTTCATGTTCGTGGACGTTTTGGCAATTTAGGACTTGTTTGTTTAAAATTTCTAGTAAGTCGTGTTTAAATAACAGCTAAATTAATGCAGAAATCATCAATTTTATCACTTTATATTTTTAGTTATCTTTTTTCTATTAAGTTATAAACAAACAATTTTCATATAACTTTCTAAATTCATTTTTTTTCATATTAAATAAAATTCAAACAACAACTTAGTAAAACAATTGGAGAAAACCAACCTCCTAATCCAAAACAACATACAACAATAATTGGTTAATACTACGTATTAGACTAAGTAAAGGTGTTATCATCCATTTTCTATAGACTTTTATTGAATGAGATCACGTTGTCTCGAGGTTATTTCCTTGAATAATAACATAATAAATGATCTATATTTTCAAGGGTAGAAGATATGATAAAAACATAAATATGTGTAAACACACTCACATGAATTGCGTATACTAGAAATGATTGTATTTAATACTACAAAATAGAGATGATATTAAATTATGTAAACCACAGAAGAACACAATCAATAAAATCTCTATTTAGTAATTTATATATTATCACCGATGAAAGTTATTAACCTCCGGTCATCGGCTACTTGTTGGTGATCCGGAGAGATCATGTTTTTTTTTCCACTTTATTGTTTTTTTTATTTAGGATTTTATTTATAAACCCTAACTCTAGCCGTAAAAAAATATATATATATATTGAGTTGACATCGATCCACTATATTTTTTTCTTCATCATCTATTTGTTTTTATTGTCGAAGATCATTGTTCTTGACAACAAAAGTTGATCATCAAATTGCCGCTCACTTCTAAAGGCAAAGCAAGCCATGACGTAAAAGCAATTATCACGCAAAGAAGGATGCCGCAAGCAATACACAGTTATGCCGTCAAATACAATTATGGTTCCGTTCGAACAAACAAAAAAAGATGAAGAAAAGAAGAAGCGGCTTTCAACATTCATTCCAGTTTGTCTGTCCACAATGCTGCCGTTCAAACTACGGGGGAGTATTAAACGATTAGATTATGGTCCAAACCCGATTGTGGGTTTGAGTCCATTAGGTTTAAAGTTAGTTGGCTTACTCTCCAAGATATGTTTTATTATAAATAGAGATGATATTCCATTATGTAAATAACGAAAGAACACAATCAATAAAATCTCTATTTAGTATTTTACAGTAAGCTACCATATAGTCTTTCATGCTCAGCTTTTACTTGGAGACATATGTGACATTTCTCGATGTACTGTCAGGGACAAACTTATGTATACACTTTGGGGGGGGGGGGGGGGGGGGGGGGCATGGTTAGCTGAAAAAGTAAGATGATAGAGCATTTTTTTTTTTTTTTAAATAATAATTTTGATATTTTTTCGAAAATAACCCCCACTCAAAACTCAAATTGCCCCTCCCTCCACCCACGTACTAAAACCAAACATTTAACATTTTAAAACAGTATAAATCCTTGATCTCTAAGTAACAATACTCGATTTATTATTTTGATCATAGTTTTTTCTTTCACATTTTTTTGCTATATTATTAAAAAGAAAAAAAAATATTGCCCCCCGCAACCTATTTTCCTGAATCCGTCACTGCTTACCGTCCAATTGATGACTTAATCTCTGGCCACCAATATAATGACTTTAAATCTTTATACATCTTAGTGCTTCCGGATGAATTGAGTATTTAGATTTATGGGCTTCATTTAAGATCATTTCCTTTAGGCCACCAAATTTAGAGACCCATATTTATGTGTTGGTCCATTCGGTTCTGTTCGTTTTATATGTTTCAAGTGTGTTTTTCTCGGTTTTGACTCGAAGCGAACCGAAACAGAAAATAATAAATATATAAAACCGAAAACTGAACCGAATATGATTGGTTCAGTTTTAGTCGAACCGGTTCGGAACGATTTTTCGGTTCCATTCGTTTTGCTCGGCGCTAATATGAATAGATAATCGGATATAATTTAATTTTGACCACTACACTTGCTAATTCATCGTGTATATCTGATTTTATAGATAATCGGATATAATTTATTTTTGACCACTACACTTGTTAATTCATCGTGTGTATATCTGATTTTGTAATTTTTTTGTGAGTGGATCATTGATCTTTTATAAAAGTTTCAAATTTAAAATTCACAATAACTTCTCTATTAATAATATTATTTATTAATCTTATCCTCATGCGGAAGCAAAGCCATCTCTATAAATACTCAGCGTAACATACTCTTCCGATTCATCCTCAATAACTTCTCTCTATAAACAAACACTAACACTTTGAGGGGGGGGGGATGGTTAGCTGAAAAAGTAAGATGATAGAGCATTTTTTTTTATATTTTTTAAATAATAATTTTGATATTTTTTCGAAAATAATAGCAAACACCGTCATCTAAAATTTGGATAAAATGTGTAAGAGTTGAATTTGAATAAGGAAAAGATTTTGCTAAAAAAAAAAGGAAAAGGAAAAGATTTTCTTTAAACCGGCTTATAATATACAGTAATATATAAATATCCAATAATATTATTTATTAATCTTATCCTCATGCGGAAGCAAAGCCATCTCTATAAATACTCAGCGTAACATACTCTTCCGAATAACACATTAGGTGTGTTCATTTTTTTCTCTTCTTATTTAAAAAGCCAGCAATATATAATTCTTTAATTTTTTTGGTACAAAGTTGTGGCAATGATGAGGGGTTTGAGTAAATTATTTTTTTTATTCGGATTGATACACTACTACAATAAGTCCTTTCGAGACCTGTTGTAGAATGTATCGAGACCAGTTTTTCATGGGGTCTCTAAGGGGGGGGCTCTCCATGTGAAAACCATATCGAGACCGGTTTAAAAACCGGTCTCGCTTATGACAATCGAGACCTGTTTCTAGCTATATACCCGGTCCAATATCAATATCGAGACCTGTTTTTAAGTGTTTGACGGGTCTTATTTTATATACAAAGACCTGTTTCTATCAATAAAACATGTCTCTATTACCTTTTAAAAAAAACAAATTTTATTAATTAAAATAGTTTCCAGCACAAATCCAGATTTCAGATTCCATTTTCCAGATTCAATTTTCCAGATTTCAATTTCCATATTCCAGGTTGCAATTCCCAGATTCCAGTTTCAAGCAATGCACAAACACAACTTTTGATCCATGAATTGCCAAATACATCCGACATTCCATAAATTTAACTAATAAACCATAACCGTCAATACAAATTCCATAATTTTACTTAGATAATTACGAGTTCTAGCACTAAACGTATGCACGTTCCAAAATGCCTTCTACAGCTCGCACATATCATCTTAACTAAATTACTTGAGAGTACAAATGCCTAAAACAAAAGACAATGGCATAACCAACAACTACCTATCAATAATGTTAATCAAATTGGACATAACTGATGCCACTTCTCGACAGTGTCTTCAATCTGATTCATGGAGAATGGACGATTGTCATGCCAAGGGATCTACATGTAAAAAAGGTACACAAGATATGTTAAGAGATGTAACAGAAAACACAACTAAGCATACTTGTTGCATCCATTTTCATTTACATATTCTAAAATCAATATTCAGGATAGTACTTACACTATTAGGAAAATGATCCTGATGAACGGTTACAAATTCATGCATCCATTTGAGTACAAAATACCCACATTCCCATTTTTCAGCTTGTTGATTGCACTACATTTCAATAAACCGAGAATGTGTACATGTTAAAAGTTGTATAACATAACAATTTGTTTGTATGTATCTAATCATAGTGAGATAGTTTACCTCGACAACTTTGTAATTTGCGATGAACTTATTCAGACAGCTTGTAAGCCAATAGCTTCGCTCGGTCCTTTTCTTGATCTTGTTCTGATAAGAATCCAAGATGTAGCACATGCGTTGTTTAGGGCATACAACAAACAACACCCAATGGTTCCCCCTGATAAAGTTGAAACAAAATTATTGACCATATACACACATAAGCAATTAAACAGTTTAGAGATAATAGCACATACTTTTCTATAAATGGCGCAAGGAAAATGTCGTAGGTAGAACTGAATGCTCTCGTCAAGTAATCTTTTACACCTGAAGCATTGCTAAGGCACTCACTTCCTTGAATCAAATATGGGTTTAATAGACCACAACGACTAGAACTTGACTGCATCAACTTGTATAGCCCCCTAAAAACAAAACAATAGTATATAAAATAAATCTAAAACTTACACAACCGATAACTAGTCTAAATAAACAATAGCAAACAGCCCATATTTGGTCGAATACACAAAGACAAATTCATCATAGCCTCAGATATCATTACTCATACTACACAGAATATACGTGTCACATATGATTTAGCAGGTTTCAAGCATAAAAAAATTAGGCTAGCTCTTAATTTACCCGTTTAACACAGCAGAATTGACCCCACATGGCCACATATATAAGTGTACACACACTACAATTCAAACCCGTATCGGACCTTAATGTAAAATCAATTCCAAACAGCCCCTACTCTATATGTAATACCAAACAGCTCATATCCATATGACAATAAAAGCAATTCCAAACAGCAAGAAGTTAAGCAATTTTAAACAAGAAATTAAATACTTTGAAAGTAGTTTCAGAAGTACTCATACCAGTTAAAGTAAGTTACAATACTTGCATCAAGCCATCCATTCGTCCACATTTTCAAGATGTCATCCGCATCAACCGTAATAGAAAAGGATTCCTCTTGCCCAACAAACATACCAGCGGGAACATCAACAACATAGCCTGAAGTACAATCATCACGGCTCATCCAACGGAGATAGGCTGCATTCAATAACGGTCCCCTCGCGCCAATGGTATCTCCTACTTCAATCAATCTATTTTCCAGCACGGCTTTAGCTTCTTCAGCAGCAACTTTTTGAGCCGCTGTTTTTGAAGCTTTTTGAGCAGCCGACAGTGGTTGTGTTTGTTTTGGTGTTTGCTTTATAGCGACTTGAGCAACGGCTTTTTGGACATTCGGCAATGCCTTTTTTTGTTGGGATATCGGCATAGATGTGTTCTCAACCACCTACAAATATACACCATTATAATTTTTTGAATATTGTATAATTGCGCTAAATTTCAATCATAATAAACTAAAAAATTAAAGTGTTTACCAGATCAATTTGAAGAGCAGGCACACTTGCTGTTGGCATTGTTGTTTTCTTTTGTTGATCTCTATTTTTCGACGTCGGTGTTATCTCCTATTATCAATTTCCATTTAACGTACATGAGAAAAGTTACTAAGTCCAATACTACAAAAAGATGAGCTAGTTTTATTAATGTACCTTCATGCGACTAATTCTACATTGAGGCCATTGAAAAAAACTCCCAATCGCTTGACCTAATAAAGTAACACTTTTATCTCCACCGATCACCGGAAGCTTTACAGATTTATAAGCTGGCAGAACCTTGTCTACTGTCACCTTCATGTATGTAGGAATTATGGGAGCTCCATGGATGATACCGTCTCCGGTCGGATATACAACCCCCCATGCTATCGGAGTCTTATCTTTATTGTATGGCGAAAACAAATAGCACTTTGCAGACTCCTGATAAACATGAAAAAATAAAGAGTAGTTTAAATTAAAGCTTTATATTGTACATCCATGTATAACGATCCATCTGTAACACAATTAGAAGATATATATAATAAGAGTATGCATCTAATGATTACGTACAATTTTGTTTTCGTTTGGTCAATCCTAACCCACTTTTATAACACATTGTCTCATATGTGGATGCTTATTATTAGATTGAGTATTATTAAAAAAAAATCGACAGCATTTCCCCTTAACTCCCCAAGTATACGTATAAGTGCATACTCGTAGGAGTAAGGGAAAAATGCTATCGTTTTTTTTTTCTAAAATAATACTCAATCCAATAACAAGCATTCACATCCTAAATGAAACAATATGTTATAAAAGTAGTCCCAAATGGGGACAATCCAAGATTAACCTCTAATAGGTTAATATCGGACGGGTGTTAAACTACATATTCATCTATGTTTTCTTACTTAGTTTTACTACATGGATGTTAAAAGAATATATATGCTTGCTTAAAAGTAATTGGAAATAATACCTTACTTCAACAAATCGTAAGTCAAGCTATCCTAAAAATATTTTGTTCGGCGTACATGATTTCCGCAAATTTCCCTACACATATGAAAGAAGATTCAAAAAAATGAATTAGGTTCAAAACTCTAAGAAAGTAAAATTGTAATCTATATTGCTAAATTAAAACTTAATGATTAAGATTATTTAATACCTTTGATAATGAATAAGATGTATTTAATGTCTTTGATGATGAATAAGATGCATTTAATAAATGTGAAATTTGTATTTGGAAGTTATAAAGAAGTTGAGTAGGTAAGTTGTGAGTTTAAGATGGCATTGAATGTGTTTTTGGGTATTAATTTCGTGAACCTGCAGATCTGATGTTCCAACGGCTGTTTTTCAAAAATGAATAGAGACCGGTTTTTTATGAAATAACCGGTCTGCATTCAATAGATAATCCAGACGTGTCTTTAAATGAAAAACCGGTCTCATTTAACTTTTTCTAGACCGGTTTTAATGAGATTAACCGGTCTAGATTTGTTTCGTGAATCAAGACCGGTGTTCTTGCTAAGAACCGGTCCAGATTATTTTTGGAGGGGTGGATTCCAGGTTTGAGACCCGTTTTTTTAGCATCAGGTCTCCATGTAGGGGTCTTGATGCTTCTTTTTGTAGTAGTGATAGTATGTTTGTTTCCATTGTTGAATAATGGAGGAGTTATGGCTTTTCACAAAGTTTATAAGAACTTTCAATCTTTAACCACAACGAATGTTAAGCAAGTTTACAGAACTGGATATCACTTTCAACCTAAACAAAACTGGATCAATGGTACGTCTTTTTTCATTTCGTCTTATTATTTTTTTCCATGCACGAAACTAGGTTGCATATTGTGTAGCGTAATATCGTTGCATGCTACCATGAAATTTCGTCATACATCTGCAATATGTATGCATGTCATTGGATGGTATCATGATTTTATATTATATATTGATCGAACTAAATCTGTGTTGAAAACATACACAATTGGTTATCAGGTTGTTGTCATGAAATCATTTTTATGATGATTCATTTATCTCTAGTTGATTATCAGAATTGCACGTGGGTATGACTTAGCATGCAAGCATATAATCAGCAGTTTTGAGTTAACATGCAAGCATATAATCAGGAGTTTTTGATAATTAGTATATCGACCTTTAATTATCTTTGAAAAATAAACAGAGAATAAGTCAAATAAATCTTAACTGTGTGATTAAAATAGCCTACCATTTTTGAATAACAATAACAAGCTATTTTTTTTTATTTTTTATTTTTATTTTAGCCATTAGTATGGAGTACAAGTTAACATGTCATTTTTAATATTTATTGTTGAAAATAGAACGTAATTCTCATCAATAGAACGTAATTTTCATCAATTGATGCGTATCCTATGAAACTAAGATATTATTTATATTTTGCTAAAAAAAACAAAAAAAAAAAAAAAAAGAGAGAGAGAGAGAGGATAATGTTAATTATTGCAATTTTTTGGTGTGCAAAATAATTAATTAATTAATTAAATTAAGTTTTTGTTTTGCATCTTAAACTACTGAAAACCTTCAATGGCATTGCAGTCATCTTATGTGGTATGAAAATCTTTATCGGTTTTAGAATGAATAATTTCTATATAATTTAAGTCTAAAACAACCTAATTTCTTTCTGGCCATCAAGTTGGGCCATGCTGTCATCTTCTCAATCTAATTATAAAAGTCAAAGTCAATGTTTTGAAATTTATTGCACATGACAAATTGGGAGTATATATTTTTATATTTTTGTTTTTATATAAATAAATAGTAACTAGTAGTCCGTATATAACTGAGCTATTCCTTGTTAAGCGCTGGTGTCTGTTTTATATAAAAGAATAAATTTTATCAATATATCAGATAAAAAAATTCTACGTAATAATTCAGTAGTACAGGACATTCAAACTATATAAAAATACATCACGTGTGAAAAAGGAAAAAAGTTTTTTTTTTAATTGCAAATTGGTCAATCTATATATAGTTGCATGTTTTTGTGGTTGCAACTTGTGGACAAATAAAATTCCATGCAAGAACATTTTCGGGTCCAAAATAGTGCTATGGGGACCAAGTGAAATTCTTAGAAGTGATGCACTATGTGTTATTGCCATTGGTTACTCAGTATTTTTATGGTTTAATTTCATATATCACTTTAATTTCATGAATAATTTCATATATACCCAAAGTGCAAGTATTAAATGTATAATGTATAATGTTTCTGGCCAAAAAAGATTTATCATTTTCTACAAAACATTTTGTAAGAAACACAATTACTAAACTAAACGCACCCTAAAATCCTGAATACCCTGATTTTATATCATATGTTTGATCCATTAATTCTTCTACAAATATCTCCTTTACTTTTGTTAATTTTCATATAATCTATAATTTTGTGATCAAGTTCCACTAGTCATACTATATATTAATCAGTCATAAAACTTTAAAACCTACTACAAAAGTGTTTTAAGATAGTTGAATAGACAAATAATAAGTCGGTGGGTGATCACTCAAATTCTCAATACACAAATTTGATTTGTGTATATTTCTTTTTATCCATTGATCAAATTGGATATAGTTTCAAGGGTCATATTTACGGTCCCGTTGACAATTACAAGCTATAGGTTAGAACTAGAGGGTAAGGATCCAGTGAGAAGAAAACTTGAAATGAGAAGAATGAGAAATAGCTATAATCACATATTTGAGATGCATCGACTTGAATTAAATGCATCTCTATTCATTTATATGCATCCCAATTAGTTTCAAAAGTGATTTTGAAGTGAAAAAGATGCAAAGTAGTACTAACAACAAATTTGACCCGTAGAGGACGAAAAATACATAGGATTCTTCTAACTTGATGAAATGCATCTAATATCTGTATATGCATCTAATTTTTAGCTAGAAAATGTATTATGGTGCATCTAAAAGATTAAGGATGCATCTAATTCAAATCGATGCATCTCTAATGTGTAGTTATAGCTATTTCTCATCCTTCTCATTTTAAGGTTTCTTCTCATTTGATCCTAAGTCTAGAACTAGAATATGATATCAAGGATTGTTAGTTGATGGTAGATTCTCCACCCACGTCTTTGTGGAAAAGTGTACCGAAAGCGACCAAGACATTTTTCAAAAACCGGAAACGTAACGTTTTTACCAAAGTACCCTTGATTCTTTTGCTGCACACCTTATGTCACGAAAAAAGTAACAAACTTTTAACTCAACTGCGTGATGGTAATTTCTTGTGTTTAATGGACCTGTCACGATGAACTATACATTTGTTACTTTGTAGAGAAAAGTAATTATGTATGCTAGTTCTTTCGTCTTATTTTAATTACTTTCGTGTAGCTTATTATCTCTATGCAACTGATGATTTTCTTTGTTTTTTTGCATGATGCTGCTGAAACAAATTAAATGACATAGATCCGAATGGTAAGTTTATTTCTTAACTGTTTATTACATATATTCTATGATGATAGCTTTAGATTGATAATTGTATTTGCCATTTGCTTTTGCAGCACCAATGTATTACAAAGGATACTATCACTTGTTCTACCAATATAACCCAAAAGGTGCCGTTTGGGGAAATATTGTGTGGGCTCATTCGGTATCAAAAGACATGATCAACTGGATTCCGTTAGAACCAGCAATTGTACCATCAAAACCTTTTGATAAGTATGGATGTTGGTCTGGCTCAGCCACGATCCTTCCGGGCAATAAGCCAGTTATTCTATACACAGGAATAGTCGCCCCAAAGCCAGAACCAGGTTACCAAGTTCAAAACTACGCTATACCTGCAAACTATTCAGATCCATTACTCCAGGAATGGATCAAGCCTAATGACAACCCAATCGTAAAACCAACATCAGAAAATGTATCCTCTTTCCGTGACCCCACAACTGCATGGTTCAACAATGGTCATTGGAAAATGATTGTAGGTAGCAAACACAACCAACGTGCACTACAAAAAAAATGACATTTAGTGTCTGAAACTTTTTGTGACTGAAGAGTAAAAAAGTCAATAAAGCATCACTTTAATCTTTCACAGCTAATTAAAAAAGTCAAACAAAAATTCAATAGATACATCTGCACATTATATTCCATTTCAAAAACACCACAAGTCTTCTGCTTAAAATTTCAAAACCCCGTTCACCATGATTTAATCAAACACACTCACTCTTCCAGCCCGCCGTCCGCCATTCGCCGCCCGCCGTCCGCCATCGCCGCCCGTTGTCCGCCGTCGACCACATCCGTCTTCTGCTTATTTTGCCCCAAATTTGAATGTATGATTTTGCCCTAATTTTTGCTTCAATGTTTTTTTGATTGCGAGTATTATTTTGCCCTAATTTTGATTGTTTAGCTGATTGCTAGTTAATTATTATGGATGAATTGTTAGGGTTTCGATTGAAGTTTATTTTGATTTTGATTCTTTTGTTTATGATTACATCATGTGATAATGAAGATGTTTGTGATTGTTGTTGTGTTACGTATTGATAAGTTTGGGCTATAGTTTGTGACATTGTGACGGTTTTTAATGCGAAATTGATATGAAGGTGAATATAATTATTAACGTTTTTGAACGAAAAGTTGTAGGCGGATATATTGTTAAAGGAGCGTGTATAAATAACGCAGTTAGTTAATTTATCTTACCCGTAATGTTTTGATGATTGTTGAGACGCGCGTGTATGGATATTTAATGCAGTTGGTTTTAGTGAATTGACGTCGGATGTTGTTAGGCTAGTGATATGTGAAATAGTGAATTCAAGGTGCTAGCTAGTAGTTTACAGTAATAATTAAAAGACATCGTTTAATTTTAAACTGTAATGTAAATGTAATTAGCGTTTTTATATGAAAAGTTGAAAGCGAGAATAGCAGATGAAATTTGGTGCTTAATGTTTGATGTTTGTTGAGACGCGAGTGGATAGATAATGCGGTTAGTTAGTTTTTTGTTGGTTAGTTTGTGTAAGTAGAGAAATGGCATTGTGACAGAAGTTAGTATAACCAGATTAGTCTTAAAATGCTTAAGAAGGCCGTAAAACTAAAGTTCTGATTGTTTTTTGTTTTCTGCAGTGATTCTAAATGTTTGTGAATAAGAGGTAAATGCGACTATTTTGAAGGTTAATGCTCACAAATTTGGCTGTGTTGTGGATTGGTTTTAGACTGTTATCATGAAGTGCAATTATTGGTGTTTTGATTATGTAGGTTTTCGGTGAACCCACGAAGGAGAATTAGGCAGCATAATGGGAAGTTATGTAGTGGTGCAGGTGTGCAGCTAGGACGAAAAAGAAACGTCCTTGGGAAATGGTACTCTGTTCACAGCAATTAGGTATGTGTTATATCTTGGTATATTGATCCATAGTAATTTTTATATGATGGAATCTTTTCTAACGGTAGAAAATTTCGTGTCTATGATGAAGCATATATCTTAGTATATTGATCCATAGTAATTTTTAAATCTTCTAGCTCTTATTATTGGTTAAGTTGATGAAATTTGAGTGTACTCAAAGCAATATAGTAAAAAAGAATCAAAAGAAAGCCTTGCTCTGTTCTTGAACTTTCTATGCCAAATTTTGATGACATAAATCTGTGTATAATACAAAGATTTTCACTTTAATACATACTTTGCTACACGGTTCAAGCACATTCTAATATCGCACCGTTCAGTTACTGGTCCACTAAAGCCTATCACATTATGTTTTACATGTTAGTATTTATGTTTTCTATCACATTCTCTGGGGTTGCTTCTATTTGAATCAAATTACAAGAACGGGATCACTAAATCTTTAGGATCGAAGAAATTAAGAGATGTTATTGCTACTCTGGATGTTTAAGGAGATAGCTTATATCCTACTAGAGGTATGTAGTTATTCATTCATATAAACAGTCGTTCATGATGCTTGTTCTTATCAGATTATGTGTATACTGGTTATCTTGATTAACGTCTCATATATAGCTACCACATTTCAGGAAATGGCAGCAGCATACAGGTGATTATTGCCTCATATAGGGTAAGCAAGAAGCAGCACGAGCTTAGAAGAACTGAACATGGATGACTATGATGACGAGGATGATGGTATATCATTAACTTAAGACTCGTGTTTTTTATTTTCTCCTTTATAAGAAAGTTTTTGGATGTGTGCTTTAGAGTAATCTAATTGTGACTTACATAACTGGTATGTTTTATACCCAAGCACTGCAAATATGCTTAATTAGTATATGGTTCGAACTCGTGATTCATTTTTCATTTATTGACATCAGCTATTGACTTATTTGGTTCGGGGATTGCGGACACTTTCTACCCAAGCAATGCATTGGACCCTTATATGAAGATGAAATGAGTCATCTAGTGGTATGTGATAGTTTGTATATATAATATGTAGATTATGTTTATGATGTAACTGAGCTAGAATGCGACTGAATTAACCGTAGCTTAATTGACTAAATCAAGTTTTGATCGGATTAGGTATTTGTTGAATATCATTGTGATTGTATATCGTTATTCGGTGATTTTGTGAATTTAGGATAAAATCGCAAGTAAATTTCTGAAACGAATTTTTGACAGGATTAAGTTTTGGATGGAATTCATTTGAAATTATGATCACAGGTGCTAAAATAACCGTTAAGAGTGATTTTGATTTAGTATATGATCTAGTTAGGTTTGTGATTTAATTTTAGGCGAATTAGGCTAAGTTTCTTGTCAACACACTATATAGTTGATGGATACGGTATCAACTCAGTTTAGTTAGATGAAGCTGATATGAATTATCGAAAAATTATCGTAATAGTGACTATGGTGTAAACGAAAAATTCAGGACTTTTAGAAAAGTAATTTGTAACTTAAGGACACACGGAAAATATTGAATCAAAAGAACGACGAGGGTACTGTGATTGTTTTTATATGTTGATTGAGTAAATAAATTCTCTGATAGTATTATATAAGTTGGTGACTAGGAGTGTCAAACTCTCCTAAATTTATCTGTATTGTGTAGGTTTTCCGTTTATCCGGAACTGGGTCAGAAGGTGCCACAATTCCTCTTTACATTGAGACTAGAAGAGACTCCCAGGATGCACTTGCTCCTCTGGTAAATCATCATATCTTAAGATTTCTATTTTCGTTCTTTATACACAATGAAAATGTGATCCGAGGGTCTAATTGTGGATCAGTAGTCGGTGCATCTTTTCTAACAAAGCGTGCACTTATATTTCAAAAAACCTGCATAAGTATTATTAATTTTTTATGAAACTGGGTCTGACAAAGTTC